>OZ024742.1:85132948-85180448 GCA_964016885.1 Eledone cirrhosa
GGTGAAGAGTATCGGGGATAGGATCTCCAGCCTCTCCGCAAATAAGGAAATCTTCAATAACAATGCGGGATATTACAACGCAGCTCTAAATAAGGCGGCACATGGCCACAATATAGGATATAGCCCGAGGTGCCGGGATGGGGATGGCCCAACGGATGACCCCACACCCGTAGTCCGGGAGGGGACGAACCATAACAATACAGGCAGAATGGAAACAACTAAGCACCATGAGCCTGACACTACTATATGGTGACGAGTACGCGTAACCATGGGAAGAAACCCAATACGAGTAGCGGTCTTAGGGGTGATACTAACCACCCCGGGCCCGACGACCCCAAACGCAAAAACGTGGGTGGGGTGAAGGGGGACCAACCCATCGTGGATCTCTCGGCGCGGGCAACAACCACCCCACGGATATCGGGCCGAGAACATAGCAATACACATAGCGCCCAAAGGGGAAGCAACAATGCAGGAACCTAGCAATCCAATAACTCTCCAACAGCCCACGGTGCCCTCAACCCACCCACATAGCAGTAGACGCAGAAAAATCACGTGGTACAACCCCACCCTACTCAGCGGCCCTAAAGAACAGCTTGGCGCGATCATTCTTTGGAACACTTGATAAATGCTTCCCGAAGGACCCAACAGACACAATGTGAAGCTCCCGTATTCCACCACGAGAAATCTGGCCCAACACGTAGCTGGCATCAACAGGAGTAGGCTTAAAAACCACACCAACCAGAAACTCGCAATATAAGCACCCAGCAGAACCATGTGGAAGGAGAGAAGGGTGGACCCAATGCCCACACAAGAAACTTAAACAGACCCACGGACCCCCCACCGGGCCCGGGGGAGGACCACCATATAACACGTAACGGGAACCCCACACTAGGCACACAGAGGTCGACCAACTTCTGCAACTGTAGAAACCGCGAATTATGCCCTCTTAGTAATGAATGCCTTAGAAAGAACCTAATATACGCATGTAGAGTAAAACCCCCAACTCTTAACACATTTACTTAGGAACCACAACAAAGAGCTTTAAAGACCGTTGATATAACCATCGCCATTCCTTCAACAAGGATGTCAAAAGGAAAAGTACGACTCTTTCCGAACTGATCAGTAATCTTAAGCTGGACAGGACCCCGTATTCTCTAGCCTGGTCCATAATCAGGAAAGTACCACCTGAGGGGGGATCTGGTATCTGCAAACTATGTCTGAGCGAGAGCCTCGAGATACTAAGAGGTTGAAGCCGCCTGATAAACCTCAGAACCGACTTCTTCGGAACATGTAGACACCTCAGGGCAGGGACCTTCCTCAAGCTATATGGACAGTAACAATACACTGGAATGTGAACTCCCCTCAAGCGATAGGGACCTATCCTGGACGAGCAGACACCACATGGTCGGGACCTTCCTCAAGCTATACGGATAAGAACAAAACATTGGGATGGGAACTTCCCTCTAGCTTCATGGAGAGGAGCCCCACCATACCACTGCCCCGATCGACCTCTGTGACAACACATACCCATGCATATGTCCATACATGGATACTGTTATTAAAGATTACACATGCACAGATACTTACATGTGTGGTGTGTGTGTGTGAGTGTGTATGTGTGTGTGTGTGTGTATATATGAGTGTGTGGGTGTGTGCATAGGGGATGCAACTGGACTGTGCCTGTGGGTGTGTGCTTGGAACCATGTGAGTTGACAGACGCGAATATGAGCTCCATACCAGAATGGGAACTGTAGTCCGTCGCATTTCCGGATTTCGACACCCGGATTATGGGCTATTACACTCCAACCTTGTCTCACCTGCTATTAATACACAACACACTATAATAGTCTAGAGATTGATTCTGACACAGCCTTTCTAATTTGGCCTACATCTTCCAAATCTTTCTAACTTTGGCATTGGTTATAACACACACACATTTTATTTGAATATCTTATTTTATTCTTTTATCATCTTATTCCTTCTACCAGTTTATCATTTTTTTGTTTACTTATTTGCTTATATTATATTATTTTATTTTATTTTATATTATTTTATTCCATTTTACTTCACTTTACTTCTTTATTTCTTTATTTTGTTCTTATTTTTTAGTCTTATACCTTTTGCTTTCATCTTATTGTTCTCTTCATTTTTGTCCATTTTAATGCCTTTTATTCTTTCATACGCTTACGCCCCCCCCCCCACACACTCCCACACCACCACCACAAGAAATAGTGGCAGGATGGATGCCAACACACAGACACAGACCCTTCTAAAATCAGTAGCAGTAAGACTTAAGCTGACCGCAGCATCAAAACCAATGCCAACACAAGGGTAGAGGTCAGGTGTACTTAACAATAGCAAAAACAAACACTACAGATCGCCTCACCTCAGAAAGAATTTCTATAGACTTTTGACTGATGCTCTCACAACTGACCAATGGGAGGAGAGGATCTTCCAAATCTTTCTAACTTTGAGATTGGTTATAACACACACACATTTTATTAGATTATCTTATTTTATTCTTTTATCATCTTATTCCTTCTACCATTTTATCATTTTTTTTTGTTTACTTATTTGCTATATTATCTTATATTATTTTATTTTATTCTATCTTATTTCATTTTATTTTATTTTACTCTATTTTTCTTTATTTTATTCGTATTTTTTAGTCTTTTACCTTTTCATTTCATTTTATTAATTTTTTATTATTTATTATTTATTTTTTATTTTTTATTTTCTTCATCTTATTGCCTTTTATTTCTTAATATGCTTGACCCCCCCCCCACCACGAGATATGGTGGCAGGATAGATGCCAACACACACACACAGGTCCTTCTAAAATCAACAGCAGCAGGACTTAACTTTGACCCCAGCACCATTACCACTACCAACATAAGGGTAGAGGTCAGTGTATACTTAACAATAACAAACACAACCACTATAGATTGCCTTGCCTCAGAAAGAATTTCTATAGACTTTTGACTGAGGAATGTTCTCACAACTGACCAATGGGAGGAGATGATGTCTTTTGAAATTCGTTTGTTTAAATTCATATGATTCCAGTTCCTCATAGAAACAACAACCCAACCAGGAACTGGGCATATAACAGTATTGACAAAGTTAAACACCTCATCAACATGAGTACTGCCTGAAGAGGTCACAGCCAAAGATGGCTGTCACCGAAATATATATAGCAGTAATAAATGAAGCCAAATTTTAAATATTTGACTTATTTATTTTAATTTATTTTATATATGTATCAATGATCGTTGGCAAATCACTGATGAGGGACTCATTTTATAATATGTAATCCATGTGCAGCCATGCAGTATTCTTCTCCCCATATTTTTCATATATATATATATATATATATATATATATATATATATATCCTCTTTTACGCTTCATTCTATTATTTATTATAGTATATCGACTATATTTTATTCCACTTCGCACCCTCCATACATTTCGTCGATTCTGTCCCCATTAGCCTACCTTAATTCTACTTAAGTCAGTTTTTTAGATATCGTTGCGTATATGACAGTAAACATTTTCATTCCTTTTTGTAAACATTTGTAATGAAACATTAAAGTTTATAAACTTTAATGACTTAAACTACAGCTAATATTATACTACCTTATTGGATAGGTTTGATATTTTTAATATTAATTTATCAAATAGGGTTTTGAGTCAATTAAAATGATTGTTTTCCTTAGTGTTTACCTAATTTCTTAACCGCATGTGAGGCCTTAGTGTGTATATATTTGCTTTTGTTTTGTAATTTCCGGTTGATTATATTTATTTATTTATTTCATTCTATATTCTATTTACTATCCACTGTCTGGCTTTGCTTACACATCCACATATGTCTGTCTACTAACCTGTCTGGCTTTGCTTACACATCCACATATGTCTGTCTACTAACCTTGTGATTATAAGTATTATTTTATGTCAATTTATAATATATTATATTATATTGTATTGTAATATTGATCCTTATTACTTACTGTTCATTATATGTAACATTATGACATTTAAACTTTATATATCATGTAAGATGTTTGTATATTTTGTAATATTGTAATATTGATCCTTATTACTTACTGTTCATTATATGTAACATTATGATATTTAGACTTTACATATCATGTAAGATGTCTGTATATTTTTTTTTCTGTACCATCATAATTTTTACAGTACCATTATGTGTTTTTTTGAGTATTATATAATTTATTTTTCCTCATTTACTCTGTAACCCAGTATGAATCGATTTGTATACATTGTTTATGGTAAATGTTAGTACACTGTTTACGTATTATCATTGTATTTTATTGTGACATCTATATTGTTTCTGTAAACTAACCGGAAATTATCTATTTTATTATATTATATTGAATTATATAATTTTATTGTTTATTATTTATTATATGTGTCTCTTGTAATTATATCATATTATGCCTCATGTATATTGGGTAGATGTATTGTTATTATTTTCACTCTTATCATGCTTATTTTTATATTCGAACTTCTAATAGGGCTTAATTTGTGTAGTTGATCATAGATGGGTGTATCGTTATATATGTGTGTGTGTGTGTGTGCGCACATATATACATGTATATATTGTACCTTTTGATTTTTAATTTGTAATTTTAATGTTGGTAAAGGTATATTATTATAATGTATTATGTTTATTGCATTGTGTTATATATAATTCCTGCTCTATATAACCAAATTTGTTTAGATTTAGGTTAGTTGCTTTGGACTATATTTGTAATATGGTTCTACATCCTTAGTTATTCTTATTATTATTATATATTTTTATTATTTTTATTTTTATTTTCATTTTTATTATCATATATTTTTGTAAGACTTTAGTGTATGCACACTCCATATTCTTCAGAGTTTCCGGCTTGTATCTGCCGATATTACTTCTTGTTGTTTTGATTGCCCTGATGAGTCCTTAATAGGACGAAACATTGTCGGCTAATAAAAACTGTTGATGTATTAAAGGATTCTTTGTTTTACTCTCTTAATATATATATATATATATATATATATATATATATATATATATATATATATATATATATATATATATATATATATATTATGAAGAGAGAAGAAACATTTAGATATAATTAGTAATAAGATGTATCATACCTAAACTGCTTCTAGATTCCTCGACTACGTAGTTTCGTGGCATAATCAAAAACATTACCTCACAGAGATATAGAGTTTTTGTGAGGTCTGCCGACTTATCAAGAGGATACCTCATTTTACTAGTTTCAGAGAGCACGTCTATAAGATGTGAGATAGAATCCCGAAAGGCGGAGGGGGTCAATCACGTAATACGACGGTCAAGAAACAGAGCTAAGCCCCTTATAACCCTGAAAAAATACCACGGAGGCGGAGGGGGTATTTATATAGAGGCCGTAGAAGAGGTGGTTAAGGGGGCAAGAAGTATGAGTAATGGCAGCTTTCCAGCAGTCACTACACTTCAAGGATTACTCGACCAGGGGGTGTTAGAAACAATATATTGAGAAACACACAGATACATATACATATATATATATATATATATATATATATATATATATATATATATATATATATATATATATATATATATATATATATATATATACACATATATGTATTTATTATTACCCTCCAACATTACGTTCTGCATCAGTGTGTATTTTTTTCTGTTATTTTATATTATATTATATATTTCTTATCTTTATTTTATTATATTTCAGCCTCGCTTTCAATTGTAATGGCCTTTGGTTTTGGTTTTAAATGGATATCTTACGTCCATATTCAATTTCGATTCTGATGAGCGATTTCAGACGTCTCTGTTGAGCTCGCCTGTCTTCGTGAAACCTTTGGTAAATGGAATAGCTGTCTTATGTTGTTTATTTCATAATTAAATAGCTCTGTATCATACATAGAGCACTCTCCTTTCCTTTACCCTTCTTACGGAAATACTTCATATATATATATATAAATACATACGTCTGTGTGTGTGTATGTGTGTGTGTGTGTGGTGTGTGTGTGTGTGTGTGTGTGTGCGTGTATGTGTGGGTGCGCGTGCGTGTGTGTGTGTTTTTGTGTGTGTATGTATACATGAATGTATGTATAGTATATTTGGCAATATACTGCATGTTTAATTAAACACATTTTGAAGGCCATTCTCTATCAGTTCTTAAATATTATTGGAATTCTATAAGAATCCATCTTCTATAGTTCTTGACCGAAGCAAATGAGTGAGTGTTCTTGATAAACGCGAGCAAGCAAGAAACAGGACTCTCGTTCACTCTTCTTTGTTTTGCCGAGAATAAGTAAGTGACACAGTCACTACTTTAAAGTCGAAGTGTATGATAAAGTTGTAAATACAGTGGGTGTAACGGAGACTGCAGCAACGTGTATAAATATATACTAATATTTAATATGTAAGCATAAAACCATGCCAAAATATACATATTTTCGTATATTTCATCCAAACAACTACAAGTCAACATGCATTTTATATATATACTAGCAGTAAAGCCTGGCGTTGCTCGGGGCTGCTCAGTAGCTGTGTTAAAGTTGCAATGTTAAGTTCCTTTCTTGGTTTAAAAACTGTCGAGTCTACAGTGTAGACTTTCATGTGGTACTTTTGATTAATATTCCCTCAACCAACAGTATGCCTTATGAATTTAAGAAAACATAACCATAACCCGAATGTTAAAACAAAAGAGGATGCTGAGGATAAAATCTGCACTGGTAATCTATTAACAAAGATCGAAACTGTAAACACTGCAACACTTGTGTTAGAGAAAAACATCAGCGTAACCAAACTATCAGTTATTTTGAAACAAATAAATTGGATGGACATGAAAAACCAAAAGAAAAATGCGTTATACGAAGTCGAGGGGGCAGGCAGCATCAAAGAGGTTCGCACCTGTGATAAAAAAAATATTGACAATGTAATAGCGTAGATGTTTAAGTATAAACTATGAAGAGCTCATAACATACCCATGGTGAGTTTGACGGGCATATTATAGACAGCCACAGCATGCGAAATGGACAGCTGCAGCAAAAGCCATATTAAACAAAAAGAATAAAAGAATCGCTGAAATCAACAAAACACAAATGCTGCTTCCAGTGCATCTTCACATGCAATTGAGAATGATGACGAAAGTTTACTTCAACGCACCAGAAATGGTGTTGTAGCGTGTTGTTGCGTAAGAGTTACCATAGGTATTAAAACATCTTCTTTTCCACACACCGACATAATCGTAGCATAAATAATGTGCTGTGAAATCCTATTGACAACAAGGCGTGTACCATTGCAAAGCTTGGGAGGGGTTATTCCTGAGAAGTATAACTGGACATCCTTCCTTGAGAGACAATAAATGTTGAGGTAGACCGGGAATATCCAATGAATTGAGGAATTCAATGGGATAATTGAAGGCATCATGTGCATCAACATTGGTACCAATAGACTTATAATTCTTATCATTTCCAGGAAGATTTTCAAGCATTTGGCGATTAAAGGCGGAGACAATGACGTTTGTAGGAGCTAATATAGCCTCTCACACAGCTATGTATGATTGCGGTAATTATCTGCCAAGTTGGGAAAAACGGCTGCCTTGAGATCTTCGACAGTGTTAACCAGACAACATATATTGTCGAGTGCAATGTCTCCATGCACATCTGAAAGTACTTTGCCGTCGCTAAGAATGAGAAGGTCTTCAGCAAATGTTTCAGACACAGTATCGCCATGCACTTGAACACGCATATTAGTGGTCAGACCAAGTGTTATTACCTGTTGCCACAATGGAGAACTTGATCCGCTCTGGTGCCCTTTGGAATAACCGGCAAAGTTTGTCGAAAGTCCCCTGAAAGCAAAAGAGTTACACACCCCGTGGTCTCCTGACGGTTCTAATGTCTTTCAGTGTTCTTTCTAAGGCCTCAATAACTCCTTCGTGAGCCATGGTGCATTCATCCCACACAATCAGTTGGCACCGCCGTAGCAGTTCTGCTCTTGGACTATCCTTGGCGATGTCACCGAGCGGTGTGTCAGCTGATACCAAGTTAAGCGGAAGCTTAAAGGTAGAGTGTGCTGTCCTGCCGCCAGGAAGTAGTGTTGCTGCAATACCGGATGATGCATCGGCTATTGCAATAACTTCATTCTGTCTAACGTTTGAAGGGTGTCTATCATGTATTGGAAAAGCGAAGATTTGCCAAAAGGCCTCACTATTACGTATCTAGCGCCCTACTTGGAATTGCGTCTCTATTGTTTTCGTTGAGTATACCGAACGAAGCAGCGTCAGAACCCTTATTAACATACTTACATATGTATTTGATACACTTGACGGAGCTGCACAATTCAACATTAATGTGTGCGTTGAAAGTACTGAACAGGAGTGGGCAATAGGGAATGATCCATCGGTTGTCAACCTCGCCATTCTTAACTCTTGCCGTAACGTCTCCCTCTTCACGTCGCCTATGTCAATATAATGGGTAGCCATCATTGCCAGTCTGAGTATCGCGAATTTTTAGTGCATCTTGTATTGCTTGTAACGCATGGTAAATTAGTTCTAAAGCCAGGCCCACATGAACCATGAACCATATCTGCCCCAACTTTCATATACAAGTCCTCGTCAGTGGAAGGATCGGGTAATTCTGCAGATATGATCCTGTCATTGTCGTTTGGACTAACCTTTGTTGTCAGCCACATAAGAATATGAGCATGGGGAAGGCCCCTTTTTTGCCATTCGATTGTGTACATGTTACATTGAACTGGTCCGAAAACCTCACCTAATTTGATAATATTCATAAGCTTAAGTAACTTAAGACGGAATACTCTAGCCCCGAGATCATGACGGCGTGTGGCGTTCTGACCAGGAAGTGTTAGCCTTCAATCACCTTCCATTTGGGGTTACAAGTAAAAGTTATAAATAAGTCTGGCTTGCCGTAATGTCGTACAATAGTCATGGCGTCCTGCGTCCTTTCATGCATATATCGAGGGCTTCCCGTGAAGGTAGATGGCAGAATGAATACTACTTTTCCAAGACTCTCAGGATCCGCATCATTGTTCATTCCATCACGAAGGTGTATGTAACTGTCACAACGCAACTTTTTTCTGATTGAGTTTGATAAAACACAATCTCTCAGATTCTATTTTTTCACATATGTCAGTTGCATATTGGTTGAAAAGGTCTTTAGATCAATGGAGATGACTAAAACAGTCATCTCAGATCAAGAATCGGAATGCATAGAAGTCCTTGCATGAAATTTTTGGTAGCATGAACCTCTGAATTGGAAGATTTATATTGTGTAATGCAAAAATGGTATCCGTCCTCTCCATATACAAAAAGCAGCGGGTATTGGAGTGCGGCGTATGATCTGCGTTTCACTGATCCGTTGAAGTCCGTGGTCGCGATGCTTCATAACAATGTCACGTCTGTTTTGCTGATCACCGGCGAGAAGTATTGCAGCCTCATTGAAAGAAGGTGAATTATAGCGGCCTCCATGTTCTCCAGATGGCCGCTTTTCAGCATCAATGACGACATAGTAATTGTCCACAAAAGCTGTTTCTAACGCGTATTTGAAGCTCTGAACGTATCTGTTATGAGTATGAAGCATGTCCTGAATTTCAAAAAGGTGTCAGAGGCAATTGAGTATTTCCTTGTTGCATGTGGACAGTCAATTGAGTTTTGAGTTTTTTTCTTTTGGGAAGGCAAATGTATTTCGCATTGTAGCTTGTTCAAGACAGTTGGCCATGAAGTAGACCTGAAGAAATTGGGGCTCTTTATTATCTACAGGCTCCAGCGATCCGATAAGAAGATAAACCTGACCTTGAACTTTGAATATTGGCATAAATCCACCTTCATACTCATCAATCCAAAAGATGTTATTTGGAATGCACAATTGTAATGTCAAATATTCTGAAAGAAACCTCTTGAGAGTGAATGGGTGCATATAAGAAGAAGCCTCAATGGCTGTGGTGGATCCCTAGGAGGGTGCAAGTTGACCTTACCATTAATGCAGCACATTCCGGCTGGTTCACCCGGCCACTTTTTGGCTTTGCAAAACTGGCAAATTTCAGACATGCCGCCGATTTGAATATGAGGGTGTGTAGCATAATTATTACCGGGGACATAATTGAAAGCCTTCAATAACCATTGTAATTTCGCAACCCTCGAAATGGCCCGTTTATTGGCTTTATACTGAAACAGGCTGCCCCACTCGAATAGTTTGGATAGCTGATGTCTCAGCTTCTCGCGCAGCTGCAGTAGCAGCCACGTCTCTGCTCTGACGAAGATCACGTTCAACATCATTCTCTGCAGCTCGCGCAGCTGCCTTAGCAGCCGCGTCTCTGTTATGATGAAGATCACGTTCAACATCATTCTCTGCAGCTCGCGCAGCTGCCTTAGCAGCCGCGTCTCTGTTATGATGAAGATCACGTTCAACATCATTCTCTGCAGCTCCCGCAGCTGCCTTAGCAGCCGCGTCTCTGCTATGATGAAGATCACGTTCAACATCATTCTCTGCAGCTCCCGCAGCTGCCTTAGCAGCCGTGTCTCTGCTATGACGAAGATCACGTTCAACATCATTCTCTGCAGTTCCCGCAGCTGCCTTAGCAGCCGTGTCTCTGCTATGATGAAGATCACGTTCAACATCATTCTCTGGAGCTCTCGCAGCTGCCGTAGCAGCCGCGTTGCTGCTCTGACGTAGATCACGTTCAACATCATTATCTGCAGCTCGCGTAGCTGCCGCAGGAGCCGCGTCTCTGCTCTGGCGAAGATCACGTTCAACACCATTCTCTCCAGCTCGCACAGCTGCCGTAGCACTCGCGTCTCTGCTCTGACGAAGTTTACGTTGAACATTACTCTCTGCAGCTCACGCAGCTGCCGTAGCAGCCGCGTCTCTGCTCTGACGAAGTTTACGTTGAAAATCATACTCTGCAGCTCGCGCAGCTGTTTTTGCCTTTGTATTTCTTGCAAGCCAAGTTTGACGTTCCTCTTTATTCACTGCAGCATGTGAGGATGCAGTTGAAGAAGCATTTCTGGTACGTAGAAGTAAGCACTCGTCATCATTCTCAGTTGCATGTTAAGATACAATGGAAGCAGAATTTCTGGCCCGTCGACTGAAGCAATGCTCATCCATAGACAGAGCTGTCGCATTCACTGAACACCCCACAATTTGAGGCTGTCTAATGCTCGACGACGCCTCAGTCAGCTTCCTTCTTTTTGCTATCTGAGACCGCGTCAGTCGTAATAAGGCCATCTTCTTTTTAGGCATCAAGGTGGCGGTCACGATATGACAACGGAATCTGACAAATGTATCTTAAATATAAAACAATGCGTAAAAATAGGTGTGGCGAATCGTTCAATTTTGCAAATCTTTTCGACTGATGAGAAATGCACCCACAATCCTAGAAAATGTCCTAGATGTATTATTTACAAAGTCATCTTTACATGAACATGCAGGGTAACCAATAATGTTGGCACTGCCGTTCTTTAACTTTGTTATAATTCGGTGACAACAGTGATTCAAAGGAAATTTAAACTTTTTAGAGAAATCAAAATTGCACATGAGGCATAACATCTATATATCAATAAAATCGGTTATGGTAATCAGGAGTTACTTGAAGCCGAACATTAAAAAACATGGCAGCTTAAAAAATTGCTCGATCTCTTTTTATGTATCAGATTTTGAGTGCATTTCTTAACCGATTATAATTTTACTGAAGAAATGGATGCGAGATAGTTACGGCTACGGTAACAAATGTCTAAGTGTGAAAATCACTTGCATGGATACTGAGATAAAGCTGATTAAAGAGCCACTAAGGGTTTTTACGTCGCCCTGTATGTCGAGCCGAAATGCACAAAAATGGGGCATGGTGGAAATGATCTGACTTCTTATTTGGATTGAAATTACTCAGATTGACTTGAATTTGCTATTCTAGTTTGAGCAAAACCTTTGTGCTGGCCAAGCATCAATAGTAATTAACTGTATACCTACTTTTGCACCTCCCGATTGGTATATACATGAATCCTAAAACAAACAATCCGTCCATATTTCCTTGTAGATAAAAGGAAATTAAAGTAAATTTAGCCTTATAAGACCGCATAATTAATTTAAGTAGAAGGCCTAACCGCCAACGCCATAGCAAAATCAAACAACAATTGAAAAATGAAAATAATCCAAACGTTTAATAGGGACGTTTAACTTACCAAGTAATGAGGTCGCTGACTTTTTAACGCTTTGTAGCATACTAAGGGAGTACAGCGCAAATGAAGCTACTAAACAAATCGAGCCAACAATTGAAACTCAATTTGAATGGGATCTACTTATACTGACAAGTATCGAAATGTCTAATCGTCTGCAAATGGTGAAAATGTGTTATCCTCTGCGCGTTCCATTAAAGGGAAATAACTCGTCTTTCATCTCTATTTATACATTTGAACTGAAAAATCAATACATTACAAATTCAATTTTTGCACTTGGCGTGGGTCGATTTGAAAATTATTTCGACCGATGTCTCCGCCGGACATTCATCTATAAGTGTAGCAACTTCAGCGAAATATGAGCGTACGGTTTGGAGGAGATGTGTGCCGACCGTTTTAGTAGACAGACAGACAGGCAGACAGACAGCAGACACCCTCACTTTTATATATATAGATATTGTTTGTATTTTGGTGACTGAATCTATGAGAATTTGCGTGTTTATAAGTCTTTTGGTTATTTCTGCAACTGTTTCTACCTGAGTAAATCATATTGCACGTAAGTTAGTAGTATATAGTTGAAGGCTATGTTTACCGGGTGACACTGCCACGTACTGGCCTGGTAATTCATTACACCATATATACGTTCTAATTATCGTTGGGAAAGCCATATATATCGATTATATGTCAGACAAACCACGATTTCAGCACTTCATACAAAAGACAAATTTGCAATTTACTATAAACTTTTATTCCAAATTAACTTGCAATTTGATTAATGTATGCATGTATAGATGTATATAGTTCTGCATTTAAGTATTTATGTATTTATATATGTAGTTATATGGTCATATATATATATAAGTATGCCTACGTACACACACCTGCAAACACACACACACACACACACACACATGTATGTATATATATATATATATATATATATATATATATATATACACACATATATACCTACATATATACATATGTACGTGTGTGTTATAACGAACATTCGTTTCGTTTGCAAGCAAATGGCTCGATAAAGCTGTGATGTGCCGATGTCTATTTCAGAAGAAAACTAAATCTTTTCAACAGATTGGCAGAGAGGTATACAGTTGTAATAAAGGGTAATGACACAGGCACATGTTGATTGTTCCTCGATGTCAGTGTTGAATAAACGGATGACGATTGGTCATCCATCCGCTCAGCACAGATTTGTCGGACCGTTTGCTTGGAAACGTATCGAATATTATTATTAATGTTCGATATAACCCACACGTACATATGTATTAGTATATATATATATGTACCTATGCATACTTATACGCATCAACTGTGCTACAACTAGAAATGCAATTCTAATCTTACATATATATATATACACAGACACTGATATTCACCCATCCAAGGATTCCTATCTATTTTACTTCCTGTTGTTTAAATCGGTGAATGAACCTCCCATAAACATATCGAATACAATTTCCCTCATTTCTCTTTCTGATCTTACTCTATTCTATTTTTGCTTTTATTTCTCATTATATATATGTATCATGCTTAAGATAACATTTTTTATATATTTAGAACCTTTTCCCACTATATTAAGCGAAATCGTAAAATATATATATTAATTGTACCGCGTCGTTTTGTCGCGGTTTATGGTATGGAGATACATAGGATATATCTAGGTTTCCATATGGTATGGAGATACATAGGATATATCTAGGATTCCATTCCAGTCCCCCACTAAAAGCAAGAAGAGGGACGTTCCTAGAAAAGTCTCCAGACGTTTGAAGAAGTCTCGGCCGCGATGTTCCGGATGGGGCATACACGGCCACCAGTCTGAAGGCTCCACCTTCACTACTACTAACGTCTAAGACCACCAGTCGAGCCTCGGGTTCCAGATGTACCGTCTGTGTCACGAGGTCCAGGAGTTTCTGCAGCAAAACGCGAACCTCACCTCCACCTCCTGGCTGACAGAAAGATGTGTAGATCTCAAAGTCCTCGAAGATGGGGGCCAGATGTAGCTCGCTGCGGATCCTGGACTCGCAAATGACTGCCACATCCATACTGTGCGACCTGAGATCGTTTAAGAGTTTGCTCTGTTTCCAGGACATCCCCATGCTGCGTACATTCACACATCCGACTCTTATATTGGTCATGTTGGTGAGGAAGAGTTAGAAAAGAAGAGGAAAGTATTCACTTACCTCCTCGCTTCCTGGAGACCAGACTGCACAATGTCCATGGGGCTGTTGGAGGGGTTGTTTGGTAGGGTGGTGGTTTCTGGCGGAGTGGCCACGGAGATGTTTGGCGGGGAGGGCGTGTCATGTGGGGTGGGGTGTCTGGGGTGAGGGTGGGGAAACATTTCAAAAGGACGCGGTTATAGGGTTTCACGCAGGAATTACGCACGTCTTTAGGAAAGTTTTCTTTTAAAGATTTGTATGTGTCTATGAGGAACCTAATTATTTTAAAATTAGGTCTTTCCAAACAGTACGAAGAAGTTTTCCCTGCGGTTTTCAAACGAAGAGTTGTTGGAGATAACCTCCATTAGAATTTTGTTTTCAGTATTTATATATGTGTATGTGTAATGTTCTTGTTGTGTTGTGTTGGTTTTTGTTTGTTGTTCTTGTGTGTGTTTTCTTTTGGTTGTAGGTGTTTGTGTTTGGAGTGTTGTCGTTGTTTTGTTTTCAGGGGGGGGGGGTTGTGATGTCTGTGTTGTTCGTGATGGTGGTTTTGTGTTTGTTGACTTTTTGTTCGTGTTGTGTCTTTTTTTCTTTCTTTTGGCGCGGAGGAGTCCTCCCTTATCATCACTAGGTGATGATGAGGGAGAACCCCCTCCGTGGTGTCTGTGTGATTGGGGAGGGGTACGTTTTGGAGAGCTGTTATGCATGTCGGTGTTTTTTGAGTTGTTTAAGGTGGGGAGGGGTTGGGTGGGACTGTGGTTATAAGTTATGTTTGTGTGTTGTTGTTGTTGTGGTGGTGATGGTTGTGCTGCTGTTTCAGGTGTTGGCAGCAGTGTTTTTTTCCGGGTAGTTGATTGAGGACAGGAAGCCCTCAGGTGACCACAGATTAAACAGGGGTAACATGAAGGCCTCCTACCCTCAACAGAAATGTTTATAACGTAGACTGCGTCCAGAGGCACACGTTGTGGTATTTTAGCTATTCGTTCTGGCCTCATTTGGACCAGAACTTCCAGGCTAGTACCATTAAATATGTCCCAGGGGGACTTCTCTATTGAAATTAATGTGTCTTCATCGAAGTTGATGAAGCCACATAAAATCCACCAAAAATTTACGTTTGGTTGGATGCACGACACTCTTATTTTCTTTGTACTTTTTCCCATGTATGTGGGGGAAAAAGGTGAAAAGGTGGAACACAATTGGCGACACAGAATATTTTTGTGCGGTCAATTGGTCTTCCATGAGGACCAAATTGCTGGCAAAACATTTACCTTTTTGTATGAAGGTAATGTCCTTCATTGAGTCTTTTAACACCAGTTCGATTTCATTATGAGTTAATTGAACTGGTTTTCTTGTGGTATTAGATATTGTTCTAAAAACTAATGTTCTTAAAACATTTTCTCTGCGTAAATGGTGGGGGAAGTAATGCTGAAGGCACCATTCCCTCAAAAGTCACGTGTTCTTTTGCATCTTCCAATAACACTCTAGCATTAGTGATGTCGATTTGCGTGTAAATTTACCTTTCTTTGACTGTTTGTGCAAATGACGTTTTGCTGTTGTTGTCATTCTTGTTATTGTTGGTGTTGGTGTCGTCATTGTTGTTGTTGTTGTTCTTGTTCTTGTTCTTGTTGTCATTGTTGTTGTTATTGGTGTTGTTTTGGTTCGTGCCATTCACAGTTTTCATGTTATTGGTGCTGGTGTTGTTGTCAGCGCGTTTTTTAAACATAACGACGTGTTCAACGTCATTCAATGAGGTGGTGCGAGAAGATGCCTTCGAGTTTGGCACTCTTACCGCTCCTCCACCACTTCTGTCTAATTGTTGACTGACAGTTTTGATGTTGTTGTTGTTTTTGTTGTTGCTACTGTTGTTGTTGTTGTTGGTGGCTGTATTAGAGATAGCAGCAGGCAAGCAGCCTATGCCTGTCACTAGCACAGTGGAAGCTTGAATTAGCAGCCCATCTCCACAATTTTCTAATTCATTTTTTGAGAAGACAAGGTCAAGACATTTAGCCATTTTGGCTATTTTCCAAATTTTAGTAGAAATGTCGTGGGATTTCTCCCTTTTTCGCCCTGATGGGTTTATTATTTGGGGTTGCTATCACCTACAATGTGTAGGGTGGCAGCATATCTACAGAATGGTGGAAAATGTAAGTTCAGTTCATGTAATTTCCAACGAAATTAAAGCTTTTACACACCAGCGCATTTTCCACGTGTGTTCATCTCAGAGATAGAGAGATAGATAGATAGACATGTTTCTTTATTAGCCACAGAGACACAAAAGAAGGGGACAAATACAAAGGGGGAAGTTTACATACAATAAAAACGTAGATAGATAGATGGATGTGTATATTCATACATCTATCAACACACACAAACAGCGACGCTCGTACACACATATATATCTTTATTTGACGTCATCATGAAATCATATTGAAAACATTTATTTTTTTCTAGTTATTCGCATTCCATGTAAACAGTGCATACATGTTAAGGTTTGATAAGAAGGTTAAAGGAAATGACAAGGTAGATGATAATAGACAGAATTTTCTAAGGAAAAATATTCTACTCAAAGTAAATTATATGACATTTGTTATTTATCTACAACATTGATGATTTCTGTTAGATCTAAATTAATTCACTCAATTAGAAACCGGTTCGAAATTGCTGGCAGGAAGATAGCTGTACACCTCACTAGTTCCCCGTTTAATCACGCTCTACGTATTGCATCCACGTGTCAGATTCCTCGCTTCCCTGATACCCATTCACGCGGCGAGCTGGATGTCAGAGTGAAATCTTACGATATAGAGGGAATGTTCGGGAGGGGGAGAGGTAGTAGGATTTTTCTCCATGGCTTGCATCAACTATCCGTGAAACTGATCAAGGTCCCGGACCAAGATGCCTGACCTGTAAGGAGCTATTAGGCGGTTCCTTTACCAAGTAAATAGTGTAGGCTAAACTTAAAGCGAGTATCAAAATAACACATGAAAAAGACATGTGAAAAAGAATTACAGATACATTAACATACAATAAATTAGGTGTAGGCTGACTTAAGGTAACTTAAATGAAACATCAGAGTAAGACACATGATGATGAATAAGAGATAAGTTCAAGTTAAAGATTGAATTAATTAGACTTTAATTATTAGAGTGTGCTCACAGTCGTACAGTATAATAGAAAAACATAGTATACAACAATATACGAGATAAAAAAATACCGGATAGAAAAAGAAAATAATTACATAAAACATAATAAAGGCAAGGAAAAAGAAAAGGTCCGTACAAGGTTATTGAAACGGATACAAATGTTTCCTAATATATAATGAGGAGTGGGAATATATATATGGCAAAATATGTAGAATAACTTTAAGATAGAGGTTAGGATAGAGTTCAAAGTTTTTTGTAGAAAGCGTTCCGCTGGTCTGCCAATTTGTTTGCATCAGTGGAGTGGGGGAAGGTCTCTCCCATGATTGTTCTTATACCCATGGCTATTTGCTGGTTAAACTCCATAAAGTGTTTTCCGTGGTCAAGGGATATTGTTATCCTGTGTGCTCCATTAGTCTATAGGGATGGTTTCGATCCTCTGGTCAGCTCTGGTAATCAAAATGAACAGGACTTTTAAGTCCAGTCCGTTACTACGTGCCTTGTGATTCGAGCAGAGCATTTGAAGCCATAGCCTGTTTATTGCTTCAGCGAAGCGCTCAAGTTAAGAGGCGCATTTAATTAGAGTATGGGGTTAACCGAACAGAGATATGCGGAACATATTAATGTCTATCGGTTGAGAGGAAGATAAATAAAAGCACCCAACCACCTGCATAAATGGTGCAAGTCGGAGCATTATATATTATTAAAAGATCAGAGGCCATAATCATTTGTTTCAGGTTTATTTAAAACTCCGTTATACATATTTATTTCACTGAGGCCTATCTGTTATGTTAGACGGCAACACCGTTTATACAAGTCGTTGGGCGCTTCTTTTTATCTGCTTCACAACCGACAGACCATAAGGTGGTCCACACTCTTGTTCGGTTAACCTCATACTCTCTCTCACTCTTTCTCTCTGTCTGTGTATATATATATATATGATCACTGATGAAGGACACACTTTTTTCATATGTAACCCATTTGCAACTCCGCAGCGCCCTTATTTTCATATTTACACATATTTTTTTCCTCTGCTGCTACATGTCTTTTTCGTTCTATGTATCTTTACCCCTTCTAGCAGTCTCTCTCGCTCTCTCTGTTAGCCTCTTCCTCACCCTTCACTCACTCATTCTCTGTCACTACCTCTCCTCCTCCTCTTTCTTCCCGTTTGACCTGTGTGTAATTCTTTTCTCCCGCACGCTGGCCAAGCTGTTATGAATTTTTTCTCTCTCTCGTCTACGATTTCACAGAACTTATGTTTACTGAATTCGCAGACCAGACCTCTTATTCCTCCCGTTAGACCTGTGCGAAATTCCTTCCTTGCTCACATTTCAACCAGGTTAGATGGTCTTTATTCTCTCGTTCATGATTTCACCGAATTTAAATTCATAGAAATCTGGGACTTGTCTCTTTCTTCCTCACTTTATGTTGCTTCACCATTCAGTTTCTTACCCTCGCGTCCCCTTTATTTACGTGTCCCAACGTCTTTTTTTAGCCGTTGCTCGCACCAACCGTAGGTATATGGTCTTTAAAGCGATGAAATGCCTATGATGGTTGGAAGATCACTGATGAAGGGCAAACTTTTTTCATATGTTACCCATTTGCAACTCCGCAGCGCCCTTATTTTCATATATATATATATATATATATATATATATATATATATATAAATATAGAGGTTATCACATACATAAAATTAAATTAAATTAAATCAAGGATACATATATGTGTTGCAACTGTTCACTTTTAAGCTCAATGAAGAATTAATAAATTAAAATCAAAAAATCAGAGCATTATATCATAACTCATGTCTATAGAGTTAATCAGATATTAAAATATATACCATTTCTTCTTCTAATCAGCATAATTAACCATATACATAATCAAATCTAGCAAGCTTTAAGAATAAATTTTCTAACGGAGAAATCTCCGACAAATAACTGACCGCAGCTAGTTCGCGTTAACTCCGTTCACCATTTATCAAACACTTCGGCAGCATGCAGTATCCGATCAAATACACCGTCAACCGCACGTAATTAGTAGTAAAATTAAACTTAGAAGAAATGCGCACATACCGTAATTATATCTCTACCATGGTTTCTTCCTAGTTTAGGACATCCAAATAATATGGATATGCTTTGAGTCAGGAATCATCAGGAGACAAACTCAGAAATAGACATTTAATTTCTCAGACAGACCGCGCCAAATTTAGATTCAAAAATGGCTAAGATCGCTATGTAGCTGTGTACCAGCCAGAGAGAAAGCGTGTGATTGGTCGCTTGCGGCGGGTAGGCATGCTGCTACAAAGTGCAGTCATATATCGCCAAATTTAATCTCAACCGAAAGGGAGATTATTAAATATAGATGTTATCACATACATAAAATTAAATTAAATTAAATCAAGGATACATATATGTGTTGCAACTGTTCACTTTTAAGCTCAATGAAGAATTAATAAATTAAAATCAAAAAATCAGAGCATTATATCATAACTCATGTCTATAGAATGAATCAGATATTAAAATATATACCATTTCTTCTTCTAATCAGCATAATTAACCATATACATAATCAAATCTAGCAAGCTTTAAGAATAAATTTTCTAACGGGGAAATCTCCGACAAATAACTGACCGCAGCTAGTCCGCGTTAACTCCGTTCACCATTTATCAAACACTTCGGCAGCATGCAGAATCCGATCAAATACACCGTCAACCGCACGTAATTAGTAGTACAATTAAACTTAGAAGAAATGCGCACATACCGTAATTATATCTCTACCATGGTTTCTTCCTAGTTTAGGACATCCAAATAATATGGATATGCTTTGAGTCAGGAATCATCAGGAGACAAACTCAGAAATAGACATTTAATTTCTCAGACAGACCGCGCCAAATTTAGATTAAAAAATGGCTAAGATCGCTACTCAGAAGAAGAAATGGTATATATTTTAATATCTGATTAATTCTATAGATATGAGTTATGATATAATGCTTTGATTTTAATTTATTAATTCTTCATTGAGCTTAAAAGTGAACAGTTGCAACACATATATGTATCCTTGATTTAATTTAATTTAATTTTATGTATGTGATAACCTCTATATTTAATAATCTCCCTTTCGGTTGAGATTAAATTTGGCGATATATGGCTGCGCTTTCTAGCAGCATGCCTACCCGCCGTAAGCGACCAATCACACGCTTTCTCTCTGGCTGGTACACAGCTACATAGCGATCTTAGCCATTTTTGAATCTAAATTTGGCGCGGTCTGTCTGAGAAATTAAATGTCTATTTCTGAGTTTGTCTCCTGATGATTCCTGACTCAAAGCATATCCATATTATTTGGATGTCCTAAACTAGGAAGAAACCATGGTAGAGATATAATTACGGTATGTGCGCATTTCTTCTAAGTTTAATTTTACTACTAATTACGTGCGGTTGACGGTGTATTTGATCGGATTCTGCATGCTGCCGAAGTGTTTGATAAATGGTGAACGGAGTTAACGCGAACTAGCTGCGGTCAGTTATTTGTCGGAGATATCCCCGTTAGAAAAATTATTCTTAAAGTTTGCTAGATTTGATTATGTATATGGTTAATTATGCTGATTAGAAGAAGAATTGGTATATATTTTAATATCTGATTAATTCTATAGACATGAGTTATGATATAATGCTCTGATTTTTTGATTTTAATTTATTAATTCTTCATTGAGCTTAAAAGTGAACAGTTGCAACACATATATGTATCCTTGATTTAATTTAATTTAATGTTATGTATGTGATAACCTCTATATTTAATAATCTCCCTTTCGGTTGAGATTAAATTTGGCGATATATGGCTGCGCCTTCTAGCAGCATACCTACCCGCCGTAAGCAACCAATCACACGCTTTCTCTCTGGCTGGTACACAGCTACATAGCGATCTTAGCCATTTTTGAATCTAAATTTGGCGCGGTCTGTCTGAGAAATTAAATGTCTATTTCTGAGTTTGTCTCCTGATGATTCCTGACTCAAAGCATATCCATATTATTTGGATGTCCTAAACTAGGAAGAAACCATGGTAGAGATATAATTACGGTATGTGCGCATTTCTTCTAAGTTTAATTTTACTACTAATTACGTGCGGTTGACGGTGTATTTGATCGGATACTGCATGCTGCCGAAGTTTTTGATAAATGGTGAACGGAGTTAACGCGAACTAGCTGCGGTCAGTTATTTGTCGGAGATTTCCCCGTTAGAAAAATTATTCTTAAAGCTTGCTAGATTTGATTATGTATATGGTTAATTATGCTGATTAGAAGAAGAATTGGTATATATTTTAATATCTGATTAATTCTATAGACATGAGTTATGATATAATGCTCTGATTTTTTGATTTTAATTTATTAATTCTTCATTGAGCTTAAAAGTGAACAGTTGCAACACATATATGTATCCTTGATTTAATTTAATTTAATTGCATGTATGTGATAACCTCTATATTTAATAATCTCCCTTTCGGTTGAGATTAAATTTGGCGATATATGGCTGCCCTTTCTAGCAGCTTGCCTACCCGCCGTAAACGACCAATCACACGCTTTCTCTCTGGCTGGTACACAGCTACATAGCGATCTTAGCCATTTTTGAATCTGAATTTGGCGCGGTCTGTCTGAGAAATTAAATGTCTATTTCTGAGTTTGTCTCCTGATGATTCCTGACTCAAAGCATATCCATATTATTTGGATGTCCTAAACTAGGAAGAAACCATGGTAGAGATATAATTACGGTATGTGCGCATTTCTTCTAAGTTTAATTTTACTACTAATTACGTGCGGTTGACGGTGTATTTGATCGGATTCTGCATGTTGCCGGAGTGTTTGATAAATGGTGAACGGAGTTAACGCGAACTAGCTGCGGTCAGTTATTTGTCGGAGATTTCCCCGTTAGAAAATTTATTCTTAAAGCTTGCTAGATTTGATTATGTATATGGTTAATTATGCTGATTAGAAGAAGAAATGGTATATATTTTAATATCTGATTAATTCTATAGACATGAGTTATGATATATATATATATATATATACATATATATATATATATATATATATATATATATATATATATATATATATATATATATATATATATATATATATATATATATATATACAAATGCATATAACGTTATATTTTGTTTATAATGCGAAGTATTTGCCGATAATAAATACCTATATTGCAATGCCGATAGTGGCCACATTATTCCGCGGAACCAGTAATGATTACGTTCCATACTTTAAATGTATCGTCTATTCTTCGTTACGGTACTATCATGCAATATATGAATAATATATCTTTAATATCTAATATTGATCGCCTTTTGATAATTTCTAACTAAAATTTATACATCTTTTTTTATTATTTTTTTAATTAATTTCAATAAATGATTCTGTTGTCCAGAGTTGATTTGGTATATTTAACTTTAATTTTTTTTAATTTTCAATCATATTACCAATCTTAATTTCCATTGTAAACTATCTAGATCATAGAATTAAGTTTTTATTTATTTCGCGTTCAATACTATTGTCCAAATAAAAATAGGGATAGTATTGAAATATTTGTCCTACCTCAGATTTCTGGTCATCTGCTGCTTGGCGTTGGACTAGCAGTAAACTATAACTTATTGGCTGACTTGAACTCTGTGACCATGGCATCTCACTGACTGGCATGGGGGAGATTGCTTGGTGGAGAGACTTGCCTAGACTAGCTTTGCATTGTTACGGGTAGTAGTCATATGGTCAACTTCATTCGCATTTGCGCCTGCGCAAATATCTGGAGGGGAATTAGGATTCACGGTGGAGGTACGAAGGCTGCTCAAACATCATTTTTGTCCGTTCCGTCGTTTTTTAGTTTGGATTGCGTGGAGGAAATAACTATATTATGTAATGAAGCTGTCAGATCAGATCATGCCATTGGTTGTGCATAATAGCGTGGCCAGTGTCGTCATTGAAATATGTATCATATCCTTACAAATAAAGGACATTAACATCTGAAATTACCTCGCATTTTCTTATTCTAAATATACACAATCATTACTATGTGGAAAGAGTACGTAGAGTGCTTGACTTGAATTGCCTGAATATTTACCGTAGGTATATATATTTATATGTATATATACATATATATGTACGCACACATATACACACATACACGAACACATACACACACACATATATATATATATATATATATATATATATATTAGTAAGTAAGTTAATTTTATAATTTTCTTATTTTACGTCTCTCATATTATTGTTCTGCAACCCCATGCATTGAACCACAAAGTTACTAAGACAAAACCTATATATTTGCTAGCATTCATATGCATCTGTATGTATATATATGTTACTAGATATTAATTCTTTATATATATATGTATATATATATATATATATATATATATATATATATATATATATATATATATATATATATATATATATATATATATATATATATATATATATATATAGAGAGAGAGAGAGAGAGAGAGAGAGAAACATTTCTTTTCTCTCGTAACACGTATTTTCCATTAATTCCATGTATTTTCATACTCTACCTATTGATGTAAATTAGTGATTCATACATTTGTAAGGTACATCAAAGCATATTAATTCATCTACGAGTGGTTTTGAATCCTGTGTCAATTCAAACAAGCATAAATGATGGAAAGTTTACTGATGGCTCTTACATTAAAATATGTGCAAATATGATGTCGTTTTGTTTATATGTTTGTGGATGCCAGCATTTTTATATCATGCTGAAATTAGTTCATGTCTGAAACAGTGGTGAGACATTAAAAGGAAACACATGGAAGTTTGCAGCTACAGGGCTTGATTGGAAAATTGCTCATGCTTTATATTGTATAGTAAACATAGAGTGCAATGTTTAAGAATGATTTTATATTTTAACGCATTCGTAGAATTATAGCCTAACACTCGCTAAAATGATAACCTTTAAAGTAATTACGTAATACTCTTAAAAAGGTGGTGATATTAGAGATGTATATTTAAATCCATATTTATCATCAAAGGTAAAGCTTCACATATCAAAGAAGGCTTGAGTTTTAGTCCCATTGAAATGATAGTCAACTTTTCTATGAAATTTTATAGAATTGTGCCAGCAATTTTCAAGCCATCAGCATATGGCTTTCTTTTCAAACGTCGTCGGCACGTGAGATTTGAAGGTAATCATTATTAAAGTTCTGGAATTCATGTTCGTTTAATTTGAAATATTTGATAGCTGAAATATAATAAATTAGGAACAAAGGAATAAATACAGAATTATGAGAAAATATAGCTAGATAATTAGGAGCTAATGAACTCAAAACATGAATTAACTTACGTCGAAATCTATGCATGTTGACGTGTTAATACATATTTCAGAATTGGCTATAGTTTCTTGTGATTGAAGAATGCAAAAGAATGCATTCCAATAAAAGTTAACTAAACAACGTTTCACATTTAAACATTAGTTATGTATGAAACATGCACAGCCATATCAGCCTTTGATATTTATAGAGGGATAGAAAGAATTTACAATGATCTAATTTCCATTAATTTAGTATTTATAATGCCCGATTGTCGGGGGATGTAATTAATTTACTCCAAATTACTTTGATGAGCCAGTTCAGTGTATGGAGAATATTGCCAAAACCATAAACGTCAAAATAAACTGATTCTACTCGCTGATTTCAAATTCAATCTTATCATGTACGCTGTGCGATGCCCTATTCATTTTATATGAATAGCAAAGAGAAAGTAATTTTATTTGTGGTCAGTATAATGATTAAAGCAGAGAACGAAAGCAATAAAGTAGAAATTATCAAATAGTGACATTTGACAGAGAGGTCAAATTGATTTCAACTAAAAGTACAACAGGAAAGATTGTAATAGACACAAAATGTATTATCACCATGCAACGATTAAAGAGAATCTCGCTAATGTCCCCCTTGATACGGCATATTACATATAACGCTGTAATCAAGTGTTGAATTTCAATTTTGGTATTTGAATACTATCAGACAATTTGATTCATGGATATTAAGAGATTATGAGTAATGTATATATGTAGCGATGCACGTGTAGTGGATCCTCCGTCTGTCTCGATGATGAGTATTAGATTATTTCACTAAATAAATTGCTACTCAGTGTTTGACAAACGAATGAAAACTTATGACAATTATCAAATCGAATTCTCTTAGCACACCGTGAATAATTTGAGACATTTACTTACAGAAACTTAGAGAAAGAATGATGAAGGAATATTAAGAGTAAGGGAGATGAATCGATTACAATATGTAATTCTTCCCCGAATATATTGAAGAAAGATTACCGCGGCAGAGATTTATAAAATATCGCAGGGAGCAGTGACGAATACAACAATACAACAATAAATATTAGATCGAATACCAATGGGTTAACACTTCAAAGGCTGTATCTTTAGATATATTGTTATGAACCACATATATCAAAATAAACTGCACATTTATAAGTCCATCTCTACGCCTGTCTTTATGCCCCCCTCAGACTTCCTTTATATATATATATATATATATATATATAATATATATATATATATATATATATATATATATATATATATATATATATATATATATATATATATATATATATATAATGTAAGTATGTATACACACACATATATATATATATATACGCACGCACACACATATGTGTGTGTATATATAATCATGTGTGCGCGTGTGCGTCTGTGCGGACGTTTAAAACAGTTTTCTAAGAATTCGAACATTGAACTTTTGATTCATTTACACGTTTTCAACATGTGTCAAGTATCTCAGTTTTTCAATATTCAAAATAATTATATATTTTAGCGCGTAGCAATATATTAATTTCTCTTGTTATGGAGCCAACTATAAATCAGTTTGAATGCATCCATTGGATCCCATAATTAGGAGAGTACCATGCATATTGTTCAAGGACAACAATCTCTTTAACTGGCACACGCACATACACTTTTATACCCCCCCCACACACACAACAAAAAACAATCATGTCATGTTAGCCGCTTCCTAGACGACTCCATCAACTTTTATAAAAGATTACTAAACTACTTACAGACATCGTATGATACATGTCTTGTTTCATAAAATACAAACCATATGGCACCAACACTTTTTTTATTTCACTCGACGTCTATGCCTTTAAAAGAGAAACATTTACATAACAATTATGATACATTATTTACAAAGAATAGGGCGGTGAATTGGCAGTATCGGTAGAGTGTCGGACATGCTTTCCAGCATAGTTACGTCCCTTTACGATCTGAGTTCAAATCCCGCCGAGGTTAACTTTGCCTTTTATCCTTACGGGGTCGATAAAATAAAGTACCAGTAATGTACTGGATAATTGTTGGCGTTGTACCAAAAGTAGAAACAATTATTTACAAAGAAAAGAGTAAAAAGATTCGGAGAAATGGAATGAAGTTTTTTATACTCAGAGTTGTACTGTCTCTATACTCGTTACGTATACATTTGACGTGATTATAAAACAATTGAGTAATGATATGTGAGTTACAATGACATTTTGTTTAAGTCTATGATATACTACATATGAACACTAACATGAACTTAGCTTTGAAATATGTGTATTTCCGATTAAATGCATATTTCTGCTATTTCTGCATGTCTGCACATATTCGTCGCTGGAGTTCTATCTTTTCCAACCTTTTATTTAACGTGCATATTGAAAGTCAACTATTCCATTCATAGACACTCGATTAAACTTCTGAAGCTTCCACACATAAGCACATCATCTAGCAACATCTCGAGAGGAGTCAAGACTTCACATTTGGAAAGAAAATTTCTTCTGTAACACGAATTATACACTAGTTCACAAATCCCAAATATAACAAAGCTACAGACTGTGGTGTGGTAAATGTTCCGAACACAATGGAACAATACACACACTGTCACTGCCTCCGTCTCTACCAGTCTCCCCATCTCTCAATATTATAAGCTTACTATGGCTCACGCTCTGGTCGTCCCACGACCCCAGTGGGCAGAATGGAGAAGTTTTTTTGCCGGAGGATGATGAGGGAGACGCGCTGGAAGAACATTCCAGCCCACGAGGCTCACCCCTGCCGAGACCGAACTCTGTGCCAATGGTGGGGAGTAGGTAGGAGGTCCGAGGGCCTGAGCCGCCAGAGGTCTCCACTGTTGACACTGTTTGATCTCATTTCTGCAACCGACATATTGACATAGAAATGTTTCCTCCCGAAGACTTCACTCATGGACCAGAAGCACTGTCGCATTACTGGAAGGTTCTGAAATGGATTTTAATTATAATTGGATTATCAAAGGCTTTTTATGTTACACGGTTATACATGACTAAATCTGCGACCTGTGAATTTGAAGAAACAAACCATAATATGCTGCATAACATTACCTGATCTTTGCTAAACTGCTTATGCTGTTCAAAGGTTTTGTTACCTTCAATAAAGTTGTGAAAAGGTGTTCGGAGTGATAGACATCTGTTTTATAAAGTGATTGCATCGAAAGGACAAGAACAGGAACATGACGTGACTGATAGTTCTTTTTTAAAAATTCAGTCTATAGATAGAACAGTATAGCTGTGAATCAAGATTATGTTAATTGGAAACCAGCCTTGTAGCGAATGGTCTTGACGGTAGTGGACATGGTTTCAATGTACTGTACAATGGAATTATAAAAACTACATCATATTACACAGATGCACGAGTTCCTTCCGTTCTGTAGGATTTCGCTATGAAAAGACCCCGTATATATATATATATATATCATAAAACATGTCTATAGAATCATGTCTATAGAATCACCATGCAAATCACACATATATATATATATGTAAACGTTTATATGTATATATATATATATATATATATATATATATATATATATATACATATATATATATCTTTTTTAGAGGCAAAAGAAGGTAGATAAGCTGACAGATTCTGTTTCACGCTGTTGGCGATTCTCAGAGCATCGTGCCGAAAGTTATAGAGGCTGGATTTTTATAGAATTCCAGTAATAATCAGGAACTGATTATACAGAGCGATTGCCGGTCCAGCAAATATTAAAAATTAGTATTGGGGCTCTGAAATAGCGATGTATACATGAATGTATGTATAGTATATTTGGCAATATAACGTATGTTTAATTAAAAACATTTTGAAGACCTTGCACTATCGTTTTTAAAGTAGTGACTATGTCACTTGCTTCTTTTTTCGGCAAAAGAAGGGAGAGAAACTGACAGATTCTGTTTCACCCTGTTGGCGATCCTCATTTGGTACAATTTAAACATCGTTGGAAAACTGATGGTGTTACTTTTCCATATAACACCCAAGTTTGATACAGCAGGAGCCAGGGTAGATCTTGTCATTATCTTAGATCTGTCGTCATTGGCCTGAAGGGTATCCTTGGTACATGAATCAGTTCTCTTCTTCAAATCTTCCTCCGTTTAGCATGATGCTGGTTGCTGTGCTCTGGTTATGAATATTAACTAGAACCTCTCTCTTTTCTGAACTGTTTACCATTCCGAGTGCTCCTGATAATGTTTTCCAGGCTAGCAGAGATGTGCTTCACTGCTTCCTAACATGTCAATAGCATCAGCAATGCAGGGCTTGGAATTGGGCCGGCATCCATCGGAATCAAAGGTGTGGAAGTCTTGGACTGTCTCTTGCCCGATATTTTCCATGAAAATGTTGAGAAGCGCCGGGAAAATGAGACATCCTTGTCGAACTTCAACTTCTGTCCTGAAGAATTCTCCGATATCTTCATTCAAATGAACTGTATTTTTTGAGTTTTCTTACAGTTATTTAATTAGTTCATTGAGTCATACTTCTTCATCCACTGTCAAACTCTACGATAGAGGACATGTTGGTGCAGTAGATGTTTCTCAATTGGTAGTCTGATATAATATATCTGCTCCACTCTACTTCTGGGGCCCCTGAATCCAGCCAATTCTTCTACCCAGATTGCGTTTGTCTTTCACATAAGATTGTTTTGAAGAGCACTTTGCAACAATTTCTTGGGCTGCATAATTTAGCTAATTGTTCTGGCAGAGACTTAAGTTACTTGGGGGGAGGGCAATAACTATTATCATTGGATGGATCTACTCCATTAGCCACCTCTTTGAATCCCTATCGTCTGCCACATGACCGTCCCTACTTTGTTAAGTTTTGACAATCCCTGATTTAGGAACTCTGAAGGGAAGTTATCGATTCTTACGGATTTTCCATCTTTGAAAATGGGCAACGCCTCTTCCACTTCCTCCTGTTGAGATTAGACTATCACTAATTTATATGTACTTATTGTTCAGGATGTTGATGTTCACAGTTATAAAGGTCTTCTTAAAGTTTTTATCGTCTTTAACGACATCAGGCCCGCTGAGTGAGGCAAGACTTGTTGGTCCGCAATGATAATCGTGGTATGTCGCTTTGTTTTCCTTAGCGATTTGTGGGTTTCATCAAACAGACTTTCTGTTGTCCACTTTTTTATTCTAGCTTCGGTGTTTTGTATTGGTCTGTTATTCGCTTGTATTTGGTTTCCCCCATTTTACTCCTAATTTTCTTATTTTCTTATACTCAACATTGCCTTGCTGACCCGTTAGCTTAATCTTGCTTAAGTTCCGTCTTAAATCACTTAAATCGAAGTTTCCTCGGCGATTCATTGCTTCTTTTTTCTTTATCGTTTCCCTAGCACTTTTAGAGCTATTCAGGTAATGGTTCATTTCTGTTGATGGTCAAGGTGTTTTAGTAACGCATATTGCTCCTGTCTGGGAAAGATTCATGACACTATATATCAACGTGTATCTTAATCTTATTAACCGACATTGCATTTCATGTAAAGCCACTTCATTAAATTCTCTCGCAAATAGTAAATTTAAGAAATTAATGAATTTTGAAAACAAGATTCTGGCATTCTTAACATCAACTGGGGCATGTGGGATAGGTATATCTAATGTGTCCGCTTTGATTCGGAATAATCATCATGATATCATCGAAGGAGTGATTATTCGGCCAGAATAACATTCGGAATGACGCATTGTGATATGGCCTTTTCTTTCACTTTCTCTCTCTCCCTCTCTCGCTCCCCCTCTCTCTGTCTATCTATCTCTCACTCTCTCTCCATATATACATAATAATATATATATATGTGATTATGAGCGATGTATGTGTGTGTATATATGAAAGACGAAAAGTGAGAAAGAGAGGATGTAAGTGAAGTGAAAAAGATAAAACCTGACACTGAATGAGACAGATATATATATATATATATATATATATATATATATATATATATATATATATATATATATATATATATTCATATATATTAAAATCAAGTAGAAATAAAATGCGATATTTGATGCGTTATCTGTAATGGACACTTCAGTAGAAAATATCTTTGATTACGAAATTGGGAGAACAGTTTAGTAGGTCAAATAATGATACTAAGATATAGTAAATGTGATCGATTCTGTGAAGATGTTTGCTTATTAGGAACAAAGTTATATATGAAATGAGACAATGTTATGTCTCGCATAGACCGATTTATTGGCATCTCTCCATCAAATAAAGGATCTTCTTCAAACGTAATTATTGTTGAATGTATAATACTGATTGGAATATTATTTCTGGCTTGTGAAGTGATAAGTCAGACATGAAATTAATGGTCATTATTTTGCCAAGCCGTTGCCTTTTGATGTCTATAGACTAGTAGCGAGGAATACATTTCTTTTACCACTCACCTAAATTGATCGAGGAAGAATATATATTATTTAAAACGAATCAATAATATTAAAGCGTCTTATTCTCGTGCTGCTAACGGTATGATATATGGCATATTATGAAACATCTGAGTTCAATTTTCCTAGCTATAGACGGTTTTACCAGGTGCATCCAACGAAATAGTTTTAATTAATTGATTGGACTTCAGAGAATTGACTCTTTAACTAACAATTAGGGAATCGTTTTATTTGAAACGTCATTGTTTACATCTACTGCATATTTGTAAAGATAATGCTTTTTAATATACGTAAAGCTGTACATGTCTACATCAATGAAATTAGCATCCTTAAATTCATACATTTTCGTTTTACTTCGCCTGTCCTTTATTTATCTTAAAATGTTGACCCAAGTTGAAAATCATACATTGTAACACGAGATGCAATACTTTCTGTTTTTCTGGATATTTATATTCTTTGTCCAATGTTGATTGTCTGTGGCCTATATTTTAATACATTGCCCGTTTTAGGTAAAAAAGTTGGATATTTTGGTAATGCACCAAAATCCAATTATATTAGGAATCTGTCTCTTGTTTGAGAATAAACTCTTCTCACTCTATCTATTGCCGGAAGCCCTTTAATAAATTGTTTACATATTTGATACATGCCTTACAAAACAGTAAAAAAGAATAAACTTAATTCTCATTAACGATGTCGCACTTAAATGTTTCATTTATCTAATGTGTTAGTAAAAATGAACCTTTATTAATTCCCACATTATTTCATTTGAATTGTCATAGACACCATACATGTTTTCTTAACGTGTATGATCAAGTAAACGTGAGGTGTTTTGTCGTGATACCTTTATCATACACCAAACTAATTACTTGTACATAAAAAACTGGATAATTAATCATTCAATAAATATTGGTGTATCGTTATACATCTGCACAGAAAACCAGTTTTGATTTGAAATTAAAATAGAAAACGGTAAGTTGCTTTCTCTGTGTGAATGGTGTGTAATATTATCTACTGAGAAAATCAGAATTTATTCACTAAAGCAAATTCATACGTAAAGAATCAGCGTATCATATCAAAATTAGATTGATATAATATCAATCGAAGCAATACATCTAACAATGTCTATTAGACGAACTACAAGATTTCTTGTAACTTTTTTTTCCTATTGACTATAATGCTTGACGACAACACAAGGACAACAGAATTCAATCATAACTATTCTTGGCATCTCCTTTTATTTGACTTTGAAAAGATATTATTGTCATTGTATCGGTGTGTATAGACAGCATAATAACACCTATTTAGTTCTGAGACATGTTTTATAGTGATTTCAAAGCCAAAATCTCACATGAATATCTCCATTATTTTCATGAATATTTTGCAAAGATTGGGATTCATTAACTGACCGACAATGTTAAACTTTCACGTAACATTTATAACTGAACAACAAATATCAAAAATGTACATTCTTGTTCAAAGTTATTACGATAAGAGATGAGAACAATGTTGAGATTATCAAGCGCCATTATACAATATTATAATCATATTAATTATCAGTCTTGTATTTATTAAAAATAGAATTCCGAATTCCTTTCCAATGAACAAGATACAAATTGTAATATTTGATAATATAACACAGAAGCATTTTATGATTATAACCATATTTTTCTGTTAATATTGATTTAGCCACTTTCATATTATATTTTGTAAGCTTTAATTGTATATTTCATATTTCAATTCGAAATTATAATCAATGTGATGACAACGAATGTATTTTACAGAAGATACAAACATAGTTCATCTTCGATGTTTCATTGGAATTAACCTAAGTAATTATTTAATTAACATGTTTAATTACCGTTGAAGACTAGAAAGTTATATTTAGATCAAATTACCAAATTTTATATTGACATTCATTTAGTTGTGGAAAATGAACAGCTTAGTTCATCCTATTTAATTGTATGAAACAAATAGATTAAACATTGATGTTGAATATAAGGACACTGGATCAATACATAAATTAATATCAAATGGGATATTAAATAAATAATTGTTTCTATTTTAGGCACACGGCCTGTAATTACCCCTGTACATTAATGGTACTTTATTTTATCGACCCCGTAAGAATGAAAAGCAAAGTTAACCCCGGTGGGATTTGAACTCAGACCATAAATGGATATAACCATAGGCTGCAATCATGGCGTCCAACCCTCTACCGATAATGCCAATCCACCGCCCTGGCATATTAAATAAATAATATTACTAATTTGGCAAGTGACTAAACTTGAATGCATATTTTGAATCTGACACAATTCCATCATGGTACACCCATATCGATATACTGATCAAATACAGACCCCCCTTCCCCACTCAAAATAAATAATTGCTGATTTGTGGGATGCAGATTTGTATTTTGTTTGTGTCAATAATAGGAGACGCAATATGAAAGTTTTTAGACTGTAAAACCTGCTGTACCTGTACACCTCTAAATGATGGTTTTTCTTTTGACACATTATTTGTGATAATTAAACTGTTGACGTTCCTCCCGATATCTCATTTGTATCTATGTATTTGCTGCAGCAAACTTGTTCATCCTATTATCAAATAGCTTTTTTTTTTAATTTCGTTGTGGAAGAGGTATATGTGTATCCTTGAGATATTTGAAACTTAATGTTGTTAAGTTTGTTATGGTCAATTGCAGACTCACATAACGTCACGTGGTGGGTGTATTGTATTAACATTATTGCCCTTACGTTTTTGTTTGCTCAACGTTGGAACCTTCTGCATCTTCGATACATATGCACGATATGCTAGTAATGGCATAAACAGTTTTTAAAAAAAGACAAATCATTTTTGTATTCTGTGTGTCGTATATCGCTGTGAATACTAGTTGAATGTATTTGATGTTTTGTGAAATGCTGGTAAGAAAGAACGCAAGATAGGTGATAGGCGCAATGTTAAGCCTGTTGTTTTGGACCCAGATTATACTGAATATTTATGTTAGGTTTGGGGAGTTATGCATCTACGCAAAGAAATGGGGGCAATTTGAGTTTCATATATTTTTTGAATATCTTAGGGATGTGTTAAAAGGAAGTCAGTTGTATGTTGAATCGGGTTTGGTAATCCGTTTGGAAATTTCTGAATGTTGTTTTGTATATTAATTAGAGAGAAATGTAAAAAAATTGTTTTGATATATTTGCTATCAATGCCGAAAAGAATATACAAAGGAAACTATAGGCGATGTGAACAGCAGGATGGGCCTTTCATTCTTGTTTTTTTCTTTCCGTTATCGATAATACTTTGGAGATTTGTTTAGTAGCATAAACATTGAATGTAATGGTCACAATTTTGGTTTACTCAAATAGTATGTATTATAATGGAGTGGAGTGTGAATGGATAGCTATGAGGAAGAATGCGATTTAAGGAAGGGGCTGTAACTGTTGCTGATAAGGCTGTATAATAATTGAGCAAATTTAATGACAAATATTTTATACAATATGTTTAAGTATGTTTTCCGGTGATCTGCCTCTGCTAAGATCCATTACATAATTGATGAATGTTACACACCTAATACATATATAAGTTCACACACACATATGCGTGCGCGGACAAACACATGCACATCGAAACACATATAGTGACACACACAAAAACACTCAAACTAACACCTACAACCCCACCCCACCCTCATATATATATATATATATATATATATATATACATATATATATATATATATATATATATATATATATATATATATATATATATATATATATATATATATATATATATATTGTTATACTTTGGGAGGGTCATGTTGCCAATAAGAAACACACGCACCAGTTGCTTTCACTTCAATTTATTATATATTTATAAATTTATAAATCTACAAACTTATAAATTTCTGGTTGGTTGGTTGGTTCCACAACCAGATAGTTGTTTATATATATAGTCATAGTCCTTCCGTCACACACTCTGAACACAAACACACACAGACACCCGGATGTGGCGCATGCGCAAACTGAGCACACAACACACACACAGAAACAAAATGGCGTAGGATAGAAGAAAGAAAAGGCACAGAAACGAAGAAAGGAATCCCCAGTCACTGAAGAGGTCACAGAGTGTGTGACGAAAGGACTATGACTATATATATAAACAACTATCTGGTTGTGGAACCAACCAACCAACCATAAATTTATAAGTTTGTAGATTTATAAATTTATAAATATATAATAAATTGAAGTGAAAGCAACTGGTGCGTGTGTTTCTTATTGGCAACATGACCCTCCCAAAGTATAACAATATCGGTTTCAACACACGATTTCAGATAAAGAATCTTGCTAATCAAATTCAGAAACGAAATATATATATATATATATATATATATATATATATATATATATATATGTAGATAAATCTACCAAGAGTTTACGGTAGTGTCCAATCCGTATGAAGAACTCAATGTAATCCGGATATCATGGAAAGAAGAGATGCAATGAAAAATCACTTTCGGTGAAAGATAAACGGAATACAGAGTCAAGATAAAATATTAAAAATATAATGAATAAAACAATGAAACAGTTCCTTATATTAAACAAAAAAAGTTCATTATTTAACGATCGTTTCTGGGATATATATGTGTTAGAATTGGCATGTATATTTAACAGATCTATGTACAAAATTATACAAAATTATACAAACTATCAACATTAAATATACATACCAACTCATATATATGCCGTCTTCAGAAATAATAATGAGTTGGTATGTATATTTAATTTTGATAGTTTGTATAATTTTGTATAATTTTGTACATAGATCTGTTAAATATACATGCCAATTCTAACACATATATATCCCAGAAACGATCGTTAAATAATGAACTTTTTTTGTTTAATATAAGGAACTGTTTCATTGTTTTATTCATTATTTTTTTAATATATTATATATGTATATATATATATGTATATATGTGTATATATATATGTATATATATATATATGTATATATGTATATATATATATATATATGACGGTGTGTCGCTGAGTGGTTAGAGAATTGGATTTACAATCTTGAGGTTTTGGGTTCGAGTCCTGGACCGGTCGATGCCTTATGTCCTTGAGCAAGACCTTTTATTTCACGTTGCTCCTTCTACCTGGAGTTGCGACCGATATATAGTATTACCAACTGGAAAGACTGATGGAAACATTGTTTCCTCGGTCCGATTTGACGAAAGTCGATCGATTTAAAATATATATATATAATTCTTAAATGTGTATACCCGTCAGACATGCGTGTGAGATAATGGTCAAGTAATTATTATTTCAAATAGTAAATATGTTTTACATATTTTATGAGATGAGCCTGTGGTGTTATTCTGAAGAGAAATATTACTGAAAGAAATTATTTATGTTGTTGATAGATAACGTACAATGACATACTGTTGGCGTTATTATAAGTATAGTATTAGGAATCCTTTTCTATTCCCAATTATTTTTTTTTATGCCCGAAGTTAACAATGCAATTGTTATCTGAAGCAGAAAAGAAGTAATTTCACAACTTAATTATGACACGTTTAGATATAGATGGAACAGTATTTTACACATTGCTGCTATCTCTCTGTATTTCACTTTGCTCTAGTAGCAATGCATAAAAATCAGATGACATTATCATATTTCGGAAATCGAGTTTATTGGCAATATATTTCACGCTAGTATTATGGGTTTTCAGAGGAGAAAATATATCGTTCATTGTGAGTTATAGCCAAAGTAGAAATAGTCAATGAAGGATTTACCGAATAGATAAATTTAGACGCAAACTCTTTGGGTATGATCTATATTCCTCATTCTATATTTAAACCCAAATTCCAAATAAAAGAGCAGTGGTATTTTGCAGCTTGCTAAATAAATTGTGTTCTCAGACATTGTTGAAATTACAAACGAATGTGCAAACTACTGTATATATTCAATATATTTTAAGAAGTAATTGGTGTAATATTGTAAATTCCTTTAGCATAATATCATATGTTGTTTGAGAGGTATTGCGACTGGGATTAGATGCAAATATAAGAGAAACAGATTTTTCTCAAATCCTGACACCGAGAATAGAATAGGCATAGTTCAACACAATTATAGTTAATTTTGAAGTGTAAAAATACAAAGGTAATTTTCATGGATCTTATATATAATGAAACCTTTGGTTATATTTGTTAAATCTAGTTTATCATAATGTTTTCTTCACAAGGGGTTAAGATAATGTAAGTACATCATATCGATGGGTGCAAATCTATGTGAATACGCAATTTCCCGATAATTAAAGACCCACCATAGCGTCTTGCATTCCACTTGTTCTCTTTCAGAGTATGCGATTAACATGAACATTACAAATAATTAGTGGCCTCAAAAGTAGTGTAAAGAAGATTGCTGTATTTATATCGAAAGCACGAAGAAATTAAGAAAGGGAATCCTAGGGATAAAGAAAAACGGGTTGAATATTGGATACCAGACATTGGATAGTTTAGTTGATAACATGATGTAATCCTTATGTTCGGCAATGTGTATTCCAATAAATGAGAACATGCATTAATTCTGCTTCAAACTTTCTTTGTAATTTAGGTAATATCAAATCACCTTGAGAAATTAGGCTTTCCTAATCAGATATTTTGGCATACCGAGTGAGTATCAGAAACAAAAAATCTATATCTATATCTATCACTAATTATTTCTGCTTTTGGCACAAGCCGAGCAATTATCCCAGTGTATTACTGGTACTTTATTTTATCGACCCCGTAAGGAGGAAAAGCAACGTTAACTTCGTGGGATTTGAACTCAGACCACAGAGAGCCGTAACTCTTGGTTGCAAAGCACGGCGTCCGATCCGCTACCGATACTGCCAATCCAACGCAACAATGAAGTATAACAATGATATAAAATACTATACGTTTTAAATGTCTATATGACTGTTTCGAAACAAAATATAATGTTCGCTAATTGATTTCTTTATCAATAACTAATACAGATTTGCTTTATTGGAACACAAATATCCTCGTGTCAACATGTCCGACTAGAAATTTCAAAATGCTTCATTTAAATAGAAGGCATCTGGAACAGTAGACTTGCGGATAAGGAGCTTCGGGATGTCAGAAAACAAAAAGTAAGGTAATTCGCCGCTAAAATAAGAATTCTGTATATGTTTCCTCAATAAGTCGTGGCATAGAGCTAAATAAAGGGAAACGACAAAACTAACCAACATATCTATCTATTGAAAATAGTTCATGTTGTACACGTGAAAGGAGGATAAACATTAATATTTGAAAATCGTGATTGATTAATATAGTTACCTCATACTTAAAGATTTTGCTATGTCTTATCAAGTCTACATTTGTTTAGAATCCCATTTACATTCGATCATATTCCAGATTTCCATTATTCTGCAATGAAGTTCCTTTCCATTTCATTTGAAGTGACATTGACATTTATTTTCTAGGGTGTGATGTATAGATTTGTTAGATGAGTACGATGTAGTTAGTGTCAAATAGTGAAATAGATACATGTATGTGTGTGTATGTACGATTGTATGTATGTTTATATATACATATATATTATGTCAGGTCACCAGTTGGTGCTACTGGTAACATGTATCCCAGTACAACCTGTCTCATGGTCGGGTCGTTGACGACTGAACTGGCAACCCCACCAAGGTTTCTTGGTGAGGAGGGTGGCTTTGGACATCCTGCAGGACTAAAAACAAAACCTGTCAAAGGGCAAAGGAGCTCTTAAGAGTCAATGGCCATCCAAAATCACTGGGAGAGATGACCCCTTAGCCTTTGTCAAGGCAGAATTCTAGGAGAAGGAAAACTCTGATATAACACCTGCAACTCAGATGGTATCCAATGATGTTGACTTGTTCTTCTTTTTGGTAAATATCATCTTCGTTAAGAGAGTGGGACTGGCTTTGTGCAGTGCCTTTGCTCACTATAAAAGCTTCACGGCACAGGCATTGCTTTATATCTGGAGATCTCTCTTCACGTTTCCTCACAGGGTACCAATGGGCCTAGCACTATGTGTCAATAATTGTCACAGGTGTAGTGTTTGTACCAGTGTTTTCAAGTCGCTGGCTGGACTAAAAAGTCACACTCGTTCAGCGCATCGGTAGGAGTTCTCCTACATGGATATAAAGTAGTGGCCGTACTCGAAAACGAGTTGGCAGCCACCATGTATATATATATATATATGTATGTATGTTTTTATTTATGTTTACAAATACGTAGTTATGCACATACATATATATATAGATACATACCTAAATAAATACTTGCAGAAATATATACATACAAACATACATTTAGACATACATACGTAAATGCTTCCGCTGCAGGTTAAGCTTTTCGCGTTTTAACATCAATGTGACGGAATCTACATAGCGTCCAGTCAGTAGCCCAATTACTGGTATCATTAATGTAACAGCAAACATATCTTAGGCCACGGATTTATTTTGTGCAGTGTCGAAGATCATATTTGCATTATGTTGCCTGGTAATTTTGACATAGAATGTATTTAAATCTATGCCTTATTATGTGTACCAGTCTTCGTGAGGTACCGGTGAAACAGACAAGTATCTGATAGAATGTTGCTAAATTGGCTTCTAGTTTGTTCCTCTCTTTATATAGGAACATCTAACCAGGTCAAATTTATTCCCTATATCTTTCGAGAATGTCAAGGATTTTACCGACATAAGGACAATGATTTTCTCTATACCATTTATATTCTGGTTATCGATTTTGCGATCACCCACAAAGTAACTCTGCGTTCCAATCTCCATTGAACTAATTATTATCCTTCCTATATCTTCAGCACAGGACATTTTCACAACAGCAGTCATGTAAATGTCATGATCCTTAAACGTAAGCAAAGATACAGAGATATAACAACAACACAAACAACATTTAAGTGACACTTCCTGTCCTTCCAATAGCATCTACACATCATCAAAGTGTAGACACCTATCCATATAACAATTCTTCCTACAAAAGGCAGATAACATCAAAGAGCTTTGGCAATGAGCTCATTGAGGTATATTCTTTGCACGATAGCAAAAATTCACATGGAGGAATATTTCAGATCAAAACATTAACAATTCCATGGATGAAAAGCTGCAAGCTTATATCTCGAAACATCTTTCGTAGATATGCTACCAGACATATTCAAAGTGAAATCGATATAGATATATAAATTAGTCTTGTAACCACCTCAAGTGTATTTGCTTTCTCTGTATAAATTAACTGTGCTAACTACCTTCATGCTTACTTAATTAATGAGAAAATTGTACATATTCTGCCCTATTAAAACTTTCAGATAGGTATAGGTGATCATACATACATACATACATACATACATACATACATACATACATATATATACATCCACATAGTTTAATGATAGCAAAGGAACATACTAATTACTTGTTTGCAAATAAGCAGTAATAGTTAATTTTAATATAACTATTTAAACTCATAATTTCGCATGGAATACTGTTTAATATCGATAGGTTATTTCGTATTCCATCCAATTAAGTAATACACACACACACACACACACACACACACACACACACACACACACACACACACATACACACACACACATACACACACACACACACACACACACACACACACACACACACATATATATATATAGTTTGCCCCTTATTTTAGATTAGGTATATATTTCTCCTTTTCATATTCAGAAACCCACATATATATATATATATATATATATATATATATATATATATATATATATATATATATTTATATATATATATATATATATATATATATATATATATATATATATATATATACATACATATATATATATATATATATATATATATATATATACACACATATGCAGAAAGCGCAATAATGAAATATTATATTAAAACACGTAATAGTGTAGGAAAAGTGTCCTCACATTTCCATCACACGCCCTTCATTGTAATTTGAAATAAAAATTGTAACAGAAAGTTAGTGTGTGACAATAGGAATGAAAGGATTAAAACAATGTGGAAGAACATATGTATATTCAGTCAATATCTATCTATCTATCTCCGAATGGTATAGACGTTCTTCACATCGGCTCCGTGAGTATTGGAGATATTACGTGTTAACAGTAAGTGTTTGTCTGTATTCTTGCGTTATTGTGTTAATTAACCCCCTTGCCTGTGTCTTGGGACAATAGGGTTAAATTATTTCACCCCTTCTGGGGCGAAAATCTTCTTCCTAAAAATCTCGTAATTGTATCTACGCTAGTGGTAATGGAAGCCATTACCACAGGTAACGATGACACACCCACTAAACAAACTGAAGGAGAGCGGGTAGCGGAGGCACAATCCTCCCTACTGAAAGAATAATGATTATTAGAAACATTAAAAAAATGGAACCTGACTCCTAATGAAAAAATTGACTCTGGGAAATTGCCAAAATTAATGGATGCCTTTCGACTTTTCACGGTGCCACACCCACCAGCAAAGCTGAAAGAGAACTAGTAGCTGTAACTACGAGTCTCTCGGATACTGAACATATAAGTGAACATTTTGAAAAAATGGAGTCTAACCCCAACCGGGAAGAAAATATGAACGCATACACCAACATAAATAACATAAACACAACAAACAATGAAAATTGTAACAACAAAAACAAGAAAACCACATTTCGACAAATGTAAACAGAGAGGGGGCGAACAAAATGACGTTCGCGCAAAGCATAAAAAAAAAGCTATCGTGTACGAACCTATTGACATTTCGAACATGGCCCAGCAAATGGAAAATGCACGGAACTATATAACTTTGGAGGAGAATGGTCTATTTTCTTTAAATTCTCTCCCAGAGCTAAACAAGGAAAATAGCTTAAAAACTATTATTTATAGGACAATATCAAACAAAACCCGTAAGCCAGTACAACTCACACAGACAGAGATTGCACTGGCGTTAAAGATCATCTGAAAAACATTGTATTCATTCGGAAGGATAGACTCTACGGTAGTCTATCCATCCGAATGAAATATAAATTGACGGCCGAAAAACATTCCCTGGCCCCAATTGTGTCCCCCTTATTTACCTTCTTCCCCACTTATTTGGGAAGAAAAACACAAAGATTGACCATACACAGTATCGATCCAGATATTGATTTCTGGGCGGTACTGTGTGGCCTGCTCGACTTGAAAGACGATGCAATAATTTCGGTAGGTAAGTCTTCCAGCAACGTGTTCGGTGGAACTAACCTGCAAGTTCTGGTGCAAATGCAGCCAGAACGAATTGCTAGGATCCCCAACCGCATATTGCTGGATGGGCTTGCCTACTTACACATCACAGTGGAGGGTAGACGACCCGCTTGTTACCTCTGTAGTGGCAGGGGTCACTTGACGGTTGCCTGTTCCCAAACAACCAAAAAACACACCGATTTTATCCACACCAACAACTACAACACTAAAAACACAACCTCCACCAACACCCCAAAAACAACTAACACCACAAGTTAAAACATAACTGAAAACAATCCCACCCAGAAAACAAATACAATAACACGCACACCACAAACACGAGCCGAAAATGAACCTCTCCCCTCAAATACGGAAGACAACCTCCTTTCGTCGTCAGACGAGAGGGGGGGGGGGACTTCCATAAAGTTAAAAGTAAAAAAAGAAAACACATCACAGGAACACAAATACAAACAACCCCTCCCCAAGCCATAAAACAGACTTCAACACAAAAAAACACACAACAACAGCAAACAAAACCATCACGCAAAAAGAAAAATTTGCATATACCTACATAAGTACAATAAACAAAAAACTGTTAAACGTTATTTACAATAACAACTTAATAAAAACCGAAGGGTCGAATTTCGCACAAGCAACGGGGCTCCCCATCTAAAAATGATGAAAGCCCCAATGGACATTTACAAAACGTTAAAAGAGACTTTTAAAGAGGACGTGTCCCCCCCCCCCCCTGCGTCATACCCATTAACCGTGTCCTCCTAAAAAATTCCCCCATCCCAGAGACACCCACACAACTCCAAACACCCCAACCTCATCACACACTGATGCTCCTACACTTCCACAAACCACCACCCCACCCAACAACCCACCCCAACCCCCATGGAAATTGTGCGGCCCGGTCACCGAGACACAGACAGGTAAGTGCCTTTTCTCTTTACCACCAACATGGCTGTGTTGAGAATAGGTTGTCTAAATGCGCGTGGCCTGGGCTCACCTTGGAACCAAGCAATGCTTCTAAATGACCTCAGGTCATGATGTATAAATGTGATGGTTATTTGCGAGGCCCGGATCAGCAGTGTGCGATAGCTGGCCCCCCACACTTCATGACTTTGAGATGCACGTATCTCTCTGTCAGCCCGGGGTGGGGGTGGGGCTGTCGTTCTGCTGCAAATACATCTGGGTCTCGCTACACAGACGGTACACTTGGACCCGGAGGGTCGACTAGTGGTTCTGGACATTGGCAGTGGTGAAGGAAGAGCTTTTAGGCTGGTCGCCGTCTACGGCCCATTTGGGTCAACGCGGCCGGACTTCTTCCATCGTCTGGAGACTTTTCTAAGGATGTCCCGCTCCTTGCTTTTAGTGGGGGACTGGAATGGTATCCTAGATGCATGTTGGGACTATGTAGGGGCATGTCCTGATAGAGGCGGTTGTAACAGCTTCAAGGGGTTAATCGGCCGATTCGACCTGGCCTATAGATATCGACTAGATTTTCCGACTGTGCCAGCCTGGACTTGGAGAAACCACAGCGGTCAATCTAGATCGTACCTAGATAGGTTCTTAGTTAGAAATAAGGATGATAGGGACATTTTAAGTTGTCCAAAAATGCTCATGGTTGGCTATTCACACCACAAGTTAGTGACCTCCATGTTCAATCTTGATAGAACGAATAGATAGGGACCCGATTACTGGAAGCTCAACTTGTCCTTACTGGCAAGTAAAGCTTATAGGAACCGGATTAGTACATTAGTTAAGGGGCGGTTGACGGGCGCCATCGTCAACAGCAGGTGGTGCGGCTCTCTCAAAGAGAGATTAGAGTAGCTTCAATAAGAGTTAGTAAGGAGTTAGCCTCAGATAGAAATAGGGAGGAAAGGGAGTGGGTAGATTATGTAGAGGAGGCAATTAGAAGCGGCGACGTAGCCAGAGTGCTAGCGTCGAGAACGGCCTTGTGCCAGTCCTTCGATGCGAAACACGAAGGCTGCGTGGTCCGAATCAAAATACGTGCTCTGGAAAACTAGGGGACCAAAGCTGTTAGCTGGGCCCGCGTGACAGAAGCCAAAAGCGGGACTAGATCCACTATCCGGTCTTTGCGTGACCAGGATGGATGGGTGATCCTTGAACCTAAGCAGATGTGCGAGGCCTTTCAAAGGCACTTTGCCCGATTGTTCGATTGTTCGGAAAGGACGAGGGGCCGGATGGAGATGTAGACCTCGGTATATACCTCGACGGCCTGCCGTGTTTTTTGGATGAGGAGGCGAAGTCCTGAGAGAGGCCGATCCAAGCTGCTGAAATAGGGGACGTGCTGAGCCAATGAGGTAGACGCAAATCTCCGGGTCTCGATGGTCTTCCATACGAAGTGTATTTAAGTATGCCGGACTTGTTCTTCGATCTCCTCGAAGCGGTCTACAGCAACTGGCAACAGAACGGGAGAATTCCCTGTTCTGTGACCAAGGGCGTAGTCTCGCTAGTGAGGAAGGACGAGAACAAGGGGGGTGAAATAAGTAATTTTAGGCCCATAACACTGCTAAATGCAGACTTAAAGATTTTGGCCAATGTGTTAGCAAAGAGGTTGGCGCTTGTCGTGGGCAACCTGGTGGGAGATGCGCAGACATGCGCCATCCCGTCCAGGTACATTCACGACAACCTCCATCTCATGCGATACATCATAGAGAGGGTTGGGATACATCATAGAGAGGGTTGCGATACATCATAGAGAGGGTTTGGAACCCGGCTTTGGTGGGGCCCTGATCAAATTGGATCAATCTAAGGCGTTCGATAGGGTCGACCATCGTTACCTGGATGCGGTGCTAGTGGCGGCAGGTTTCAGACCCGTTTTCAGGGGCTGGATCACTGCCATGCACAGCAGCCGCATCTGCTCTAGGGTCAAGGTGAACGGCTACCTCTCCGAGTCGTTCGAAATCACGCGGTCTATCTGACAGGGATGCCCTCTCTCCTCCCTTCTCTATGTATTGGCCCTAGAGCCAATGTTGCGAAAGTTGGAGTTGTTACAGGGCATCCCTTTGGAACCGGGATTGCGGAAAGCGGTGTCGGCCTACGCCGATGACGTGACAGTAATGGTGTCAACGACCTCGGAAATCGGAGTGATCGGCACCTTACTAGAAGAATACGAAACGTTTACAGGGGCTAAGCTGAAGTGGGACAAGTCAGTCGGTTTGCAACTCGGCGAGTAGAGGGGCAAAGCGATGGACTCCAACAGCGTCGTCGGACTTTGGACGGAGGGCCCGGTGAAGTTGCTCACAGTCTGGTTGGTTCGGGCCAGACCTCCAGGTGGAGAAGAACTGGAGTGAGGTATCGAACGGGGTGTTTGCGTTGATGCGGAAGTGGGCTGAGTGCAAACAATCCCTGAAAGTTCGCACGGAGGTGGCAAACGCGTATATAGCGTCCCTCATCTATTACCGCCTGACCGTCCTGCCTTGCCCAACGAAAACGGTCACCAAAATGGAGCGCGCACTCTTCCAATTCCTTTGGAAGAAGCGGGCTCCGTTGGTGAGGAGATCCATCTGCTGTCAACACCCTTCGAAAGGACGGCTGGGGATGCCGTGGCTGCTGCTGCGTAAACACACATTAAGGCTACGGCACCTCCAAGTATTCCTCACAGGTCAACCGGGCCCCGTTTGTGAGCCGAGCTTTTCTGAGACTCGTCTCGCTCACCGAGCTGCAGTCCTGGGTCAATCAAAGACCGAGAAAACTAGGCGCCTGGCACACCTAGTGTGCCCAGGTGCTCACGCCTCTCTGGCAGTCGGACCTGACTATCGGTGGAGACTCCACCTCGTCATTCTATAGAGGGCTGGTGGTTAGTAGGTGCGACGACGCCCTCGGACAAACCCTAGGCATGGAGGAAGACGAACTGGCCAGCCTATTCGGGAGGACATTTGGCCCGGGACCTATGGACAACTTCCAGAAGTCCCTCGCCTGGCAGTGCTACCGAGGGGCGCTGCCCGTTCGAGGAAGGCTCTACAGACACGGGCGCCCGGGTAGGGACCCCTCGAAAAAAATCTGTCCCAGATGCGTGCGCGACGAGGAAACCGTTGCGCACGCATTGGTACACTGCTGGGGCGTTGCGGATCTGTGGGGCTATGTCGAACGACTGCTGTCACGAGTGGGACCAATCAAGTTGACCACTGAGTCCATTGTAACGATCAATCTGCCCCCCCCCCTTTCAAAAATGAAGGAGAGACGCTCTTCCTCTGTGTAATAACCATGGTGAAAGAGGTCGTATGGTGGACACGTTTGAAAAGGCTGAGGTCGGACACCTTTCTCTCCGGCCAACAACTGGTCCTTTTCTTTACATACCATTTTAAGAGAAGGTTCAGATGGAGCAAGTTTTATGAAAGGGGGGTGAAAGTAGCGAGAATGGCCCGTGTGAATGGGCCTTTTCTCTTTATCAGCATGTAGGTGGAAAGGTGGAAGTGCAAAGGAGCAGCCCCTCTCTGTACTCCTAAGGAAAAGGGTTGCACACTTTTTCGGGGGAGGGGGGAGTGTAACCCCCCAAACGCCTCCTCCCTATTGAGGACTGTATTGTTAATTTTATATTTGTTATTTATATTTTACTCGTTCCTTTATGTAAACTCCCCCCATGTATTTGTCCCCTTCTTTTGTGCCCTCGTGGTAAATAAAAAGAAACATATATCTATCTATCTCTATATATATATTTATATATATATATATATATATTATAGAGTTTCATATGCAAATAAGGGTAATCAGCCCACCTACAAAGACGAAAACACTATATATTCTCATCTGTTCTCAAGTTTCTGTAGAAAGCTGCAGGGAGGAGGTCACTGTCATGATGAGAGACATAAGCTCAACATACAAATAGGCAGTTATTCCTCGCTGCTTCTGCTGGAATTCG
>OZ024742.1:85187948-85247948 GCA_964016885.1 Eledone cirrhosa
ACATCTTAAAAAGCTTGTACAATTCCAGAACTAACACATATATGCGGAAAACATGAAATCATCACAGAAATAATATTTTCTATCATATTAAACGTATAATCTGCAAACACCAGAGAAAAGAAATTATGACATTTGACGAATAAAACTGACATATAAACTCTAATGTATTATTTAAATTTCGAGTTGGAAATAAATTTAAAATAAATTCACATTTCTTTATAAAACAACTGTTGTGAACGAAGCTTGGCCTACTACCTAATGTAGACTTACATACCCAAAGAAAAATGTGAATTGCTTTGATATTTTAACGAATACTTTTTTAATTATGTTTGGAAATAATAACGAACATTTCATAACATATTCTTCATGGACACAAAACGATTTTTTAATATTCATCTGATATAGGTAGACATTTATCTAATATGCATCTCTTCATCGCCATACACTCAACTGTGTATATATATATTCTTGCTCAATCCAACACAAATTATATCCACGCACTTCTACAAATCAATATATTCTATCTACTGGGCTCTCCCTCACTTTTCACCTAACATCATCATCTCTCCGGCTAACTACCCGTCCTGCATTTTGAATCACTAACACAATTTAATTTAGTTTAGCCCTTTCACTGATCTCTTAATTTTAGTTTTTTAAATCAAGTACTAAACTATTTAATATGAATTATTTGCGTACATAGCAACACCATGATGATATCATTAGATCAATTGAACATTTAATTATTGATCTATCATGTGTATTCGAGCCTTTCAAATTTACCTAATTATCCATCAACACAAATAACTTTATATCTAGTTTGCTGGTAAAAATCGATGATACCGAAATTGCAGCCCGTACGAATATATAACTAATCTCCATCTCCCGATAAAGTGAAATACTGCAACTGAATAACTACGCACATACTCTGCATGAAGAGAATATATCATTAAGTATTAAGTTTGCTAAAAATTCTATGATTCATCCCCTGATAATTCCTCTTGAAAATCGCTAGTATATAACAATCAGAATAACAAATACTTGGTTTTGAGTTAGTAATACCATAGAAACACATCATTATATGAGCTAGGGCTACTGATACACACAATAAATCATCAAAGCAAGCTGTCTATACGTGTTATAATTGTTTCTGCCACTCCATCTCCTGTTAATCAATCTAGCTCATCTGAAAATAGCAAACCGAATACAATTTCAAAGTAGATACACTGATGAAACAATCCCTACTTATTTTCCACATAATTACATTTCTGGTTATATTCCCCTTCAGGCTACGCAGTAGTTTTTCTAGACATACACCAATCCACATCAGTTAGTTTTTCTAGACATACACCAATCCACATCAGTTAGTTTTCTAGACATACACCAATCCATATCCTCTCTAACAGCATGTATCTTCAAACTAACGTATTGCACAACATTATGAGAGGTGTTTTGATTCCGTAGACAGTAAGCTGTGATGCAAAGATAATGTGACTGCTATGTCGAGCGGGATATAGCGTTCGGAATACTGTGATGAATGTGTTGCTACCTTCGTCATCTCTCAAGGCCATCAAAGAACAATGTACACTCTACAATAGCAACGCAAAATATAGATATTACAAACTGAAAATAATTACGTTAAAGTTTTATGTTATTTATATTATGCAATATGAAATATCATTCAGAACATTACTGTACACAGCTGTATGATTTGTCGCATCACTGAACTCTACTATAAAATGTTATAGTTCATGCTTATCGAGGAACATTGCCCGAAAAACATGTATTACATTGACACACACATTTGTACACATATCTGCATAGAACCAAGCATACATGTATATTTTTATACATACATATATTCTCACTTATACGCACACAAATATATATATATGTGTGTAAAATGTAAACAGAAAAATCAAAGATAATAACACAATAAATTGAAAAAAATACATTAATTCAACGCTTGAAATGATAGGAAAAGTGCTTAAATCTTCGGATACTAGTACTTCATTAGAAGACAAAATGACTAATTCAAGATTGAATAGATAGATAAACATCGTGATGAGGAAGGAACGGATAAAATTGTATTTATATAAACATGCACATGTATAAACATATATATATATATCTATCTATATATCTATCAATCTATATATTCATATATCTTCATATAACTATATGTATATATATACGATGTGTATTTTGTGTTAGTTAATCAAGACATACTAGAGTACGCAGTATAGAGCCCTCGACGAAGTATACATGTAGGTCTGTCTACTCCAGATTATTGGTATAACAAAGAAGTGGAAATAAGTACGTTAGAATTTACCTTATTTAATTAAATGTATTTCAATTGTAAACCATCATATAAAGGTTACAGGATAAACATAAAATAAAAACAAGAGTGAAAATAAAGATAAACATGAAGCGTTGGCAGTCTATGAAGATAAAGCAAGACGAAAGCTTAGAGTAGTCAGTGTATGAAACAATCTCCCGTGTAGCATGCACGCGTGTCTTATTTATACATGATTAGAGTGCGTCAGAATGATATTTGCAGGGTCAGGCAGTTGAAGCAGGTAATCGATCTTATTATGTAGGCTGAATTATTAAGTCATTTATTCTCATACATCTGTATGATATACAGTCTCGGATGCGGGGAAACACCAAAATATCAAAAACCCTCAACATACTATAAACCTTATTGTATCGTAGGCAAGGCCGTACCACTGTCCTTGCTCACACCACCACTCACATAATCCATGAGACGCAATATATATATAGAGAACACGCGTCTATCGTATAATTCGCGGTGGTTCAGCATATAGTCAAGCTATAAACCGTATCCAGTCGGTTCTTAATTAATATATCATGCTGTCCAGATTCCGGAAGTGCCTCAATGACTAAGGGGAATTAATGCGTAAGGGGAGGTAACTAGCTGGTTATCTTAGTTACATTACTATGCTAAACTACATTAATGGTGATTCAAATACGTGCCTATCATGTGAAGTTATAACTAATATCTAGAGTATGTTACCCATTTATAGGTTAGAGAGTTGTCCATTAAGAAGTACAGGGTGTATATATTAGGATGATTACCATCCATTAATTAAGGGGTGTCATATCTGAACGTTCTATAAGAGGAGTCAGACTCTCAAGTCACTGCTCCATGCAAATGTAAAATAACAGTAGGACCTGGTATGGTCCCACTATTATATATGCCACCCGGTAGGCTCCGGGTCATTGCATGCCTGCATCTCCAGTAAATCTTCGGTATTGTCCGGAGATCCAATCTCTCATATAAATGCACTAATCTGGCCATCAAGCAGTAGACAACCCCCGTCTCAAATATAAATCAATTAGGTATCACATCTACAAGCTAGAGTGGAGTCTATTAATAGGTACTAAAGGGGTTCACATCAAGATGATTACGTGCATAATTCATTGAACTGATCGCTTACAGTATATAATCACTTAACAATAGGATTATCTATCTAATCATCAATCTATCTCTTGGTGGTAATCCATGCACCTGACTATGCTATCGCAACCAGTATCGTGTCCCCAATTTATACTAATCTTATATTTGTGCAATGCAGAATAAGTAGTCCACGGTCGAGATATCAGTATTAGAGGTACAAGGGGATATTCCCAGGGTAGGTGGTACTAAAATGCTGTCAGTATTATCTTTAGAGTATAGAGATGGGTGTGGATGTGAGGTGTAAGGTGTGCTACTGATGTTAATTGCTAGGGGTGGTGCCGGTTCCAGTCTGACATTATTATATATAGGGTTTAAAGTTTTGGAACGAGTGTCGGAAGTGGTGTTGGCAATTTGCGAACACTTCTGATTTTTTATTAAGGAGATTATGTTTAGAGAAGATGATAGTATGGGTCTCTAGTAGACAGAGGTTACAAAATTTATCAGGTGGTTTGTACGATGTTGCACTACCTACCACTTCCCATTTAAGTGTATATATTTTATTTTTAGTTTTTAGATAGTGTATGTAGCTAGATAGTGAAGTGGAGTTGGCTAGACTGTGTTTTTTGAAAGAGTGGAGGTGCGAATTGTATCTAGTTTTGAAGCAGTTAGAAGTGGAGCCTATGTAGGTTTCAGAAGAGCTGTTAGTTGTGAGTGTACATGAGTATATGATATCCTTGGTTAAGCATTTTTTATCTAAAGGGCAGGTTCTACTTGATCTAGGGTTACAATTACTCTGGGTGTTAGTCTGCCGGTTACTATGCTGTGTAGAAGTTTGGATGTTAGCTATACGGTTATGGTTATGCGGGTTGTGGTACGCAGCGTTAATGTTTACACTAGTGCTATTACTATTATTTCCATTGATATTACGGTTATTTGTTATGATGTTACTTTGACTGTTATTTTGAATGTTATTTTGAAGGTTTATCGACCGTTGTGATTTAGTTTGTTGGAAGTAAGAATTAATTTTTCTTTTATTTGTACTAGCTATGTGGTATGCTAAGTTGGGCGTAGTAGAGTATGAGATCTTAATAGTGTTTTTTGTTTAAAAGGCCGTGGTACCTGTGGCCGGATGGGAAGTGTTTATCTAGTAGTGAGAAGAAAGCTCTAGGAAGGTTGGTAGAGACGTTTAAATTGAAAGGAGGGTTGAAAAATGTATTATTTCCTCTTCTATTTCTGTTTTTTATGTCTGGTGATTTGTTTCCTTTAATGTTCCTATGGTCATTTCTGTGGTGCGGGTTACTCTTGTTGTTACAATCCCTATTAGTGTGTGTGCAGTTGCTATTCCTATTATTAAATTTTCCCATGGACATGTTGTGTGAAATGATGTTGTAGCTTTGTGTTTTTGTAGGTAGGAACTCTATCCCTGTATTATGGCCTGATCTAGCTAATGCCTGATTATAATACTGCGAGTTATTGTTAAATGTGTTTATGTCATAGGATAGATTAGAGATTCTATTAGATACTCCCTTAGAGATAGAGTTCAACATAGATTTAGGGTGGTTAGACTTGGTATCTACGTAGATGAGTTTTTCATTAGGTTTGTGGAAAGGTGCATATATCATTGAGTCTAAGTAGAGTGTGGCGTCTAGGAAGTTGACGTTTTTGGTGTTTTTGTCCATGGTAATACTAAGGTTAAAGTTTTTGAATGTTTTGTGCAATAGTTTTCTAGTCCTTTCTATATCGATTTTTTTATAGTCTATAAGTAGAAGTGCATCGTCGCGATACAAACCACCGCTGAGGTACGGAAGTTCCCTGTGGATTAGGTTAAGTAAGTATAGGCCAACCAAATCAGTGACCTGCGCCGAGTCACTAGACCCCATAGTAATGTCGAAGTTGTTTTGCGTATCCTTGCGGGTCCATAATTGGTCCTCAAAGGTGATTATTGTTTTACGGGCCGCAAGTATGACATCAATATGGGGTCTAGTCAAGTCACTATTGTCCATGGCCATTATAAGTGCCTTATTTAGTAGGATAGGGGAAATAGAGGTGTAGTAAGAGTTGATATCAAATTGAATACATTTTTTATCCTTGTTATCTATGATATTTTTGAACCATTCAATCACTTCACCCGTATTTCCCCATTGCTTAAGGTAAATCTTGTGTTTAATCTGTGGGATGATTTTGTCTAGGATTTTTTTACTGATAATGCCAATGTCAGACCTGGAGGGGCAGATTAGTCTAAACGAGGGGTTGCTAATGAAGTCTACCTTATGGTCCTTCAGAGAGAATCTAGGGGGGTTTGGGGTGTAAGGTTGTGTATGTCTCTGGAGCCCTAGTTTGGATACTATATTATAGCCTTCCATATTAATATCTTCTAAGTTTTTCATAGTGTTTTTCTTGTAGCTTTTATGTTATTACATTGAGCTATTTATCTATTTATCTTACTGGTAATAGGATAGTAATTAATGACTATCTCTCACTATTTAGGGTTTGTGTATATATAATATATTACCATTAAAGGTTTTATTGCATACATAGCCATAAATAGTACCCTTAATACATATATATATATATATATATATATATAGAGAGAGAGAGAGAGAGATTTTGAGTTTATGTTGGTTGTATACCAACACCTCAGTATGCAGGCTGGAGCACTCGACGAAGTGCGCAGGTTGGTTTGGTTACTCCGGAGTAGTGTAAAATAAAGTTAAATAAAAGTCAAATGATTAAAATTTAGCTTCGTTTATTACTGCTATATATATTTCAGTGACAGCCATCATTGGCTGTGACCTCTTCAGGCAGTTTGAATTAGTATGGTATAGACAAGTACATATGTTGTTTAGGTGTATGATATTGTCAATACTCTGATATGCCCAGTTCCTTGCTGGGTTGTTAATTCACTGGGGAACTGGAGTCATATGAATTCAAACAAACGAATTTTCGTGTCACAGGTCCCCTTCTCCTCTCATTGGTCAGTTATTAGTGTTGTCATTGTTGGAGTTAGCTTAAAAATTGATAAAATGGTAGAAGGGACAAGGTGTTGAAGGAACAAAATATCAAAAAATGTGTCAAACTTCCCATTGTTCAGTTCTGAGAGCATTCCTCAGTCAGAAGTCTATAGAATTCTTTCTGGGGTGAGGCTCCCTGTGGTGTTTATGCCTGCTATTGTTCAGTACATTTGACCTCCACCATTATTTTGGTACTGTTGTTGTTGTAGTGGTCAGCTTATACCTTGCTGCTGCTAACAAATTAGAAGTATTCAGTTTGTGTTTTCTCTTCATCCCACCCGCCACCATCGTAGTGGTGGTGGCGGGGGGGGGGGGGGTTCTTTCATGTATATGAAGAAATATAAGGCAATAAATGAAGAAAACAGAAGATAAATAAATAATATAATAAAATAAAATAATTAATATAATTTGTGTAATTTGAAAATAAATAAATAAATAAATAGAGAATAAAGAATAAAGAGTAAATGAGAGATTGGTGAAAAAGTAATGATAATGTATATGGAGAAGTGAGAAATAATGTAGGATAAAGTGTGTGTGTGTGTGTGCTATAACCAATCTCAAGGTCAGAATATGTTGGATAGATTGGTATGATACAAGATGTTAAGATGAGATATTCAATGTGTTTGTGTTACAATCTATCTCAACTTAAAATACATATAAGGTTATACAGTGAAGAGGGCAGAAAACAAATAACAAATTAATAAAGAGAAATCAAGATTTAAGATTGGAACTTTAAGGTCAGAAATCTGGTAAATTAAAAGTGTTTGTGTTATAGATGTTGGCCAGATTATTATGGCTGTGTCCGATTCTATCTCTAGGCTATCATGGTGTCTGCTCCGCCTGGGTTGTTCCCTATGACTTGAGGGGAGTTCACAACCTAGGGTGTTGTAATTGTCCATATAGCTTGAGGGAGGTCTGGCCAGAGGTGTTTTCATGTTCTGTAGAAGTCCCTATAGCTTGAGGGGAGTTCACATCTTCTTGTGTTGCTACTGTCCATATAATTTGAGAAAGGTCCCGGCTCCAAGCTATAGGGACTTCTACAGAACATGAAAACACCTCTCGGCCAGACCTCCCTCAAGCTATATGGACAATTACAACACCCTAGGTTGTGAACTCCCCTCAAGCCATAGGGAACAACCCAGGCGGAGCAGACACCATGATAGCCTAGAGATAGAATCGGACACAGCCATAATAATCTGGCCAACATCTATAACACAAACACTTTTAATTTCAATACTTTTTTCACAGATTGTACCCAGAAATGAAATATTAGTTTGCTTGCTTTCATAAAGAGAATGGCATTCGGTTTGACCGTATGAAGTTACCTATTAGTTGGACTGTGATATAATCATGGATGTGTTGAAGCCCTTATGCTTATTGTTATTGATTGCAGAGTCGTTCTTGTGGAAGAGGAATTTCGGAATTAATTATTACTTCCATTATAAATTTACAACTTGAATATTGTTGGTAATAAATCGGCTTATTTTAACGTTCGATAGTAGAAATGTCAACACGATTAGATAGTCCGGAGGGAATGAAAATGTGTAAATGTCACGTCGACACGGAGAGCATAAAATATTAAATTATCGACGGATGCTCTTGCGGTTTAATAACGTATTTGCAAATGGGTTTCACAATACGCGAGATATTTAAACATACAGCAGCATGTAAATAAGTAGATAGGCTATGTATCACATATGCGCGAAAGTATCGGCATTCCTCTAGGAATCTGTCAAGATTATCGACTTTGAAATACTTCTTTGACTCGTTCACTTATTTGTCTATCATTGTATAAATGTCAACTTCAGTAATATTTAATTACTTTGCTTAACATACATGTGAATACTTATGTATATACAAGGTGTCACAAAATAATGTATATACACACTCTTCAACAATATTCTAATATATATTGCCTGAGCTGGTAATCAATCTTTCTATACATTCTATGGGACGCCCTGTATACATATATATATATATATATATATATATATATATATATATATATATATATATATATAAGGTAAAGGAAAAGAGAGTGCTCTATGTAGGCTACAGAGCTTTTTAGATTTGTAATAATCAACATAAGATAATTATTTCATTTGCCAGTGCCTTCATTCATCAGAAAGAATAATATGAAATATTTATTTAATATGAATTTGAAAACAGAATTCAGGATAAATGAAAATGAGGCTGAAATAAAATAACGGGCAAAAAATTGAGGCAAAAAATATATAAATAAACTAGCAGACGTGCCCGGCGTTGCTAGGAGTTTAATTGCTTTAAAGTACTCTTAATGATTCCCCTCAATTATGATTATTGAGGTAAAGAAAGTAAATACGGGTAAGCAAGGAAGGGGGAAGCGAAATATTTCAATTGAACAGTGAATCAGTGGAAAGTGAGTACTAAGTAAGTTGTATGAAGAATGCACGTCAAATAGTAGGTCAAACCTGTAAGCCAAGCCCGTCTGAGTTATAGCACAAAAGAGCGTAAACAGGGGCGATAATTTGGAGCAACTGGAATAAAAAAATCAAAATCGGACGTTCCTGAAAAAAGTTTTCTCATTATTTTTTGGCCTCATATTGCTAAAAACAAAGAAAAAAATTACAAAAAGGACAACAATAAATATATAATGTCTTTATTGAGATTCAAGTAAATAAATGCTTAAGCGTCGTTATGACTACATTTGTTACTATATGAATTCATCTGTTGCTTTTGAATATTTGTTATTTTATGTAAAATGTAATGGTCAAATACGGGTCGCTCTAGAAATCTACGTTACTTCATCCAGACAGACTACTTCAAAGTATTTTATAATCTATATATGATTTTAGTGCAGAAAACAAAGGTTTATATGTATGATATATTATATTTTCCTCTTAGTTTTTGTTCATTTTTCTCTTTAGTGCTCTTTCTTGACTAAATACAAAGCTTTTTATTCCTGGTTAATTTTCAGCTATTTAGTATTTTTATTTAAAAACAAAAGGTTTTATTCAGTTCTAAACATTTCCTCGTCTTTTATCTAAATAATTTGTCTTCATACCGAACCTGTTGTATATTTTTTCTCAGTCTTCCAAAATGTGGAGACATCTGTTGTCCTCGGCCCCAGGACTACCTCCTTACTCACCACCATAGGCGGTGAGCTGGCCAACCGCAGGTGTGAGCCCCGCTAGTTGGAGTGGCTTTTCTAGCGCGTCTCACTTGCCGTCATCCGAGGAAACGCCTTCTCCATTCTGTCCGCCGGGGCTGTGGGTGGGTCCCATCGCGTACCGTTGTAGTTGTTGTATACATGTATTAACTCAGAAAATGTTTTGAATGAAATGTATTTAGTTTTATCGGCCTTTTAAGTTTTGTTATTTGATGTATGAGCGTCGTTATGACTGTTTGTTGTTGTATAAATTGATGTGTTGCTTAGTTTTCAAAGTTTATGTCGCGTTCCTGAAGGAAGTTTTGTCGTTGTTAGAGTTGCAGAGGAAATTGAGAGGAAAGTAGAGGGAGGGATGAACCTTATAAAGAGAGTTGCAGAGGAGATTGAGAGGGGAGTAGAGGGAGGGATGAACCTTTTAAAGAGAGTTGCAGCATGTATGTAGTTTCATCGATTTTTGAGGGTAGTAGAGAGAGGGATTAGACGTGTAAGAGAGTGGGTTACAGCATGTTTTTATTTTATCGGTTTTTTAATAGAAGCAGGAAATTTCTGGCAAAGTTTATTACCCGTTGACCATCGTTGGTACATTTGGAGCACATTGAAAAAAAAAAATCAAAATCGGTAGAGAAATATGGAAATGCATGAAAATCATACACACACACATACAGACATCTTCCGTTTTATATATATAGAGATATCCAAAACATAAACATACACACACTCAAACTCACACATATACGTAATAGTACGTAAACGTATACATTCACACATAAGTATATGTGGGTCTACATGGAAATACAAATACACACATATAAACGTGTGATCTTTTGCTCACATATGCGCACACACAAAGCGCACATTCACACAGTTATTCAGTAATAACGTAGAATTATATATACACATGTGTGTTAATGTATGTATGTATATGTATGTATGCATATATATATATTTATATATGTATATATACATATTGTGAGTGTGTGGTTGTAGGTATACGGTTATGTGCGTGTCCGTTTAAGTGTATATTCACATATGTTTGTATACATATTTTTATGTGTAAATGAAGTATTTCCGTCGGAAAGGTACAGGAAAAAAGAGTGCTTTATGTAGGTTACAGAGCTTATTAGTTATGTAATAAACAAAATAGGATAATTATTTCATTTACCAGTGGTTTCTGGTATGTCGTGTCTGTCTCCAGTCGTAAGAATAAATAAATAACATGGCTTTTTTATTTTTTATTAAATATCCTTATATATATTTATATATTCATTTTTATACCCCAGAAAAAAAATTTCGTTGTCAACATGTCCCTTTATGCTTTTATTTTTATTTTTATATCTTATTCTTTCTTTATTTATTCTTTTAACTTTTGATTTTTTGATGTTTTGATTTGGTTTATTCATATCTGTTCCTCTACTACCTTCTAATGTATCTTGTAGTATGGGGCCTATACGTGTGATCAAGTGTATGCGCACGCATAACCGTAAGTGCGCGCGCGTGCGTCTGAACATTTATGTGTATACATGCGTACATTGGCAAACGTGCGTATGAATGTTTACACATGCTTATATGTGCTTGAGTAGATATATGTATGTGTATGTATATATACACACATATGTGTGTATATATATATATATATGTATATATGTGTGCGAGTATGCATAGAGATATTTGTGAATGTGTGTGAATGTGCATGTGTGTATATATATTTATACGTTATTACTGTGTACCTGTGTGAATGTGCGCTTAGTGAGTGCGCATAAGTGAGCCAAAGATCACACGTTTATATGTGTGTATTTGTATTTCCATGTAGACGCACATATATTTATGTTCTATTATGTATATGCATGAGTTTGAGTATGTGTATATTTATGTTTTGGATATTTATTTATATATTTTTCGCCTCAATCTTTGCCCGTTAATTTATTTCAGCCTCACTTTCATTTATCCTAAATTCTGTTTTTAAATCCATATTAAATAAATATTTCATACTATTCTTTCTGATGAATGAAGACAGACATAAATATCTGTCTTCAAGAAACCACTGGTAAATGAAATAATTATCTTATGTTGTTTATTACATTACTATATATATATATATATATATATATATATATATATATATATATATATATATATATATATATATAGTTATGAAATAAACGCTAGAAATGAATTCCAATGTTACGTGTGCATTTAGATGTATTTCTACAATGATATTGTGATAACAAAAGAGACTTAGATGAAATTCAATATGCGCCACTTTTTTATAAACTATTTACTGTGAACAATGGACTATCACTAAAGTGCGGAATTTGCTTCCAGCATTAATGTTAGCTTTAACAAAATATACAACATTGAGCTTTTGGGAATGCTTGCATTTACAATATGAAACATAAAATAATTGTGTCATAAATTCACAATCAATTACACAATTTCTTCGTTAGTCTTTACTGTCCTTACACATGTAATTAAGCATGTGCATTTAGACAGAAATATAACTCTCAGGAATTGGGTGTTGACCTAGATTTATGAATTCCAGTTCGATACATAATTATTCTCTCACCGTTCAAGATACAACAGTGATCTGTATCTCAAAACACACGCAATTTTCAGAAACCTGGATGTTCATTCGACATAAATCAGTCCACAGTATCAGCTACATTATTCCACAAAATATGTGGATGCATGGCTGCTCTGCATATCAGGAAAATATACAATGAACAAACAAACATCTACGGTAATTATTGAATAATAAATAGAAAAAACAAAGAGACTTGAATTTGAGGGATTAAACGTGATATTTACGCAGGAAATATAATGCAATATTCTACATCACAACGGTGATTTAAATGAGAGAAGGGAACAGTTTAGGCTGAGCACACATAACACTAAACTTTATACATAAAGCAATCTTTGATATTCCAGATAGTTAACCATCGTGAATATACGTGGACTTATATGGATGTATACATATGTGTATAATCACATGCATGACGTTTCCCATGTGTAACTAGATACATATTTTATCAACAACCACTCAAGCCACAGACTTGAGGAAAGATTCACATTAAAGTAAGGCACATTCAGCCAACTGCCATCTTATATATGTGCGTGTGCGTACACTCTCACACGTGTGTGAATATGAATATCTGTATTTGTACACATTCATATTTTCATAGATATATAAACAGATATTAGTAAAGAAAAATATTCCACACCACCGCCAAATACATAACCGGTCCTCATGAATATAATTCCCTGGATATTAGGAAAAACGTATTTTTCTCTGTACTTTATAAGAAAATGCTTTATCAGAATTAACCTGATTTTATGAACGGATTTTCAATTCTGCGAAAGAAAACAATATCTCGGAAGAATATATTTAAAAACGTACTAAAGATGGATAGTTGGTTTATACGGTTTGGTCGTTTCAAATGATCTGATGTCTCTACTATCAGGATGAAACGTGAGTATTCTATGAAATTGAATTGCTTACGATCTCTTTTTGTTTAATAATTATAATAATTGGTTCTATCTTTGGCACACGACCAGTACATTATCGGTACTTTATTTTATCGACCCCGTAATGATGAAAGGCGAAGTTAACCTCGGCGGAATTTGAACTCAGATAGTGAAAGCCGTAAATCAATGCTGCGAAGCATGGCGTCCGACCCTCTATCGATACTGCAAAATGGTAATTATAATAATTGTTTCTATATTAGGCACAGGGCCAGCAATTACCCAGTACGTTACTGGTACTTTAATTTATCGATCCCGTAAAGATGAAAGGCAAAGTTACCCTCTGCGTGATTTGAACTCAGATCATAAAGGGACGTAACTCTATGCTTCAAAGCATGGTGTCCGATTCTCTAACGATACTGCCAATCCACCGCCCTTGGTAATTATAATAATGGTAATTAAAATGGTAATTATAATAATACCTACATACATGCATAGATACATACATACTACACACATATATACAGTCATTTTACACATACATACATACAGGCCGAGATACATACAAGGAAATGAACCTGAAGATGAACTTCCTCCAGAATAGTTTCCAGAAGACTGATGAAGTCCCCAGCAGAAAATATCACACAATTGAAACAGTAAGTAGAGCCAGTCATGCCTAATTGAATGACAGGCAATATCGACCTTAACTCCAAACTACAATGCTTAGCAAGAAAATCATTGATACATATAATACCGTATCGCGAGGATACCATAAATGTAAAGGTAACCTGTAGTACATAAAATATGCAATAGAACTGGCTGTAACTGAAAACCTTAATATGAACAGAAAGTACAATACATGCATAATAAATCTGTTTGGAAAATCAAATCAAATACCGAAATAAAGTTGCAGAAAAGAGCTACACTTCTGAATTTCATAAAATGTCAAATGGGAATCAAATGACTAAATTACATTCCTGAAAACTAAAACAGAACATACAAAACAGGCATACACAACATATCAGGAATAAATGATAATTGAAGTAAAAAGTACAAGTTATGAAACAAACAGTGTGAAACAAAAGAATACCATGTTATTGAAATAGATGACAAAATGTTCTAAAGTAAAAAAAAAAAGGAATACTCGAAAAATAATTATAATTCCCCCGCGCCTATATGAACGAAGATCGACCTTATTGGGAATACATCTGGAGTAATGCAAAGGGACACAGAAAATGCTAATTGGATAGAACGGCAGAAGCGAGAAGACTCACTGTCGCTACTCCTCACCTGTCTAGCATTAATCCCTTTTTCTCATCAACTAAAGTACTTCACATGAGACAAGAATGAAAGACAGCCTTTTCAGCCATCTCTTCTTTTGGATGATTTTAATCTCTTTGCTAAAGAAGAGAACAAATTAGAAGTTCTACTCAAGACAGGAAAATATATCAGTGATGACAAAGGCATTGATTATTACCTTGATATATGAGAAAATTGAATTTGAAGAGATGCAATGTAACTGCATGAACCAACAAAGATTCGCATAAAAAAAAAGAAGACTTCCACAAAAGAAGATCTACACATATATTGGCATCACAGAAGATTAGATGTAAGACATCCAAATGAAATAAAACATAGAACATAATATAAGCAAGTGCAGCTTAACTTAGAATTAGAATATCTGCGATAAACAGCTTAGCAATACTTTATTCACTATAGATTTTGCATAATTAACTGAGCAGTACACGATTTCATATGAGTGGATATTAAGTCACATAAACTTATGCCACACCACCAATGGATTACCATAAAGCGGGGAATGGGTGACACTACAAGACAACAAAAATATGTCTCACCAATACACTAAATCAATCAGAGATTGAATGAAGTAGACAAGAAGACAACACGAAACGAGAAAAATAAAAACTTTACTCCATGATAAAAGAAATCGCCAAATATATACGGGAAATAAATTTGAACAGAGCCATGACACGAAATCTCGCTACATTTAACAGTGACACAAAAGCCTCAATAAAAAAAAAGAAAATATGAAAGGAAGCAACATTTCAGCAGATGAATCAAAATGGCAAGATACACTTCTATATGGCATGTACTTGACTCGAAACATGCAAGCTTTTGTTAATAAAACCGAGACCATTTAGTGACTACGCAGTTCAGGACGGAAAACGGAACCAGCAGGCTTCATAATGGCTGCACAAGAGCAATATCTTTGCACAACAAATTATTAGCTAAATGTATTGGGAAAGCTGATGATTCAAAATACAAATTTTGTGTCAGAAATACAGAAACAGTGGATCACCTAATGTCTGCTTTAAGAAATTTAACACAATCTGAATACAAACACAAAGAAAAGAGAGAAGGAGAGAGAGAGAGAGAGAGAGAGAGAGAGAGAGAGAGAGAGAGAGAGAGAGAGAGAGAGAGAGAGAGAGAGAGAGAGAGAGAGAGAGGCGGGAGGAGTGGGGAGGTAGAGTGAAGAAGTATATTCACTGAAACAAATGTAAATTGTAAATTAAATGGAAAATAAATAGCGTGTAGATCCGGTAAGTGAAATTTCTAATTTCATAAAAATGTGGGATTTCACCATATATCAATGAAGGTCACACATAAATCAATGAAGGTCACCATAAATCAATGAAGGTCACACACCAGATATCATCAGAAAAGATATTTCAAGATATTTGAAAAAAAATTCAAATTACAAGTATCTTGCATAAAGATTTAAAAAAAGTTGTTTACTATCAACCAGGTATAGTTGTCAGACTAAGCCTTTTAAATAAGGGATATTTATATATTTTGTTCATCAACCAGGAAAACCGGGTATGAAATAAATGCAGAAAATTGTACGCCCTAGTTCTACGTATAATTTTTCCGAATAACATTGTCAATATAACTTTGGTTAAGAAAACTGCGTTGTGTCATGTATGTGTTACATCCATGGACCACAGATTTCACATTATCCACTATATTTTGCATTTATTTCCGAAACAGCTGAAATACCCGTAAAGTGACTTGTACTTGTAATAAGTCCCTCCCTTCAGACCTGCCCGCATACTCGCTCTTAGCACAGAATCCACCTGCTGAGATTCGGCATCCACACCACACTCTCCCACTCCTCAAGTAGCGTATCCACCTACAAACTATAATGTACCATCAACCAACCACTACTCCCCACCTAAGCTCCCTTTTACATCCTATACTTCCAATGGGCAAATGCGTAGACTATTTTACCACTCTTTCATTCCTGGTTCTTGTATGGGTATACACGCACGGACGCACACACACACACAAACACACACACATACACACATATACACACACATATATATAGAGAGAGATATATAGAGGGATAGATATAGATGTAGATATATATATATATATATATATTTACGTAGTAGTAGAGCCCTAGGTCCATGGGATGAGTTTGGTAGAAGTAATGGTGTCGTACAGCATCATTTAGACCGAGCTAAGGATCCGAAAAAGGTGAAATAATTGTTATGGGTATGGTGAACAAACTTTTGTGGAATTACTTCTCTCTCTCTCTCTCTCTCTCTCTCTCTCTCTCTCTCTATATATATATATATATATATATATATATATATATATATATATATATATATATATATATATATATATAGAGAGAGAGAGAGAGAGAGAGAGAGAGAAAGACCAGTCACGAGTTTGAGAAAAGCACCATCGAAAGCATCCAGCAAATAGCTAACTCCATCCACCAGAGTATCAAAGTTACTATAGACTACCCAAGCAAACACGCCAGCCATCGATTACCTGTACTAGACACAGAGCTCTGGTTAGCAACCATTAATAACAAAAAAACAAATCCTCCATTCCCATTATGCCAAACCCATGACTTCCAAATACCTGATCCAGCGGAACTCAGCTGTTTCGGATCACACCAAAATCAACATACTGATTGCGGATTTAGTAAGGGTGATGAGAAACGTGTCCCACATGTGCAACCCCAAAGAACTAGAGAGACACATACAACACTTCATCCACCGTACACAGTTCTCTGGTTACAATCAGAGAGATAAAATCAGAGTATATATATAGGAGCCAGAACCAAATGGAAAAAAAATGGTAAATAATGATACAAATGGGACCTGCCCCTTGTATAGGAGAACATTTTGCAATAGAATAGAAAGAACTAGGAATAAGGTTCATAAAATAAACTCATGGTTCGATAGCAATAAATACCAGAATGTAATGTTCATCAATACAACCCCTAGGGGTGAACTAGCTTACACATTTAGAAGGGCCCTAGATAAACTTAAACTACATATTAAGATAGTGGAAAGACCAGGTACGTCCATAAAAACACTTATTAGTAATACACAACCTTTTTAAAGACCTCCCTGTATAGATAAGACATGCATAATCGGTAAACTAAACCCCCGTATTAACTGTAAAACTAGAAACATAGTTTTATAGCATAAAATGTACTGAGGGACAATGTAAATATAATAATATAATGTACATAGGTGAGACAGCTCGTAGTATAGGAGAACGATTACATGAACACTGGTGAGAACTCCAAGATAGAAAATACATATCGATACTCCACCAACATGCTAAAATAGGACATAAGGGCAAATTAGAGAACATAGAAATAAAATAAAATCTACACACAGAAAAGACGCAATGCTTAGACAAATCACAGAGGCAATAAACATAAATGACCTCCAACCAAAATTAAATAGAATACATGAATGGAATAGCAACATCACAACTTACAATTAAGGACAAAATGAAAACACACACACATAGAACAAACAACCAACCAGTAACATGTAAATAAACAAATAAATAAGCAAATAAAAACACACACAGACACCCGGATGTAACATATGCGCAAACTAAGCACACAACACACACAACAACAAGATGACGTAGGACAGAACAAAGGAGACGCACAAAACAAAGTAAAGAATCCCCAGTCACGGAAGATGTCACAGAATCTGTGACGAAAGAATTTTGACAATATATGAACAATCATGCGGTTGTGGAATCAAACCAACCAACCGAAAATTTAGAAAAAATTGAAGTGAAAGCACCTGGTGCGTGAGTTTCTTATTGGCAACATGACCCTCTCAAAGTATAACAATATATATATTATTAGAAAGAGAGGTTTCTTTTAAAAATGACATCAAACGAGGTGTCATACACGAGTGAAAGTATAAGGAAAAAAGATGAAATCGAAAATGCAACTGGAGTCTTTTTTTTTTTTTAAATATATATTTATTTGGTTCCTTTACCGATTTCGCAGTTCCTACATCTCAATTCTACTTTTGAAAAGCAGAAGAACTGCGAAACCGGTAAAGGAACCAAATAAATATATATTTAAAAAATAAAAAAAACTCCAGTTGCATTTTCGATTTCACCTTTTTTCCTTATATATATATATATATATAGAAGTAGTTCCACAAACGTTAGTTCACCAAACCACACACACACACACATATATATATATATATATATATATATATATATATATATATATATATATATATATATATATATATATATATATATATATATATATATATATATATATATATATATATATATATATATATATATATATATATATATTTATATATATATATATATGTACTTAGTACGCAGGGAGACTGGGAGTAGGAGGTTTGCCAAGGTACCGCAACTGGAAGATTAGTGACGTGCGGGGTTCCGCATTGTAAATGAGGATGTTGTTGGAGATAAGTATGTCCGGAATGATGCCGGTGTACTCACGGTTACGAATGATCTAAAAGGGGAGGTCTGAGAATGTCCTTATGAGATACTGATGAATGTGGAGAACGAAAGGGAGAGAGAGAAATTATCCCTAGTAGACCCGACAGAGGGACCAGCTATTGAGATTTACGAATATAGGGTACAAGAGGCAATTAAGGAAATGAAGAATGGTAAGGCTGCTGGACCGTCGGGGATAGTTGCTGAGATGCTGAAGGCATCAGGAGAAGTAGGCACTAAACTATTTGCACGCATCTTCAATCAAGCTATATATGGTGGTGTCATACCCAAAGACTGGTGCAGCAGTATTCTCATAAATTGCTACAAAGGTAAAGGGGATTCTCTCGAGAGGATCAATTATAGGGGCATAAAGCTGATGGATCTGGTTATGAAAGTGGCAGAGAGAATATTAGCGCAACTGATTAGAGAAAGGGTAAAATTAGATGAGATTCAGTTTGGTCTTGTGCCTCGGAAAAGTACATCAGATGCCCTCTTCTTAGTGAGACAACTACAAGAGAGGTTCTCATAGAAGAATGAGCCACTATACTTAGCTTTTGTTCACCTAGAGAAGGCATTTGATAGGGTACCCCGATCTGCCATCTGCTGGTCCCTAAAGAAACTAGGTGTAGAGGAACGGCCTGTGAGGACAGTGCCAGCTATGTACAGAGATGCTGTCAGTAAAGTGAGGGATTCCAAATACAAGTAGGTGCACATCAGGGTTCGATACTCACCCGCTCTTGTTCATTATAGTCCTCCAAGCCATAACAAAGGTGTTTAAGACTGCACATGGGAACTTCTCTATGCTGATAATTTAGTTGTTATAGCAGAATGAGTAGAGGAGCTAGAGAATAAATTCTGGCTATGGAAACAGCAGTTGGAATCAAGAGGACTGAGAGTGATTATAGCCTAGACAAAAGTGTTGATAAGTAGAAGAGAGGACAATACTCTGATTCCATCAGGGAAATGGCCATGTTCTATATGTAGAAAAGGAACTGGCATAAATTCCATAAAATGTACGGAATGCAGATCTTGGGTTCATAAGGTATGCATTGGGATAGCAGGGAAACTAACAGGTAGGGAAAACTACGTATGCAGTAGATGTATAGGGAAAGTTGGCAGTAGTAATCGCAGTGATAGACACATGTTTCCAATGCAGGTTGATTCTATAGAAGTCGTTGATAACTTCCGGTACCTAGGTGATCCGATTAGCATGGGGGAGGTGTTCCGAGACCATAGTATGTAGAATAAGGACGGGTTGGAAGACGTTTAGGGAGCTGCTTTCTCTGTTGACAAAAAAGGGTTTCTCCATGCATACGAAACGACGGTTACATGATGACTGTGTGAGATGCGCGATGCTGCATGGTAGTGAGACATGGGCAGCAACTAAAGAGGATATGCGACGGCTGTAGAGAAATGAAGCAAGCATGCTCCGTTGGATGTATAATGTCAATGTGCGTGAACGACCAAGCATGGATGAGTTGAGAAAGAAACTGGGTATAAGAGGGATCAGTTGTGGTGTGCAGGAGAGAAGTCTGAAATGGTATGGACATGTGATGCGCATGGAGGATGATTGCTGGGTAAAGAAATGCCAAGAAATCCCAGGAGAAGGAAGACACAGTAGAAGTAGACCACGAAAAACATGGGCGGCGTTCGTGAGAGCAGACCTCAGATCGCTGAAACTCACGGGGGAGATGACGAAGGACCGTGTCTAGTGAAGAGATGCTGTGCTGAATAGAACTCGTCCCACCCTTGCAAGCAGGTAAAGGCGGACGTAAAATGATGATGATGATGATGATGATATCATATATATGCATGTATATGGATAAGTGTGCATACACACGCAGGTATATGAATATGCATACATGTGTGTGTATATTTTTGTATGTAAAAACTTGCATAAAAATGTGCATACTTAATCCAATCATGGGCCCACGTACTGTTAGTAATTTACATACTCTAACCACTCATCTATTAACCTACTCATTAGTTACTCCCTAAATTTTACCTCACAGCATTCTTTTCATGAAAGCATTTATTGATATATTTTTCATTAATGTCTATGTAAAATATTTTAAAACTCCACAGTATACCTGAATGCGATGTGTGCATGCAATATGAATACATACATACACATGTTATCACAAGTTTCCTCCCATATTATACACGTTACAATCTATGTTTAAACCCTTACATTATACTTGATTTTATTTTATCTTATTTTGTCTTATTACTCTATCCACTAATCTATTTACTAACTTGTTTGGTCATTTTCTCATGTATCGCCATATAACCAATTTTATTATATTATTTTTCTTAAAATTACTCCTTACACACCTAAGCTTTGTGTGTACATAGTCTTACCCCTCAATCCCGTCACTCATATATATATATATATAATCAGAGGAAACGTATATTTAAACATAAGCATAGATACATATATAACTCTAACTCCCATACGGTTGAGTAAAATTAGCCTGTAACTAACTGTGCTTCTAGCAGTGAACCTACTGGCCACTAGTCTACCCTCCACAACACTTCTTTCTAGACCGTTAGGCACGTGATAATTTTCACTACTTTTGAATTTATTACTGGCGGCGATCACTTTGGAAGAAAATGTGTCCTATCTGATGTAGACACTTGATAGCATGGCGCCTCATCGATAATGCAGCGATCGTACACATTTCCAGAGAGCACAAGCGAAACTGCCGACACACGGAGTTATATGAATATGGGTAAAAATGTATCTATTACTACATATATATGGCAATGCAATTTACATCAGTTTTAACAACTGAACAAGAATATTTTGCTGCTAGATGAATTAAAGAGAGAAACTAAATTAGTCAATGATTAATGTTATTTTAAGAAATTCATGAAATCCCCGACATAATCTGATCTTGTGTACATATTATTGCCTCCTCATTAACAATGAATCACCACAGAAAATCATTTTCTGACTTTGATTCATTGTTACTAACTTGTCATTGTCAATTCAAACTACAATCATACTTATTACACAAGGATACCCATTTTAATGAACATAATTTGTAATTAATTATGCATAAATATACAAACTCATAACGGTGTGATCTGGATGAGAGTATTGACAAAATGGAATTTTATTTTTATCACGCCTCCACAATAAGAGACCCTTTGCGGTTTCCTTAGTTTTGTGTATATAATTACCCTGTAGACAGGTGATAAACACTTCTGTGCACAAGTTTATTGTCAGATTTCCAAATATATTTCTTTTGGCGGAGATGGCGTTAATATGGTATGATATAAGGATTACTTGCAGCAGGAGACAACCGAAATAATTAGAATTCAAAACCAGCAATTTGAGGCTGTGCACGTATCATTGTAATGCATTACTGTATTAAACTGATAAAAAAATAAATAAATTGGAGTTAACAAAATAATTAAAAAATTATAATAAACATAATTTATAAATTGTAATCTAAGGATGTGCCAGTTAATATGATAATAAAAAAATTATTATCTCATATTAGAGTTACTAATGATTAGATTCAATAAAATGAGTGAATGCCAATTATCAGAAAATAATTTAATTGGCCAAATAATTCGGCTCATTGTAAATACACAAGAATCGAAATATAATTTTGATTATTTATTTTGTAGATATAAAACGATTTCATTGTCATTTTTTTTATGATGAGATTGTAAAATTTGACGCAGATACTTGAAAACTTCTCAAAGTGTAAATCGCATAAAAATCCAAGCCAAATGAGTAGGCAATTTATAAAAATACCAATAACTATACATATATCATATCTACTAAAAAGGACAGAGCTTCAATGAAAATATAGCTATGAGGATTATGAAAACCTGCCGAATATGACCGATAATGAGACGAATAAGAATGTACAAAGAATCCATGAATTGGCACTAGTAAACCTCCGTAGAATGGTAGATAATTGGACAGGCACATACAAGTGATGCAGTGAGAAATCAATGGGAGACTAAACTGAAGAATACAACCATCAGCAGGAAGTTTGGATGTGAAAATAAACTGACGCAGGAAAGATTCTATAAAATAATCAGCAAATCAGACACCGATATTGCATTGGACTATATATACATGAGCAGTATATTTAAACATGGGACGTCTTAAATGTATGCATTTGCCCACATAGTGGTTATGGATGAAAAGCTGTGTTTCAAACATACAATTTAGCTTATAACTAGTAGAACGTTAGCAGACAAATTAAACTTGTCTACACTACACCATTAATCTTCAGAAACTTGAACAGGAGAAATATGATTAAATTGTTCAAGTATGATAGCTTTGTCGTAGGATACGGACATATTGATACGTGATCTGATATGTTTAGGGCTATTTTGTGTCTTAGGAATAAATATTTAAGACATGGAAAATCTTATAGCTCCATGAAACACGTAATGTATGTAACATTAGAACCCCTTCTTTTTCGTTAAAGTATAATGCCAACATTTATTCTAATAGAATCATTTCTCCGTAAAAAAACATACAAAATATTATATTCATAAGAACATTTAATGCATTCAGATTCCTGAATAATTGTTTCTACTTCAGTCACAAGGCCAGCAATTACCCAGTAGATTACTGGTACTTTATTTTATCGACCCTGTAAGGATGAAAGGCAAAGTTAACCTCGGCGGGATTTGAACTCAGACTGTAAAAGGACGTAACTATGCTAGAAAGCATGGCGTCCAAACCTCTACAGATACTGCCAATTCACCTGAATAATGCCAGCAATTTGGCAACAAGGTCTTGGCTGGTACTTTCTTATCCAAAGCGTGACCTTGACGTGTTGTGATGGCAAAATACGAAAATGAAGCTGAAGAAATAAGAATATCAAATTAAATTGCCTAACTTCACAGCTTGATTTTGAGTTCCTCTTCATCGAATCATACTCACATGCATTTATTTACAGAAAGACAATGTGAAATCTAATAGGAAACTCATGATAATTTATCACAGTCCAGCATGACAAAATGCTGTTTTAATCAGCTTATTTAATGGTCATTATTTTTCTTTAAAAAGTATGTTTGTGAATATATACATTGCATACATAATTATACCAACGTGCCTAGGGTAGACTGGTGGTATGAGAAGCCGATTTCCTTTAAATTAAATGCCATCGATTAAAAAAAATGGAAAGAGTTGTTAAATTAGAAGTTTGTCTATGATAATATGACTTATATGTATGGACTAGCTATAAGCTAAACAAATAGTAGCATGCATTTTGACAAAAATATTTACATTATCAAAATACTGTTCAAATAAATTCATATAATATCAGTGTGGTGCCTTTTCTGTTATATAATATATGTTTGTAAGATAAATGGAGAAGTATATGGAACAAGGACATTACCGTTATCTAAAATAATATTTGGGTGATTATTTTAGTATATATTTTGATATCGGCACAGTAAAGCCACAAAACTCGAGAAAATATTCACACAGACAGATGGTATTATTAAATGTAATATAGGGCGGTGAATTGGCAGTATTGGTAGAGGGTTGGACGCCATGCTTTGATGCATAGAGTTACGGCCCTTGCCATTCTGAGTTCAAATCCCGCCTAGATTAACTTTGCCATTCATCCTTACGGGGTCGATAAAATATAGTACGAGTAATGCTCTGGGATAATTGCTGGCCTTGTACCAAAAGTAGAAACAATTATTAAATGTAATATATAAAATAAAACGGCTGTGACTGTTACTGGGTAATAGTATGAAGCTAGAGTATGTCTCTATAATTATGTAGTACAATAATCAATAAGATATATGAATAGTTTGCTCTTTACGCAACTCATAATGAATCAGGTAGTTATAAGAATATATGCCAACATAATATATGTTCAATGAAACACAGTAATGCAAGTTATACGAGAGTATAAAACAAACTCGTCTTTATTAATGGTCCTTAAGACGTACATATCAAATGAAGTGAATACCTTTTCTGAATATTTAACGGAAGGTATCATTATTTCTACTAAATTACATATATAATACCGAATAGTATGATATCCTTTTAAGATGGTTTTTTCTTAAATACAAAAATAGTTCGATGAATAGTATAATGCAATTTTCTTCAACAAAAACACAAAGTATTTGAACAGCAATTATTTCCAGTTCTTGTATCTTTCCGCTAATGGGTCACAACCACACAAGACACTGCAGGCGTCTTCAATCGGTAATAGCACGTTGAATATTTTCAACATAATTTATGACTAGGTAAAGTGGCGTAATTGCTGGTATAGACGAAATGACTGAAGTGGTATGTATAACTACTGCTCTTGAATCATACACATGCGTATTAAGAAACAGCCAAACAAGTATACATATGTAATAGTCCCCCACATATATATATATATAGTGGGTCCCGACGTGTGAGCTCGAGCCGTTTCGTCAGCCAATTCCAGACGTGGCTGACAAAACGGCTCGAGCTCACACGTCGGGACCCACTATATATATATATATATATAATATAAATGGAGGGGGAGGGGGGGGGGGCTATTACGTATCTCTCTCTCTCTCTCTCTCTCTCTCTATATATATATATATATATATATATATATATATATATATATATATATATATTATATACAATATGTTAACAAATGGAAACTATATTTATAAAATCATATTTATTTCATTATACATATTTCAAGGGCCACCAAAGCAAATTATGGTGCGCTTTCATCAGATAAAATAGATTAGTTTTATAAATAAATATTAACATACCCTGAAAAAATGCAACCTTCACCTTTTCAGGGTATGTCAATATTTATTTATAAAACTAATCTACATTATATTTTATCTGATAAAAGCGCACCATAATCTGCTTTGGTTGCCCTTGAAATATGTATAATGAAATAAATATGGTTTTATAAATATAGTTTTCATTTGTTAATATATTGTATATTTACTCCAATAATTTGTTGAGTTATACAAATATGTTGCTTGTTGTATCCCAACAAATTAAATATAACTTCTACACATATATATATGTATTAATAACAGGAATTCCAACTTTGTCTGATTTACTCGCTTTATTTACAATCCTTTAAAATTATAATGATGTTATAATGAAATAGTATGTTAGAATATTAAATGTTAAGTGTCAATTTAACAAGTACTTTCATGCTTTCACAATCTTCAGGTTCATATACAATGGTGACAGTCAAGTTTGCAATTTTCAACAGTTGAAAATTGTAAACTTTACTGTCACCACTGAATATGAACCTGAAGATGGCCAAAGCATGAAAGTACTTGTTCAATTGACACTTAACATGTAATATTCTAACATACTATTTCATTATAACATCATTATAATTTTAAAGGATTGTAAATAAATCGAGTAAATCAGACAATGTTGGAATTCCTTTTATTAATATAATCTTCTATACACAATCATACACTCCCGTGTATATTTATATATATATATATATAGATTTATAAAGGTAAAACACTAGTTAGTTCACCATAGCGAGAACAATTGTTTGACCTTATGCGGTTCCTAGCTGAAGATCCGCATAAGATGAAATAATTGTTCTCGGTATGGTGAACCAACTGTTGTGTTATTACTTATATACTGTATATATATATATATATATATATATATATATATATATATATATATAGTAATAATAATAAAATTGAAGACTAAAATCCAGAGAGGGCTCGATAAGGAAAATATATATCAAATATATAAGAACCGAAGAGCAAATATTTATTAAAATAACAGATTAAAGTTTAAGCAAAGAATCGCTGCTTTCACCCTTAACGGGATCTTCTGAAACTAACAAAGTCAATCTGTAAACGCAGAACTGGATATTTCAAAAAGCGTTGCAACCGGAGGAAGACAGGAAGACGATACTTTGGTTCATGGTGACGTTCGCTGGCAAAGAACGGGAAAAAACGAATAATACGTCATTAATAGGAGCGGTGAAAAACAATTACGTGCAAGGACAGAACCATGTTTATGGTATAAAAGAGGTCGTAGACTAATGTTCTCTAAGTGGTGCATAGAGACGTTCTCTGGCAATGAACGAAAAAACGAAGATAATAAGACATATGTGGAGCGTGGAGAACAATAGCGTGCAAAGACAAAACCACGTAAATGGTATAGCAGAAGTCGTAGACTAAAATTCTAACTAGGAGACCGAATGAATCTCCGCTACAGAGTTAAGAACAAAGTAAATAAATACATACACGCAAACACATACGTACATACACAAGCATACGCAAAACCTTACCATAGGTATACAAAACCACGCACATATAAATATGTGTATGTGTGTATGCTTGTGTACAAATAAATAAATAATTATATAAACGTATATAAGTAAATAAATACGTATATAACAAGCGCACACACATACCTACAAATAAATACATGAAGGTTCGGAGACGTAAGTCAACTAAAACAAGAAGTACACATATACACACACCCACCGTACGTACGAGCCTGCATACTCACGCAGACGCAAAACTTCCATATACACATAACCAAGCCCTAAATACCAGAATATGTAAAAATTATACGCCAAAACAGTCAAATATACGTACGAGAAGGTATACATACCTTCACAAAACATACGGGTAATATATACTTACCTATGCAAATAAGTAAAGGAATAAACAAAACATATACTTAGCTCCCACATCAAGACGTAAATATCCACGTATAGATCGTGCTATCCGTTAGGGTATAACGTAGGGCTGTAATACAGGAAAGTTTTGTGCAATTTATGTTTACAAGCCGAAATTGCCTCAGATTTTTTGTTTAAGATGTGGTCTGTGGCGTAGAGTATTTCCAGGGCCTCAGCGGCGCAGAGGTCACATGGTCTTTTATTTCCGTTATACGATTTAGCCCTAGCTAGGATCTCCCAGTGTAACTTATATTGGGTGTGGTTGTCTTTTAGACTCCAGATATAAGCTGAAAGTGACGTCATATTCCTTCTTAGAGGGTATCGAAAAGAATAGGTATGCATGTAAAGACGCTGCTTGAAACTATTGGCGGTTAACCCTATGTAGGCCCTACGGGACGTGGGTGTTACAACCTTACATTTGTAGACACTGTTACTAGAGAGGCATTTCCCGGATAGGGGACAATCAGCCCGATTCCTACAATTACAGTTAGTACTAACTACAGGGTTGCACGTGTTCCTACGGCTAGGTATTTTAGCTAAATTTGAAGCTGTGATGTTATGTGCAAGGTTAGGAGTCGTTGAGTAAGAAATTTTAATAGTGTTTCTATTAAACATTTTACTATGTTTATGTGTAGGGGGAAAATTCTTCGTAATAAGGGAAAGAAAGATCTTAGCTAATGGTGTGGCCACCTTCATATTATATGGTGGGTTAAACCAACAAATGCGACGGGATCTATTTCTTCTAGGTCTATACTCGTACTCTGTATATGCTACCTTATCGACAAATCCACTTCGAGCAAGAGCTTCATTGTAATAAGTGGAATGGTCGTTGAAAATGCGCTCGTTGGTGGAAAGACGGGAAAGCCTCAACGAAACGTTTTTTACCAGGTTCTTGGTTATGCTGGCAGGATGGTTGGAATGCTTACTTATGTAATTAAGCGTATCATTCGGCTTTCTATACGGGTAATGCAACCCATTCAATAAATTGAGGGTAACGTCGAGGTAATTAACGACCGAGAGATTGGCCTCAACCTGTATAGAGAGGATGTATCGTAGGTCATATGTGAATCGCGATGATCACGTCTGACTTACCAAATATGTGACGGTAGCTAGTTAAGCTCTATGCGTATACGCAGAGCAGAAATATTAGTGAAAAAGAACAAAGGAACTATTATGACATTATAACACGTTTATTGCCGACCGCCGTTTCGTCCGACCCCAATGTGGGACTTATCAAGGCATATAACATTTCTACGGGACCCCAAGTCTTTTGGTTTAATGTTGATGCGTAAATTATATATTATTGTCTAATTTTTAAACTTCAATCCCTGACCCCGACAACTATTATAAAAGAGCCCCTTTAGAATATAGACCCCAACTACACAAGCGGAGTTGCTGATGTATACCACAATTTCAAACTGCTAGCCTTGAGTGATACGTTGATGTAAACAATGATCTTGCAATCACATGTTATATGTGTTGATAAGTCCCACCATGGGGTCGGACGAAACGGCTGTCGGCAATAAACTTGTTATAATGTCATAATAGTTCCTTAGTTCTTTTTCACTAATATATATATATATATATATATATATATATATATATATATATATATATATATATATATATATATGTGTGTGTGTGTGTGTGTGTGTGTGTGTGTGTATGTGTGTGTGTATGTGTGTATGTATGTATGCCTGTGTGTGTATCTGTGTATGTGTATGTTTCATGTATTTTCTCATGAATGGTAAAGGAAAGAAGAGTACTCTATGTATAGTATAATTATATAATAAAAACAAATATAATTATTACATTACCCAAGGTTTCACGAATTTAGACTATTCTAACAGAAACGTCTTTTTCGTTTATCCGATGAAATGTCTTTGCGCATAGATATTTCTTCTGATATATCATCTGATGAATGAACTAGACGTTTCTAACAGAAACGTCTAATTTCGTGAATACATAGGTTACGGAATAATTATATTGTGTTATTTATTATATAAATAAAAACACCCAAATATATATATACGCCCCCCCCCCCTCCCCACACGCACACACGCACACACACACACACACACACATCTCTATATATATATTGTAGGAGCTCTGAAATAGCGATGTATATATAAATGTACGTATAGTATATTTAATAATTGTTTCTACTTTAGGCACAAGGCCAGCAATTACCCAGTGCATTACTGGTAGTTTATTTGATCGACCACGTAAGGATGAAAGGCAAAGTCAACCTCGGCGGGATTTGAACTCACATCGTAAAGACACGTAACTATGCTGGAAAGCATGGCGTCCGACCCTCTACCGATACTGCCAAATATTTAATAATATAGTGTAAGTGGTTTTCCAGATTACTTGTAGTCTTGACAAGCACTTGCTAGTGAGAAACGTAATACACTCGATTACTCAGCTTTGCCTCAGCCGAGATTAGGTAAGTCACTATATTAAAATCATAGGGAATGGTCTTTAAGATGTGTTTAATTAAACATACAGTATAATGTTAAATATACAATACGTACTTTCATATTTATATATATATTACTGTATAATAAACAATACAACAAAAATTACCTCATTACCAGAGGTTTCACGAAAAAGACGAATTCGAAAAACGTCCTCATTCGTTCATCGGACAAAGCAATTTAAAACATAGTGAAATATTTGAAAAATCTTCTCAAGAAAGGCAAGAATTTAACGGGCAAAAAAATATATAAATAAAAGTAATGCAAGAGATATATAAAAAAATAAGGAAATATAGTTAAGGTATGTGTATATGTATGTATATACACTCACAAATGTGCATATGTGTGTATGTACAAATGCATGTGTATGGTGAAAATGTGTGCGTAAGTACATATGTGAGGGCAAGTATATTTGTGTATGTGTGACCACAAATACGTATATAATATGAGTTGAAAAAGAAATTGTAAGATAATATAGTTAACACACATCCAGGTACAGGTATTAAATATATACACATACGAGCATGAAAGCACGCGTATAAACACACACACACGTGCGATCACTTATATGCGGAAGATAAAGAGGGAAGGGAGTGTAATAGTAAAAATGTAGTGTCATTCTCGATATATGTATAAATATGAAACAATATATGAGAATGAACATTTTTTTTTTAAATCAAAGAGAAGGTGAGGGAGGGGGGTTTATCAATTAACAATAGAAAAAAGAAACCAAACAGAGGTACGCACGTACACACACATATATATATATATAAATATATATGCATATAAATACGTAAAGACAAAAGCGCATGCATGCGTACATACATACACGCGAGGCACGTATATATATATATATATATATCGCCACATGTATATCTAATCACACGTACGTACGCGACTATATATATATATATATACACATACACACCCATACATACATATACATATACATATATATACATACATATACACATACATTCACCCATATACACACATACGTATAAATAAGTATGTGAAAAACATAGATATAAAAATACACATACACACACATATATATATACGTACGCACGCACACATACGGTTCGTATACATATACAGAACGTATACACACATATGCACACTCACTCGCATAGATACAAATTATAAACCAGCCGTATGAATAAATGAGTACATATATAAAATCGGCTGCTAAACAACAGAATATATCTGGTTTGGAAAACGCAAGTGACAAGTCATATCAGGTAGTGAAAGAAAATGGGAAGCAAAATGTGGAATGTGAAGATAATAGGTAAGTGAATCAAAAAAAGTAGGGGGGGGGGGGGGCTCACTGGTGGATGTGAAGTAAAAATAAAAATTAAATTAAAAATAAAGTAAAAAATGAAAGTAAATCAGAAATAGAAGTCTGTAAAAAGGATAATTTAAGGAAAGTGAAGAATAAGAGTTTATGGAGGATAAGTATCTGAAAGTGAGTTAAGTTTATATGAGCTGGAAAGCAAGTGGGATTTCATGTCTGGGCAACTGGTGAAAATTTCTGTTTTTGCGTTTAGGCAGGTTTTTGGTGATTTAAGGTTCTGTAAAATCCAATATTTTTCGCTTATGCAGAGTGTGCATCTTTTTGTTCCTCTTGCATATTCTTTAGATTGGTTCAAAATTGACCAATCCAATTTTTATTGGATACATTGGTCTATCTAATCCGATATTCTGCTAGCCAGAGCTGTTGTAAATCTTTTTCTGGATGTCGGAAAGATGCGACATGTGAGTAATAACGCGTTTTGAATTTGACTTGTGTCATACCCACATATCGTTCGCTGATGGCTGGTAGGTTGATGCTTATGGTTGTCACTTTAGCCGCATATACAATGGCTCTGGAGTTGCATTTATCTTGTAATGGGCATTCACTTTTGACACTACAGGAGCAATGTTGATGTTCTCTAGGTGTTTTCTTATTGATGATATAAGATTAAATAGGGGGACAGCAGGAGTAGATAATTTTGACACAGTTTCTATTGAAGATCTTATAGTTTCTAAGTGTTCTAGGGAAATGTTTATATAAGAGTTCTAGGAATGTGCCTACATTAGTTTTAACTGCTAAAGAGTAGGAGGGTGTGAACGAGATTATTTTTCTGTTCCTATTATTATGTTTAAAGGAGTTAGTATTGTTGGGTATGTACTTAATCGGTTCGCTAAATCTGCTATTTTGAAGGGCTTTATTATAGTAGGGGATGCCTTATTGAAAATAGCTTCTGAGGAAGAGAAGGTGGAGATCCTACGGCTAATATTAGGGATAAGGTTTTTAAAAACTATAGGAGGATGTCAAGAGCCTTTATTTGTATATTTTAAATGTTCATTAGGTGTATGGTACGGTTTATAAGAATCAGTAGGCAGATGTAGGTTTATATCTAGAAAATTAACATTGGAAAGTTTAGTGTCAATTGTAATTTTAAGATTAAAACTAGCGAATGTTTTTATTAAGTCTTTCCTTAATCTATCTACGTTATGGCCTATGGTGGTATGTGCAAGTATTAGACCATCGTCGCGGTAAATCCCAAAAATATGGTTAGGGTATTTCTCTTTAAGTGTGTGTAAGAGGAATAGGCTGACTAAATCACAAACATCAGCACTGTCAAAATAACCCATTGAGACATCGAATGGCATCTCTGGGTTAGATATTTTTACCCAAGTGTCATTATTAGTAAAAAGTAGAGTGTTTCTAGCATGCAAGATGACATTCTCTTCAATATCAGAAATATTGATAAACTTTCTAGCGAAATTTAAGGCTTTCGCTAAAATAGGGTGAGTAATAGACGAGTAGAAGTCTACAATGTCAAATTGGGTGAATCTAGAACTATTTTTATCTTTAATATTATTAAACCAATGTACTACGGAAGAGCTATTTATCCATTGGAGTAATTCAGACTTACTTCTAATCAGTGTGTTTATATTATTAAAAAATATTTTGCTAAAATATATCAGTCTTAGCAGAGTTTATTAATGTACAACTAGGACGATTATTAAAATCAGGTTTGTGATCTTTGAGAGTGATATAGTCATTACGTAAGCAAGTTTTTCTGTTCTATTATCCATTTTAAAAACACTAGCTAATTCTTTAGCTTCCTTATTTATATTATTATACGTGTTTATATTAGCTATTTGGTATTTAGAGTTGATGTTATCTATTAAGAGTTGGTCATGTAAATTATTATTAACTTCGTATAAGTTTTAGTTTTGTCGGAGAAAATGAACTTATTTTTAGAGGACTTCAATACTCATATATATATATATATATATATATATATATATATATATATATATATACAAATGAATATATGATAGGGATAAACACTGATACAAGTATACATGTGTTTTCATTACAAATGACCAAGTTAGCTAGATTGAAAAATACTAATTAAAATAATACGGTTTGCCTGTCTCGATTTAAAATAATAAATCGATAAAAACAAACCTATATTAGCAATAGCCGTGATACCTGGACAAATTCAAATTTCAAATTTTAAATTTGTTTCGCAACAATTAAGTGAAATTTCCTATTCCTGTGCTCTTCTGCAGGTATCGAGAAATTGGTAAGTTTCACTTCAAAATACTTAAAAAGACTGAGAGAAATGTGTTGTTGAACGCACGTGTGTCCCAGCGTCTAGCACGTCCTATACTTGTGCCGCTAAAAATAGCAGCCGGTTTTATGGGACAATAAATTAGCTCAACGCATGGAACCGAGAATATTATATATAGAGTTATAAACTCAAATAGTCTTTTACAATTAAATAGCTCAAAGAAAGGGATATTTCTGAGCCGTGTAATACAGATGAATATATGATAGGGATAAACACTGATACAAGTATACATGTGTTTGCATTGCAAATGACCAAGTTAGCTAGATTGAAAAATACTAATTTAAATAATACGGTTTGCCTGTCTCGATTGAAAATAATAAATCAATAAAAACAAACCTATATTGGCAATAGCCGTGATGCCTGGACAAATTCAAATTTTAAATTTAAAATTTGTTTCGCAACAATTAAGTGAAATCTCCTATTCCTGTGCTCTTTGAGCTATTTAATTGTAAAATACTATATTTATAAAACCATATTTATTTCATTATACATATTTTAAGGGCCAACAAGGTAAACTATGGTGCGCTTTCATCAGATAAAATATAGTATAGGTTAGTTTTATAAATAAACATTGACATAACCTGAAAAGATGCAACCGGATTCCAACCAGAATGGTTGCATTTTTTCAGAGTTTGTCAATATTTATTTATAAAACTAACCTATATTATATTTTATCTGATGAAAGCGCACCATAATTTACCTTGGTGGTCCTTGAAATATGTATAATGAAATAAATATGGTTTTATAAATGTAGTTTCCATTTGTTAATATATTGTTTATTTACTCAAATAATTTGTTGAGTGCTTTATATCAGTTATAAAAATATTTTGCTTGTTGTATACCAACAAATTAAATATAACCTCTACATGTATATATATATATATATATATATATATATATAGTAATAATAATAAAATTGAAGACTAAAATCCAAAGAGGGCTCGCACCGCTCCTATTAATAATGTATTATTCGTTTTTCCCGTTCTTTGCCAGCGAACGTTACCACGAACCAAAGTATCGTCTTGACTGTCTTCCTCCGGTTGCAACGTTTTTTGAAATATCCAGTTCTGCGTTTACAGATTGACTTTGTTAGTTTCAGAAGATACCGTTAAGGGTGAAAGCAGCGATTCTTTGCTTAAACATTAATCTGTTATTTTAATATATATATATATATATATATATATATATATATATATATATATATATATATATATATATATATATATATATATATATATATATATATATATATATATATATATATATATATATATATATATATATATACATATATATATGTATATTTGTGTGTGTATGTGTGTGTTTTACATGTTTGTAAAAATGTATATGGTTTGTAATATTTATATGATACTTTTTACTACATACTACGAATAACTAGCTATTTACCTTGTATAAATACACACTTCATTGCATTAAGCCTGATACTGTAATTTACCTACTTATCAGTCATCCGCAACGCAATATCTCCTGTTCTTTTGATGTTTGATTCTACTTTCCTATTCTTTTCTTTTTTTCTCATTCCTTCTCCCCTTTTCTGCTCCCTTTAATATCAAGTTAATTCAAACCCAGCACATTGAAAATAATATTTCACTATCAAATCAATATTGAGAAACTAAATTTCTCGTAAGTAAAATTCAGATCAATATATTCGTGCGAGTATATATTTACGCCTCTTTCCCTTCAATGAAAAGTTCACTGTGTACAACTTTGACAACAGTCCCGTTGGAAGCAATTGAATATCTAGTCAAATACATAGGTTGATTAAAGTGATGTTTCCAAAACATTTGATCATACTTCAGTATGTGTAATCTGTGACATGTTTAGTATATGTATTTATACACACATATATTAATACATATTAACAGGATAAATATTGAGTTGAGAACACAGAAATTCTAATTCAAAAGAGAAACTAATTCATTACTTCAGGTTTCTCTATATGTCTTATTGCACATTAAATGTCTGAATATTTATACATGAGTATTGTTTCTGATTATTAGTCAGTGAGAGAATACCAATGCAGAGGACATTTGTGAATCCATTTAGCACTGTTGTAAATGTGACAGGAATGTATCCTCAAATCTCAGACCTATCCTGATGCTTGCAAAGGCAATGAATTATCAAATTGAACGATGATTTATGTCTAGCGAACTAATATCCCACTAATACGCTCAGCCTTAGAAGTACATATATATAGCACAAATAAAGTGCAACGGCTACATTCGACATCTAATGTATTAATAATGCATAAACAATACATAAAGCGTATTAATTTAAATAAACAGTGGATTGGCAGTAGCAGTAGAGGGTCGGACGCCATGCTTTGCAGCAAAGAATTACGGCCCTTTAAGGTCTGAGTTCAAATCGCGCCGAGTTTAACTTTACATTTCATCCTGACGGGGTCGATAAAATAAAGTACCAGTAATACACTGTGATAATTGCTGGCCTTGTGTCAAAAGTAGAAACAATTATTTAAAATAAACGGTGGATTGGCAGAATCGGTAGACAGTCGGATGGTATGCTTTGCAGCATAGAGTTACGTCCCTTTAGGTTCTGAGTTCAAATCCCGCCTATGTTAACTTTGCCCTGTTATCCCAACAGGGTCGATAAAATAATGTACCTGTAATGAACTGAGCTAATACCTGGCCTTGTGCCAAAAGTGGAAACAATTATTTAAAATAAACATACAAACATCACACAATAGATGAACACATAAAATATAAACTATGAGGACAAATTAGAAGCAATAGTATATGATATATATTAAATGCATATAATCTTCATCTTCAATACCAATCAAAAAACATGTAAACCCATGAAGAATCTACTAATGATCCCTGTAATGTATAATATCTGACTATGCTGTTCGCCATCTGAAACTATATTCCTTGTTGAATGCAGTTTAAGTTTCGTTCTCTATATTGTATTTAAAAGGTCTTAACTAAAAAGTAACTGAAAAAATCTTCTCTCAAAATGGAAAGTAGATACTATATAACATTAATTTATTGTTTCCCGAATATTACAATAACGGTAATATAACCCCAACAAACTTGTTTTTGAAAAAGTTGCGATACAACATTGAGACTTTATTTATTAGGTATTATTTAGTTTGACAGGTCTGTCAATGTTAGAATCGTTGAAGACGTATTTCTCAAACAAGAGATCGTTGGACTATGAGCTAGTTTGAATAATTCACGTATTTTAATGTAGAAATACATGTTAAGAAAGAAAGAGTCACTGCAAATTTTAAAACGCAATAGAGTTTGACAGTCCAGTCAAAACCAATATATTTATCTGAGACCAGTTGTTTGATACCTACATTTTAAAATGCTCAATTGTTCATTTTATTCTTTCTAATAAAAGGATACTGCATTCCAATAACGTTATTGCATATTTAAAACAGTGTATGTGCTTTTGATAAAATATAAATTAATTATATTTTAAATGTTTATTTAGTTTTTCATAAACAAACAAATGTTTACATTTAATATATTAGTTAAAATACAGATATAAATGTTCAATTATAAAATAGTTATATTGTATTGAATGAATTGCATGGTCTGAATTCTACTCAATTCCAGACAATTTGAATTAACTATTGATAAATTATTTCTGAAAACTTCCTTTGATTTACATAATCATTATTGAATATTTCAGAAAATTCTTAAGGTATATTAGTAATGCATTTTAAAACTTTATATATATTTTATTTCAAATAATATTTTCTAGTATAAAGATAAACTTTTCTCGACTAAAATAAAACTTTTGTCAAATTTACAAGTACAGAAGCATTATGTTCAGAGCTATTCCATTCTTCATCATACTATCATAAACTGAAACAAACTTTATCTACAGTTACGTTAGCTGACAGGTCCTCCATTTTAAACACTAACTTTTGATTTGACTGCCGTTCTAGTTACTCTAACGAAAGCATAGTTTCCGACTTGCTGGTTCGCAAAATCAATGCGCAATATACGTAAGTTTATTCTTTTATTTGTTTTATAGTCTTTTAATCTTAATTTATTAACCTGGGATTGATGAGTTAATATCTGTATACAACAGCTACAATGGTAAGGGATGGGGCCCACCCACAGCCCCGGTGTACAGCATGGAGAAGGCGTTTCCCCGGAGGACGGCAAGGGAGGCGCGCTGGAAAAGCCACTCCAACTCGCGGAGCACACACCTGCGGCTGGCCAGCTCAATGCCTCTGGTGGTGAGTAAGGAGGTAGCCCTGTGGCCGAGGACTGCCAGGGGTACGACCGCAAACCTGTCGAAGAGCGACCGGTATTTGAGAAGTTTGGCCCCCTCAGCCCGACGTGCAGCAGAACCTGGGTCAGCCGCAGACTGCACCAGGATGCGGCTGCAGATAGTGTCTGTGCAAGTGGCATCACAGACGAGGGGTTTGCTACCGCGCAACGGAATGATGGTCATGCCATCTGGCACTTTGCCGTCCCCTCGATCCAACCCCACCGGCTCGAGCTGGGAAGGGAAGCCTGCAGCGTCCAAGCCATGCTTAATGACCTCGTTGAGGGCAGCATGGCGTGGAATACGGCCGGCACTGTGGCGACAGGAAAGCGGGTGGAGGCCAAAAGAGTCCACGGTGGAACCGCAGTGACATTGGTGTGGCTGGCAGATCCGGAGGCTAAGCCTCAGGGAAACGCCAATTCGCAGGCTATGGTTGTCTAGCTGCGTGCCAGTGGAGAAGGAGGGCAGGGTATGGAGCCAGGCACCACTGTGGGGTTTGGAGGCCGCACGAAAACAAGCAAAGCAAGGAGGTGCTGGCCGAGCTGGCGCGCGAGCCTGTCTGAGGGGACTTGACATAAACAGGGGAAGAAGGAGTAGGGACGTCTACTGGGCCGAGTCCCAGCGCGTCCCACGTCTCACAGACGGCCTCACGTTCTCTGAACACAGAGGGTTCTGTTGTGTTCTGAAGAACCCTGCTGACGAGGACGCGGCACAAGGTTACCGACGAAAGATACGCCGTCAAAGCTAGTGAGATCGGGGACCGGAGGCCAAGGCCGCCATACCTGACAGGTAAAGTGGCCTGTTGCCAACTTATATCTTCAAACTTGACGTTGCATATTCCCCCGGCTACTGCTCGGATACAAATATCGAGGTCAGCGAGGAGAGATGTCTGGGTGTAGCACTAAGCGCTGTATAGAGGAGCTTCGGCATGACGAAACAGTTCCTCAGCAGAAAGAGTGTTGGGTGACCGTCAATGAAGCCCAGTCGGCTCGTGAGAGTCTGGAGCTGTTGAAGCCTGGACCTGATGGTGGAGCGGATGGCCGGCGGGTGGATCGGTGACCCGTAGAATAATCGTTGATTAACTGAAATTAGTCAGGCAATTAATAAGCAAGTTTTGTTTAATATCTGAAATCAACCAAAAAAGAAAAAAAAACGGTTTACCCAAATACTACTTGTTTATCCAAAATTTCGGACAGTCAATAACATAATTAACTTTCTTCTGTACTAGACCTTTCCACATAATGAGATTCGTTTTAATTCCGATTGAGCTACGCTATCATTTAAACTTTAAAATACTGTCACCTGTTTGTTTCTCAGTCACCTCATTAATTATATGAGGAGCTATTTTATAGCAACTAATTTTGCTTGCAGTTATTTTATGTGCATGATCATTGTACATATTTCATAAATTATATTCCCTTAGTGCTTCGTATGTTGGGAAGTTCAAGCACGCACACGGTGTTTGTTAACATTTCAAAGCAGATTGGTTCAGTTTTATATGTCATTCGGTCGAATCTTGTCAGAAGACTGATAACTGAATGGCAAGTGTACTCCGCCCGAATAGGAGAGATTTAATTTCGTATCAACTGCCATTACTTACAGATATTTTCAATACGTGAGCATATTTTCTTATCTTACGGTCTATTTAGCATTGTTTAGTCGTCTATCTTTCAACGTTATATATTATATATAATGCTTCAAGCAAACTATATCATCTTATTATATATATATATATGTGCGCTTGTGTGTGTGTGTGTGTGTGTGTGTATGTGTGTGTGTGTGTGTATGTGTGTGTGTGTGTGTGTGTGTGTGTGTGTGCGCGCGCGTGTGTATGTGTGTGTGTGTGTGAGTGTGTATGTGTATATATATATGTGTGTGAGTGGGTGTCATGTGTACGGATTGTGTATTTGAGAAAACTTTCAGGGCTTTTCGCTATGAATTTTGAGGTCGTTACAAACGCCACACACTGCGTTTATGAAGACTACATACCTACCTAACTATGCTGAGTTTACAATAAGATTTCTGCTTATGTTTATGAGCCGATGAAGCAGATTTGCATACATAGCAGATGATTATGTTTTCTATAAATATTCCGTATATTATTCAATGTATAATAGGTACATCGATATGTATACCGCTATGTTGGAGCCCCTATAGTTTTTTTTTTAAATTGCAGCTTGTACGGCTATATATGTATTATATTACGTTATTTATTTATGTTCATAAACAGTAGAAAGGTGTTACCTAGGAGAGGTGTTGCCAAGGCCCGAAATTGAACATAGATCCAGATTGTATGAGGGATCAAACGTGTGAACAAATCTTACTGCGCTTTTGTGTCTTTGAAATCCTAGTATTAACATAAGTAGATAATACAATATAGCAGCGCCTGATTGAGCACTACATTCCTTTTTCCTTTTCACACCTACATATATTTTATACATATACATACAAACATACATTTATATATATATATATATATATATATATATATATATATATATATATATATATATATATATATATATATATATATATATATATATGTATGTATGTATGTGTTTGTGTGTGTGTGTGTGTATTTATATATATATATATGTACGTATGTATATTTATTTATTGTTGTTTCGAGTATATGCAGCGCCTAGTGTAAACTTATATATAAAAAGTGCAGAACATGACGCAGAAAGCTGAACAGTTTAAGGAAAATAGCAAAAACTGTAATATTCCGGTTAAAGCAGTTATGAGTGAATGGCCATAATTTTAATGAATAAAAACCTGTGTTACCTACGGAGTATTCTGTAGTAATGTAGCATGCAATTGAAATTCTTAGTTCAACATAAACTTAATGAATTAGAAGTTTCCATTAAGCTAACAAAATGATCTACAGTTGTACAGTTTAAAGCAAACATTGCCTGTGGTTATTGTAAAAGGTTGCTATTTACATATGAAATTCAATTTCTATTTCAAAATCCATTTTTCATTTATGGCAAATGACATGTATAAGTACACCCGCTGTGTTTGAGATTGTAGATATCGCATTTACTGCATTACCTCTTTCCACGCGTATGTATTTCTGTAGGTCGTAAGTTAATATTAGCTAAATGGCTCACTTAATCATGTGCACCATTGGCAAATTTTGTTTACAATTCTGTGTTTAATTAGTTTCGAAGCTATATGCAGTGTTAGCTTAACTGCGTTCATGATTAAAAGATAAACCATGATGGAACTGATGAATTGCAGTTGCATATAATTTATGAAAATATAAACACGATCATATTAGCTGTTACATTCTTAACACTTGTTAACACTTGTTGACCTGCTAAGATATATCAAGTCAATGAGATCATCCACCAAGCGTTGGGTGAATTTAGAACAATTCATTTAAACAATTATTCCAAATGCACCCAACTACCTTTGTACGTAGAACTGAAGACCAGACCTGGGAAATAATATATAACATTTTTAATTGTTAATTCATTTAAACAATTAACAATTAAAAATGTTATATATGATTTCCCAGTTCTGGTCTTTAGTTCCCAGTTCTCGTCTTTAGTTCTACGTAAAAAGGTAGTCAAAAGTTCAATATCTATATATGATTTAATTTTGGTGTAAGTGTAAACAAACTACACAGACCATAGTTAATAGCCAAGAACAATGCTGTCGGCATTCTTAATTCATGCGGTCCACAAGGAATTATTTTATTTGGATGATATGTATGTAGTATACTCTAAATAGCAATCTCAATAGAATATAGTGTTACAGAAATGATTTACTAAACATGTATCAATTAATTACACGTACAATATGGATGTACAAATAAAATAGTTACCAAAGAGTCAAGCATTGGTCAAAATAATACACACAGAAGTAGAAGGATGGTTCTGAAGAAAGCAGGAAAAGTGCTTTGGCACAGAAACATTAAACAAGTAACACAACAAAATTCTCTGCAAGTAAGGCAGGAGTATTGCTGTATGACATGGGGATATTCCGGACAAATAGCGATTATAACTATTCACGCACATAACCATTAGAATTATCCATTATTCCCTGTGAAATTAAATTTCAATACAAAATCTCTTTTACAAACATGTCGACATGAGTAGGAGAATCTATGAATGAATGAGTCTGTGCACGAATTAGAAGCAAACGATTCCAGATAACTTAAATTATATTGACTGTCAGTGGAATCAGAATTTCTAAGTATATATATTGTAAAATCGTAAAGATGATTATTAGCAGGTCATTTAATTGAACTGGATCGTATGGAAGTGGCTGCATTATTTCGAAATATCATCTGGTTTCACAGGTAATTACTAAGTCACTAGTTACGGTTTGTAGGCTGCTTCAAATAGTTTCTGATTTAGGCACAAGGCCAACAATTTTCTTTTTGCGAAGGGTTTTGATTAAATCGACTCTAGTGCCTTACTGGTACTTTATTTTATCGATCGCATAAGGGTGAAAGGTAAATTTAACCTCGGTGGGATTTGAAATCAGAACATTAAGAGCCGTAACTCTATGTTACGTTGAATGTTGTCCGTCCCTCTACCGATACTGCCAATTCACAACATGTCGATTGTTTGGATAGACTGCAAGATGGCCCTCGAAAACGTAGCTCATGGATCATAAAGATACTATAAATGCATCAAATAGACCCTGAGATCACAAATTTCCTGACAGCATTGATTACAAACTGGAAAACTACGATGGTCCTTCAACACCCCAATGGACCACTGGAATCAAATCAGATCAAGATCAATCGTGTAATATTCTGAAGTGACTCATTGTCCGCTATATCAGTTTCTGTGGAGGACAGGCTATGGATATAAAATACACAACAGACACTACAGTCACCTAATTTATATGAATGATATCAAGATATTTGGAAACAATGATGGGCAGTTGGACGGTTTACTGCACACAGTAAAACAATTAAGTGATGATATTTATATGGAATTTGGACATGATAAGAATGTAAAAGCCATTTTCAAGAGGCAAGAGAGGGTTGCATTATAAATATCAAGATATTGGCAACGACGAACACACCACCATAATGAAGATCTAACAATGAAAATTTCTACAAATATATTTGAGTTTATGAAAGAGATGTAATACAGCAGGCAAGTATGAAAGAAAAGATACGGAAGAAATACATATGGAGAGTGATACTGGAAACAAAATGTGAGCTAAACTAGTGCAACAAATTCAAAGCAATTAAAAGTCTAACAGTACCAGTGGTAACGAGCAGCTTTAAAATCTTAAACTGCAGCCTGCAATGGCTACAAAGAGTAGATACTAGCACCAGCAAGCTAAGTCAAAACTAAAACCATGCCGATGCTCATAGGTTATATATCAAAAGAAGGTGGACTAACGCTCCTATAAATGGAAGGTGCATACAAACCAGCAAACATTCTATTGGGTAGCTACCCTCATCACACCCGAGATGAAGATCTCCAGCCTGTATGGACGCATGAATGGATTAAAGTAAACTACACTCAATAACAAAAGAAGCGAGCAAATATAGGCAAAAACTCAACATGGAACAAGACATACTCATAGATCAACAACAGTGTACTGCACAGCTAGATATGAGTGTGACGATTGAAGCAAAGAAATTCCAAACAGAGGATTGAATGGAAGGCAAAACCATTACATGTAGATGCCTAAAACGTCATTCTGACAATGATATTGATCAGCAAGGCTCACTATCCTCGTTCAGATGCGCTAGTTCTAAAACTGAGACTGTGGGATTATTAGTTGCTGCACAAGACAAATCTCTAAACACTCAGGCCTATAGACACAGAATAGTGAAATGTAGGACTAGCCTCTTATGAAGAATATGCTACAGATACGGTAGATCATGTTATTTCAGGGTGTCCAGAGCTGTCAAAATCTAATTATATCGAAAGATACAACCGCATTGCCAAATATGTACAATTGATGCTCTGTCGCTTTCATGACGTCCAAACTTCTGACAAGTGCTATGATCATCAACCAAAAATAGTCGTGGAAGATGGCGACATATCCATCTTGTGGGATATGCATATGACAACTGACCGAGACATCGCTGCCAACAGACCATATATCATCATAAAAGATAATACAGATCGGTCATGTTGCCGTAAAGTTATTGATGCAGTAGCTAACAAGAATACATCCGAAACACAATGGAAGAACGCTCAAAGAACAATGACCTGTTTTTCATGTTATTGCTGTTGCCATTTGTGTTGTCGTTCTTATCTCTGTTATTTTTGTTCTTTGGTTTTGTATAGTAGGTGGTGTTGTTGTTATAGTTAGTGTTGTCTATTATCTTATGATTTGTGTTGTCGCGGCTCTTTGTGTTAGCTGCGTTAGCTGTTTTTGTTTTAGTTGTTGTTGTTGCGGTAGTTGTGATGCTAGTGGTGCCAGTGGTGTTGCATATGCGTGTCGTCGTTGTGGTCATGGGCATGGTGTTGTTTACATAAGTAAACATTGACAAAGGGGAGAAAACCTATTTTGTTTGCAGTTGCTGCACGAGATAAATTTTGTTTATTGTTGTTGCTGTCAGCGTTGCTGCCTGTAATGTTGGTAATAATAGCATTGTTCACAATGGCGGTGGGTGTGGTGGGACTTATTGCTCAACATGTTTTTGACAAAAGAATTTCAAAGAATAAAGTTCAAATATTCGATCATTCAACCGAAATATTAGGGAATGTCCTTTTCAGAGGGCAATATACACGAAATTATTTACATTTAACAGCAAATATATTCCACGAATAGCAATTCAAACAAGTTAAAAACAAAAACACTTCTAGAGCCGATATCAATGAGAAATAAATAAGATTGAAGGACAAATATAACCCGGGTGACATTTGATATGAGAACGTAAATTGACCTAAATATATAACACAAAGCATTGTGTCCGACGCTCTACTGATACTGCTTGCCAATACACTAATAATAATAATTACAATTCATAACACAACATTGATGACTACGATGGCAATGCTGATGATAACAGTTATACTAACATAGAGATGCAAATACATTTAAGGAAAGTAGAAACGTAGACATATCTGTATTCAAAATGTATTCAAAGCATTTGTAAGTCTGGAGAGTGGACAAGCAACAGGTATCTAAGCGGAAATTTCTGACAATTAGTATAGGAAATTACAAAACCTACAGGAAGAAGAAAATATATAAACATTCTTGATTATGGCGTTCGTATATCAAGTCGTTGAAAACCTGTACATTAAACTCTTTCAGAGACTGCAATGGTTTTAATTAATTTAAATAGAGTTTGTTAGATGTTTGTAAAGATTCAATACACAGAAGAACAAATTACAGAAATAAGGGCTTGGAATAATGTAAGAAGTGTGGATGGAAATCTGTGGCAGCAGCTAAATGAAATGGAAAACTACAATTAGTCAATTAGCTAATCTTGAGAGTTTTGAAATATGTATTCATAACTGATGTAGAAACCTTCATAGTTCGTACCACAAACAGACGGAAATTAATTCGAAAGCAAAAATAAATTCCAATGAATCCGACGTACTTTTAGTCCGATGTATTTATCGTCAATTTTGCAACACAATCTATTTAATATAAGCCTCTGTCTCACGCCACTTTATGAAAGATTTTACTTCAGTAAATCTTGAAAAAATGGATATATCTGAATATATATATACTCCCAACGTTTTTGAGTGTATGGTCCATTTATTCTTCAAGCAATATTTTATGTGCCACATCCAGCAGCTCATCGAATGCTCTCTTGGAGCAGTCATAATCTCCGCTTTATTCTTGTTTCGTGCTCCTTCTCTGTTGTTTTATCAGTTTCAATTTTTACTACTACCATATTGTCTCTTGGAAGACCACTTACATTTTCTTATAATTCACTGTATTTTTTTATTCCAAGCATTATATCTTTTATTCTAGCTTGTTCTTTATTTTCTCCAACAGTTACGTATATTCTCGTATTAAAAGGAAGAATAACTCATGCCAATATTAATAACGCCACTTATCCACATGCCTATACATCATTTCCTCTCCGCAATTCCTCTCCTTTAATTCGTCACTCGTATTTTTTTTTTTTTTTTTAATATGGTAACTCTGCTGAATGTATTTTGTCTGTTTCACTCCCATGCTATTTTCATTTACTTTTTCATTTCTTCAAAATATTATTTTTCTTCCGGGATTTCTGTTTCTTTTCTGCTTCAAAATGTTCTATCATTTTCCTTTCTATCTTTTTCATTCTCGCTCACAACATTAGTGCTATGAATCCATTATACCTCCTCTGATCATTCAACCTCAATCATTCTGTCATTTGTTCAATAGCATAAAATCGCCGTGTTGCAATGCGGAACAATGCCGATGACAATGGGACTAAATTAATTGCGATAAAACTTCGAACAACCTTATAAATCTGTGGTATATTTCCGCTAAGCTTCCGAAACCCATACCAATACCTTTTTAAAAGCCGTTCTCGCTATTAATAGATACTCAGCTTGATACTAACATTCCGGGCTTTGAGGCGTACCTGAATCTCGGTTCGGGATCTGCGAGAATCTCAAATTCTTTTGTGGATCCAATTTATAATAGTCCAGTCTTCACTCACTGTCAGCGAGATCAATAAGCGTAGGTTGGACAGTGGTGACTTCTTGTCACAGTTTGCGCCTGTATGCTTCGACCTAAGTGACGGCAAAAACCAGATCTCATCACAATCCTTCTTTTACATGGTTATAAACAGTCTCATATAGTGTCTGAGATGCACTTACCTTTTCTCCAGTGGAAATAGTACATTCGGAAACTGATACATATTCAATTGTCCTCTAAAATAAAGGTCGCAAGCTGTTGAATTATTACTTATGTTTGTCTCTCCTTTATCTGCCATCATCTTCTATATATCTTCCTCTCTTTATATTTCTATCTATAATAATTTCTCCTTTTCTTCTTCTTTCTCTTTTTCTTTTTCCTTCTTCTGCTTTCTCCTTCATTTCCTTTCTCTCTTTACTTTATCTATCTCCCTTTCTTCCTCCTTTTCTTTCTATATATTTATTATTAATATTATTATTGATGATGCAATTTGAATTTGTAATTTTGCCGGTTACATATATATTTTTTTAACAGTTTCTGAAGATCTAATAGGGTTAACATCGTATTTAAAATTGAGTGGAACTGCTTTTAGTGTTTAGCAATTTTTAGACATCTCTATCAGTGAAACAATTGTTAGACTGCAAATAAATCTCCTCTTTTGTACTGTTGACAATCTTATTCTCCACATTTTCAATTTTATTCCTCAAAGATAAACTTACATAGGAATACAAGTGAAATAATAATCTCGTCATCTACGTAAACCTCTTGTTGAGTCAAGCAAAGCCGTACGCTAAAACTATCCATAATAAGAAGTATTCATAACCTTTAATAGGATTACCTATAACTATATTTTGTTATCCTTTATATATATATATAACTTATATATATATATACATATATATATATTTATATATACATGTTATATACTTATATATATATATATGATATATATATATATAATATAACTTAGAGTTTACAATTATTTCAGCTCTAAGAATCGCTTCTGAGCAGAATACATTAATATTTGATGAACATTTACATGTTTTAGTTGCAATTGACTAATAACATTCTAACGATTTTATTAGTCAATTGCAACTAAAACATATAAATGTTCATCAAATATTAATGTAATATATATATATATATATATATATATTATTCAGAACATTAATAAATGAAGACATTCACATAATGAAATATATGTTTTATTATATATATTTCGAAGTTACTGTGCTGTTTTTTCAGTACGTCCTCGTCAGATAAATTACATGAATACCTCAACGGTCTTGATGACATACCTCAACGGTCTTGATGGTTCAATTCCAGTATTGGCAGTGATTTATTACAGAAAATCTCAACATATGTATACCTCAAATAATAACATGATAAACTTAAATTTAATGAAGAATAGGATGTGGAGCGAGATATGGGTATAAGGAGGGGGTGAGTATGAGGATATGCAAGAAGAAAATAAATAAATACATACAATCATAAATATTTAAATGCGTAAATAGACGTATCAGGGAAGAAAAGGGAAGAGAGAGAGAGAGATATATAGAAGAGAGAAGAAGAAAGAAATAACGGCAAAAAAGAGAGAGAAATGATGTGTGACCGTTGCTTTCAAATATTAAGTCAAATAGATGCGACCAATTAAATACCATGAACTTTTTAATATCTTTGTATTTGGTTATGTCAAGCTAATTATACTAATATATTATATCAACATTAAACCATATACAAATATTTTCTATAGCAATCAGACCCAGAGTTTAATTAAGTAATATATTTACTAAATATTTTGTTACAATATTCAAAAACAATCTTATCTTTAAAGCATGTTTAAATAAGGTTAATGATATTTATTAAAACCCATGCATATATCACCATCAGTATATATATTTTATATTATGTGAAGAATTATTATCTGAATTATTCTATTTTCATCATAAAATCATTTCAATTCAATGGTTGTCTTTTCATTACAGGATTAATTGGTAGTTATATTTACTCTTAAAAGTATTATTATTTCGATTTTACTTCCGTAAATACATCTTATTATATATAGTTTCCCTTTAAGAATTTTTCATATATTATTAAACTGTATAAATCATGTTAAATATACATTAGCAAGCAATTTGAACAACAAAATTATTTACGAAGAATGTAAACAAAGGAAGATAACTCGTTCATTATATGTGAACATTAAAGATATTTAAGTATTTTGAAAGCCAAAAGATATTTCAAACCACAAATTCAGAAATTTCAAGTTAAACGATGACCTTTCTAAATCCAAACTTAGAATACTGAGACTCATCATGAGATTAATTTACTATATAAAAAAACGATATACAATTTTTTAAGGTAAGGCAAAGCGTTATGTATATAATAATATTTCAAGAATTATTAATAGTTAATTTTCCCCGATTTATTCCTCAAGTTGTTATTTTTACAGTCAGTTCTATTATTATTATTATTATGAATACTGTGTTTATAATTAATATTATTTTTTTCTACATATTCAATATTATTCACACATTTACACACACACATATCGCCCACTAGCACCCATATATCACGAATATTTAAAGGAAACAAAATTCTATGTTGCAATTTTGCATACCCTCGGTAGATAATTAAGATCTGATGTTATTTGCCTGTTGTGATGAATAAATATTTATTTGTATAAAAATGATCATCTGTAAAATATACTTTGTTAAATGTTTATGAAATGAAATATGAATACATTTACATGTTTTAAAGCTCGGCAGTATTGGTAGAGGGTCGGACGCCATGCTTTGACGCATAGAGTTACGGCCCTTGTCATTCTGAGTTCAAATTCCGCCGAGGTTAACTTTGCCTTTCATCCTTACGGGGTCGATAAAATAAAGTACCAGTAATACACTGGGTTAGTGCTGGCTTCGTGCCTAAAGTAGAAACAATTATTTAATACAGATATTGAAAAGCAATATCGGGATAATAGTAAAGTAATATGAGAATATATATCAGCGGAAATATAAGCTTTTAGATTATTAAAAACGTTTGAACACATTCTTTAATTTGACGTACAGTAAACTAACTGACATTTTTATTTGAGTCATCATCAACGATGCTATAGACGATTCCAAGTGTTGGTATAAAGCATTTAACTTTTTTAAAAGTATATTGCATACTTCCTTATATGTAAGTGTATATATTGATATTTCGGAATGTTTTTTGTATGATGTTTTTTTGTAAGATTAAAGGTACTTTGGGGAAATATAATTCTTCAGCTTAAGTGTATTTCCCATTTAATTTTTAGCTTTAACTATTTATAAGTATTTCCATAACTTACATTATTTATACGCCCTCTTTGATGTCTCGATGATAATAGAAAGAAGAAGTCAGATATACATGTTCATGAACATTGAGAGATTATAGTAGGAATATTATACGAAGGGAAAATGTGATATACGTGTATTATTTAAATTTTATCGAAATACATCATCTACTAAAGATTTGTTATATCATTATACATACATACTTACACACACGCACACACACGCACACACGCACACACACACACACACACACACACACAAACACACACACACACTCTCACACACACACACACACACACACATATATATATATATATATATATATATATATATATGTGTGTGTGTGTGTGTGTGTGTGTGCGTGTGTGTGTGTGTGTGTGTGTTTGTATGACCACAAATCAAGATAGTATTCGATGCATATCAATATACTGAAACGTTATCGTTAAGACATCATGTCCGTTGAGATATGCGTGTATTGAAATGGTGGGGCTACAATCTATTGGTCAAAGAACAATAATGTGAAATAAGTGAAGTGAATCGAAGTCAGATACAACTATGAGGCTAGTGTGGTGAGAAGAATATTTTAACCGGTCAAACGTTAATGGAAAGCTTTAGTCCGCGTCCCCACAAACATGACGCTAGTTATTGTCAATTGGGCGAACATGTAGGAAGTGTTGAAGGTGTTCATTCTTTAGGAACTTGTCTAGAAATTAAAGTTAACTGCACTTGATCTTGATGATGGTATAGTGCAAGAAGACGCCTAGAACATCGAAAAAAAGTAAATGAAGAGACAAAATCATGCTTGAACCCCCGGGAAATGTGCGGAGGAACTAATAGGAAGCAGAAATAGAAGAAATGTATAAAAAAGAGACCGCAGTTATAATAATGATAATAATAACAATTTCTTTATTGGCGACAATGGCGTACATATAGAGGACAATATAATAGACACTGAAAGTTGGGTTTACATATATAACGTGTAAAAAATATAAATAACAATAAACAAATATCAAGACGAGTATAAACAACAGAATTACCTTATAGGAAAGCGAACGACATACGGGCGACTCAGCGACACCACCAATCTTAAGTTACCCGACGCTTCGAAAGTACATGCGTAGGGCACCCCCCTCCTCCTCAAATTAACCAGCGTACAGCCGCTTGCTCAAGTTAAGCCCATTTACATGGGCCGTTTTCTCTATATTCACCCTCCTTTTAGCAAATGTAACGGAGACAACACATCAAGTCTCCACCCTCACCTTCCTTTCAAAGTTAAAATTGAAAATGGTATTGAGGGATTTGCTGAAGAGAAACGTCAGTCTTCAGTCATATCAACCTGGTCGACTACACAGCCTTTTTCGCTACCACCGCCAGACAGAGAAAAACGTTCTGCCCTTCCCGGCCAAAATAAGGTGGTGGGTGATTTCACTATGGACAAAATAATTACACCTCCGTCCTACAAGCAGAAAGTGCTGTTCGGCATACATCCACAGGTCCTCAATGCACGAATACTGGACGAAATCTTAGTCACTCTGACAGCACCTACGGCATCCCACCTACCGCCCGGTAGCACTGATAAGCAATGGAGTTCTTGAATTTATCCTCATACCTGGCTCAAACGCGCTCTGGAACAGATTGGCCAGTTCAAATTCGTCGATGACCACTCACACTTGGCCTCTACTGTGTAGAACTTGAGTATTGTAGTTCCACTAATTTGATTGCTCTCCTAGTAGAGGGCAGTGAGCCCTGGCAATACACCAGATGCCAGGCACCCAGTCTCGGTCTCTTCTTGAAGCGCTATTGCAGCTCAATCCAAGAGACAAGCTGTGGAAACGCCTGTCTCACAAAAAGGGACCACACCTGTTTACCGTCTAGGCAGACTATCTGGATATACTGCAGTCCCATCGGACCTTGGCACATCATTAGCTCCGGCATGCCTAGCGCTCAGAGTTCAGGGTACTGGTAGCAGATTGACAACAAAATCAATGGAACCTGTCCCCTCCACAAGAAGTTGAAGGGGGGCCGTTCCAATTTGGTGAGGCGTCAACGTGAGCAAAGGACCACGGTTAGGCGGCAATAGATGACGGATGAGATGTAGGCTTTCACCAACTCCTCTCCAACTGTTAGGGATAGCTTCCCCTCGGCCTATATCAGGGTCAGTTTGGCTACCATGTTCGTACTCTCCCTCTACTTCTCATCCACTTGGTTTTCTGGCCGAGCCAGATCCTGAGAAACTTTAGAACTTCGTCCGCCCAAGGCCTGACCAAGATGTTGAATGGCATGGATGTGGCTGTCCAGACGCCTAGCTGCGATCCCACGAAGTTTTTCAGGTCAAATTTTGCTCCCGTCAACTTTTCATATTCCTTCAAGAAGGGGCCGACCACCATGATTCGGTAGGTGTTTGACACCATCACTATGATGTCGTCCGTATATGCGGACACAGTTTTTCCTCGTCCATGTTCGAGCGCGATTCCATTCAACAGCTCCAGCTTCTGTAGTAAAGGCTCGAGATTCAATACCTACAGAGGAAGAGGAGAAAGGGCGCACTGGAAGGACATATCAGGAGATCTGAATCCGTTCCGAAATATGCCAATTAACTTTGAACACCCAACAGGCAGCGTTCCAGCCTTTGAAGACGGGACTGAAGCTAGCTGCCTTGATGAACTTTTCCAAGTATGATGGACCTCGTCGAAAGCTTTCTGTTGATCTAAATTGATCAGAGCGTCACCGAAGCCATGTTTACACCCTACCCATTCTATGATGTATCATTTGAGATGAAGGTTGGCATGTATGGACCTAGTAGGGTTGGCAAAAATCTTAAACTCTGTGCTTTGAAGAATTATGTGCCTGACGTTATCTAAGGTATCCCTCTTGTTTTCGTCTTTCCTTATCGGCGTCAGTACACCCCAGATCAAATAATTGGGAATACTTCAGTTCTGCTGCCAGTTACAGTGGCGCGCTTGGAAGAGATCGGAAATAAATATTGCATATCTACGTCAAGCTGGTAGGGCTGACTATACTAACAGAGTTACTTGCGTCTCGGTCGAATATACACTGGGTACTAGCATGTCTCACCGTGAAGTGCACTATCTTATATTCTTTGTGGTTTGTTATGATGGACGTTTTGTCAGAACGGACTTTGTAGACACACACACACTCCGTGGGGAATATAATATAGTATTTGTACTACATCGAATTGTTTATTTCTGTTAGCTATATAATGACACTGACATCGTTGAATAAATATTTATGCGCTGAATTTCTTTCATTGTCTATGTATGCTTTGAATGATGTGTATGAAGTTTATGTGTTGTGTACGAATGTTCTTTTCTGATGTCAGATTACATTCCAATATTTCTGATTTTGATTGGAACAGTGACGAAAGATATTCGTTTAATGCTACACAAAGTTTGAAGTTTGAAGCCTGATTTCTAGGTGATTGATATATGTTATGATAGGTATTGCCGCTGAGTCTAGAATTAACTTGGTGATTTCACTTTTATAGCGTGTAATAGAATATAATATGTAGATGATGTTGAATCTGCGGTAATTTTTGCAGTAATAAAAGCCATCACGTACAGTCTGATGGAACCGTCTGGAGTGTGGTGGTTGAATGCTGCGGTTTGACTTTTTGTTATCATTAAGAAATAGGAATGCATGTATTCTTCATATTAAGGAATATCTTCGAAACATGCAATTTTTGGCTTTAGATTTGTTAATATGTTTAACACCACGGAGCCTTCATCAAGCCCTTGGTATAATTTCATCTACAATCAAAGAGTGGGTCCGATTTAAATTTAGAATTATGTTGGAAATTAAGTCTTGGGAGAGAATACATACTCGATATTAACACAAGTTTTACTTAAATTGAAGAAAATAAATGTATATATGTAGCTGAATAGACTTGAGTGTTTGCAGATAATTTAAATCTGTCTGGAATAGGGTATTACAAAGAGATATTTAATATAATTATATTTTCAATTTATCAGCAAGCTGAAAGCTGTAAAAAAGGCTATTCATTTGGCGAAAATGTCTTTATTAATATAGGTGGCAACAGAGCGAAGAAAACAAAGAGTTGAATGGTTTTATCATTGACACAGCATGCATTATGCATAGTCTCATAAAGTGAATGATAGGAAATTTATGAACAATCTGTATTGTGTGTCATATTAATTCGATCTGCAGACAACAATTATTTATCACAACGTTCAGTACCCTAGATTCTGTGGCAGAAATTTTATAGAACCATGAAGAAGAAAGAAAAAAATATCAATAAACTGTCCTACTCAATATGACAAAATTTACGTATATCTCTCCAAAGACAAATACTCACAGACTCACACATACACTCACATCCATACACGCACACTCATACACTGACGTCTACATACGCACATACACACACGCATAGACCCATATATATATATATATATGACATATATAAAAAATTACATATATATATATATGACATATATATATATATGACATATATAAAAGATGACATATATATATATATATGTGTGTGTGTGTGTGTGTTTTATTTTTTATGTAATATTTAAACACGATCACATCAGAGAGTTCTTTTCTTGCATAAATATGACTGATATACGTTCTTATCCGATATACCAGCTGGCGGGCTTAGGTGTTGTTCCGTTATCCCTCAGCTAGCATATGGTATTACACAGTGATGTTTATGTTTTGTTTGCATTATTAGTTCCAGAAATGGTGGATTGGCAGTATCGGTAGAGGGTCTGACGCCAAGCTTTGACGCATAGAGTTACGGCCCTTGCCATTCTGAGTTCAATTCCCGCCGAGGTTAACATTACTTTTCATCCTTACGGGGTCGATAAAATAAAGTACCAGTAATGAACTGTGTGATTGCTGGCCTTGTGCCACAAGTAGAAACAATTATTAGTTCCCGACACCATTATTAGTTTCAGCCTATTCATTTTTTTGTAGTTAGAGTTGGTTCCTATTAGACCAATATTTATTAGTTGTTGCCCTCTCAAGATTCATTTCTTGAGTTATGATTTTTTTTATTTTAAAACAATTCTTACCATCCTCCGGGTAAACGTGTTCTCCATTCTGGGGCGGCCAGCACGTGGGACACCATTTGCTCATAATAGACTGAGATGGGGAGGGCGAGACACCTGGATGCGAAGACAGTGGGGTTTTTGGAGCCAACATTGACAGCAACTAAAGACTCTCATACTTACTCTCCATGAGACCACTAAGACATGTGTGGCACTACCGAAGACCTCTCAGCAGAATCAGCCTTTGGGGGTGACAGGCTGACATAAAGCAGCACCGATGTGTTGTCCATATACCAATCAATCGATGAGGATCTTGCCGTGGAAAAATGTGTAGAGATGGTCAGCGAGAGTGAGATTTAATTCCGTGGGATTGAAAAAACCGAGTTGGTAATCCTACTCAGACTTACGCGGGACAAGGAATGCTTAGATACTCATGAACGTAGTGGCCTATATCCCACAAGGCGAGGGAGGGGCGAGAGGCAGACCTAAAACCATTAACTCAGTAACCAAGAAGACCCATACAGAAATATTAGAGGTGTGGATCAGAGATATACGGATTACCGAAAGCCCCGACCAAGTAAAGCAAATCTTCGCACATGCGGTGAGAGCGGGGGTCAGTATATGACTAACCCTTAAGGAACATATGTTTACGTTCAATGGCAAAACATATGCAACAAAGATGGTGGTGCCGATTGGCGGCCACATTGCAGGTGATGTAGCTAACCTCTTTATGGTATTGTGTGGCTGGAGACTTAAGGAAAGGTTGGCTGAGAACTATATAACCCTGGCTATGTGCTCCTTGAACATAGATGACAACAATTTCCCAGTTGAAACAACACAACAGGAGAATGGATGGAAGCTGTATGATTTTATTTTCATTCAGATGCAAGTTTTTGAAATTAATTTCTTCGTCTTTTCTACGCCGGAGGTGGAATGCCAACTAATCTATTGTTATATATTTTTGGAAAACGATTTAACTGCTGTGGTGCATTTGTCTATTTTAATCATAGTGATTGGCTCTAGTCTATTGCTGATATGTGTCAGTGATAATCTGTGTGTGCGTGCGTGTATGTATTGAGAAAGAAGGCAAGGCTGCAAGAATGTATTCGAAACATCTATTTTGTTGCGCGAATAAGAAAAATCAGTTCTCGGATCAAATATTTGATATCATGTCCCATCTAATTTTTCTTGGAAACTAGTCTCCTAAGCAAAGACAAAGCAATACACCGAACACTATTTACTCGTATCTTTTTATCTGACAGATTTTTAAATTGTTCTTTACATCACTAAATACTATACAATATTGGGAATTTAGCCAAAGAGTAAATAAATCTTTAAGTAGCAAACATTTTCCATTAAATAACTATTGAGAAAATAGACATTAGAGCGTTTGGCAACGGCCAGGAGAGATTATATTCGCCTCATGTAGTTTCCAAGTTCTTCCTATTACCATGAACTAAAATAATTCGTTCTGACACGTCGTTGATTACAATCAATTTATTGCTGGAAACGTAGCAGTGAGGTGACTTCCAGCATTCATGCTATGTAACCTGTGAATACTTAAACACATAAACGTATGCCCAAACGCACACACACACACACACACACACACATATATATATATATATATATATATATATATATATATATATATACAGTAAAACACATGTTTTGAGGAAGGGTATTCATAAATTTCCCATGATTTCACAATGCAGGCCATAAATCGTCAAAATACCCTATAACTCTTTATTCGTTTCTCCCTCTCTCTGAATAATAGTTTACAGAATACGTATATACATAAAAATATACATGCACTATGTATATACTATGTATATACACTATGTATATACATACACTATATATAAATATAAATATATAGTTTGTTTCCTCAATATGTATAGATGCATTTACACATGAAAACATATATATATATATATATATACATATATATATATATATATATATATATATATATATATATATATATATATATATATATATATATATATATATATATATATATATATATATATATATATATATTTATATATATATATATATATATATATATATATATACGCATACACACATACATACGCATATACATATCTACATAATATGTAGGTATGTAAGCACTATTCAAAGTTCCGGGACTGTCGTGAATTTATCAAATCTTCATTGGATGTTGTGTGTCGTCCCGCAGGGTATCCAATATCACCCTCTTCAACAAGTAATGTTTGAAGGATTACCGGTTTACGCGTCCCGGCTATGAACAGTTTGTACAGGGCTTCATGTTACGAGTAGCGCTCTAGAACAAGAGGACATATAGGTGCGAATGGTAAACTCCGTCCCCTGATACAGGTTTATAAAGCAATTGCACTGACCACACATTAATATGTATCAGAATTTTGGACTCCGTATATATAAACCAAATATGCGTCTTTCATACAGGTTACCTAAACACAAGGACAACATATCTAATGCTCACCTGTTTACTAAGTGCGTGATTGAATGCATTAAATCATTTCTTGTGAAATCACAACTAAGCTGCGTTGGCCATAGCATCAGAATGAGTTACTATAGAATACCAAAATTCTTCAGTTATAGCCAACTTCATGGTGGATATAGAAATGTTCGACAACCCTGGCTCATTTATAAGGAAAATTAAAGAGTAACCTTTCAGCATTCGATATATGTTAGGAGATATCTGAGGAAATGGCCCCGCAGTGAGAGAATTGGAGATGTTTGTGTCATAATGGGGTCAGGGATTTTGAATCGGTATTATCTATAGTCTAGAAGAAACATGCAAGCAATATCATCCAGTAAACCTCACACACGATATGTGGCATTGCTTGCATGGCATGTCTAAAATATCATGCTCGATGTAAACATTCAAACTGACTGAACCGAATAGGTTGCACCGATATATATATATATATATATATATACATATATATATATGTATATATATATATATATATATATATATATATATATATATATATATATATATATATATATATATATATATATATATATATATATATATATATATATAAAATATAAAAAAAATAATGAATAAAACAATGAAACAGTTCCTTATATTAAACAAAAAAAGTTCATTATTTAACGATCGTTTCTAGGATATATATGTGTTAGAATTGGCATGCATATTCAACAGATCTATGTACAAAATTATACAAAATTATACAAACTATCAAAATTAAATATACATACCAACACATATATATGCCGTCTTCAGAAATAATGAAATATATTTATTGATAATAACAACAATTCAAAATTACAGGTCTGTTTGGGAACAGAGTTCAAATTGACCAATGGAAACACAAAAAGTTTATACAGTTAGGTGTATGTATATATGTAAGTAACTTCGTTCACAGATATGCATAAAAATATATGTTCACATGCATATGCATGCCGAAAAGATGTATGTAAATACAAAAATTCAGGGCTAATGTCTCTGTATGTTTATAATCTACAGATAAAATACGTATACGCATATAAACACATAAATATAAAAATAAATATATACACATTCATATACTCACACATATACATACATTCACACACACACGCGCGTATACGCATAAACATACACACAACCACGAACATACATACACACACACACACCCACACACATATCTACTCTTGGTAGATTTATCTACATATATATATATATATATATTTTATATATATATATATATATATATACAATATCTTGAAAAGGTAACACATCAGAGAGAGATATACAGTGCGCTATCAATAAAACAGGGGAAAAAACCACCAGTGTATGGAATCTATAGCCTATGAAAAGCAGACTATAGACACGATAATTAAAAATATAAATTAAAGCGTATATAATACCTCTATAACTATTTAATACACGTACAAATCCTAAGATACTAATCCGAAGGTATGTTTCACCAGTAATTTGTTGAAAGAAATGGGTTAGCCTCGGTTCATTAGCGTGTGAAAGGCTATACATTTCAGACAACACCAAGAGAGTTTTAAAATTGTCTGTCCAGCTACACGTGGGGTAGAGAAGTTACAGCGTGTTTAAGGGCAGTGAACCAGTGGCCTGTGAGGGACAAACTGCTAGAAAGGGAAGCCCAAACAACTCAGAGAAGTGTGATCAACCAAACAGAGATAGGAAAGACTGTTATTAGGAGCGAAATATCACGATGAATTAACGGAGGCATAGGCCCTCGCTATTCCGTGTAAATAATGTGCTCAAAGGAGAAGAAATCATGAGCTCTATAAAATACAATATGTTGAAAAGGTAACACACCAGAGAGAGATATACAGTGCGCTATCAATAAAACAGGGAAACAAACCACCAGTGTATGGAATCTATAACCTATGAAAGGCAGACTATAGACACGATAATTAAAAATATAAATTAAAGCGTAAATAAATACCTCTATAACTATACAACACACGTACAAAGAGAAAGATACTAATCTAAAGATATGTTTCACCAGTAATTTGTTAAAAGAAATGGGTTAGCCTCGGTTCATGAGCGTGTGTAAGGCTATACATTTCAGACAACACTAAGAGAATTTTAAAAGTGGCTGTCCAGCTACACGTGCGAGAGAGAAGGCACAGCGTGTTTAAGGGCAGTGAACCAGTGGCCTCTGAGGGACGAACTGCTAGAAAGGGCAGCCCAAAGCCTTATTGGTATATATATATATATATATATATATATATATATATATATATATATATATATATATATGTATATATGTATTTATATATATATATGAAAAAGTAAGTCCTTCATCAGTGACCCTCCAACCGTCCTAGGCATTTCATCGCTTTAAGGGCCATATACCTCAGGTTGGTGCGAACAACGGCTAAAAAAAGTCGTTGGGACACGTAAATAAAGGGGACGTTAGGGTGAGCAAACAAAATGGTTTGAGCAACAGAAAGTGAGAAGAAAGAGACAAGTCCCAGGTTTCTATGAATATAAACGCGGTGAAATCGTGGACAAGAGAATAAAGATCATCAAACCTGGTTGAAATGTGAGCAAGGAAGGAATTTCGCACATGTCTAACGGGGGGAGGAAGAAGGGGTCTGGTCTGCGAATTCGGTAAACATAAGTTCCGTGAAGTCGCAGACGAGAGAGAGAGAAACAAAATTCATACCGGCTTCGCCAAGAGCACGCGAGAAAAGAAATCGGACAGGTCAAACGGGAAGAAAGAGGAGG
>OZ024742.1:85252948-85287948 GCA_964016885.1 Eledone cirrhosa
AATGATTCGACAGAAAACGGACACACTGAACAATTATAATCGAGGTTGCAATGAAGTCTTCGTTATTAAACACCATTCGTTGTAGTTGAATTCGTTTGTACATTGTCGCAAATATAAGCTGTACGTTAGAAATTACTGTATGATCACATGATTAGTATTGTTCACATGACATAAAGCAACGGTCAACCATTAGAGGTACTAGGAACCAATACTTAACTTGATATATCCCCCCCCCCCCATATATATATATATATATATATATATATTTATATATATATATATATATATATATATATATATATATATATATATATATATATAGTAATTTCTAACGTACAGATTATATTTGCGACAATGTACAATCGAATTCAACTACAACGAATGGTGTTTAATGACGAAGACTTCATTGCAACCTAGTTGTTTAGTGTGTCCGTTTTCTGTCGAATCATTCAGTTCAAATGTTTGCATCGATATTATCACGTAGACGAACTCCTTTGCACAGTCTAGAATACATGAGAGAACTTGCCATTTCTCTTTAATTTCAGAGAGCAAAATATCTATTATTACAGAAGTCATTTCTCTATATAGATTAAACTTTTTTTCCGAAACTCTTTCTATATAACGGAATACATAAAAAATGAACTTACGCGTATCCGGGATAAATGTAACAAGACAGAAGACCAGATCACCCACACTGCACACTTCATGAATGTACTGAAGACGAACGGATACCCAACATGCACAATGAATCGACTTAAGAAATGAAGACCTCCTCTAACAACACTTTCGTGAAATTACCACATTTCAGCGAAAGCATAACCACAGTTAGCCAGATATCTATCCGAAAAGCAGCACTGGACATACGTTTAGCACACACCCGACCTTCACTGTGTGGATAATTATCTCAAAATCAATCCTGAGACAACAGCAATCACCTCTCGCTGATTAACTATCCTATCGGCGATCCGGATTGAATGCAACAAATATAAGCACTCCACACTCAGATTAAAGAACACCTCAATACACGCACATCCTCATTCAAAAAAACACATCGACAAATGTAGAAACATCACCCAACTTAATACCTTACCCGAGGTAATCCAAATTGAATCGACAAGGAAACATAACCTGATTACGTAAGAAGCTGCCTGATGACGTCACTGCACAGTGTACAGTGTACACCGAAGAGGGTCACCACTGTTCTGATTGAAATATGTATCACAACATTATCATTAAAGGACTTAAATAACACCTGAAGCTAATTTGCATTTTTTTATTCTATATATATATATATATATATATATATGTATAAAAATTAATAAAAACAATAATAAAAACAAAGAACAAGTTCCTTATATTTAAAAATTCATCATTTTACATCGTTTCTAGGCTATATATGTGTGTGTCATATAGATCTATGTAAAAATATTACAAACTATCAGTGGAAATATACATACCTTCACATATATATGCTGTCATCAGAAATAATGAGATTTGTTTATTGAAAAAACCAACAAAGATTTAATATAGTAGGTCTGTTTGGGAACAGTTTTTGAACTGACCAATAGAAAATTAGTAAGAGGTCAAGTTGATAGAATAGTAGTAGTAGGAATTTAATTTAGGGGTAGAGGGGTGCAGACTTATGTTTTGAATAGAAAGAATACTTCGAATGAAAAGAATACTTTGAGGATGAAAAGAGGTCAAGCCGGTGAAGAGTACACGAACATTTGAAGTTATTAAAGAATAATGTTAAAAACGAAGGAAAGTAAAATATATATATATAAACGAAAGTTTATATAATTTTCCGTAAGGCATTGGTCCACCCAATCCACCTTCGCATGGGAGTCTTTTTTGCCATTGAGGTTATGGGGGGGTCTACCTCTTATGGGGCTACTGGGGCAGAAACCGCTAAGGTCATGGCTGTCTAGGTGTTCGGTGTCATAAGTAAGTCTAAGTAGGAGGCCCACTTCGTCTGTGTCGATGTCGCAGAACTCCACCTCACACTCACTGATTATCTCCACATATTTTCCACAGCAATTTTGACATTACTATGGGATCATCCGACTCAGCCCAGGTAATTGACCTTGTGGGTTTATTTTTAATCAATTCGCTACATAGGAAAATACCCGGTACTACTGGAGGTTTATATAGAGACGACATGCTTTTACTTATTGATAATAATAACTCTGAACTAAATAGAAAATGTAAACAAATTACACAATTTTTTAATTACTTTAATCTTAAAATAGAAATTGAAAACAACCATAGAATAGTCAATTTCCTAGATATAACATTAAATCTCAACACATGTCTTCACTATCCTTTTCACAAGTTGAATGAAAACTTAAACTATGTAAACTTTAACTCTAACCACCCCAGATCTGTCAAAAACACTATAGTAAACTCTGTCCAAAAACGTATCTCTAGGATCTCGTCGAATAGAAAGATTTTCGACGAAAAAGCCCAATACTACAATGAAGCATTAGCTAGAGCAGGATATGCTGATAAGATTGTGTACATAGATAATGATAGACAAACTAAACAAAGTAACAACTTTTTTAATTACGGCAACATCCTTAACAACTATAATAGAAAGCATTACAATAATTCCAAAGGCCAAAAAAGAAATAGAACTAGGAACATAATTTGGTTTGCCCCCCCCCCCCCTTTCTCACTAAACATTAAAACCCACATCGCTAAACTATTTTTTAAAGCTCTTGATAATCGCTTCCCTAGAACACATAGATATCACACAATTAAATTAACCTACTCATCCACCAAAAATTTAGCACAAAATATCAATAGAATAAATAATAGGAACTTAAAACCTAGTGATAACAGCATAAATAATATACAAGTTAACAAATGTAACTGTAGAGATAGATCTAAATGTCCGTTAAATAACAACTGCTTAGTTAAAAATATAGTATACAATTGTAATGTTAATACTGACTCTAATTCTTTTAACTACGTCGGTTCCACATCGACGGAATTTAAACTTCGCTATAATAACCACAAGAATTCTTTCACAGATCCAAGTAAAAAATCTTCAACGGCACTATCAGGCGTACTATGGCAACTTAAGCTAGATAACGTTAGATATTCGACGGCTTGGAATATAGTCTCAAGAGGGATTCCTTTTAATTCATCCTCTGAGACATGTGACCTCTGCGCAGAGGAGATATTCTTTATACTAAAATCTAAAAATTCCCTTAATCTACGGACAAATTTATTCAGTTGTTGCAAACATAGGTTAAACTCAACGTTTAAATATAAATTTAAATTTAAAATGTAGTATATTTAGTTTGATTTATAATTATATGTGAAACTAGCCGATAAATCTTTGATTCTCTTTTTATTCTTTTTATTTTTATTTTATTTATTTAAACATTCTTCATGAAAAATTAAGCTATCCTAAAAGTTGATGCTCCAAATATTTCGAATAAACGTTACACTAGATAAACTTCTATATTAAATATAAGAACACATGTAGACCAAATTGGGCATCCTATACTTTTTGAAATGATCTTTGCTAGATGCGATTTGATAGATAATTTTTGGCTTTATCTGTTTTTTGACTCTGATGTTTATAATGAACTTGGCAATATATTGTCAATTAATTTTGAAGGGTTGATCTTTGTGGTTTATTTTATTTTTATTATTGTAGTATTTCCTAATTTTTATTTTTAATATTTTTAATATGTAAATTTTTTAATATGTAATATTTTTAATATGTAATATTCTTTCGTAATATTTCTTAGTTTTCTATTTTATTATTACTTATTATTATTATTGACCGAGGTTGACTTTGCCTTTCATCCTTACGGGGGTCGATAAAATAAAGTACCAGTAATGCACTGGGTAATTGCTGGCCTTGTGCCTAAAATAGAAACAATTATTATTGTTATTTTTAGTTTTGTTTCCGATATATTTTTATTTTTATTTTTATTAGTATATTGAAATCTGCTCTATCTTTGCTTGATAGATAATCTTGTAGAGTAGAGACAGAAATGGTAATATTGACTCTATATACACATATATGTATACTTATATTTTATACCGCATTGAGAATACTTTCCGTGAACTTAGGGTTTGCAGACTTGATCATGTACATTCACATAGATGTTTGTAATTATCACATAAACATATGAATTTTTTTAAAAAACTAAACATGAGATCATTAATTTTCACACATTGTGGATACATATCTCATTCAGGAATACTGATATTTACAATGTAGAGGCTGGTTTTGTAAATACTAATACCTCTACATTAAAACAGAGGTTTTTACGCCTCGCCTGTGTCTGGATATTTTAGAATTTTTTCTCTCTCTTTTTTTCTCTCTCTATATTTTTTCTCTCCCTATATAACAGCTGGTTTTCCCTCCATATATCTCCCTTACATTAATACTAGAGCTAAATAAATAAATAAATAAATAAATAAATGTATCATTGATACGTTATTCAACAGTCGTCCCACTACCTAGCTTTCTATATATATGTATCTATCTCTATTTCCTCTCTCTATATATATATCTCTTTCTGTTTCTTTACATGAAGTTCTTCTTTTTATCTATCTTTCCATCTCTCTATTTTGTTCCATGCATTTCTTCTTTTTCTTTTTCTTCGTTTTCTGTCTTTCTTTCCTTTTTTCTCTCTTTTTCTCTCTTTCTCTCTCTCTTTCTTTCTCTCTGTGTACAATTTTGTCACTACCAAATCAACCTTCTCAAATGCAAGTAGATGTTGTTACGGTATGTCGAATCTATTTATCTATAAAACTGTTTATATTGTATTTTGTCTGAGGAAGGCATAGCATATTGTTAATATGATATCCCTGAAATATATATAATGAAATAAATATGGTTTTATAAATATAGTTTCCATTTATTTAATATTGTATATATATATATATATATGTGTGTGTGTGTGTGTATGTGTGTGTGTGTGTGTATGTGTGTGTGTGAGTGTGTGTGTGTGTGTTTACATATATATATATATATATATATATATATATATATATAGAGAGAGAGAGAGAGAGAGAGAGAGAGAGAGAGAGATAGAGAAAGAGAGAGAGAGAGGGAGAGGGGTGAGAGTGAAATCCCTTAGCACAATGAAGGATGAACACAATTCTATTAATGGGCTTATATATATATAATGTAGGAAGTGTGGTAGGTAACCAGGTGGGCCATAACGCACCAAGATACTCGATACTGGGTAGTAACATGGGTAATATGAAAAGAGACACCGCCGGAGCTCAGCCTTCGGAGTCCTGCCCCTTTTCCTCTCTCTCTCTCTCTCTCTCTCTCTATATATATATATATATATATATATATATATATATAAACCAGAGAATGTCTGTCTGACTGTCTGTCTGTCTGTCTGTCTGACGCCCTAAAACTCGAGAACCACACAACCTAATTGTTTTCAAACTTTACACATGTAATACCTGTAGTCCTGTGAGTGTTTTGAGCAAAACATATTTAAAATGTTCAGTGCCTTAGGAACCGCATTAGGCGATTTAGCGATCTCTCTCTATAATTCTTAGTCTTTCTTTTTAGATAGATACATAGATATAACGTTGAGCCCTTATAATATCTGTCTGTATGTCTGCCCGTCTGCATTACGACATTATGACTCTGTGTGTGTGTATATATGTATATTATAAAGTGTGTGTATATATAGTGTGTAACGTTTTTGGAAATATTTACATCTGCTTTCACAGACTGATTTTTTTAGTTTCAGAAGATCCCGTTAAGGGTGAAAGCAGCGAATCTTTGCTAAACCGTTAATCTGTTATATATATATATATATATATATATATATATATATATATATATATATATATATATATATATATATATATATAATTATATATTCGTGTACAATATATTTTTGCATATACAATAACAAAAATATAAACAAACGTATTTATTTCACCAGGCTCGATAAGGATAAATATATATCAAATACAGAAAAATCCTAGAGCAAATCCCGAACAACGCTGGGCCATTCTGCTAGTACACACACACATATATATATATATATATATATATCACTAAAAAGCTTTCTCCGATATTGTATTTATTTATATATATATATATATATATATATATATATATATATATATATATATATATATATATATATATATATATATATATATATTTCGTTTCTGAATTTGTTTAGCAAGATTCTTTATCTGAAATCGTGTGTTGAAACCGATATTGTTATACTTTGGGAGGGTCATGTTGCCAATAAGAAACACACGCACCAGTTATTTCACTTCAATTTATTATATATTTATAAATTTATAAATTTCTGGTTGGTTGGTTGGTTCCACAACCAGATAGTTGTTTATATATAGTCATAGTTCTTTCGTCACACACTCTGTGACCTCTTCAGTGACTGAGGATTCCTTTCTTTGTTCTAAATAGAACACAAGGGTAAATTAGAGAACATAGAAATAAAAATAGAATCTACACACAGAAAAGACGCAATGTTTAGACAAATTACAGAGGCAATAAACATAAAAGAATTACAACCAAAATTAAATAGAAAATATGAGTGGAACAGCAACATCACAACTTACAATTAAGGACAAAATGTAAACACACACACACATAGAACAACCAACCAACCAGTAACATGTAAATAAACAAATAAATAAATGAACATAAACACGCACAGACACCCGGATGTGGCGCATGCGCAGACTGTACACACAACACACACACAGAAACAAAATGGCGTAGGACAGAACAAAGGAGAGGCACAGAAACAAAGAAAGGAATCCCCAGTCACTGAAGTGGGCACAGAGTGTGTGACGAAAGAACTATGACTATATATAAACAAGTCTCTGGTTGTGGAACCAACCAACCAACCAGAAATTTATAAATTTATAAATATATAATAAATTGAAGTGAAAGCAACTGGTGCGTGTGTTTCTTATTGCAACATGACCCTCACAAAGTCTAACAATATATGTATATATATATATATATATATATATATATATATATATATATATATATATATATATATATATATATAAATATATAATATAATATACATGTACATAAAGTAGGTATATAATATGAAGCACTGTGAGATATGTGATAATTGGTGAGATATTCAGTAAGCCTGTACATTTGTACTTTGTGGTAGTAACATATTCTGTACACTTGGTTCAGTGTTCGTATTGCATTTGAAAATAATATTTCTAGCCATAAAATATCACGAAATTTTGGGGGAAATATACAAAACTTCATATTGTTTTATTTTATTTGTCACCCCTCCCTTGTATATATATATATAGATACACACTCCTACCGATTCTTTCCAATCTGTTATTACACAACATAGGTATGATATATATATATAGATAGATAGATAGATAGATAGATAAATAGATAGACAGATAGATAGATATATATTAAAATAACAGTTTCAGGTTCAAGCAAAGAATCGCTGCTTTCACCCTTAACGGGATCTTCAGAACTAAAAAAAAAATCCAAGAATATTTACTCTACGGTTGTTTATATATATCTATATATATATCTATATATATATATAATCCTTATCGAGCCTTCTTCGGATTTTAGTCTTCACATTGATTATTATTAATCCGCCATTCCTTCACCTGCACATCCACCCACGTTGTCTATGCCCTCGAGTGTTACCTCTGCGTGTCTTTATATAGGGGACAAACGGGACGCCGTATGGCGGACCGTTTTGCCGAACATTTGCGGGACCTACGACTCGGTTTGGATACTCCTGTCGCCCGTCATTTCTATTCTCCTGGTCATTCTTCCCTACATGTTTCAGTCCTGGGTGTTCTTTTACATCATGGATCATAGGCCCCGCGCAGCCAGACTGAACAAAGTCTGATTCGCCGGCTTGGGTCCTATTCGCCTCTTGGACTCAACTCACATCCCCAATTACTCTAATACCCCGTCCATTATCACACCCCTAGATGTCTATCGCTTTCTCTTGATCATTAATATCTTCTCTTACAACTAATACATGCCGACTATAAATGCTCGCTCCACTTTTCCCTTCACTGCTCTGCATACACACATACACACCGTTATATTAACATACTTTTGCGCCTAGCTTCTTATTTACATGCACACACACTTTTTGACTCACATATACACACACATATCACTTCTTAGCTTCGTACGGACGTATAAGATCCTCTTCCTGCTATATCAAGCGTTAACCTAATATATCCCTTCCATTTACTGTAACGATTGTGTTGTTATTTCTGTTTAACTTTTACACACACACACACACACACACACACACACACATATATATATATATATATATATATATATATATATATATATATATATATATATATATATATATATATATATATATATATATATATGTGTGTGTGTGTGTGTGTGTGTGTGCTGACAAATGAGCCGAATCTGAAAATAATAACAATGTTAGAGTAAGGAGCTATCGCGGATTCATTTACTATACAAAATTAGTATACATTTAATGGCATATAAATCCCCTTTAACGTAAAGAAATGGCCATTATCACTCGTCTGACTAGCACAGAAAACTTTATGCTTGACGAGCAGAAATGTGACATTTACACCATGGCGCCCGTTATATTTTCTCATATCTTTTTTTCTAAAGCTATAAATATACTATAAGGTATGATAATCAGACAGGAGTTTCTTTAAAAACAATGAGAGGAAATTGGGTTCATGATAAAATGGGATCTACCTGGTAGGATATATATGCCCCCTCCTATTTATACTACTTTTCTATAATCCAACATCCGATGAAGCTTGGAATGTTCTAATCATATGTATGTATGTATATATATATATATATATATATATATATATAAAATTGTGTGTGTGTGTATATGTGTGTGTGTGTGTGTAGGTGCAAAGACTTTAAACAAATCAACAAGGAGAGAATAAGGAAACGAACAAAAACAAAGCAAAACATTTTTTGTTTTTAAGGGGTAACGTTAAAGCAATATATTTTGCAAATAAAAATACAAACGAAAGACACAGAACACCAGGTTCATCGGCCATTGAGCTGGACTTTGGCAGGTTTGACCCCTACCTATGACACTGTTGGTCCACCCTCGATCACAGCGTCAGGCAGAAGTTATAGCGCTGTACAATGGAGTAAGATACGAGACAAAATAGCAACTCATAACAATTAAGCTATGAGAAATACACATCAAATTTCACATTACGTCAAATAAAAGGTACTGTGTCTCTGGTAGCACAATCATTTTTGAGAGAAAAGAAGTAAAAAAATAAAGGTATGGAGTACAAAGGTTAAATGAGAAACAATTTCAATTGCTCAAAGATTTTATTTTGAACATAAGCATAGGGGCAATTGTAATATAACATCCCCAATCAGAATTCTAATGCTATGAACAGTGTAATTATTGTATCGGCAGATTATCACATGAAAACGTTGAAGTACTCATAATTTCTTCAGTTGAAATATTCAGTATCCTCCTAGATCATCACACAAATATCTACCTTACAAAAATCCATATTTAAGGCAGTACAGTACTGTTTCAAATTCCATGGAGAATTCGCTGGACATCGATTAATAATAAATCCATAACCATCAAGTCTCGAACGAAGAAATTCTCATCAGCCAGCAGTACAATGAAGGGTTTCCGGAAATCGACATTACTACTAAATCTTCAAGTCAGTGTCGGTATCTCACGTGTGACATTGACTACTACTCCGTCACCGAATGACTGTAGTAGTAGCTGACTGGTTGGAGTTGGCGGTAATGCTTAGCATGACGTCCCCAATATGGAGCAGTCGACCATAATAAAAGAAAAAACATTGGGAAGTTAATTAAAATGATAAGGGTTTAATTCGATATTCTGTTATTTCGATCTCATTGTTTATAATTTGCTCAACAAATTCGTTTTGGCAATATGAATAGGACAACCTGTAAAACAACGTCCCCAGTCATATGTCTAAAGGTATGAAAACAGTGCACCGACAGATTAACATATGAAAACGTTAAAGTAAACAAAATTTCGTCAGTTGAAGCCGCCAGTATCTTTTTAGTTTAGAAAAGAAAATCACATCTAAGCTCAAACATTACTGTTTCAGATTGCGTGGACAATCCGATCTTCCGCTGTTCATCATTTAAAAATAAATCCATAAACATAATATATAATGTAAACTTTTCAAACCGCTTGTATTCACATTTCAAGCTAAACCCGAACGACAAACATGTAAAATATTGCTGGGATAAATCAATACAATCGTTGAGCATAACAAACTTACACGCCACCACCTCCATTAGAGAATTGTTCCTCTACAGGCATTTGTGTTATACATATATTAACGGAACGCCGTATGGGCTAGCCACTACAGTAATTTCATAATTTTGTATTCATTTATTTTAAAAATTATTATTGGATTTCAATATAAATATATGAAACGGCAAAAGGAATCGGATTCGAGTTGAGCTTTTGAAATAGGATTCTTTCCAGCGTTACAATGCGAAGTAGAATTAGGGTTTTAAATTGATAACAGATTAAAGTTACAGGTACATCAAACATTCAACACACGGGTTAACTTTTTTTTCATGAGAATCTGTTTATATTGAAATCAAAACGCCTCCAATGAACGTTGGAATTAAATACACAATTCATTTATCCTGATGGCACAAACCAATGTAGACAGACTGTTGCCTGTGTGAACAGTATTTGAATAAATGCGGAATATATTAGATTTAGATATATAAACATAGTTTCTGTATAGTATTCCGTTATTTGATAAAATATAAAAAAGAAAATCAATAGGAATATTTTGTTTACTATGACACCCGTTTCTCTACCAAGCATGTGATATTTTAATACTTGATAAGAGAACAGAACTTATGTGAAAGGAATTTCTACACATCCCGTTTCTTTTTTTAAATAAAAAACAATAAATAAATAATTATTTTTGAAATTGTATGTCAGACTAGTCAAATTGACAGAGAAAACTACGTTCTGCACTTGGTGTCTAGCACTGCTATGTAAAACACGAATACTAAATAATGGCTAGTACCATGACGGAAAAGCTACTATTGAGTGAAATTCCATGTCAAATAATATATACATTATTTTATATTTTTCACCACATTCACTATTTCTGAGCATTATATAATTGTTATCGAAAAAATCCACTAGTCTTTAACCTCTTTAATATATGATGTCAGTGCCTGGAGAACTACGTATGGTGCGATTTGTAGCACACACACAACAAGAATCGGGAATAAAAAATATAGAATAAAATTGGGTACAGCCTGAAACAAAACAATTTTAGCTAACATATCGAATTCATAATTGTTTAATTAATTGTGTCTACTTTAGGCACAAGGCCAGCAATTAACCAGTGCATTACTGGTACTTTATTTTATCGACCCCGTAAGGATGAAAGGCAAAGTCAACCTCAGCGGGATATTAATTTGCACACACACGCAACACACACACACACATACACGCACACACAAGAATACATATATGTATATATGTGTATATACATATGATTGTGTGTGCATGTGTGTGTGTGTGTCTGTATGTGTGTCTGTGTGTGTGTGTGTATGTGGGTGGGTGTGTGTGTGCGTGTGTGTGTGGGTGTGGGTGTATGTGTGTGTGTGTGTGTGTGTGTGTGTGTATGTGTAGCACATTCTGATCTCTGACAATTTTTCGAAGTCTATAAAGCTTATAAGTGACTGAATTTGGATTCACATGGCTTTTAAACTGAACTCTTCATCTACGAAGTCGTGCCAGTTATTACTATTTTGTTATTGTTTAAACTATGTTTATCGTATTTCATGATGTGGTTTAGATCATTATTTGACTTATAACTTGGGATTCGGAACCGAAATTTAAAACGTAGGAATTGTATTTATACCATAAATATTATCTCATAATAGCTCGGTAGACAAAAACTACGAGTATTTGTTCGAAACCGTATACATTCCAAGATTTGATATTCTGAGGTTATTCATATTATTATCATACATTTGTCGAGGCAACATATAACGTTATAGGGGAAGAGACTGTATCATTTCTAGTCTTTCTTTTCAATAAATTGTCGTATAAAATAACTATATGTTGTGTTGCAACGTGATCGTACAAGTACATTTCGTCTTTCTACCATTTCTCTATGCTGATAATGAGACCAAGTATACTGTTCCTTGTATTATACATGTGTTTAACATCGTTCACGTCAACAACTCACATATTCTGAAACTCCTGCCTATAATGTGCAAAGCAAAATCATACTCTGGTCACAAATTTTAAAGACACTGGATACTTTTGGCTTTATTTTGCGAGATGACATTTTTTACCAGTTTTCTGTGCAAATAATGATGAAGAGTATATTGTCCTTGCAATAACAGTTTTTTTTTCTTCATCACGCTTCACATCAACGACGTACGATTTCTTAAACTTGTCATAGAGATCAGGATAAGTAACGTCATACCCTCACAGAATATATTGTTTGTTTTCGATGTTGAAGTTTCCTTTTACTTACATTTTAGATGGGTTTTTTTATTATATATGCATATATATTGGAAAATGTGTGAGAATCTTGGTACAGTTAGGTATGTTTGAAAAAAACGTAAAGTATGTCTTCACTTGTAGTGTTAAACAATTTTTGATTTAATTTTATAATATTATAATATTATAAAATTAAATAAAAAATGTGTATACACTACAAGTGAAGTCATTCTTTTCCTTTTTTTCAAATATATATATATATATATAAAATATATATGTATATATATGTGTGCGTGTGTGTGTGTGTGTATGCACAAACACACACTCAAATATGTATTTTTGTTCATATATATTTTATTTACTTATATGTTCTATTACACCAACCAGCTTTATATTTTGCATAACATACTGTCATTTCAAATTGTCTTTTATGAAAAAAAATCTACCATTTGTTATATAAAAGCTACTTCTTTAACAGACTTAAAATGATATTTACATACCCATCATTAAAAAGAATCATCCATAAGAATACAAATAAAAACATGCAATACAGAATTATATTCATGTAAATATATGCATTAATTGTTTGACATTAATTATTAGGATCATTTTCCTCGGACGTATTTAATCAATGTCTCATTGAATAGCTATTCCTCAAACTTGTGATCAATCGCTTTCATTACAGGCACATCAAACGTACATCTAGAATATTAGAATTGCGCCTGTTTAAAAGTTCTAGCTGTTAAAAAAAAATGTTTTAATGCTTTTTTCATTTGACGACTGTTAATTCTCGTATAGTTGAAATAGATTATTGGTACTTATTTTAACAATAACAATAATATAACGCACCCGTGTCTTATATGAACTGAGAACAGCAATTTACATAAGTATATACACTAAAGTATTTAGAAAAATGACCTGGGGACGACGATATCCAGTGCTATTTAAAAATAGAATAAATACTGAGGATATACATGAACTTATTCTGAGTGTATATTTTAACAATTTCCCAACTTTCAAGAGCATTAGATGTCAAAATCCAGTGGAGCAAAAAAATATTCCTATTGTACTTAGTAGAAAACTTTGCTCGAATTGACAAACGAAATATCATTAAAAGTGACATGGAATTTATATCATTAAATTTCCTCCCGTCTGATGGCAATACAACTCAAGTTAAGGATAATTGTAATTAGAATGCATCAAGCACATTTATGAAGTTTTATCCAATATAGAATAAAGTAAAACACAAATAAATTTCAAAAAATCATGAAAATACTTTAACATTCACGACAGATAATCTTTTGGCTAGCCAAATCAATTTGGCATCCCGATCGCAAATAACTAAATTCAATTATATTAAGCACATACAAATCAATCTACTACTACTACTACTACTACTACTACTACTACTACTACTACTACTACTACTACTACTGCTACTATTACTACTACCTGCGTAGAACAGCATTCAGGACAAATCAACAATTAAACATATAAGCAGAGACATATCTGCATATACATACACTGACACACACGCACACAGACAAACACAATCAGACAGAAAGGAACACACACACACACCATTCACACACACATACACACACATATATATGTATATACATATATATATATATGTATATACATATAAAACATATGTATATGTATATATATATATATATATGCATATATATATATATATATATATATATATATGTGTGTGTGCGTGTGTGTGTGTGTGTGTGTGTATGTGTGTGTGTGTGTGTGTGTGTGTGTATATATTTCAAGATTGGAAACTACAAACACAGTTATAACTACACAAACCTTTCTTAGTTTCAGCCTGTCGGAAAAGGAATATCAGTATCTCAATATTCTGTACGTCAGAGCATCATAAGTAGGAGTACAATTAGAAAGTGTATGATGTCCGATGTTTGAAAACACGAATGTCTTTCTCAGGATGGGTGACCAATATAAATAAGGAACGACTCCGCAGGAACGAAGAATATAGATATATGGGGTAGGTTATTAATTGGAGATGTTTACGTAGTAGTGGAGGAGATATATGAGAAATGACGAAGAAACGGTTGAATCATATCTCCCCATTCTCATCTCTCTAATCCTCTACGACTACATACAATTTCTCTATACCTAACTTAACTAAAATAAATGAATATTGAATCTCTACTTTGGAACTGATTATTAACTCTAACGTCTGTCAGTAAAACACACATACACAGATACACACACGCGTGCACAGAGGCAAACTGGCCCGATTGCCAGGTTGCCCAATGGCAAGTGGGCCCTAGGGGGCCCACCGTAGAATTGCAAGTGTCCAGAGTAGCATTACAGGACCCACTGTAATATTTTAGGGGCCAATGCTTTGCTTTCAAAAAATACCTGAAATCTAAGAGAAAGAACAGAATAAAAAAAAAGAATAAATAAAACAATTAAGCAAAGCATTTGGTCTAACAATTTCCAAGGGAATTACTAGAAACCAAAATATACTATAGTGCCAAGGGTTAGAATTAGTGGTTGTACATTCTACTAAATCTAAAGATTAGCGTATTCATTCAATTCATGCAGCACACATACATATGTACATACAGACACAAGCATATATATATATATATATATATATATATATATATATATATATATAAAAATACTTACACACGCTCCACTGACCAAATATTATTTGGTATCATTACGTCAAAGGCATCTGACAAATCAATTAGTCGTGAAGCTGGTGTATATATATATATATAGGTATATAGATACACAAAGACACACTCACAGAGAGACACACACACATACACGCACGCACACACACACACACTTACACACAGACATACACACTCACACAGTGAGTGAGAAAGACCAACGGACATTATTGAAAGTTTCTGGATTTCGCAAAATACATAATATATTTCACTGGAGAAGGTAAGATATGTTTCCCCAAAAATGTTATTGCACTGTTTCGTTTACACTTATGTATTTTTTGAAATTGTTATTTATTCTTTATAAAAATTAAATGATAGCATTCTATATATAAATGTGGGCCCCCATTCTTCGTCTGGCAACCAATATTTTTAGAACTAGTCCGCCACTGTATATATATATATACATATCCAAGAAAAACTTGAACCGTTAAGGTATCTTTTCTTGGTTATGTCAACATTTAATAAACAAACTTTGTATTTTATCTGATGAGGGCGTACCAAAGTTTTGGTACCCTTGTATAATAGAATAAATATGGTTTTATAAGTATAGTTTCCATGTATTTAATATCATTGAATATCATTGTATATATACATATATATATATATATATATAGGTTAAACTTGAACCGTTAAGGTCTCGTTCCTCGATATGTCAATATTTATAAAACTGACATTGTATTTTAATCTGATGAGGGCGTACCAATGTTTTGGTGCCCTTGATATATATATAATAGAATAAATATGGTTTCATAATTAAGGTTTCCATTTATTAATATCATTTACATATATAATATATATACATATATATATATATATATATATATATATATATATATATATACATATATATATATATATATATATATATATATATATATATATATACATATATATATATATATTTATTAAAATAACAGATTAAAGTTTAAGCAAAGAATAGCTGCTTTCAACCTTAACGGGATCTTCTGAAACTAACAAAGTAAATCTGTAAACGCAGAAGTGGATATTTCAAAAAACGTTGCAACCGGAGGAAGACAAGAAGACGATACTTTGGTTCGTGGAGACGTTCGCTGGCAAAGAACGGGAAAAAAACGAATATAATACGTCATTAATAGGAGCGGTGAAAAACAATTACGCGCTAAGACAGAACCATGTTTATGGTATAAAAGAGGTCGTAGACTAATGTTCTCTTAGGTGGTTCATAGAGACGTTCTCTGGCAATGAACGAAAAAAACGAAGATAATACGTCATATGTGGAACGTGGAGAACAATAGCACGCAAAGACAAAACCACTTAAATGGTATAGCAGAAGTCGTAGACTAAATTCTAACTAGGAGACCGAATGAATCTCCGCTACAGAGTTAAGAACAAAGTAAATAAATACAATACAGAAGTAATAGAAATAAATAAATACATACACGCAAACAAATACGTACATACACAAGCATACGCAAAACACTTATCATAGGTATACAAAACCACGCACATATAAATGTGTGTGTGTGTGTATGCGTGTATACAAATAAATAAATAATTATATAAACGTATATAAATAAATAAATACGTATATAACAAGCGCACACACATACCTACATGTAAATACACGAATGTTCGGAGACGTAAGTCAACCAAAACATGGAGTACACATATACACTCACCCTACATACGTACGAACCAGCATACTCACACAGACGCAAAACTCCCGTATACACAAAGCCAAACCATGTATACCAGAATATATAAAATTATACGCCATAACATAAACAATCAAATATACGTACGAGAAGGTAACGTACCTTCGCAAAACTTACGGGTAATATATACTTACCTATGCAAATAAGTAACGGTATAAACAAAACATATACTTAGCTCCCGCATCAAGACGTAAACTATCCAAGTATAGATCGTGCTATCCGTTAGGGTATAACGTGGGGCTGTAATACAGGAAAGTTTTGTGCAATTTATGTTTACAAGCCGAAATTGCCTCAGATCTTTTGTTTAAGATGTGGTCTGTGGTGTAGAGTATTTCCAGGGCCTCAGCGGCGCAGAGGTCACATGATCTTTTATTTTCGTTATACGATCTAGCCCTAGCTAGGATCTCGCAGTGTAACTTATATTGGGTGTGGTTGTCTTTTCGACTCCAGATATAAGCTGAAAGTGACGTCATATTCCTTCTTAGAGGGTAACGAAAAGAATGGGTATGCATGTAAAGACGCTGCTTGAATCTATTGGCGGTTAACCCTATGTAGGCCCTACGGGATGTGGGTGTTACAACCTTACATTTGTAGACAATGTTACTAGAGAGGTTTTCCCGAATAGGGAGCAATCAACCCGCTTCCTACAATTACAGTTAGTACTAACTACAGGGTTGCACGTGTTTTTACGGCTAGGTAGTTTAGCTAAATTTGAAGCTGTGATGTTATGTGCAAGGTTAGGAGTCGTAGAGTAAGACATTTTAATAGTATTTCTATTAAAAATGTTACTATCTGTATTACAGCACCACGTTATACCCTAACGGATAGTACGATCTATACGTGGATATTTTACGTCTTGACGTGGGAGCTAAATATATGTTTTGTTTATAGCATTACTTATTTGCATAGGTAAGTATATATTACCCGTATGTTTTGTGAAGATACGTATACCTTCTCGTACGTATATTTGATTGTTTATGTTATGGCGTATAATTTTATATATTCTGGTACATATGATTTGGCTTTGTGTATACGGGAGTTTTGCGTCTGTGTGAGTATGCTGGTTCGTACGTATGTAGGGTGTGTGTATATGTGTACTCCATGTTTTGGTTGACTTACGTCTCCGAACATTCGTGTATTTACATGCAGGTATGTGTGTGCGCTTGTTATATACGTATTTATTTATTTATATACGTTTATATAATTATTTATTTATTTGTATACACGCATACACACACACACATATTTATATGTTCCTGGTTTTGTATACGTATGGTAAGTGTTTTGAGTATGCTTGTGTATGTACGTATTTGTTTGCGTGTATGTATTTATTTATTTCTATTACTTCTGTATTGAATTTATTTACTTTGTTCTTAACTCTGTAGCGGAGATTCATTCGGTCTCCTAGTTAGAATTTAGTCTACGACTTCTGCTATACCATTTAAGTGGTTTTGTCTTTGCGTGCTATTGTTCTCCACGCTCCACATATGACGTATTATCTTCGTTTTTTTCGTTCATTGCCAGAGAACGTCTCTATGAACCACCTAAGAGAACATTAGTCTACGACTTCTTTTATACCATAAACGTGGTTCTGTCTTAGCGCGTAATTGTTTTTCACCGCTCCTATTAATGACGTATTATATTCGTTTTTTCCCGTTCTATGCCAGCGAACGTCACCACGAACCAAATTATCGTATTCCTGTCTTCCTCCGGTTGCAATCTTTTTTGAAATATCCACTTCTGCGTTTACAGATTGACTTTGTTAGTTTCGGAAGATCCCGTTAAGGGTGAAAGCAGCGATTCTTTGCTTAAACTTTAATCTGTTATTATAATAAATATTTGCTCTACGATTCTTATATATTTGATATATATTTATCCCTCTTTGAATTTTAGTCTTCAATTTATTATTATTACTATATATATATATATATATTTAATTTCTATCATTGTCAGTTTGAATCTAACTGACATGCCAAAACATATATATAGGAATAAGATACGCCCAAATCATAGTAGATTCAAATATCACAGAGCGAAATAGAGAAGGAGGGGGGATGAGGTGGTACAGAAATGAAACATGGATTACAGATCAAGATGTAGTCTAGATAGATAAGAAAAAAACGAAGATGTAGTTTATGGAACACCCAGAGACGGTGGAGATACTGGTCAAGAGGTTAATGTAATCGTTTTCAGTTTTTATTTTACATCCCAAAATGAAAAGATTTATCAGGAACCCTATTCCCGACCAGGATCGAACTTCAGACCAGGATCAACACCGTACAGGATTCCTTCAACTAGGCTAGCGTTAGAGCTACAATATTATAATGAAAATTGATAATTAGAAAACTACTTTCAAAATCATAGTTTAAAAGATATGGTGTCGTTCATGGCTATCCTAGATCTATTAGCAATATTTAGGTCCACTTGTCAATCTTCTGGCCCTTTGGTTTGGTAACAGCCTTATTATTCCTAAGTGTGTTTAACTGTTGAATTAATATAATTTGATTATTTGAGCAAACAAATAATATATGTGTATATAGGTGGCCTCAGCGGATGGCGGTAACAGGTAAAAGAGTAAAAGCGTATATATATATATATATATACATATATATATATATATATATATATATACATATATATATATATATATATATATATACATATATATATATATATATATATATATATATACATATATATATATATATATATACATATATATATATATATATATATACATATATATATATATATATATATATATATACATATATACATATATATATATACATATATACATATATATATATATTACTCTTTTACTCTTTTACCTGCTCCAGCCATCCGCTGAGGCCACCTATATACACATATATTATTTGTTTGCTCAAATAATCAAATTAAATTAATTCAACAGTTAAAAACACTTAGGAATAAGAAACTGTTACAAAACCAAAGGGCCAGAAGATTGACAAGTCGACCTAAATATTGCTACTAGATCTAGGATAGCCATGAACGACACCACATATATATATATAAATATATATAGGCATTTCATCGCTTTAAAGACCATATACCTCCGGTTGGTGCGAGCAACAGCTAAAAAAAGTTGTTGGGACACGTAAATAAAGGGGACGCGAGGGTAAACTAACAAAATGGTGAGACAACAGAAAGGGAGGAAAGGAGACAAGTCCCAGATTTCTCTTTAAAGCGATGAAATGCCTATGATAGTTGGAAGATCACTGATGAAGGACAAACTTTTTTCATATGTAACCCATTTGCAACTCCGCAGCGCCCTTATTATCATATTTACATATAAATATATATATATATATATTCTTTTTTTTTTATTGTATAGAAGGAGCTTCTACAGGACTAGGACTGTTTCATTCAGATGAAATCTTCAGGAAGCTGGGTGTCATTTTAAGTTCTGGTATTTATACATTTAGGTAGTGGTAAGGGAGGGGTGGTGGCTGGGGGGGATGTTTCGGGGTAGGATGGTATTTAGATGTATCTAAATACCACCCTACCCCAAATAATCCCCCCCCCCCAGCCGCCACCCCTCCCTTACCACTACCTAAATGTATAAATACAAGAACTTAAAATGACACCCAGCTTCCTGAAGATTTCATCTGAATGAAACAGTCCTAGTCCTGTAGAAGCTCCTTCTATACAATAAAAAATGTTTTACTCTTCCATGTATTGAGTACCTTACTTACTGTGGTTATCCCCGACTCAACCCGGGACCTACGTATATATATATATATATATATATATATATACATATACACACATATATATATTCCAACCCCGATGCCACATTTGCTTTTTCATCACCACTACCACCTCCACGTTCACCGGATACACATCCCGAACATTTGACATTATGGATTCTTTTCAATGCACATACTCATTTACCTGATTCGGTGCACAATATGTGAGTCCATCAGTATTGGCCTAACATGTGATCTTTTGGTGTATATATTGCCAAGGAACCCCGTGACATCTCTATTTAACTTGACACTCCACGAGCCTTCCCACTATTTTCGGCCTCGTCAGCTATACCGAACCACCGGATATAAGCCTCAGGAAGACAACAGCACCTTAATGTATTTCTATCCAAACATTTACCCTCGTCCTATCTCACCACAATTTTTCCCTAACCAGCGCCATGCCAGCACCAACCAAGTTTCACCTCGCACTCCATACACGGTACCATCCCAACTGCACTGGAACACTTCCACCAGCACACACACACTCATATACACCAGTACATGTACATGTCACTAACACATGAACAAACACGATCGCACAGAGACGCACACACACACACACACACAAACAAACACACTGTCTACAGTAGCCGCACTTGGCTGACTCCGTACACACACAGTCAGCTAGCACTACCAATTTCATCTAATCCCCACCAGTATGGCCAAATTACTCGCAGATTTTCAACCTCTTACAACTAACACGAAGTTACATTCCTACCTCAGCCCAGCAGAAAAAAATAAGTGATATAGATGAATATATATAAAAAGGAAAGTGAGTAGATTTCAGACATTCCTGTGTAGGAAATGCGGTGTATTGTTCGGTAAAAGAAAAAAGAAAGAGATCGGCTGCTGTGAGGGTTATTCCTGTAGTAAACTGCCAACCTATCCAGGGAAATCACTTCAATCGCACATGCAACAGGTTCTTCAGCTTGGTCAATCTCTAACTGTCGACAAACAACGCAGGGAGAAGATAACTATTTTTTCTGATGAACGGGCTAGACGTTTCTATAAGAATCGTATAATTTCTTGAAACCATTGTGTTGTTTGTTATGCAATTATATATATATATATATATATATATATATATATACATTTAGCTTTGCCATACCTGTATACATTCATATACGTTTATTTCGTATATCTAAAGATATATGATATGTTGAATAAATATATTTTTTGAAAGCACAGCTATGATAATTGAAAGGCTGACGGCCAGATAGGCTGTTATCCTCTGCTGATTCCAATATTCACAGCCGGGCTTAAACGTTTATTTACAATACCGTATAACTTTCGATATACGAATATGAAATGCAGGCGTGTGTCTGTGTGTGTATACATTAAACAAATATATGTCTTTAATACTTAGACATATCAATGAATGGATAAACTATGATAACTACTCCTTGCCATGTGAAGTAGATTCAGACGATTATTGTTGCTGCTATTTCTAGCACTATTATACGTTTGTCGTATTGTACTAATATATAGAGAGATAATTGTTCATTCAGTAGTTTAACCATCCACGGCTTTGAACAGCATGCTGTTTCGGCATCAAATGATCTGTATACGTTATGATCAGTGTCTACCGGTGTGTAAAACAACTCTTCTCCGATGGCAGAAAATGTTGTTTCAATATTGGTTGTTCCAATGATTTGAAATCATCAATATTTCTTCTTTGTTCCAGAGACCGACCATTATTGGGAGAAGATTCCAAGAATAGAATTATTTTTGTCGATATTTCTAATACCACCCTATATATATATATATATATATATATACATATATATATACATATATATATATATATATATATATATATATATATATATATATATATATATATATATATATATATATTAATTTAAACAGTATCATTATTCCGTGTGTCATAATTCTCGATTATCATTGGTTCATACGACTCCGCCACCTGAACGACGCCAAACTTAAATTAATATGCATAATCCCAATGAAGGAGTCCGAGGGGAGAGTAAGAAACAGAGAGGCAAAGTGGACGCTGTAACTATTACCATGTGTGCGTGTGTATGTACGTGCGCGTATGTTATTGTGTATGTACGAGCGCGTATGTTTATGTGCGTGCGTGCAGCGTTCCACAGAAAGTAAAAGCAATTCGACTTTATCAATCAGTGAACGACAGCGGCGATGGCGTGCACACAGGAATGAAGAAAAACGGGCCAAACAGCGCCATCGGAACGCCGAGGTGTTGCCATGAATGAAGAGGAGCTGGGTGAACAATGCCAACGAAACACTGGTTTAAGACGAACTGGCTGAGCATCATCTTTTATATTAATTATCTATATCTACATATAATATAAAAGATTGGAACTTCCATCATCCTTTTGAGAAACGTGGAACAATCACATCTATGCAATGATACACGTTTTACAGTCAGGCAGAAGATGAACCATCTCCTAGAGGTCGCTATTCTAGGTGGGAGCACTTAGAATTGTTCATATACTATGTATGCACAAACGGTACAACGAAGAATCTGGTATATCTGGAAGATTTGTTTTACTGTTTTTTGTATCACACAGACACCACGGACTCGCCTCATTCTGTAACCAGACAAACATCAATACAGTCATTTTCTCTTTTACCTGTCTTCTCTTATCATCTGTTTACCCGGGCGAAGCTGGGTACGTGAGCTAGTATATATTAATTTCAACAATGTCATTATTCCGTGTGTCATAATTCTCGATTATCATTGGTTCATAGGTTTCAAACGACTCCGCCCACCTCAACGACGCCAAACTGAAAGTAATATGTATAATGCCAATGAGGGATTGAGAGGGGAGAGTGTGAACGCTGTGTTCAATAACTATTAACATGTGTGTGCGTGCGTGCACCGTTCCACAGAAAGTAAAAGTTATCAACATGTCTGAGTGTGTGCGTATGTAAGTTTGTGTGCGTGTGCGCGTTTCCATGCGTGTATGTGTGTGGCGTTCCACAATCGCCACGCAGTTTATCTGTCTGTGTGCCTTTCTGTCAATCTAACATACACAGAGTTGTGAAAGGAGTAAATAGGGACCTTTCTTTAAATTGAAGGACATCTTTTATATTTATTATTAGGTCATTTTTTAAACACTATGTATATGTGTCAGTGTAGAGACATTGTGTGTGTGATGTGTGTCGAAATAAGAGGGGAAGGAAAGCAATAACTATTAACATGTGTGCTTCTGTATGTACGTGCGCGTATGTTTATGTGTGTGTGCGTGCGTGCAGCGTTCCACAGATAGTACAAACTATCAACATGTGTGAGTGTGTGCGTGTGTAAGTTTGCGTGCGTGTGCGCGTTTCCATGCGTGTATGTGTGTGGCGTTCCACAATCGCCACGCAGTTTATCTGTCTGTGTGCCTGTCTGTCAGTCTAACATACACAGAGTTGTGAATGGAGTAAATAGGGACATTTCTTTACATTGACAGACATCTGTTATATTTATTATTGTGTCATGTTTCGACAATTGCTCGGAATGAATAGTGATAATAAACGCAATTCGACTTTATCAAACAGTGAACTACAGCGGCGACGGCGTGCAGCCAGCAATGAAGAAAAACGGGCCGAACAGCGCCATCGGAACGCCGAACTTCAGAGGTGAAGACTGCCGCCATGAATGAAGAGGAGCTGGCTGAACAACGCCAACGAAACACTGGAGCCAAGCAGCGACGGCGTGCTTCGATGGTTGAAGACGAACCGGCTGAGCATCATCAGCAGATGGCCAGACTTCAGCAGCAACAGCGCGTTGCGATGGATGGAGAGGAGCTGGTTGAACAGCGCCAGCGCAAAACAGAAGTTAAGAGGATGTGTCGCCAAAGTGCTCCTCATTCCAGTAAAGAGGCTAGAAGGCGAACGGATGATATTAAAAATGGATCATGGCAACCGTGTCATTTTCAGATTGGTGGACGAACAGAGTGTCCACATTGTGGAGCAATTGCTTTGGAGGCACGAAAAGACATGGACCACAATGTGCTGTCAAAAAGGAGCAGTTCAACTAGAACCGTTGCGAATGCCGGATGATGAGGAGTCACCAGAGTTTAAAATACTAAGTACGTGGAGTGATCAAGGAGACCGAGGTAGATTACTGCGCAAATATTCGCGGCAAATTAACAATTCATTAGCTTTAGCATCGCAGAGAGTTAGTGAGATGTTTGAGAGTGGAGCATAGCAACCGAATGTAGTCATTCAAGGCCGTTTGTAACATTGTATCGGTAATTTAGAAGTTACCCCAGGAGAGAAGCCTCCATTTGCTCAAATTTACGTTAACGATCCAGATTATAGTGAATCGGAGGAGGAATCCAGGATCGGTTGGATGAAGTTGCCGGGAAATATAACTGAACTTGACGGCAAATGTTAAGTGATTTGATCCGTGATTTGCCATCATGGCTTAGACAGTTTACTCCTTATGTTATGGATTTCATGTTGGTGGCTGAACTGCAAAATGTTCAGCAGCAAACATTGGTGATTAAGGCTGACGCAGTGCCAAGGAATCAACAAGAACGGCGATATAATGCCACTGAAGGATTTCGTGAAGCTGCTGTGTTGATCAACGATAAGCCTGGATCTAGAGATGTCGTCCTCAATTGCAGAGATGGTGCTCTCAAGACTATCAATGAGTCAAATAGGGCATACGATCCATTGCATTATGTTCTTTTATTCCCAAAAGGTGAACATGGATGGAACATATCTGTTCATTTAGATGATCATGAGAATCAGCATCAACAAGGAGGTGGCAATAGACACAGTAATTCGATTCGCGACTTTTACGCGTTCCATTTGAACGAGAGGAATCAACAGAGAAATGCGCTATTTCAAGCCAGCAGATTGTTCCAGGAATACTGTTGTATTTGCAAAGATCGAAAATCAAAGGCTAAAAAATTTAGCTAAACATAGGCACGATATCAGAGCTGAATTTTATAATAATATACAGGATGCGATAACAGCCGATGATGCCAATTACAAGCAAATTGGTCGACGCATCATTTTGCCATCGATATCTGAAAAAGATAATGGATGATGCGGTATAGTTGCTTTTACATAGGTAATTGAATTCCCAAAAAGAGAATTGCCACATGCACAATTGCTGATCATTTTACATAGAGTTTGCAAATTGAGATGTGCTGAGGATGTCGACAGCATTGTGTGTGCTGAAATGCCGGAGAAAGAATGAGGCACTACGCAACTTGGTGGCAAAGTCAATGGTGCACAACCAATGCGGAGTGGCAAATCGGAAAGCGCCTTGCATGAAAAATGGCTAATGCAGTATGCACTTTCCGATATCTTTTGTCACGAACACTTCTTGGAATGATGGGGATGCTCATCCCTAATACAGAATATGGTCGCCTGCGGATGGCGGTTGGATCGAAAATGTAAACAGGTTACAAATCAATGGGTTGTGCCATACAATCCATATTTGATTATGAAATATCGTTGTCATATTAGTGTGGACATTTGTAGCTCAGTGAAAGATTGCAAATATCTATTCAAATATGTTTACAAAGGTCATGATCGGGCAATGATCAATGTCATGAATGAGAAAGCGAACCAAGGAGATGAAGTTGGCAGGTTCCAGGATGTTCGCTCAATTGGATCTAGCGAAACTTGCTGGAGATTGTTCGATTTTGATCTCAATGAACGCACACACCGCGTTAAGAAACTGACGGTTCACTTACAGAATAGGCAAATGGTCTGTTTTCAGGACACTAGAAGAGATGTCGAAAGAAGTGCTAACGCACCACCTCCTTAGACGGAATTGACTGAGTGGTTCAAGCATAATAGGGAACATGCTTTGAACCCGGATCAAAGGCAACTACTGCGATTTCCCTTCGCACTATACGTGGGATAAGAAGGGAAAGAAATGGAAGGATAGAAAACAAGAGTTGAGATTCATGACTATTGGGCGGGTTTGTAATGTCCATCCTGCATCTGGCGATGTGTTTTATCTCCGAATTCTGTTGCATAATGATTTTTCCAGAGGTAAACAGAGCTTCGCTGCTGATTTGATAACAATCAATGGCGTGGAATATGAAACATACCAGGCTGTGTGTCAGCATCTGGGACTCTTTCAGGATGACGCTGAATGGAATAACGCCATAGAAGCTGCAGGAACAACACAGATGCCAGCTCAAATAAGGCAGTTGTTTGTCACGATTCTAGGATTCTGCAATCCTGCCGATCCAAGAGAGTTATTTGAACGCCATTGGTGAATTATGTCTGATGAATTTAGGCATCATCTTCAGGTCGATGATGAACATTTGATGCAAGTTATTGTTTTGCTCAATATTGAGCAACTGCTTGAAGTTCATATCAAATGTTTAACAGATTTCAATTTGCCAATTTCTGATGAAGAAATGCGGCAACGTGCCTTAGCATTGAACACGAGATTGCAGCTTAGAAGGTTGCCACTCGATCGGAGGGAACTATTTCAGTTTGATCCACTGGAACAGCAACATATTGTGGATGAACGTATGCCAATGTTGACCCAATCTCAGAGAGAATTGGTCGATGGCGTTCTCCACTCGATTTCCCCTAATGAGCAACTTTGTGCTTTCATAGATGCTCCAAGAGGCACCGGAAAGACATACTGTTTCAACACTATATTATCGGCAGTCAGAGCTTAGAGGAAGATTGCTCTCCCTGTGGCAACCAGTGAGATCGCTGCCACTTTGCTGAGTGGTGGAAGGACCTTCCACTCATGCTTCAAGGCTCCATTGGCTCCGGATGCGTTGAGTGTCTGTAACATTACAGGAAAAGGTGAACTCGCGGGCCATATGCGCAATACGTCTCTGATTATTTGGGACGAGGCCTCAATGGCACACATATATCTGCTGGAGACATTAGACAGATCTTTGAGAGTTATCTGCGGTAGTGACCTGTCATTCGGTGGTAAGACTATCGATCTTGGTGGCGATTTCAGACAGGTGCTACCAATTGTTAGGAATGATCACAGAGCGCAAATTGTCGATGCATGTTTGAAAAAGACCCCGTTGTGGCGCCATTTCAGAGTTTTGCGATTACACGATAATATGCGACTTCGTATGTTCGGGCAAAACAAAGAGGCTGAGACATACAGTCGATGGTTGATGCAGTTGGGAACCGATGAATTTCGCCTCGTTGGTGATAATCAGACTGTAAGAATCCCAGACCATTTGGTCATGCCACTGGACCGCCAAGCATTGATTGACTGGGTGTTCCCTAATTTGAATGCTTTTTGGCAGAATATTTCCTGGATATCGGAACGCGTCATTCTAACTCATACAAATGCAACGGTCGATAAAATAAATTCACAAGTATCCGGGATGTTTCCTGGAGAGGAATGGTTGACCGTCAGTGCGGATGCAATGGAGCCCAATCAGCAGAACAATATGGATGTTCTGACTGAGTATCTGAATTCACTTCAAATACCCGGATTTCCCCCACATATTTTGAGGTTGAAAAAGGGTATGCCGATTACATTGCTTAGAAATATCAATCATAAAATGGGTCTTTGCAATGGTACCAGATTGATTGTTGAGAGATTGATTAACGGAAGAGTTTTAGAAGCTAAGCTCCCAGGGAGAGAGGACTCGGTTCTCATTCCGAGGATCATGCTGAGACCAAGTGAAGATCTGCTGCCATTCATTTGGCAAAGGAGACAGTTTCCCGTCAATTTGGCCTTCCCAATGACTCTCAACAAGGCACAGCGACAGACTTTCAAGTGAGTCGGTGTCTACTTGAATGATCTAGCATACAGCCATGGGCAACTGCATGTTGCTGCATCTCGAGTGTGCAATCCCGATGGTATAAAATTTGCAATTGATTCCACTAACAGAGGAACACCCATGAATATTGTCTATAATGAAGCTTTGAGCTGATGTATGCATATCTTTAATGCTATCAATAATTGATATAAATGATTCGGACATTGGTACCCTTTGATCAGTATTGTGAGCTTTGACAGAGTTATCATTTATGTTCAATGTCATTTAATGTCGTTATGAGCATTAAAAACAAACAAGTATTGGTAAAAATTGCTTTCACTGCTATGTTGCGCAATAAATACCAACAGGTATTGGTAGAAATTGCCTTCAAATTTATCGCTTCTGATAGCGGTGGTAATAAAACCTCATCATATGCTGAGTCTGGAAAAACGTTTGGTGCCTATAGCCGGCCAGGGCTAGAGTAATATTGATAAAAGATTCTATTTTCGAAGTAGAAGGATCCGCCATTTGGAGTTCAAACCAAGCCACCTCCCCGAGTTGAACTCTGAGCAATATTGACTGTCTATTACTAAGTGGCTAAGAGCCGGGAAATTACTGAATAGATTTTTGTGACATATAATTTGTTGTTTTATTATTATAGCTGATCACTTATAGATAAGCATATTATCCATATCCATATTAATTTGGCATTTGTATAAACCATTTCAAGTAAATAGGGACCTTTTTTACATTGACGGACATCTTTTATTTTAATTATCTATATCTATATTTACATATAATATAAAAGATTGGAACTTCCATCATCCTTTTGAGAAACGTGGAACAACCACGTCTATGCAATGATACACGTTTTACAGTTAGGCAGAAGATGAACCATCTCCAAGAGGTCAATATTCTACGTGGTAGAACCTAGAATTGTTTATATACTATGCGCAAACGGTACAACGAAGAATCTGGTATATCTGGAAGATTTTCTTTACTGTCTTTTTGTATCACACAGACACTACATACTCGCCTCATACTGTAACCAGAAAAACATCCAATACAGTCATTTTCTATTTTACCTGTCTTCTCTTATCATCTGTTTACCCGGGCGAAGCTGGGTACGTCAGCTAGTATATATAAATGCAAGTTTACGATTCTGTGTGTCCGCCTAAAACTAGCAAATTACCGGACCAAACTCCCCCAAATTACATGTACATATTCACTATACCGCTTGGACAGATAACGGTCGAAAAAGTTTTACTTTACAAAGCAAGGAATTCATTTAAAGTCAATGTATCTTATTTTGTAATGAATATCAAAAGATATCATCCATTTTGTTTTTTCATGTTCTCCAGTCTGTAGATAAGAGAGTGGGCGATGGGAGAGAGAAAGAGAGAGAGAGTAAGGGATAAAAGAGAAAGAGAGAGATTGGGAGATGAGAGAGAGAGTAAGGGGATGAGAGAGAAATAGAGAGAGTGGATGTGAGAGAGAAATAATAAGAGTAAGGGAGATGAGCGAGAGAGTGTAAGGGGATGTGAGAGAGAAAGAAAGAGCGTAAGGGGATGAGAGAGAAAGACGATGAGAGAGAGGGAAAGTGACCAGCGTTCTTAACTTTTATTTATTTATTATTTTTACACATTTCTTAACTTATCTTATATTTATTTTTTGTTCCTTATGCTGTAAGGATGAGAGAGAGAAAGAAAAAGAGGAGAAAGAGAAAGGAAGTGAGGCGGATGGGGAGAAAAAGACAATAAGAAAAGAGAAAAGATGGGAGAGAGAAAAAAATGTAAAGAGTCAGGAGAGAGTGAGGGTGATATGAGGGATTCTTTAACTAACCTGTGTCCGCGTTTATGTATATATTTACACACACAAATGTGTGTTATGGGAAAGGGAGGGGGGCGTTCTTTAGCAGACGATGTATGTTACCATCAAAGCTTATTTTCTACATATGTCTAAAGAAATCACAGATGCTTCTATAGAAGTTGTATATATGTATGTTTTTTACAGACAAAAAAAAAAACGGTATTTTTAAAAGATATTATTTGAATATATTATTTTCATCTGTTATTTGAATTAACACGGAAAATATTTTTTTGTAGTGTTTGTCTTTTTGGGGATACAATCTGAAATCCCAATATTTTCTACATATATCTAAAATTAATTACACCTAATATACATTCACATAAAGAGATCATTTAAAACAACTTTACTGAGTGAACAATACATTCTATAGTTGTTTCTATTTCAGAAAGAGTCTGGTGTGTAATAATTGTTTCTACTTTTGGCACAAGGCCAGCAATTATTCCAGTGCATTACTGGTACTTTATTTTGTCGTGTGGTGTGTAATAATAGCACTTCAAATGCCAAGAAAACGTTCCAGATCATTATATGGAAGGTCATCTTCAGAGGCTAAGAGAAAGAAAACACAGCGATCTGAAGAAAGTGAAGAAGTTCGGCATGCCCCTCTAGCTGCTAACAGATCCCAAATAGCTTTAGTACGACGAGCACACCGTTTGGATGAAAGGGAACAAAGGACTGTTGCTACACGAGAACAACAAATTACAGAACAGCAGCAGATCATACGAAATGCTAATCAAGCACTGCCCGAGCAGGAGAACGATATGCTACTCAAGCACTTCGTTCTACTGCGCGAGCAGGAGAATAAGCCACAAGTAAAATGAACTGGCTGATGGGTGCTTTTTCTTATGACCCCCAAAGGGATTACAGCAGTAATCCACAAATCAATATTGGGAAAATGAAGAAATGCTGTCAGTATTGTGGTGCCAAGAAGTGGGCTGCAGAAACACCAAGTTTATGCTGCTCAAAAGGCAAAGTGAGCCTTAACACAATACAAGAACCTCCTGAATTTCTGAAGAATCTGCTCCTTCAGCACACACCAGAAGCACGACACTTTAATAAATACATCATACAATTTAATTCTGCCTCTCAAATGACATCTTTTGGGGGGGGCTGACAGGAATGTGACTGACTTTAGATTCTCTACAACTTATAAAATTCAGGGACAGTGTTAACACTTAATGGATGGCCTTCTGCCATTTGCACAGGAGCCTCACAAATGTGTGCAGGTTTACTTCATGAGTGGAAATGAAACACAGGCACAACAAGGATGTACCAATGTCCATGGTGGATTGCAGTTCTACATAGTCATACAGTTCCAAGAAATGCTTCACCAACATCACATGTACGTCAGTGTATATAAATATGCACTGAAGTATATGAACAACACCAGAGATCGTAAACTTATCATTATGGAAGACAAACGCCCAGTTTCAGAACATGAACGCAGATTCAATGCATATGTCACTGATGAAGTTGCAATCATAATGGTTGATGACCAACATCAACGACGTGACATTATTTTAAAAAACGAAGTGGACATTTGGAGCGAATTTATGAAACTCATAGATCCTATGATTCACTCCAATATCCGCTCATCTTTTGGAATGGTCAAGATGGATATCATTTTCAGCTACGGCAGATAAGCTCAGGAATGGGACAAGAAACTGGCCGATCAATCAGCTGCAAAGAATTATATGCTTATCGTTTCATAGTACGTGACCAGCCAGTTCATGGTGGACATGTATGCCAAAATTGTAACAAAGATTGAGTTTTCTGCGAAGGAATCAAACTAAGTTGAGGGCAGATAACTACATCCACATTAGAGATGCCATCAATTCTGATGTTGACCCAAGAAATATTGGCCAGCCAGTCATATTACCATCAAGCTTCACGGGAGGACCACGTTACATGCATGAACGTACGCAAGATGCAATGGCCTATGTCAGAAAATTTGGCCGGCCAGATCTCTTCATTACATTTACATGCAATTCAAACTGGTCAGAAATATCAAATGAATTATTTCAAAATCAAAAACCAGAGGATCGACATGACCTCATTGCTTGGGTTTTCCATGAAAAGCAAATACATTTCATCTGGCTCCTAAAAGAAGAAAGAATCTTTGGTGAGCTTAGTGCTTGGATGACCACTATTGAGTGGCAGAAGAGAGGTCTTCCTCACTCTCACACACTAATCTGGTGCAAGGAGAAGATAAGATGATGTTGATAAGATCATTTCAGCAGAGTTGCCTGATAAAGGTGGTGATCCAGAGCTCTTTCAAACCATCAAGTCCAAACTCATGGTCCATGTGGAGTCATCAATCTAGCCTCTCCTTGCATGAAAGATCAAACATGCAGCAAACATTATCCTAGAGCTTTGATTCAGGAAACTCGGACTGATAATAATGGATACCCCCCTTATCGTAGGGGTAGACCAGAACATGGAGGAAATACTGCAAGCCTAACAGTTCGAGGAGAGGAGCTGACCATAAACAATCAGTGGGTCGTCCCACACAACAAATTGTTGTGTAAACTTTTAAAAGCTCATATCAATGTTGAGTATTGCAGCTCCATCAATGCAATCCTATATGTCACAAAATATATCAACAAGCGCAGTGACATTGCTACCTATATTACTGACAAATAACTCAATGATGGTGGGCTGGATGAGGTCAAACGGTATTAAACAGGTCGATACATCTCCAGCAGAGGAGCTATCTGGCGAATATTTGGATTTGATAGCCACCAACGCCACCCAACAGTGGTCAACCTCGCAGTCCATCTGGAAAATGGACAGAGTGTACTTCACTGAGATCACTGCTCATCAGTTGGAACAAGCATCACATGACACTACACTAACTGCTTTCTTTAAACTCTGCCAGAATGATGAATTAACTCGGTCCCTCCTATATGCTGAAGTCCCAACATATTACACCTGGACCAATTGCAAGACCTGGAATCGAAGAAAGCGGGATCATTTAGTGGAAGGTCATGAGGTCAGGTCAAGTGATGGTATTGGGTGTGTTTATATGTCCATCCCAACAACAGAGAATGTTTTTATTTACGGCTACTTCTGCATACTGTTCGAGGACCAACGTCATTTTAGGACCTTAGATGCTTCAGAGGAAGGGAGTGTGCAACATACCAAGAAGCATGTGAACAGCATGGACTTCTGCATGACAATGGACACTGGAAGAAGTGCCTAGAAGAAGCAGCAATCACTCAAGTAGCCAGTCTAATAACACCGTTATTTGCTATTATGCTCACAGCATGTGGAATTGATGAAGCTCATCTACTCTGGCAGGAGTACAAAAACAATATGTCTGACGAAAATCTACACCTAGCCCGGAGAGATCATGGCAATATGTATATGAAATATACTCCCAGGATTTACAATCAAGCTCTCTGTGACCTGTCCCATCGCGTTGAGGCAATGAATAGCACATTAGCTAACTGCGGGATGCCAGAGCCAGATGAAGAAATGGAGGTAGCACAAGACATTTTTCAGGAGACAAACTACGATATTCAAGCATTGCGTAAGTTTGTGGATGAAAATGAACTTCGATTGATAGATGACCAGAAATACGCCTACCACATCATTGAAAACATTCAAAATGACAGTGGGGGGCTTTTCTTCATCCATGCTCCTGCTGGCACAGGCAAGACATTCCTCATAAATCTCCTGCATGCAAAAGTTCGCCAAAAGCAGCATATTGCCCTTGCTGTGGCTTCAAGTGGTATTGCAGCAACACTTCTGGATGGAGGTAGAACTGCACACTCCATGTTTAAGTCGCCCATAGATCTCACACGGCATGAACAATCTTTTTGTAACATCAAGAAGAACTCACCCACAGGCAGGTTTCTGCAAATATGCAAGATGATAATTTGGGATAAAGCTACTATGAGTCATAAAGGAACAATTGAAGCTTTGGACCGGACGATAAGAGATCTGAGAGAAAATATTTGCACAATGGGAGGAGTGACAATGGTTCTTGCTGGTGATTTCAGACAAACTCTGCCTGTAATTCTTCGAGGGACTCGAGCTGATCAGGTCAATGCCTGTCTTAAACCATCCTATCTCTGGCCCCACTTTCAGCTGCTGAGCCTTACAACCAACATGCGAGTGCACTTAACTGGTGACGAAGGTGTCAGTGAGTTTCCTATCCATCTACTTAAATTGGGTAATAGGCTTCTTGAAAAGGACTCCAATGACCATATTCAGTTGTCATTTGGCCATATCATTGACACAGAACAAGAACTGATTGCCAGAGTGTTTCCAAACGTTCAGACCAGGCAATGTGATCCGAAATGGCTCTGTAAATGAGCAATCTTAGCACCTAAAAACGTTGCTGTGAAAGAAATCAACAGGAGGCTGCTGGAGATGTTACCGGGAGAGAAAATATGCTACAAATCAGTTGACACAATCACTTCTCAAGACCAGTTTGTAACTATCCAACTGTATTTTTGAACAGTCTTGAACAAGCAGGAATTCCTCCACACAACCTGATACTGAAGCTTGGAGCATCGGTTATGCTACTTCGCAATCTGGATCCTCCAAAACTTTGTAATGGCACAAGACTCATCATCAAATATATAATGTCCAATGTTCTAGAAGTTGCAATCATTGTCAGGAAAATTTACAGGTGACAATTGTTTCTTTCCCAGAATACCTCTGAAGCCAAGTGATTTGCCATTTGAATTTCAAAGACTTCAATTTTCGGTCAGGCTCAGTTTTGCCATGACCATTAATAAATCTCAAT
>OZ024742.1:85292948-85302948 GCA_964016885.1 Eledone cirrhosa
AAGTAGCTTACTGGAGTAGATGGCCTATTCGGCAAGTGTATAGCTTACGTGCTGACAGTCGAATATCAAAAGCGAGATCTTCCTCGTGTGCACTGCTGGCTACGCCACAATGAAGCCTCCAAGTCCAGACCGCAGGAATGATACATTTATTCAAGCCGAAATACCAGATCCAAACAAAGATCCAGAGGGTCATGAATTGGTGCTGAAGCACATTATCCACGGTCCGAATTGCTCTAACAATTCGCTGTGTTGGAAAGATCGTACGTGCAGTAAGCGGTACCCTAAGCCTTTCAATAAATATACATTGTGTGTAGAGGGCTCTTATCCTGTGTACAGAAGACAGTCTCCAGGAATGGGACGATTTGAGGGGCACCAAGAAGGAAGGGGAACCGAAATATAACTTCGGAATGGGTGGTTCCCTACAATATGAAACTATTAAAAATGTTCAACTACCACCTAAACGTAGAGATGTGCTCCTCCGTTAAGTCGATCAAATACATTATCAAATATAGCATGAAGGGCAATGATCAGTCAATGTTTGGAGTGAACAGGGAAGAGGAGACAATACAGTATTTAACAGGAATATATATCGGTCCTTCAGAAGGTGTTGCCTTGGTACTTGGATTTCCAATTCATGAGAGAGAACCGGCCGTAGTTCGCCTTCAAGTCCATCTACCTGAGGGACATCAAATCTTCTTTCGAGTCAATGCTTCGTTTAATGTAAACAATAACATGCAAAGACGACTCTGACTGAGTTCATGGATCTTTGCGATGGCGATCTGTTTGCAAAAACATTGTATTATGCCAATGTGCCAAAGTTTTACACTTGGAGTAATAAGAGATGGGAAAGGAGAAAGGTAGGGAAAACTGTTGATGCAGTAACCAGGGATTTTTGAGGCGAACGTTTTGGGACGAGTATACACTGTTTCTCCACGAAGTGGTGATCTGTATTATTTAAGACCTATTCTGCATCACGTCAAAGGGCCAGTATCCTTCAACTCTTTGAAAGTGTGTGATGGAGAACTCCTGCCATTATTCAAAGACGTCTGCAGGGAGAAAGGTTTGCTTCAATCGGATGATCATTGGCAGCAGACTCTGGAAGATACTGAGCGAACAAGGCTTCCCAAAGCTATGAGAGATCTATTCATCCTGTTCCTCATAAATACGGAAATTGACAATTCCAGTGCTTTATGGGTTCGATTTAAGCATTCGCTGTCTGAGGATTACCTTCAAATAGAAAAAAAGGGCTACCAGAAACTCTAACCTTTTGATTAGCGAGAGACATTATGATCAATGTCTTCTGTATTTCGAAGACAAAGCTAATGACATGGGCAAAAGTCTTAGTGAATTAAACTTGCCAAGGCCAAATAATATTTTTGCTAATCAGGATATTCGCAATTTGGAGTTATTGCACGAATTGCAATACAGCACAGAAGAGCAGCGACGATTTGTATAAGAGACGGAGCCTCTGTTGAAGAGTGAACAAAAACACGTGTACGACTTCGTTTGTAACAGTTTAGAGACGAACACAACTGCATTCATTTTCATTGACGCTCCAGGTGGAACAGGAAAGACATTCCCGATTAACTTAATTATTTCAAAAGTCAGGGGAAACGGTGTCGTGGCTATAGCTGTTGCGCAATCTGGCATTGCCGCAACACTGATGCCTGCTGGAAGAACAGCGCATTCTAGGTTCAAAATACCGATAGTAGTCAAAGAAAATGGTCTGTGCAACATTGATAAAAACTCAACGACGGCAAACTTCTTCCAGCATACAAGGCTGATTGTTTGGGATAAGTGTTCTATGATTCGCAGGGAAAGCTTCGAAGGTGTTGACCTCACTCTGCGTGACATATGCGACAACATTAAAATATCCTACGCCTGCATTAAAATATCCTACTTATGGCGAAGCTTCAAAAGATTTCAGTTGAAGACAAACATGCGATTGAGTGGGGGAAGAGGAGACTATTCACAGTTCCTATTGGATATTGGAGAAGATAAGATAAAACAAACTGAAAATGAGAAAATTATTTTGCCAACATAAATGGTTCTCCAAGCAACAACAATGGAAGAATGTATTGATTTCATCTACCCCTCATTCGGCAATCCAGCTGAAGTGTTTTCGAACAATTGCATCTTAGTACCTCTCAATAAAATGATGAGAAGCATAAAAGAGTACCGATCATATAATTCTGTGAGTGATGGTGCCAGTGCCACTCATTTCCCGACTGAATTCCTTGATTCGGTTGAACTATCACGACTGCCACCATATAACCTGGAATTGAAAAAAGGATCGCCAATAATTCTTATGAGAAACTTGAATCCTCCAAGGATTTTTAATGGAACTAGCATGATCGTGGAATAACTGCACGACGATCTCATAGTAGCAAGAATCAACACTGCTGCTTTCAGAAATGAGATCGTTATGATACGTAGAATAAGAATTAATCTATCCGAAGGTGAGGATATCCATTTGCAGCGAAGCCAATTCACAGTTCAATCGTCCTTCGCTATGACTATTCATAAAGCGCAAGGACAAACTATGGAAAACGTCTTGGAATGACCTTTATTCCAACACGGTCAACTGTATGTAGCCCTTAGCCGCGGAAAACGAAAAGAAAATGTCAGAGTGTGTTTGAAGGATACCCAGCCAACTAAGAATGTTGTCATCAAAAGCATTCTTTTGAACAAACTGTAACAGCGTAAATATGAGAAAATGTTGATTCCGACGTCAGAAAATGAAAGGAAAAGGAAAAACTGAGACAAGTAAACATAATTTCTTTCAATTTTTTTTGTAAATAAAACCAGCTTTTCATTAACATTGCAACTTTTTAAGCAGAAAAATCTTTCAGAACATCCATAGAGATATGGAAAAAAGAATTTTGAAGTGGAGTGATTGGATAGCTATTAGTGAAAAATGATTTGATATTTTCTTTGTGAATAATACAGTGAAAAGACAAGTTTCACGTAAATCGTACCACGGGGTCCCGAGATACGCGGGTTTTTTCGGGTACCTTTATAAGTATCCAAATCAGCGCATAATGGGAAAATTCTTTGAAAATAAAGTACCATTGAAATCTGAATACAAACGCAGATAGTGGCTGTGAGAGAAAGAGAGAGAGATAGAGAGAGGGAGAGAGCTGGTGGTGTTGTTGAATGAAATTATGACTGGTGACTTCAAAAAATTGAATACAGCATTATTGTATCTAGCTGGAGTTTGGTGACTGAATATTAAGTTATATGTATCTTATAACGTGTGTTAGGACAGGATGTATGTGTGTGTGTGTCTGTAACCAGTGTATACAGGCCACAGATACCCACACACACAAACACATATGTATATATATACATGTACATACACACACACACACATACACGTATATATATATTGGCTGTCCAATGTCATTTTACATTATATACATTTTGTGTATATTTTAATTATTTAAAAATGATTTTTAAGTGAACATGACCCAACGGGTCACGGGTGGTCTATATATATATATAAAAGGATCGATCGACTTTCCTCAAATCGGACCGAGGAAAGAATGTTTCCGTTGGACTTTCCAGTTGCTTGTACTATCTATCTCGAGGTAGAAGGAGCAAAGCCGAATAAATTGTCTTGCTCAAGAACATAACACATCGCCCGGTACAGGAATCCAACTCGAAACCTCAAGATTGCGAATCTAATTGTCTAGCCACTCAGAAACACGCCTTCACATATAAAAAAGTATTTGAATTATCTATTGATAAAAGCAACATATATACTCACCATAATTATTTATATAAATAACCTGTTGTAATATAATAAAATGAAATATACTTACAACCCTAATTCTTCATGAAATATACTTATAAATATTATCTCTATAATGTTAAAACTCACTATTAGAATAGACCCAAAAATTAGTAGTATCTCTCACTTTTTTAAATTAATATTCTACCACTTCAACACATTTATAATTCTCATATTATATTATAGATACTCCCCAAAAATATATAATTATATAATTAAATAAATAAATATAATTATTTCACTCTCTTTACACCATCACTAATACGATCCATACAATTATATATTAATAATTGTTTCTACTTTAGGCACAAGGCCAGCAAATTACCCAGTGCATTACTGGTACTTTATTTTATCGACCCCGTAAGGATGAAAGGCAAAGTCAACCTCGGCGGGATTTGAACTCAGATCGTAAAGGGACGTAACTATGCTGGAGAGCTTGGCGTCCGACGCTCTACCGATACTGCCAATCCACCGCCCTCTTACAGTTTACATAATGAGGGTGAGTATGTCAAATGATAAATACATTTTGTCGGAAAACATTTTGTCGAATCGATCTCTTGACAAATGCATAGATGTGTCTCTCACAAACCAAACATATAGACGCTTGATGCTGCAAAATCATATTGTAAGACCCACATAAACAAAAATGAAAATAGCCCAACAGTTCAATAACCATCGGTAGAAGGCGATACTGAGTAAGCGGAAACATATACGAGGTGTCTCTCAAATGAATTTAGAGACAATTTGAAAAACTTCACCACCTATTTTATCCAAATACGCTTCAAGCGAATCAACAAAAACGACAACAAAAACAACCAACGAAAAGAACTACAACGGCAACAAAACCAACAAGCACCACAGAAACCACAATAACTACAAGGAAAAGTCAATCCTAAGGTTAGGCACAATAGAACTGTCATTGAATGGTCAAACATTTTTCACAAATTTCAATTACCATCCACCAATTTCCCTGAATGCCCTAGGAGAGCAATCATAACAACCACGAAAAATGCTTAGTTTACAGATTATGCATTTCTTATCTATACAGGGAGGTCTTTGAAGAGTGTATGTATTACTAATACGTGTTTTTATTGAGGTACCTGGTCTTTCTACTATATTAATATTTAGTTTAAGTTTATCTAGGGCCCTTCAAAATTTGTAAGCTAATTCACCTCTAGGGGTTGTAATGATGAACATTACACTCTGGTATTTATTGCTATCATACCATGAGTTTATTCTATTAACCTTATTCCTAGTTCTTTCTATTCTATTCCAAAATGTGCTCCTATACAAGAGGCAGGTCCCATTTGTATCATTATTTACCATTTTATCCCATTTGGTTCGGGCTCCTCTATATACTCTGATTGTAACCAGAGAACTGCATACGGTGGATGAAGTGTTGTATGTGTCCCTCTATCTCTTTGGGGTTGCACATGCGGGACACTTTTCTCATCACCCGTACTAAATCCGCAATCAGTATATTGATTTTGGTGTGATCCGAAACAGCTGAGTTTCGGTGGATCAGATATTTGGAAGTCATTGGTTTGGCATAACTATATATATATATATTTATCAAAATATATTTTTCCAATTCCAGCCCACGCATCTCTTTAATCTATCTTATTTCTCCTCTTTCTTCTGATGAAGGAGTAGCTTCCGAAATATTAAGACCCTCTTCCTGCAATCGCAAGTGTTAATCTAATATAATCCTTCCACACAGTGTACCGATTGTGTTGTTTACCTTTTACACACACACACACCCACACTATATATATATATATATATATATATATATATATATATATATATATATATATATATATATATATATACGTTATTCCGGGTTGAATGGGAGGTAACCACAGTAAGTAGGTACTCAATACATAGCAGAGTATAACAGTTTTAATATAGATGAGATTCTACAGGACTATAACTGTTTCATTCTTTAGAAATCATCAGGAATATGGGTATCAAAAAATAAAAATGGTATTTATAGGTCTCTACAAGTGGTAGGAGAGGGTGGGGAGTGGGATGGGTGTAGGTCATTGGTTGATAGAAAAGGGAATTCATTAAAAGCTAATTCTACAAAGCTATAGTTTATTTTTATTAACAAAGGCAGACATAATGCTATAAGCAGGTTCCGGATGGCATACCATTCCTTGTCATTAAGTTTCTCTTAAGCTAACATATGTCTATAAGATCAGTGGGGGGTCAGTCATGGTAGAAAGAATTAAAGAAAAGGAAGATTCTTTAAAAGCTAAAATCATTAAGGTTCTACTAAGTGACAAAGGTTTAGAGAATTCTGTAGACAGATTCAAATACTGAGTGCATATCTTACAATTATCTTCGAACTTCTCTTAAACTAATCAACTATATGCCAACAATCAACAGACACATTCACAAAAAAACACACTCACTCACACACTCACGCGCAAACATAAACACACATACACATATACACACATAAAAACACACACACATATATATAAATATTCATATACATACATATACATACACACATATATACATATATATATATATATATTTAAAAAAATGTATATATATACACACACACATATACATACACACACACATACATATATATACACACACACACACATATATACACATATAAAAATACACTCACACACATACATACAAACACAAATATACATGTGTATACATATACACATAAAGACACATAGATATATACATATATTTATATATATATATATATATATATATATATATATATATATATATATATATATATATATATATATATATATATATATATATATATAATACATATACACACACATATATACACATACACACACATACATACATATATATATATATATACACACACACACACACACATATACACATATATAAGGAAAAAGCACCATACATACATGTATATATATATATATATATATGGTGGCTGCCAACTCGTTTTCGAGTACGGCCACTACTTTATATCCATGTAGGAGAACCCCCACCGATGCGCTAAACAGGTGTGACTTTTAGTCCAGCCAGCGACTTGAAAACTCTGGTACAAACACTACACCTGTGACAATTATTGACACATAGTGTTGGGCCTTTGGTACCATGTGACGACAAGTGTAGAGAGATCTCCAGATATAAAGCAATGCCTGTGCCGTGAAGCTTTTATAGTGAGCAAAGGCACTGCACAAAGCCAGTCCCACTCTCTTAACCAAGATGATATTTACCAAAAAGAAGAATAAGTCAACATCATTGGATACCATCAGGGTTGCAGGTGTTATATCAGAGTTTTCCTTCTCTTAGAATTCTGCCTTGACAAAGGCTAAGGGGTCATCTCTCCCGGACACACACATATATATATATACATATGGTGGCCGCCAACTCGCCTTCGAGCACGGCCACTACTTTACATCCATGTAGGAGAACCCCTACCGATGCGCTGAACGAGTGTGACCCTCAGTCGAGCCAGCGACCTGAAAACCCTGGTACAAACACCATAATTGCGACAACTACTGACACAGTGCCGGGCCCATGGCACCATGCGACGACAAGTGCAGAGAGATCTCCAGATATAAAGCAATGCCTGTGCCGTGAAGCCTTCACAGTGAGCAAAGGCACTGCACAAAGCCAGTCCCACTCTCTCAACCAAGATGATATTTACCAAAAAGAAGAACAAGTCAACATCATTGGATACCATCAGGGTTGCAGGTGTTATATCAGAGTTTTCCTTCTCCTAGAATTCTGCCTTGACAAAGGCTAAGGGGTCATCTCTCCCGGTGATTTTGGATGGCCATTGACTCTTAAGAGCTCCTTTGCCCATTGACACGTTTTGTTTTTAGTCCTGCAGGATGTCCAAAGTCACCCTCCTCACCAAGAAACCTTGGTGGGGTTGCCAGTTTAGTCGCCAACGACCCGACCATGAGACAGGTTGTACTGGGATACATGTTACCAGTAGCACCAACTGGTGAGCTGACATATGTATATATATATATATATATACATATGTATATATATATATATATATATATATATATACACATATATATATAGAGGGAGAGAGATACACCATTCATACATATATTCATATATTCATATATATATATACACATATTCATACATATATTCATATATATATATATATATATATATATATATATATATATATATATATATACACATATACACATACACACACACATATACATACATACATACATACATACACATACACATACAAACACATATATACACACATATATATATATATATATATATATATATATACACATATATATACATACATACACATATATACATACATATAAATACACACATAAAACACATATACACACATACATATATATATATATATATACACATACACATACATATACACACATACAAACAAATATATACACATACAAATAAATAAGTACTCAATAAATATACGCATATACGCAGGCACATAAAAACATCTCTACAGGCAGAAAATGTAGATAGGAAGGATGTACTCACATAACCATAGTGGCCGTATTTCAGGTTGAGGAGGGGTGGGGGTAGGGCGGGGAGGAGGTATAGGGGCCAATAGGGGGAGGTCATTTTTAGCCATCGGGCTTTAACACTGGCTTAAAGTGTTTGAAAGTTGCAAAGTTCTTGTGCATGCAGTTCGGCAGTGTTCAGAGAGTTTGTTCAGTAGCGGGCCCTTGGCGAATAAAATTTCGTAGCTCTCTGAAATACAAAGCTCGCTGCCCTTGTGTCCTCCGTTGTAAGAGCGCGCTTTCTGGAGTATTTTCCATTTAAGCGTGAAGGGGGTGGAGTTCCTTTTGAGGTCTCAAACGTAGGAGGCGAGTCTTGTCTGATTTGATTTGTCCGGTCTTCTGAAGGAGTGGGTATGGGCATACCAACGGGTCTTAAAGTTGTTGGAGGTCATGCCGATGTAAGTTTTTTTGCATTCCTCGGAGCCTGAGATGACATCGCATTTGTATACGATATCATTAGTTAGGGAGGCATTTGTTTTCAAGTGGGCATGCTTCCTTATTCAGGCAATTACATAGAGCCCCAGTCCGGGGAATGGGTTCGGAGGTGGTTGGCTTATTTAATTTTTTAGAATTGTGGTTGGCTATATTCCTAGCTAGGTTAGGTGTGGTGGAGTAAGACAGTCTTATTGTGTTCTTATTAAAGATGGTGTGGTACCTATGTTGTATGGGGAAGTGTAATTTCAGTAAAGTGAAGAAAATCCTAGCTATCGGAGTAGATACCTCTCTATTGAAGGGAGGGTTGTACCAGCTAATCTGCCTATGTCTATTCCTCCTCTGCCATCTTGCGGTGGTTTCTAGGTAAGTTATCTTATCTTTAAATCCGCTACGGGCAAGGGCGTCATTGTAGTAGGAGGCAGATGCATTAAAAATATATTTGTTGGCGGAGAGGCCAGATATTCTAATAGAGACGCTTTTTACTAGGTTATCAGTGATGTTTTGGGGGTGGTTTGAATTAACATTAATATATTTAAGGGACTCGTTAGGTTTGTGGTACGGGTAATAGAGGGAAGTGTCTAGGTCGAGAGTGACATCTAAGAAGTTGGCCCTAGTCAAATTAGAATCTATAGTTATACTAAATCCTAGATTAGAGAAGAAAGAGCTTAAGTTTTTCCGAAACCCATCGGTGGTTCTGGGGTTAACCTTACGCAGGGCTAAGAGGCCGTCGTCTCGGTATAAACCTCCCGTTAAGCCGGTAAAGAGGTTCTTCAGGTTATGTAGGATGTACAGGCCCACAAGGTCGCTAATTTCAGCCGAGTCACTCGCCCCCATGCTAACGTCAAATGGGGTCTGAGATTTCTTGTTGATCCAGTAAGATCCATCGTGGTATAGAAAGGTCTTACGAGCGTGGAGGATAACAACTTGCTCAGCATCGGTAATGGTGGTAAAATTCCTGGCAAAGTTAATTGCGTCCTTCAGGAGGGGCTCCGAGATAGAGGCATAGTAGTTTTCTATGTCGAGTTGCAGGAAGCGAGTGTGGTGTTTATCGGGTAATTTTTGGAACCATGATATTGCCTCAGATGTTCTGCTCCAGAGTGGAAGTGGTGAGGCTGCCCGCAATGATGGTAGAACTCTATCCAGGATCTTCTTACTGATAGAGCCGATGTCAGAACGAGTGGGGTTGATAAGTCTGACTGATGGTTCGTTGAGGAAGTTTCCCTTA
>OZ024742.1:85307948-85312948 GCA_964016885.1 Eledone cirrhosa
AAACACTTGTGGATAGTGCAGTTTTAAATCAACAAATGTTGATTTAAAACTGCACTATCCACAAGTGTTTTTTAGCCTTCATATCATGTTCTCCTGTTTTATCTGATGAAAACACAAATATTATTGCATGATGATGTTTGTTTTTGAAATGCGCATAATAAAATACATGGAACTCCTTCAACCATCTTTTGATCTTATATTATATATATATATATATATATATATATATATATATATATATGTATGTATGGTGCGTTTTCCTTATATATGTGTATATGTGTGTGTGTGTGTGTATATATATATATATATGTATGTATGTGTGTGTATGTATATGTATATATTTGTTTATGTATATATATATATGTGTGTGTGTGTTTGTGTGTATGTGTGTGTATGTGTATATATGTGTGTGTATATGTATTATATATATATATATATATATATATATATATATATATATATATATATATATATGTATATATCTATGTGTCTTTATGTGTATATGTATACACATGTATATTTGTGTTTGTATGTATGTGTGTGAGTGTATTTTTATATGTATATATATATGTGTGTGTGTCTATATATATGTATGTGTGTGTGTATGTATATGTGTGTGTGTGTATATATATATATATATTTTTATATATATATATATATATATATATATATATATATATATATATATATATATATATATATATGTATATATGTGTGTATGTATATGTATGTATATGAATATATTTATATATATGTGTGTGTGTTTTTATGTGTGTATATGTGTATGTGTATGTGTATTTATGGTTGCACGTGAGTGTGTGAGTGAGTATGTTTTTTTGTGAACGTGTCTGTTGATTTTTGCCATATAGTTGATTAGTTTAAGAGAAGTTCGAAGATAATTGTAAGATATGCACTCAGTATTTTGAATCTGTCTACAGAATTCTCTAAACCTTTGTCACTTAGTAGAACCTTAATGATTTTAGCTTTTAAAGAATCTCCCTTTTCTTTAATTCTTTCTACCATGACTGACCCCCCACTGATCTTATAGACATCTGTTAGCTTAAGAGAAACTTAATGACAAGGAATGGTATGCCATCCGGAACCTGTTTATAGAATTCTGTCTGCCTTAGTTAATAAAAATAAACTATAGCTTTGTAGAATTAGCTTTTAATGAATTCCCTTTTCTATAAACCAATGACCTACACCCATCCCACTCCCCACCCTCTCCTACAACTTGTAGAGACCTATAAATACCATTTTTATTTTTTGATACCCAGATTCCTGATGATTTCTAAAGAATGAAACAGTTCTAGTCCTGTAGAATCTCATCTATATTAAAACTTATATATATATATAAATATATATGTATTGAAGTTTCCGTTGAAAATTGAAAAAGTCATAGGAGTGAAGGGTGCTTATGTAAGTACCAGAGCAAAATGTAATGTCTCAATGGGCTATTTGATAGTGCTGATGTTTGTGATTTAGTCAACCTATTTCTCCTACACACACTTAAAGAAGAATTCCCTAACCATATTTTTGGGCTTTATCGCAACGATGGTCTAATACTTTCCCATACCACCATAGGCCATAACTTAGATAGATTAAGGAAAGACTTAATAAAAACCTTTGCTAGTTTTAATCTTAAAATTACTATTGAGACTAACATTTCCAATGTTAATTTCCTAGATATAAACCTAGATTTGCCTACTGCTTCTTATAAACCATACCATGAACCTAATGAAAATTTAAAATATATAAATAAAGGCTCTTGCCATCCTCCTATAGTTTTTAAAATCCTTATCCCTAATATTAGCCGTAGGATCTCCACCCTCTCTTCCTCAGAAGTTATTTTCAATAAGGCATCCCCCTACTATAATAAAGCCCTCCAAAATAGCGGATTTAGCGAACCGATTAAGTACATACCCAACAATACTAACTCCTTTAAACATAATAATAGGAAAAGAAAAATAATCTGATTCACACTCCCCTACTCTCTAGCAGTTAAAACTAATCTAGGCAAAACATTCCTAGAGCTCTTAGATAAACATTTCCCTAGAACACATATATACTATAATATCTTCAATAGAAACTGTGTCAAAATTAGCAACTCCTGCGGTCCCCCTATTAAATCCTATATCATCAACAAAAAATCACCTATAGAACATCAAAATTGCTCCTGTAGAGTCAAAAGTGAATTCGCATTACAAGGTAAATGCAACACCAAAGCCATTGTATATGCGGTTAAAGTGACAACCATCAGCAACAACCAACCAGCGTCCAGTGAACGATATGTGGGTATGACACAAGACAAATTCAGAACGCGTTATTACTCACATATCGCATCCTTCCGACATCCAGAAAAAAGATTCACAGCAGCTCCAATATAAATTGGATTGGTCAATTTTGAACCAATCTAAAGAATATGCAAGAGGAACAAAAAAATGAACACTCTGCATAAATTAAAAATATCCAAATCACCAAAAATCTGCCTAAATACAAAGACAGAAATTTTCACCAGTTGCCCACACATGAAATCACACTTGCTTTCCAGCTCATATAAACCTAACTCACTTTCAGATACTTATCCTCCATAAGCTCTTATTCTTCACTTTAATTATTCTCTTTAAAGACTACTCTTTCTGATTTATTTTCATTTTCAACCTTATTATTAATTTTATTTTTATTTTTATTTTTATTTTTATTTTTATTTTTATTTTTATTTTTATTTTTATTTTTATTTTTTATTTTTATTTTTATTTTTATTTTTATTTTTTATTTTTATTTTTATTTTTATTTTTATTTTTATTTTTATTTTTATTTTTATTTTTATTTTTATTTTTATTTTTACTTCACATCCACTAGTAACCCCCCCCTTATTATTCGAATCACTTACCTAATATCGTCACATTCCACATTTTACTTCCCTATTTTATTTACTACCTGATTACGAAGGTCACTTGCGTTTTCCACTCCAGATATTTTCTGTTATTTCGCAGCCAATTTTATGTTTTTATATTTGTACTCATTTATTCATAAGGCTGTATTTATGTGTCTGAGCGTCTTTATGTGTGTATACGTTCTGTATATGTACACGAACGCATCCGTATGTGCGCGTGCGTGCGTGTATATATATGTGTATGTATGTGTGTTTCTTTATATCTGTGTTTTTATATCTACGTGTTTTACATTCTTATTTTCATGTGTGCGTGTAAGCGTGTCAATGTACGTGAATATGTATGTGTGTATGTGTGTATATATGTATTGTATGTATGGATGTGTATGTGTGCGTGTATATATATATATATATGTATATACAGTCGCGTACGTACGTGTGATTAGATATACATGGGACGATATGTGTGTATATATATATGTGCATCCTGTGTATGTATGTACGCATGCATACGCTTTTGTCTGTACATATTGCGTGTATATATATTTTTATAGATATATGTTATTTATAGATATATGTGTATGTACGCGTGTACCTTGTTTGTTTTCTTTTCTTTTCTTTTCTTTTCTTTTCTCTAGTGTTAATTGACTACTTTCTCTGTCATTTAACAATTTTTTCTTTCTCATATATTGTTTCATTCTTATAAATATATCGAGAATGACACTTTCTTTTAACCATTACACTCCCTTCCCTCTTTATCTTCCGCATATAAGTTAATCGCGCGCGTGTGTGTGTGTTTATACGCGTGATTTCATACTCATATGTGTATCTAATACCTGTTTCTGGATACGCGTCAAATAGATTATCATTTTATTTTTCAACTCATATTATATCCGTATTTGTGGTTACATATATACAAATATACTTGCCCTCATATATGTACTTACGCACACATTGTCACCATACACACGCATTTGTACATACATACATATGTACATTTGTGAGTGTATATACATACATATACACACACCTAACTATATTTCCTTATATTTTTTTTATATATTTTATATATCTATTGCATTACTTTTATTTATATAAATATATTTTTTTGCATTTCTTGAGGAGACTTTCCAAATATTTCACTATATTTTATATTGCCTTGTCCGACGAACGAATCAGGACGTTTCTTTCGTATTCGTCTTATTCGGGAAACCTCTGGTAATGAGGTAACTATATTGTATTGTTTATTATACATTATATATATATATATATATATATATATATATATATATATATATATATATATAAATATATTTAATACAATAACAGAGATAGCTTAAAGCTAAACTCCGACTGGTAACCACAAACATTAGGTTATATGTTAGTATAAACCCAATTTAAGTTTTTGGGGTGCTAACTATATGTATTTTGTGGAAAGCCAGTTGTATTATTTTATGAGATATAATTAAAGTTAAAATATATCTCTCTTTCCAAACAATTGTTTCATTATAAGTTTTCTACAAATTGGGAGAATGTTTCCAGTTTATGTAGAAGCCTAACATATATTCATGTAAGAATATATTTAGGTGGGTACTTATAAATCTTCAGTGGAAGTCCATTAAACTTTGATATAAGAAAAAATTCTCACCGCAGTTAAAAGTCGTGTCTGCTAAGCTGCTCCTTCACGCATCAAATGACCGCCAAATTTGAAATTCCAGCAGTCATTTGACTGAGGAAGTATCATAGCGTCACTAAACGGGAACGGGAGACAACCACGATTCACGAGAAAAGAAAATAATATACACGTGGGTTAATTAGTTTTTTCAAAAACATTATCAATCCAACGTGTTAAGAACTCAATTGAAATTAAAAAAATAAATGTATGCGTGTATTAATTACACACGCATATAGATATTTTCTTAGGCTAAAAACAGAAGTGATACCCAAATAACAAGCCGCATCTCATAACTGTAGTAAATACGGAAAGTTACGCTTTAAAAGGCGATTGGGAATGTAAATCCATGGCCAAATTAGAGTAAAATATTTAATACACGCGGGTTAATTAGTTATTTCAAAACGATTATCAATTCCACGTGTTAAGAACTCA
>OZ024742.1:85317948-85387948 GCA_964016885.1 Eledone cirrhosa
TCGAATATTTTCTTTTTTTTAATTTCTTATAAATTAATGTCATAATTAATCTTTAGTTATTTGTGAAATTGATGGAGAAAACCATTTGCTTCCAATATTATGAAACACTACACGAAGAAAAATATAATCACTGATATAAATAATAATTATTATTTTTATTTTCCCTGTTCTTTTGCCTTATGGTGTGTAATGTATTATCATTATCAATAATAATAATTAATAATAATGATGATGATGATGATAATAATAATAATAATGATGATAATAATAATAATAATAATAATAATAATAATAATAATAATAATAATAATATAATAATATAATAATATAAGGGAAGAAGACGCACGAGGTGACGGAGGTCATGAAATCGCTCCCGTAAGTTTTGAATTTTTAACATATTTAAATCATTTGTGAAATAACAACTCTTAGTACAAATGCTACGTAAAGCACCCGGCTTGAGCCCCAAAAAATTCGGACCCAAAATATATTGTTATAAGGCTCAAATATTCAAATGTTCAACTTTGTATTGTACACTGTATATCCAAAAAAAAAATGGCTATAAATGGAAGAAGAAGAACCCCCCCCCTCCTCTCCTCTGGCTACACTATATAGGACAGCTAAACTCACCAACACCAGAAACTAGATACACCGCCCACCCCATCATCTGTGTACACTAAACACAACAGCATTTTCACCTTCACCGCCACCGCTCACTACGGCCATCATTGCCACCGCTGTCCCATCACCGCCGCCACCACCCCCTGACTCCTTCACTGCTGCTGCCACCGCTACAGCACCATCACTACAGTAATACGGCTCAAATATTCAAATATTCAACTTTGTATTGTACACTGTATATCCAAAAAAAAAAAAAAATAAATAAATAAAATAAAATGGCTATAAATGGAAGAAGAAGAACCCCCCCCCCCCCTCCTCTCCTCTGGCTACACTATATAGGACAGCGAAACTCACCAACACCAGAAACTAGATACACCACCCACCCCATCATCTGTGTACACTGAACACAACAGCATTTTCACCTTCACCGCCACCGCTCACTGCGGCCATCATTGCCACCGCTGTCCCATCACCGCCGCCACCACCCCCTGACTCCTTCACTGCTGCTGCCACCGCTACAGCACCATCACTACAGTAATACGGTCGCATCACCGCCACCGCTGCCTCGGTATCGACATCACCGCCACCACTGTCTCAGTATCGCCAACGCCGCTAGTCTCTGCTGGCTACCACTTCCACATTATAGAATTCCTACTACTAACAAAGAGGAAGGCATCAAAATATATAAATAGACTCAAAAGAAAAAAGAAAAAACAAACAACAAAAGCAGCACAGCAACAACAGTAAAAAACGAGAAAAACAGAGAAAGACAAAAACAAAAAAAGAAACCCCAAAAACGTAAAGAAAATAAGAATGAAGAGAGAAGCAGGCGGACGGACAGAGAAGAGGGGGGGAAAAGTAAAACTTAAAAAACAAAAACTAAGTCGGACATTCGAATACTACATTACAATGAAACTTATGCTTATTCATTTTTGGGGCCCTTTCTGCCCGTGTGTTTGTTTGTTTATGTGTGTCCGTATACAGCGTGGTGATAATGCCACACAAGGGCCAAGTGGGATGGCGGATCCACAGATGGCTATGTAAACATACATTCGCCAATCCTCGATAAGAGTGTTTAAATATCGAACATAAACAGTTCGAATAACGGTGAAATGGAGACTAGAACGTCATGTGACAGACTCTCACCCAACAGGTGCCCCCTGGCTCAGCAGCAGGAACCTGACTGTCAACGAAATACTGCTGATGTTGGAGGAAGAAGAAGAAGGAAAGGGGCCAGAACCAACTGGACGAAAGAATTGAATAGAACTGTTATGCAATGCTACCTGAAAAGTAACCCCAAGGAGAGGGGCTACAGGAGACGGATGCATAACATCTGGAACGAGATTGGTTTATTTAAATTAGATGAACAAAAATTGGCCGGGCAGGCTCGGGTAATAAGAACTAATGGGTGGATAAGCGAGCTGGAACTGGAGGAACTGAGCAGAGAGAATGGCTTGGAGATGGCGGGTGTAGTATGCCAGACAAGCGAGCCGGCGGGAAATGAAGGTGAGGAGGTCCTGAGAGCGAAGGAACCACCCGAAGCAGACAATGATCTGAATACTGAGATAAATAATACCTGGAACAGAGATACGGCCACTGAGGAGATGAATGCTGACGGGCTAGGACAAGATTCGGTTGACATCCTAAATTTAGTGGTAGATGAGTTGAACAATGATAGTGGGAGACCTATGAACCTAAGATTTGTAGACAGGAAAAAGTTAAAAGAAACAACAGCTAAGGTAAACAAAGTCATCCCATACCTTGAGGCGAGGAGTCTTCACCAGTGCAACAATATCCTCAAAGCAACAGCAAATACGGTGAGGAAACTACTTGGTATAAAAGCGAGAGGAAACAACAGACAAGAAAGAGCAGAGCCGTGGTGGAAGAAGCGACTGAGTGGGCAAATCGGGGAAATGAGAAATGACATAGGAAAGCTTGAGTCACTACTGAATGGGACACTAAAAAACATAGGCACTAAAAATAGACTGGAAATAAAATACAAAACTAGGAGTAAAAAGCTAAATATTATCATAGAGGAATTGAAGCAACGCATTGTAGCAAAGAGTGCCAAAATCAGGCGATACGAGAACAGAGTCAGTCAGTATAAACAGAACCGCATGTTCGACAACAACCAGAAGATGCTGTTTGGACAGCTTGAGGGGAAAGAAAGAGGCACCGACTTGATCCCTGGGGCGGAACAAGCTAAAACATTCTGGAGAGGAATATGGGAGCAGGATGTTAGACACAATGCCCAGGCAGGGTGGATTGAGACAGTACAGAGGGAGATCGGTGAGCAGGCACAGCAACAGACTGATTTGAGTATCACAGTTGAAACTCTTAAGGGGCAAGCCAAAAAACTAACCAACTGGAAATCACCAGGCCCAGATGGTGTGCAGGGGTATTGGATTAAACATTTAACATCCCTCCACCCGAAGCTGACGGCCATGTTCAATGACTGCTTGGTGTCGGGTGAGGTGCCAGAGTGGTTGACAAAAGGTACCACAGTTCTGATAATGAAAGACCAAATCAAGGGTAATGATGTCACCAACTATAGACCTATCACATGTCTGCCCGTAATGTGGAAACTGTTGACGAGCATTGTGTCTGAGGAAATCTACCATCACCTCCACACAAACAACTTGTTGCCGGACGAACAGAAAGGATGCCGAAAGAAGTCACGTGGTACAAAGGACCAGTTGCTTATTGATAAGATGGTAATGGGGAATTGCAGGAGGAGACACACTGATCTTGCCATGGGATGGATAGACTACAGAAAGGCATTTGACATGGTGCCTCATTCCTGGATCACCAAAAGCCTGGAGATCTTCAGGGTGGCAGATAACATCAGACAGTTGCTGGGCAGGAGTATGGGGTCCTGGGAGACAGAGTTGACATCAACTGGAGTATCCTTGGGAAGCGTGAAGATCAAGAGAGGTATCTTCCAGGGAGATAGCCTGTCCCCTCTGTTGTTTGTCCTTGCCCTGATGCCCTTGACCATTATGCTGCGAAAAGTGAGAGCAGGATACAAGTTGGGAAGGGGAGAGCTTACCATCAATCACCTCCTCTTCATGGACGACCTTAAGCTCTTCGGGAAAAGTGAGAAGGAGTTGGATGTGCTTGTTGACACTGTCCGTATTTTCAGCAGTGATATATGTATGCAGTTTGGTATTGGTAAATGTGGAGTCATTGTGATGAGGAGGGGTAGGTTGAGCAGAAGTAACGGGATCCAGATACCAACAGGTGAGATGATAAAGGAAATTGACTCTGAGGAAGGATACAAGTATTTGGGCGTTCTGGAGGCTGATGGCATAAAGAACAAAAAAATGAAGGAATTGTTAAGAACTGAATACATTCGGAGAGTAAGGAGCGTATTGAAGTCACATCTGAACAGCAGAAATGCCATAAGCGCAGTAAATTCCCGAGCTGTGTCTATTATTAGGTACAGTGCGGGAATTCTGAGATGGAATGTTGCTGAACAAAAAGAAATGGATAGGAAGACTAGGAAGCTATTGACTATCTACAACATGTTCCACAAGAGGAGTGATGTCGATAGACTCTACCTAAGGAGATCTGAGGGTGGAAGAGGTCTTATCAGCATAGAGGACTGTGTTCAGATGGAGAAAAACAACCTATACAAATACGTGACCTATAGTAAGGAGCCAATGCTCAGAGCTGTACTGAAGGAGGGGACAGTAGGCCAGGGGATACCCAAGGAGGAAATAACATCAAGGAGGAAGAGCAGCCTTAAGGGAAAATCCCTTCATAGTACCTTCTTTGAGAAAACTGAATTTAGAGATCCACAGACATGGAACTGGTTGAGAAGAGGAGACCTCAAAAAGGCTACAGAAGGAATGCTAATGGCTGCGCAGGAGCAGGCCCTCAAAACGAAGTGGTTGAAGCACCATATCTACAAGGAGGAGGCTAGCCCACTGTGCAGGATCTGTGGAGAGAGAGAGGAGACTGTGGCTCACATTGTGTCCGAGTGTAAACACCTAGCCCAGACCCACTATAAGGGCTGGAGACACGATGTGATGGGCAGGGTGATCCACTGGCACCTGTGCAAAGTAAACAATCTACCACATTCTGAGAAATGGTATGAGCATAGGCCAGAGGCGGTGATGGAGAACAATCAGGTGAAGGTGCTGTGGGATTTTAGGATACAGACGGACAAAAAACTGGAACACAATAGACCTGACCTGGTGGTTGTGGACAAAGAAAAAAGATCGTGCCTGATTGTGGATGTGGCCTGCCCGTTCGACACGAGAGTGCAAGAGAAGGAGAGGGAGAAAATTAACCGATACCAGGACCTAAAGTGGGAGGTGAAAAGGATTTGGAACTGCCATGAAGTCAAAGTGATCCCGATTGTCATAGGCGCACTGGGGACTATCTCCAAAGGTTTCCAGGGATGGTTAAAGAAAATCGGCCCCTTCACGCTTTTTGGAACGCTTCAAAAGGCATGCTTGCTTGGAACGGCAAGAACCCTCCGATACGTCCTGAATATCTGAGGCTGCAGGTAGTGGCTTGATATTCAATCCAACGGACTTTCCAGTTAACCAACATCAATGACTGAGATTCAAGGAATAATAATAATAATAATAATAATAATAATAATAATAATAATAATAATAATAATAATAATTCGCCAATCCTCGATAAGAGTGTTTAAATATCGAACATAAACAGTTCGAATAACGGTGAAATGGAGACTAGAACGTCATGTGACAGACTCTCACCCAACAGGTGCCCCCTGGCTCAGCAGCAGGAACCTGACTGTCAACCAAATACTGCTGATGTTGGAGGAAGAAGAAGAAGGAAAGGGGCCAGAACCAACTGGACGAAAGAATTGAATAGAACTGTTATGCAATGCTACCTGAAAAGTAACCCCAAGGAGAGGGGCTACAGGAGACGGATGCATAACATCTGGAACGAGATTGGTTTATTTAAATTAGATGAACAAAAATTGGCCGGGCAGGCTCGGGTAATAAGAACTAATGGGTGGATAAGCGAGCTGGAACTGGAGGAACTGAGCAGAGAGAATGGCTTGGAGATGGCGGGTGTAGTATGCCAGACAAGCGAGCCGGCGGGAAATGAAGGTGAGGAGGTCCTGAGAACGGAGGAACCACCCGAAGCAGACAATGATCTGAATACTGAGATAAATAATACCTGGAACAGAGATACGGCCACTGAGGAGATGAATGCTGACGGGCTAGGACAAGATTCGGTTGACATCCTAAATTTAGTGGTAGATGAATTGAACAATGATAGTGGGAGACCTATGAACCTAAGATTTGTAGACAGGAAAAAGTTAAAAGAAACAAGAGCTAAGGTAAACAAAGTCATCCCATACCTTGAGGCGAGGAGTCTTCACCAGTGCAACAATATCCTCAAAGCAACAGCAAATACGGTGAGGAAACTACTTGGTATAAAAGCGAGAGGAAACAACAGACAAGAAAGAGCAGAGCCGTGGTGGAAGAAGCGACTGAGTGGGCAAATCGGGGAAATGAGAAATGACATAGGAAAGCTTGAGTCACTACTGAATGGGACACTAAAAAACATAGGCACTAAAAATAGACTGGAAATAAAATACAAAACTAGGAGTAAAAAGCTAAATATTATCATAGAGGAATTGAAGCAACGCATTGTAGCAAAGAGTGCCAAAATCAGGCGATACGAGAACAGAGTCAGTCAGTATAAACAGAACCGCATGTTCGACAACAACCAGAAGATGCTGTTTGGACATCTTGAGGGGAAAGAAAGAGGCAACGACTTGATCCCTGGGGCGGAACAAGCTAAAACATTCTGGAGAGGAATATGGGAGCAGGATGTTAGACACAATGCCCAGGCAGGGTGGATTGAGACAGTACAGAGGGAGATCGGTGAGCAGGCACAACAACAGACTGATTTGAGTATCACAGTTGAAACTCTTAAGGGGCAAGCCAAAAAACTAACCAACTGGAAATCACCAGGCCCAGATGGTGTGCAGGGTTATTGGATTAAACATTTAACATCCCTCCACCCGAAGCTGACGGCCATGTTCAATGACTGCTTGGTGTCGGGTGAGGTGCCAGAGTGGTTGACAAAAGGTACCACAGTTCTGATAATGAAAGACCGAATCAAGGGTAATGATGTTACCAACTATAGACCTATCACATGTCTGCCCGTAATGTGGAAACTGTTGACGAGCATTGTGTCTGAGGAAATCTACCATCATCTCCACACAAACAACTTGTTACCGAACGAACTGAAAGGATGCCGAAAGAAGTCACGTGGTACAAAGGACCAGTTGCTTATTGATAAGATGGTAGTGGGGAATTGCAGGAGGAGACACACTGATCTTGCCATGGGATGGATAGACTACAGAAAGGCATTTGACATGGTGCCTCATTCCTGGATCACCAAAAGCCTGGAGATCTTCAGGGTGGCAGATAATATCAGACAGTTGCTGGGCAGGAGTATGGGGTCCTGGGAGACAGAGTTGACATCAACTGGAGTATCCTTGGAAAGCGTGAAGATCAAGAGAGGTATCTTCCAGGGAGATAGCCTGTCCCCTCTTTTGTTTGTCCTTGCCCTGATGCCCTTGACCATTATGCTGCGAAAAGTGAGAGCAGGATACAAGTTGGGAAGGGGAGAGCTTACCATCAATCACCTCCTCTTCATGGACGATCTTAAGCTTTTCGGGAATAGTGAGAAGGAGTTGGATGTGCTTGTTGACACTGTCCGTATTTTCAGCAGTGATATATGTATGCAGTTTGGTATTGGTAAATGTGGAGTCATTGTGATGAAGAGGGGTAGGTTGAGCAGAGGTAACGGGATCCAGATACCAACAGGTGAGATGATAAAGGAAATTGACTCTGAGGAAGGATACAAGTATTTGGGCGTTCTGGAGGCTGATGGCATAAAGAACAAAAAAATGAAGGAATTGTTAAGAACTGAATACATTCGGAGAGTAAGGAGCGTATTGAAGTCACATCTGAACAGCAGAAATGCCATAAGGGCAGTAAATTCCCGAGCTGTGTCTATTATTAGGTACAGTGCGGGAATTCTGAGATGGAATGTTGCTGAACAAAAAGAAATGGATAGGAAGACTAGGAAGCTATTGACTATCTACAACATGTTCCACAAGAGGAGTGATGTCGATAGACTCTACCTAAGGAGATCTGAGGGTGGAAGAGGTCTTATCAGCATAGAGGACTGTGTTCAGATGGAGAAAAACAACCTATACAAATACGTGACCTATAGTAAGGAGCCAATGCTCAGAACTGTACTGAAGGAGGGGACAATAGGCCAGGGGATGTCCAAGGAGGAAATAACATCAAGGAGGAAGAGCAGCCTTAAGGGAAAATCCCTTCATAGTACCTTCTTTGAGAAAACTGAATTTAGAGATCCACAGACATGGAACTGGTTGAGAAGAGGAGACCTCAAAAAGGCTACAGAAGGAATGCTAATGGCTGCGCAGGAGCAGGCCCTCAAAACGAAGTGGTTGAAGCACCATATCTACAAGGAGGAGGCTAGCCCACTGTGCAGGATCTGTGGAGAGAGAGAGGAGACTGTGGCTCACATTGTGTCCGAGTGTAAACAGCTAGCCCAGACCCACTATAAGGGCTGGAGACACGATGTGATGGGCAGGGTGATCCACTGGCACCTGTGCAAAGTAAACAATCTACCACATTCTGAGAAATGGTATGAGCATAGGCCAGAGGCGGTGATGGAGAACAGTCAGGTGAAGGTGCTGTGGGATTTTAGGATACAGACGGACAAAAAACTGGAACACAATAGACCTGACCTGGTGGTTGTGGACAAAGAAAAAAGATCGTGCCTGATTGTGGATGTGGCCTGCCCGTTCGACACGAGAGTGCAAGAGAAGGAGAGGGAGAAAATTAACCGATACCAGGACCTAAAGTGGGAGGTGAAAAGGATTTGGAACTGCCATGAAGTCAAAGTGATCCCGATTGTCATAGACGCACTGGGGACTATCTCCAAAGGTTTCCAGGGATGGTTAAAGAAAATCGGCCCCTTCACGCTTTTTGGAACGCTTCAAAAGGCATGCTTGCTTGGAACAGCAAGAACCTCCGATACGTCCTGAATATCTGAGGCTGCAGGTAGTGGCTTGATATTCAATCCAACGGACTTTCCAGTTAACCAACATCAATGACTGAGATTCAAGGAATAACAATAACAATAATAATAATAATAATGATTTCTTTATTAACCACAAGGGTTTACATAAAGTAGACATTAAGGACAGTGCAGGACAATGCAGGACGGTACAAATGGGCATTTCTGCGTGTAAAAAACAAAAGCAGAGGATGTAACAAAAAATAACAATGAAAAATTCCCCAATAGGGGGCAGACTTCGGAGGGACATTTGTGGAGAAAGCCCAGTAAAAAGCCACAATGACCCTGACCACCAAGGCAAGTGCCCTCTCCCAGTTTTCCACCTTTAATTTACAGATTCATACTCAGAGTAGGCCCATTCACTCGGGCCATTCTTGCTTCTCTCACCCATCTTTCAACAAAATGCTGGGAAGAGAGCACTTCCCTCTCTACTCTGATTTTCCTTTTCAAATGAAATTTGAAAAAGTCAATCAGAGCATCACCGAAGAGGTAAGTGCTCGTCTTCAGCCCTTTCAAACCTGTCCACCATACTATCTCTTTCACCATGGCCACCAGGCAGATAAAAACTGGCTGCCCTTCCCGGCTAAAGGAGGAGGGCGGGGCAATCCTCACGATGGACTCAGATGATAGCCGGATCCGTCCTAAACGCGACAGCAGGTGTTCGACATAAACCCACAAATCAGCAATGCTCGGACACTGGACGAGTGCGTGCAGGACGGTTTCGTCGCCCTGTGCGCATCTCGGACATGCCTGGCTGACGGCACCTCCATGCCTGTAAAGTTTATCCCGAACTGGCAAAGCACCCCGGTAGCACTGCCATGCCAGGGATTTCTGGAAGTTGTCCATAGGCCCCGGCCCGAAAGTCCTTCCGAAGAGATTGGTTAGTTGATTTTCTTCGACGCCTAGAGTTTCTCCAAGTACGTCGTCGCTCTTCCCCTCCACTAATCCACTATAGAACGCCAAGGTGGAGTTTCCACCGATCATATTGCCCGATTGGTCGAGGGCTGTGAGCGCCTGAAGACATTCCAGTCTGCCAGCGCTCCCTCTCGGTCTTTGCTTGACCCACGACTGCAGCTCCGTCAAGGAGACGAGCTGGGGAAAAACGTGTCTAGCAAACGGCGACCACACCTGATCACCGTCGAGGAAGAGTGGAGATGTCGTAGCCTGAGCGCGTGTCTGCGCATCATCAGCCACGGCATGCCCAGCCCTCCACGTAGCGGGTGTTGACAGCAGATGGACCGCCTGACCATCGGAGCGCGTCCCTTCCACAAGAAGCGAAAGAGCAAACGCTCCAGCGCAGTCAGGCGGGGCTTAGGACAAGGTACGACGGTCAGGTGGTAGTAGATGACGGACGCGATGTACGCGTTCGCGACTTCCGCTCGACCATTCAGGGATAGCTTCCTCTCGGCCCATTTCTGGGTGAGAGAAGCCACCCTGCTCGTCACCTCGTCCCAGTTTTTGTCCGTCTGGAGGTCTGGACCGAACCAGACCCCTAGCAATTTAACCGGTCCGTCTGTCCAGCGCCCGACAACGCTGTTGGACGGCATGGACCTGCCTCTCCAGGTGCCGAGCTGCAGGCCCACTGACTTTTCCTGGTTGATCATTGCTCCTGTCACCGCTTCGTATTCTCTTAGTGTAGTGCCGATCGCCTCGATGTGTTTGGCGTTCTACACCACTACGGTGACATCGTCGGCATATGCTGACACGGATCTTCCGCATCCTAGTTCGCGCGGGATCCCCCTCAACGTCTCCAGCTTGTGCAGTAATGGCTCGAGAGTCAATACGTACAATAGGGACGAGAGGGGACATCCTTGGCAGACCGAGCGCATGATGTTGAACGGTTCCGAAAGGTGACCGTTCACTCTCACTACAGAGCAGATGTCGCTGTGCATGGCAGCGATCCAGCCTCTGAAGACGGGCCCAAAGTCAGCCGTCCTCAGGACTGCCGCTAGGTAACGATGGTCGACCCTATCGAAGGCTTTAGACTGATCTAAATTGATCAAAGTCCCACCCGTGCCAGGTTCCCTAGCTACCCTCTCTACGATGTATCGCATGAGGTGGAGGTTGTCGTGAATGGATCTGTCGGGAATGGTTGTTGTTCAAATTTAATGCTTTGTAGTGTGTATCGTTTTTGTTGTTTTGTTTTGTTTGCGTTTGTTGTGGGTTTGTTTCTGTTTCGCATTTTGGTGACTTTTGTGGTGTAGGTGATGGTGGTGTTGGGGTTAATGATGGTGATGGTGTTGGTGTTTGGGTTGATGAGGTTGGTGATGCTGGTGTGGATGGTGGCATATCTGTCCTAACTTTTTTGTTTCTTAATTTATTTGTTTCCCTCTGTATTTTGTTTTTGGAGGGGGAAGGAAGAGAATTTTTTTTTTTTTTTTTTTCTTCCGGATATCGTTCCCCACTCCTCGTCGTCACAATCTGTCTCCAGTTGTGATAGGCCGGGGAGTGGAAAATCTTCCACAGCCGTTAGTTTTGGTTGTGGCGTGGTGGATGGTGTAGGCGCTGGTGCTAGTTCTGAAGCGTTGGGTGGTGGTGGTGTTGGTTTTGCTGGTGGTGGTGGTGGTGTTGGTTTTGCTACTGTTGCTGGGGTTGTTGTTGTTATAGTTGCTTCTGTTGTTGCTGCTACAGTTGTTGCTGCCATCTCTGCTACTGGTGGTGTTGATGTTGTGTCACTGTGGTGGGTAGGAGAGGTGGCCTCAACCTTTTACCCTGAGGGCAGAAAGCCCTTAGTTGGTTTCCTTCACCACAAACGACACACCTAGTCTTCTGCCCTCGACAATTACCGTGAGGTGGCTGCCGTCAGTGAGGTCTATTACCTCTGGGATTTCCTCAATGCTTTTTTGGTCCGCTTGGATCAGGAGCTCCATCCCAGATCCGGACCAGTTCTCCTGCTTTTCTTTTGCTATTGCTATTATTTTCGTGTTGGCTTCGATGCCGACGAGGACAGCCGCTATTAGCCAGGGAATTTCGATGGCCGGTGGAACGTGGGTCACCCTGATCTTTACGAGTCTCTGGCCACAATAGCTTGGGACGAGTGTGAAGTCGTCACTTCTTAATGGGGCCATGGATTGTTCTCTAGCCTCCTCTGGTGTTTCAAAGAACACGTCCACGGTTCCATACTTTTGCCCACGTCTGATGTGGGTTTTTCTTGCCCGCACATGTCCCAAAGCTTTTTGGATTTGGGACTCGGGTGCCCGTTCCACTCGGTGCGATTTTACATTTATTGTTCTATCTATACGACACGGTGCATAGGCGCCGATGCTCCATTTTATTAGGTGGGGGGGGGGCTGACCCTGTACCCATCTTTCTTTACCATTTGTTTGGCATTTTCTAAATCCTCCTGATTTACCGTAAATGCTTCGAACTGTTTTGCTACTCTGGCGAAACTGAGGGGGGGGGGGTTATAATGTCATTGTTGTTGTTGTTGTTGCTATCGTTAATATTAATTTCAGTTTCAGTTGTGGTGGTGGTGACGTCAGTCGTCTTTGGTGGGGAAGAGTCCATTTTGCTTGATTTCATTTCGACATCACGAGTTAATTTATTTTTTTCTTCTTTTGTTTCTGTTGTCGCGGTGGTGGTGGTGGTGGTGGTTGTCGCGGTGGTGGTGTTGGTGGAGGCTTTAACACCTGCAGTCATTGGTAATGGCGGGAAATGAATGTCTGCCTGAGACAAATTTAAAATATTGCTAGTGCTTATATTTTTTTTTGTGTTGGCAAACGTAGTAACATTTACAATGGTGGTGTCGGTGTGAGGTGTTAATTTGTGAGGACGGCTTTCAGCTGCTTCGTGCATAGGTGAATTAGCCATTTTTTTCAAAGAAACTTTTTTGATAATAATAAAAGTTTAAATTTTGGGCACAAGGCCCCAATCTTTTTGGGTGTCCTTTTCGGAAAACAATGTATGTGCGCTTATATATGGTTAACAATAAAACATTTTCCATAAATGGCAATTTTTAACAAACGGAAATAACAAACCTTTGCGGAGCTCACGATGATACGATACTACGTAGGTCGCCAATAATAATAATAATAATAATAATAATAGTCGCTTTGAAAAACGATCTAGATTCTATAAGGACAATAATATGTTCAAAAACAACCAAAGAAACGTCTACAGAAAAATTGGTAAGTCAACAATAGCTGCTAAATCAATACCACCCAAGGAGGAAATGCAAGAATTCTGGGAAAAGATCTGGGCCGAAGAAAAAGTTCATAACATATATGCCCCATGGATAGACAGACAAATGAAAGATACAGCTTACCTTGAGGAACAAATATGGGAAAATAAAACAGTTGAACAGTTGCGTTTGGCTCTTAGAAAAGCCAGCAAATGGAAATCCCCAGGAAAAAAAAAAATACCAAGTTTTTGGATAAATGCCTTCACAGAGTCTCATGAGCTGTTAGCCCAACTTTACAATGAAATAGTTAAGGAGCCAGAAAAGATAAGATCATGGCTAGTTAACGGCATTACATTCCTGCATCCCAAGAATGATGACACAAACAATCCCAAAAATTACAGACTGATAACTTGCTTGACCACAATGTATAAAATGTTAACATCAGTCCTAACTGAATATACATATCACCACCTGATAACAAATGACCTATTTCCCAATGAGCAGAAAGCATGTAAACGAGGCTCATATGGCTGTAGGGATCAGCTTCTGGTTAACAAAATGATACTGGTTGATTGTCACAATAGACAGAAAAAATCTATCAACTGCTTGGATAAATATAAAAAAAGCATTCGATAGTTTGCCACACAGTTGGATTGAAAAATGTTTAGAGATTTTCAAAATATCTCCCCTTGTCAGGAGGTTCTTGTCATTCAGTATGAATACATGAAAACGACACTCCTTTTGAATAGTGAAAAAAATCACTGGAAGCTGGAGAAGTTATTATTAATTGTGGAATTGTTCAGGGTGACACTTATTCACCGCTTTTATTCTGCATCGCACTTATACCATTAAGTAAAATGCTCAATGTAACAAAACATGGAAATATAGTCTGTGACAAAACCATTAATCACTTGTTCTACATGGATGACCTGAAACTATTTGCAAAAATTTATGAACAATTGTGGGGCAGTTCAGTGATGACATTAAAATGGAGTTTGGACTAGATGAATGCGCCAAAGCAACGTTCACCAGAGCAAAACTGCTGAAAAGTCCAGACACTACTCTTGATCGGGGGAGGTGGTAAGAGAACTTGATCAAGAGGAAACTTACAAATATCTAGGTGTTTGTGAAGGAGACGGAATCAAGCACTCGAAAATAAGGGAAAGGATAAGGAAGGAATGTTACCGCAGAGTAAGAGTAATCTTAAGAACGCAATTGAATGCAAGGAATAGGATCGATTCCATAAACACGCTTGTCATACCAGTAGTAACCTACAGTTAGAATGGGATCAACTGGTCAAGCACAGAGATCCGTAGGCTCGATACAAATATTAGAAAATTCTTAACCATGCACAGAATGCATCACCCTAAGGCAGATACAGATAGAATATATCTCCCTAGGAAAGAAGGAGGACGTGGGTTAATCCAGTTAGACATTGCGTTGAAAACTGCAACAATTGGATTATCTACATATCTAAGGGAATCACATGATTGGATGATCAAACTCGTTTTGAAACACGAAAGCATCAAAAGATCATACTCCATTACAAAAGATGCACAAAGATACAGTAATGGACTACAAATCAGAAGTCCCATTTACTGCTGAAATGGAAAACACAGAAAAAGCAAAGCAGGTAAAAGTAACTGCAAAGAAAGAACTGCTACAGAAACTGGCTCAGAAATGGCAAGAAAAGCCTCTGTATGGAAAATACCCAGAACGAGCTAACAATCCTGATGTTGACAAAACTGTAACCCATCAGTGGTTGGCATCCTCTGGACTGAAATCGGAGACTGAAGGACTGATTATATCAGCACAAGATCAGTGTCTGCCAACAACAAATTACCAGGCCAACATAACAAAAAATGGATGCAGCCCATTATGCCGTGTATCTAAATAACAACCAAAGACCATTGATCATATAATTTCAATGTGCAGTCCTATAGCTCCAACCGAATACCTAAACAGGCATGACAGAGCTGCACAATACATACATTGGATAATGTGTAAGCATTTTGACATGCCCCATCAAAAGAATTGGTTGGAGCATCAACCACCTCCCATACTTGAAAAAGATCACATCTCAATCTTGTGGAACTTTAGCATCCAAACAGACCGAACAATTGATGCAAATAGACCTGATAAAATACTGAATGACTTTAAAAAGTGGGTATGCCTGGTAATTGATATGTCCGTTCCAATAGACAAGAATGTATCTATAAAAACATTTGAAAAATTGAGCAAGTATAAGGACCTGGAGATAGAAATTGGAAAAATTTAGAAGTTGAGAACTAAAACAATACCAGTAGTTGTAAGCGCTCTAGGAATGATACCTAATGGGTCTAATTATTACTTATCGCAAATCCAAGGAAACACGCGTATAGGAGAAATACAAAAGACATTACTAATCGGAAATGCCCATATACTAAGGAAGATTCTGTCAATATAAGTACATCATAAGTCTAAACACATAAAGATGCATGTGTGTGTATGTATGTTCTTTCTTGAACATGTCGGAACTTGTTGTCTCTTGAGGTCACTGGTTGTGACTTGGTGATAACTCGTATGAACTTAAAGCAAGATAAATGCAGCTGTAACAATAATAATAATAATAATAATAATAATAATAATAATAATAATAATAATAAACAAGAAAGAGCAGAGCCGTGGTGGAAGAAGCGACTGAGTGGGCAAATCGGGGAAATGAGAAATGACATAGGAAAGCTTGAGTCACTACTGAATGGGACACTAAAAAACATAGGCACTAAAAATAGACTGGAAATAAAATACAAAACTAGGAGTAAAAAGCTAAATATTATCATAGAGGAATTGAAGCAACGCATTGTAGCAAAGAGTGCCAAAATCAGGCGATACGAGAACAGAGTCAGTCAGTATAAACAGAACCGCATGTTCGACAACAACCAGAAGATGCTGTTTGGACAGCTTGAGGGGAAAGAAAGAGGCAACGACTTGATCCCTGGGGCGGAACAAGCTAAAACATTCTGGAGAGGAATATGGGAGCAGGATGTTAGACACAATGCCCAGGCAGGGTGGATTGAGACAGTACAGAGGGAGATCGGTGAGCAGGCACAACAACAGACTGATTTGAGTATCACAGTTGAAACTCTTAAGGGGCAAGCCAAAAAACTAACCAACTGGAAATCACCAGGCCCAGATGGTGTGCAGGGGTATTGGATTAAACATTTAACATCCCTCCACCCGAAGCTGACGGCCATGTTCAATGACTGCTTGGTGTCGGGTGAGGTGCCAGAGTGGTTGACAAAAGGTACCACAGTTCTGATAATGAAAGACCGAATCAAGGGTAATGATGTTACCAACTATAGACCTATCACATGTCTGCCCGTAATGTGGAAACTGTTGACGAGCATTGTGTCTGAGGAAATCTACCATCACCTCCACACAAACAACTTGTTGCCGGACGAACAGAAAGGATGCCGAAAGAAGTCACGTGGTACAAAGGACCAGTTGCTTATTGATAAGATGGTAATGGGGAATTGCAGGAGGAGACACACTGATCTTGCCATGGGATGGATAGACTACAGAAAGGCATTTGACATGGTGCCTCATTCCTGGATCACCAAAAGCCTGGAGATCTTCAGGGTGGCAGATAACATCAGACAGTTGCTGGGCAGGAGTATGGGGTCCTGGGAGACAGAGTTGACATCAACTGGAGTATCCTTGGGAAGCGTGAAGATCAAGAGAGGTATCTTCCAGGGAGATAGCCTGTCCCCTCTGTTGTTTGTCCTTGCCCTGATGCCCTTGACCATTATGCTGCGAAAAGTGAGAGCAGGATACAAGTTGGGAAGGGGAGAGCTTACCATCAATCACCTCCTCTTCATGGACGATCTTAAGCTCTTCGGGAAAAGTGAGAAGGAGTTGGATGTGCTTGTTGACACTGTCCGTATTTTCAGCAGTGATATATGTATGCAGTTTGGTATTGGTAAATGTGGAGTCATTGTGATGAGGAGGGGTAGGTTGAGCAGAAGTAACGGGATCCAGATACCAACAGGTGAGATGATAAAGGAAATTGACTCTGAGGAAGGATACAAGTATTTGGGCGTTCTGGAGGCTGATGGCATAAAGAACAAAAAAATGAAGGAATTGTTAAGAACTGAATACATTCGGAGAGTAAGGAGCGTATTGAAGTCACATCTGAACAGCAGAAATGCCATAAGCGCAGTAAATTCCCGAGCTGTGTCTATTATTAGGTACAGTGCGGGAATTCTGAGATGGAATGTTGCTGAACAAAAAGAAATGGATAGGAAGACTAGGAAGCTATTGACTATCTACAACATGTTCCACAAGAAGAGTGATGTCGATAGACTCTACCTAAGGAGATCTGAAGGTGGAAGAGGTCTTATCAGCATAGAGGACTGTGTTCAGATGGAGAAAAACAGCCTATACAAATACGTGACCTATAGTAAGGAGCCAATGCTCAGAGCTGTACTGAAGGAGGGGACAGTAGGCCAGGGGATATCCAAGGAGGAAATAACATCAAGGAGGAAGAGCAGCCTTAAGGGAAAATCCCTTCATACTACCTTCTTTGAGAAAACTGAATTTAGAGATCCACAGACATGGAACTGGTTGAGAAGAGGAGACCTCAAAAAGGCTACAGAAGGAATGCTAATGGCTGCGCAGGAGCAGGCCCTCAAAACGAAGTGGTTGAAGCACCATATCTACAAGGAGGAGGCTAGCCCACTGTGCAGGATCTGTGGAGAGAGAGAGGAGACTGTGGCTCACATTGTGTCCGAGTGTAAACACCTAGCCCAGACCCACTATAAGGGCTGGAGACACGATGTGATGGGCAGGGTGATCCACTGGCACCTGTGCAAAGTAAACAATCTACCACATTCTGAGAAATGGTATGAGCATAGGCCAGAGGCGGTGATGGAGAACAGTCAGGTGAAGGTGCTGTGGGATTTTAGGATACAGACGGACAAAAAACTGGAACACAATAGACCTGACCTGGTGGTTGTGGACAAAGAAAAAAGATCGTGCCTGATTGTGGATGTGGCCTGCCCGTTCGACACGAGAGTGCAAGAGAAGGAGAGGGAGAAAATTAACCGATACCAGGACCTAAAGTGGGAGGTGAAAAGGATTTGGAACTGCCATGAAGTCAAAGTGATCCCGATTGTCATAGGCGCACTGGGGACTATCTCCAAAGGTTTCCAGGGATGGTTAAAGAAAATCGGCCCCTTCACGCTTTTTGGAACGCTTCAAAAGGCATGCTTGCTTGGAACGGCAAGAACCCTCCGATACGTCCTGAATATCTGAAGCTGCAGGTAGTGGCTTGATATTCAATCCAACGGACTTTCCAGTTAACCAACATCAATGACTGAGATTCAAGGAATAACAATAATAATAATAATAATAATGATTTTTTATTAACCACAAGTGTTTACATAAAGTAGACATTAAGGACAGTAGATGACAATACAGGACGGTACAAATGGGCATTTCTGCATGTAAAAAAGAAGAAACAGAGGATGTAACAAAAAAAATGTAACCAAAAAAAAACTTCCGAGTGACATTTGTGGAGAAAGCACATTACAAACCACAGTGACCCTGACCAGCAGGGCAAGTGCCCCCTCCCAGTTTTCCACGTTTAATTTACAGACATACTCCGAGCAGGCCCATTCATTCGGGCCATTGTTGCTTCTCTCACCCATCTTTCAACAAAAAGCTGGGAATAGATAACTTCCCTCTCTACCCTGATTTTCCTTTTCAAAGGAAATTTGAAAATGTTAATCAGGGCATCACCGAAGAGGTAAGTGATCGTCTTCAACCCTTTCAAGCGTGTCCAACATACTATCTCTTTCGCCATGGCCACCAGACAGATAAAAACTGCCTGCCCTTCCCGGATAAAGCAAGAGGGTGGGGCAATCCTCACGAGGGACTCAGCTGATAGCCGGATCCGTCCTACACGCGACAGCAGGTGTTCGACAAAAACCCACAAGTCAGCAATGCTTGGACATTTGACGAGTACGTGCAGGACGGTTTCGTCGCCCTGAGCGCATCTCGGAAATTCCCGGCTGACGGCACCTCCATGCCTGTAGAGTTTATCCCAAACTGGCAAAGCTCCTCGAAAGCACTGCCAGGCCAGGGATTTCTGGAAGTTGTCCATAGGCCCCGGCCCGAAAGTTCTTCAGAAGAGATTGGCTAGTTGATTTTCGTCGACGCCTAGTGTCTCCCCAAGTACGTCGTCGCTCTTCCCCTCCACTAATCCTCTATAGAACGCCGAGGTGGAGTTTCCACCGATCACATTGCCCGATTGGTCGAGGGCTGTGAGCGCCTGTAGACATTCCAGTCTCAAAGCGCTCCCTCTCGGTCTTCGCTTGACCCAGGACTGAAGCTCCGTCAAGGAGACGAGCTGGGAAAAGACGCGTCTAGCAAACGGACACCACACCTGATCACCGTCGAGGAAGAAGTGGAGATGTCGTAGCCTGCTCATCATCAGCCACGGCTACCCAGCCCTCTACGTAGCGGGTGTTGACAGCAGATGAACCACCTTACCATCGGAGCGCGTCCCTTCCACAAACTCTCCAGCAGTCAGTCGGGGCGTAGGACAAGGTACAACGGTCACGCGGTCGTAGATGACGGATGGCATGTACGCGGTAGCCATCTCCGCTCGACCTTTCAGGGATAGCTTCCTCTCTGCTCATTTCTCGGTGAGAGAAGCGACACTGCTCGTCACATCGTCCCAGATTTCGTCCGTCTGGAGGTCAGGACCAAGACCGGACCCCTAGCAATTTATCGGTCCATCCGTCCAGCGCCCGACGACGCTGTTGGACGGCATGGACCTGCATCTCCAGGTGCCGAGCTGCAAGCCCACTGACTTTTCGTGGTTGATCATTGCTCTTGTCACCGCTTCGAATTCTCTTAGTGTAGTGCCGTTCGCCTCGATGTGTTTGGCGTTCGACACCACTACGGTGACATCGTCCGCATATGCTGACACGGATTTGCCGCATCCTAGTTCGCGCGGGATCCCCGTCAACGTCTCCAGTTTATGCAGTAATGGCTCGAGAATCAATACATACAAGAGGGACGAGAGGGGACATCCTTGGCGGACCGAGCGCATGATGTTGAACGGTTCCGAAAGGTGACCATTCAGTCTCACAACAGAGCAGATGTCGCTGTACATGGCAGCGATCCAGCCTCTGAAGACGGGCCCAAAACCAGCCGCCTTCAGGACTGCCTCTAGGTAACGATGGTCGACCCTATCGAAAGCTTTCAACTGATCTAAATTGATCAAGGAGCCACCCGTGCGAGGTTCTCTAGCAACCCTCTCTACGATGTATCGCATGAGGTGGAGGATGTCGTGGATGGATCTGTCGGGGATTGGGGCATTCCTGCGCCTTTCCCACCAGGCCACCAACCACAAGCTTCAACGTCTTTGCTAGCACCTTGGCCTACACCTTGAACTCTGTGTTTAGCAGAGTTAAGGGCCTCAAATTATCTATGTTATCCCCCTTGTCGGATCCTTTCTCAGCAGCGCCACCGCTCCTCGGCTCACAGAGCTGGGCATTCTCCCATTCTGTTGCCAGTTGCAGTAGACGTCCGACAAGCGGCCTCCGAACAAGTCTGGCATATGTACGTAAAATTCATAGAGGAGACCATCCAAACCAGGGGATTTACCCCTTGTGCTGCCAGTCATTGCCTCCCGTACTTCAGCGGCTGTTATTGGCTTTTCGCAACACTCCGCATCAGTGGCCGAGCGACGCGGCGGTCCGTCGAGGCAGACACTAAAGTCCATCCCTCGATTCGGCCCGCCACTGCCCCCGAACAGCTGATCGAAGTGTCGCTGAAAAGCTTCACATATTTGACTGGGATCGAGTAGCATGCCCCCTTCGTGGTCCACCAAAGACCGGATCGTGGTTTTGTTGCCACGACGCGCCTCCGCCACTCGGGCCTATTGAACAGCTTTCGTCCCCTGGTGTCTGAAAGCACGCACCCTAGCTCTGACAACGCATCATTTGTTCTTTGCATTGAAGAATTGGTAAAGGGCTAATTTTGCCGCAAGTACGTCGGTCGCGATGCCTTTGTTAGCGCTTCGTCTAATTTTCTAACCATTCTCCCTCTGCTCTATTTTTCTCTATAGGTAAAGCCTTACTAAACATTACGGCTACTATTCTAATCGCTCTTTTCAGAGCAAACCTCCACTTGTTGTTGACGATGGGCCCCGTCAACGCTCGCTTAACTAGTTCGCTAATCTGGTCTCTGTAATCCTTGCGCGCTGGTAAGGGCGCGTTTAGCTTCCAGTAGCCGGGTCCTCGTTATGAAGCCCATCTAAGTCAATCACACACTTCACGAATTTGTGGTCCGTGTAGCTGACTGTCTTGAATTCTGGACAGCCTATGCTAGACCTATCTATTTCCCTACAAAATACTCTATGTATATATTATCTGGATGACCCAACGCGGTTTGTGCAAGTCCACAGTGGCACATTCGGGAAATCCAATCGGTAGCTGTTAGACAGTTCAAAACGCCTGAGCAGGTTGGTGAGGCTCTTGTACCCTCCTTCCCTATCCGTTAATACTACACAGTCCCAGCGTGAATCTCAGATCCCGTTCCAGTCGCCCACTAACACTAAAGAGCGGGACGTTCCTAGAAAGGTCTCCAGACACCGGAAGAAATCAGGCTGCCCTGCTCCTGTCGGGGCATAGACGGCCACTAGCCTGAAAGCTTGCCCGTCTCCGCTGGTCACTCCAACACCACCAACTTACCTTCTGGGTCCTGATAGATGGCCCGTGTGGCGATATCCAAACCTCTCCGAAAAGTTCCAGCAAATCCCCCCCCCCCGATCCAGGACGGCTGGGAGATGCGTACACATCGTAGTCGCCGAAGATCGGTGCGAAGGCACGTGGTTCGGTGATTCTAGTCTCGCTGATGGTCATTACATCTATGTTTAGTAACCTTAGGTGGTTGAGCAGGTGGCCCTACTTCGATGATGACCCCAAGCCACGTGCATTTATGCTGCCTATTCTGAGTGAAGTCATGTTGAAATGGAGTGGAAAAGATGGGAAAGACCATTTACCTTACTTCTCGTAGAGGAATGATGGTTTCTCCATCCCTTTTCACTTGATGCTCTTGTGAAATGACCATTGAATCGTCCCTTCGGCTGGTCGTCGGCTCTTCTGTCAGTATATCCGAATATACTCTCCGGTGGCGTGTCCCTCCTAGGTCTCTGAAATCACCAACAACGTTGGGGAATTCCTTTTTAATGTTTGTGTATTGTTTCTGTGATATTCTTACCATCTTATGTTCGTTGGTGTTTTGATTAGTGCTGGTATTATGTAGTCGTGCTGTGAAATGTCTGTGTGTTCAATTATGTTGTGTGTATTTATTGCAGTGCATTTTTTTTCTGGGGATGGAGTGGGGTTCTGCCATTTTCTTGTCGTTGTTGCTGGGTGTGTGTGTTTTGTTGTTATGTTTGCGATGTTGGTGCTTGTGGTGGTGGTGGTGGTGTTGAAGGTGTTGTTGTTGTTGGTGGTGGGGTTGCCTCCGGTGGTCATGGTGGTGCTATTGTGGGTGGTGGTGTTGGTGTGGTTGCTGCTGTAAATCTCTTTGCAGTAGCCTTTAACCTTTTTTCATTTCTTCCCTCCCTTTTCGAAGGCGACGATGCGCTGCTTCTGCGTTTGTGCCTTCTTGCAACCTTTTGCCATCCCTCTCCCACATCATACTCTATGTCCGATTCTGTGAGGTCGAGGAGGAGTACCAGTTCCAGTCATTCACTTGTTCTTGTTGGTGATGGATGCAATGGAGTCTCTGTTGCAGCTGCAGTTGGTATTACTGTTGTTGCTAATACTTCCACTGCTGCTGCTGTTCTTTATTTCCGTGAGGTGGGTATGGGTGCCACGGACCTATCCTTCCTGCTTGCTGCCTGTCCTGTTGCTGGTAGCAGTGGAGCCGGTTTCGGAAGGAGGGGGGTTTTCTCATTTCTCAGGGTTTTCTCATTGCAGAAGACTCTGAGGTGAGTCTTCGACCCACAGCGAAAGCATTTCGGGCGTCTGCCCTCAACACCTATGGGCGGTTGTGTGGCGTTATCGAAGTCTATCACATCCGGGATAGCTTCGATGCACTCCTGGTTGATTTGAATTAACATCTCAATGGGGTGCCGACCCAAACTTCTCGTACTTTTACACTCGGATGCACATTATTATTATTATTGTTATTGTTATTCCTTGAATCTCAGTCATTGATGTTGGTTAACTGGAAAGTCCGTTGGATTGAATATCAAGCCACTACCTGCAGCCTCAGATATTCAGGACGTATCGGAGGGTTCTTGCCGTTCCAAGCAAGCATGCCTTTTGAAGCGTTCCAAAAAGCGTGAAGGGGCCGATTTTCTTTAACCATCCCTGGAAACCTTTGGAGATAGTCCCCAGTGCGTCTATGACAATCGGGATCACTTTGACTTCATGGCAGTTCCAAATCCTTTTCACCTCCCACTTTAGGTCCTGGTATCGGTTAATTTTCTCCCTCTCCTTCTCTTGCACTCTCGTGTCGAACGGGCAGGCCACATCCACAATCAGGCACGATCTTTTTTCTTTGTCCACAACCACCAGGTCAGGTCTATTGTGTTCCAGTTTTTTGTCCGTCTGTATCCTAAAATCCCACAGCACCTTCACCTGACTGTTCTCCATCACCGCCTCTGGCCTATGCTCATACCATTTCTCAGAATGTGGTAGATTGTTTACTTTGCACAGGTGCCAGTGGATCACCCTGCCCATCACATCGTGTCTCCAGCCCTTATAGTGGGTCTGGGCTAGGTGTTTACACTCGGACACAATGTGGGCCACAGTCTCCTCTCTCTCTCCACAGATCCTGCACAGTGGGCTAGCCTCCTCCTTGTAGATATGGTGCTTCAACCACTTCGTTTTGAGGGCCTGCTCCTGCGCAGCCATTAGCATTCCTTCTGTAGCCTTTTTGAGGTCTCCTCTTCTTAACCAGTTCCATGTCTGTGGATCTCTAAATTCAGTTTTCTCAAAGAAGGTACTATGAAGGGATTTTCCCTTAAGGCTGCTCTTCCTCCTTGATGTTATTTCCTCCTTGGATATCCCCTGGCCTACTGTCCACTCCTTCAGTACAGCTCTGAGCATTGGCTCCTTACTATAGGTCACGTATTTGTATAGGTTGTTTTTCTCCATCTGAACACAGTCCTCTATGCTGATAAGACCTCTTCCACCCTCAGATCTCCTTAGGTAGAGTCTATCGACATCACTCCTCTTGTGGAACATGTTGTAGATAGTCAATAGCTTCCTAGTCTTCCTATCCATTTCTTTTTGTTCAGCAACATTCCATCTCAGAATTCCCGCACTGTACCTAATAATAGACACAGCTCGGGAATTTACTGCGCTTATGGCATTTCTGCTGTTCAGATGTGACTTCAATACGCTCCTTACTCTCCGAATGTATTCAGTTCTTAACAATTCCTTCATTTTTTTGTTCTTTATGCCATCAGCCTCCAGAACGCCCAAATACTTGTATCCTTCCTCAGAGTCAATTTCCTTTATCATCTCACCTGTTGGTATCTGGATCCCGTTACTTCTGCTCAACCTACCCCTCCTCATCACAATGACTCCACATTTACCAATACCAAACTGCATACATATATCACTGCTGAAAATACGGACAGTGTCAACAAGCACATCCAACTCCTTCTCACTTTTCCCGAAGAGCTTAAGATCGTCCATGAAGAGGAGGTGATTGATGGTAAGCTCTCCCCTTCCCAACTTGTATCCTGCTCTCACTTTTCGCAGCATAATGGTCAAGGGCATCAGGGCAAGGACAAACAACAGAGGGGACAGGCTATCTCCCTGGAAGATACCTCTCTTGATCTTCACGCTTCCCAAGGATACTCCAGTTGATGTCAACTCTGTCTCCCAGGACCCCATACTCCTGCCCAGCAACTGTCTGATGTTATCTGCCACCCTGAAGATCTCCAGGCTTTTGGTGATCCAGGAATGAGGCACCATGTCAAAAGCCTTTCTGTAGTCTATCCATCCCATGGCAAGATCAGTGTGTCTCCTCCTGCAATTCCCCATTACCATCTTATCAATAAGCAACTGGTCCTTTGTACCACGTGACTTCTTTCGGCATCCTTTCTGTTCGTCCGGTAACAAGTTGTTTGTGTGGAGGTGATGGTAGATTTCCTCAGACACAATGCTCGTCAACAGTTTCCACATTACGGGCAGACATGTGATAGGTCTATAGTTGGTAACATCATTACCCTTGCTTCGGTCTTTCATTATCAGAACTGTGGTACCTTTTGTCAACCACTCTGGCACCTCACCCGACACCAAGCAGTCATTGAACATGGCCGTCAGCTTCGGGTGGAGGGATGTTAAATGTTTAATCCAATAACCCTGCACACCATCTGGGCCTGGTGATTTCCAGTTGGTTAGTTTTTTGGCTTGCCCCTTAAGAGTTTCAACTGTGATACTCAAATCAGTCTGTTGCTGTGCCTGCTCACCGATCTCCCTCTGTACTGTCTCAATCCACCCTGCCTGGGCATTGTGTCTGACATCCTGCTCCCATATTCCTCTCCAGAATGTTTTAGCTTGTTCCGCCCCAGGGATCAAGTCGTTGCCTCTTTCTTTCCCCTCAAGCTGTCCAAACAGCATCTTCTGGTTGTTGTCGAACATGCGGTTCTGTTTATACTGACTGACTCTGTTCTCGTATCGCCTGATTTTGGCACTCTTTGCTACAATGCGTTGCTTCAATTCCTCTATGATAATATTTAGCTTTTTACTCCTAGTTTTGTATTTTATTTCCAGTCTATTTTTAGTGCCTATGTTTTTTAGTGTCCCATTCAGTAGTGACTCAAGCTTTCCTATGTCATTTCTCATTTCCCCGATTTGCCCACTCAGTCGCTTCTTCCACCACGGCTCTGCTCTTTCTTGTCTGTTGTTTCCTCTCGCTTTTATACCAAGTAGTTTCCTCACCGTATTTGCTGTTGCTTTGAGGATATTGTTGCACTGGTGAAGACTCCTCGCCTCAAGGTATGGGATGACTTTGTTTACCTTAGCTGTTGTTTCTTTTAACTTTTTCCTGTCTACAAATCTTAGGTTCATAGGTCTCCCACTATCATTGTTCAACTCATCTACCACTAAATTTAGGATGTCAACCGAATCTTGTCCTAGCCCGTCAGCATTCATCTCCTCAGTGGCCGTATCTCTGTTCCAGGTATTATTTATCTCAGTATTCAGATCATTGTCTGCTTCGGGTGGTTCCTCCGTTCTCAGGACCTCCTCACCTTCATTTCCCGCCGGCTCGCTTGTCTGGCATACTACACCCGCCATCTCCAAGCCATTCTCTCTGCTCAGTTCCTCCAGTTCCAGCTCGCTTATCCACCCATTAGTTCTTATTACCCGAGCCTGCCCGGCCAATTTTTGTTCATCTAATTTAAATAAACCAATCTCGTTCCAGATGTTATGCATCCGTCTCCTGTAGCCCCTCTCCTTGGGGTTACTTTTCAGGTAGCATTGCATAACAGTTCTATTCAATTCTTTCGTCCAGTTGGTTCTGGCCCCTTTCCTTCTTCTTCTTCCTCCAACATCAGCAGTATTTGGTTGAGAGTCAGGTTCCTGCTGCTGAGCTAGGGGGCACCTGTTGGGTGAGAGTCTGTCACATGACGTTCTAGTCTCCATTTCACCGTTATTCGAACTGTTTATGTTCGATATTTAAACACTCTTATCGAGGATTGGCGAACGTATGTTTACATAGCCATCTGTGGATCCGCCATCCCACTTGGCCCTTGTGTGGCATTATCACCACGCTGTATACGGACACACATAAACAAACAAACACACGGGCAGAAAGGGCCCCGAAAATGAATAAGCATAAGTTTCATTGTAATGTAGTATTCGAATGTCTGACTTAGTTTTTGTTTTTTAAGTTTTACTTTTTCCCCCCTCTTCTCTGTCCGTCCGCCTGCTTCTCTCTTCATTCTTATTTTCTTTACGTTTTGGGGGTTTCTTTTTTTGTTTTTGTTTTTCTCTGTTTGTTTTTCTCGTTTTTTTTTTTTTTTTTTTTTTTTGTTGCTGTTGTTGCTGTGCTGCTTTGCTTTTGTTGTTTGTTTTTTCTTTTTTCTTTTGAGTCTATCTATATATTTTGATGCCTTCCTCTTTGTTAGTAGTAGGAATTCTATAATGTGGAAGTGGCAGCCAGCAGAGGCTGGCGGCGTTGGCGATACTGAGACAGTGGTGGCGGTGATGTCGACACCGAGGCAGTGGTGGCGGTGATGCGACCGTATTACTGCAGTGATGGTGCTGTAGCGGTGGCAGCAGCAGTGAAAGAGTCAAGGGGTGGTGGCGGCGGTGATGGGATAGTGGTGGTAATGATGGCCGTAGTGAGCGGTGGCGGTGAAGGTGAAAATGCTGTTGTGTTTAGTGTACACAGATGATGGGGTGGGTGGTGTATCTAGTTTCTGGTGTTGGTGAGTTTAGCTGTCCTATATAGTGTAGCCAGAGGAGAGGAGGGGGGGGGCTTCTTCTTCTTCCATTTATAGCCATTTTATTTTTTTTGGATATACAGTGTACAATACAAAGTTGAATATTTGAATATTTGAGCCGTATTACTGTAGTGATGGTGCTGTAGCGGTGGCAGCAGCAGTGAAGGAGTCAAGGGGTGGTGGCGGCGGTGATGGGATAGTGGTGGTAATGATGGCCGTAGTGAGCGGTGGCGGTGAAGGTGAAAATGCTGTTGTGTTTAGTGTACACAGATGATGGGGTGGGTGGTGTATCTAGTTTCTGGTGTTGGTGAGTTTAGCTGTCCTATATAGTGTAGCCAGAGGAGAGGAGGGGGGGGGGGGTTCTTCTTCTTCCATTTATAGCCATTTTTTTTTTTTTGGATATACAGTGTACAATACAAAGTTGAATATTTGAATATTTGAGCCTTATAACAATATATTTTGGGTCCGAATTTTTTGGGGCTCAAGCCGGGTGCTTTACGTAGCATTTGTACTAAGAGTTCTTATTTCACAAATGATTTAAATATGTTAAAAATTCAAAACTTACGGGAGCGATTTCATGACCTCCGTCACCTCGTGCGTCTTCTTCCCTTTTTTTCCCCTTTATATTATTATTATTATTATTATTATTATTATTATTATTATTATTATTATTATTATTATTATTATTATCATTATTGTTGTTGTTGTTACTCTTTGAGTCTCAGTCATTGATGTTAGTTAACTGGAAAGTTTGTTGAAATGAATATCAAGCCACTACCTGCAGATATTTAAGACGTATCGGAGGGTTCTTGCTGTTCCAAGCAAGCATGCCTTTTGAAGCGTTCCAAAAAGCGTGAAGGGGCCAATTTTCTTTAACCATCCCTGGAAACTTTTTGAGATAGTCCCTAGTGCGCTTATGACAATCGGGATCACTTTGACTTCATGGCAGTTCCAAATCCTTTTTACCTCTCCCTTTAAGTCCTGGTATCGGTTAATTTTCTCCCTCTCCTTCTATTGCACTCTCGTGTCGAATGGGCACGATCTTTTTTCTTTGTCCACAACCACCAGGTCAGGTCTATTGTGTTCCAATTTCTTGTCCGTCTGTATCCTAAAATTCCACAGTACCTTCACCTGATCGTTTTCTATCACCGACTCTGCCTTATGCTCATACCACTTCTCAGAATGTGGTAAATTGTTTACTTTGCATAGGTGCCAGTGGATCACCCTACCCATCACATCATGTCTCCAGCCCTTATAGTGAGTCTGGGCTAAGTGTTTACACTCGGATACAATGTGAGCCATAGTCTCCTCTCTCTCTCCACAGATCCTGCACAGTGGGCTAGCCTCCTCCTTGTAGATATGGTGTTTCAACCACTTCGTTTTGAGGATCTGCTCCTGCGCAGCCATTAACATTCCTTCTGTAGCCTTTTTAACGTCTCCTCTTTTCAACCAGTTCCATGTCTGTGGATCTCTAAATTCAGTTTTTTCAAAGAAGGTAATATGAAGGGATTTTTCCTGAAGGCTGCTCTTTCTCCTTGATGTTATTTCCTCCTTGGACATCCCCTGGCCTATTGTCCCCTCCTTCAGTACAGTTCTGAGCATTGGCTCCTTACTATCAGTCACGTAATTGTGTAGGTTGTTTTCTCCATCTGAACACAGTCCTCTATGCTGATAAGACCTCTTCCACCTTCAGATCTCCTTAAGTAGAGTCTATCGACATCACTCCTCTTGTGGAACATGTTGTAGATAGTCAATAGCTTGCTATTCTTCCTATCCATTTCTTTCTGTTCAGCAACATTCCATCTCAGAATTCCCGCACTGTACCTAATAATAGACACAGCTCGGGAATTTACTGCACTTATGGCATTCCTACTGTTCAGATGTGACTTTAATATGCTCCTTACTCTCCGAATGTATTAAGTTCTTATGAATTCCTTCATTTGTTTGTTCTTGATGTCATCAGCCTCGAGAACGCCCAAATACTTGTATCCTACTTCAGAGTCAATTTCCTTTATCATTTCACCTGTTGGTACCTGGATTCCGTTACTTCTGCTCAACTTACCCCTCTTCATCACAATGACTCCACACTTACTAATACCAAATTGCATACATATATCATTGCTGAAAATACGGACAGTGTCAACAAGCACATCCAACTTCATCTCACTCTTCCCGAAGAGCTTAAGATCGTCCATGAAAAGGAGGTGATTGATGGTAAGCCCTCCCTTTCCCAACCTGTATCCTGCTCTCAGTACACTGGTCAGGGGCATCAGGGCAAGGACAAACAACAGAGGGGACAGACTCTCTCCCTGGAAGATACCTCTCTTGATCTTCACGCTTCCCAAGGATTCTCCAGTTGATGTTAACTCTGTTTCCCAGGACTTCATACTTTTGCCCAACAACTGTCTGATGTTATCCGACACCTTGAAGATCTCCAGGATTTGGCGATCCAAGAATGAGGCACCATGTCAAATGCCTTTTTGTAGTCTATCCATCCCATGGCAAGACCAGTGTGTCTCCTCTTGCAATTCCTCATTACCATCTTATAAATAAGTAAATGGTCCTTTGTACCACGTGACTTCTTTCGGCATCCTTTCTGTTCGTCCGGTAACAAGTTGTTTGTGTAGAGGTGATGGTAGATTTCCTCAGACATAATGCTTGTCAACAGTTTCCAGTTTACGGACAGACGTGTGATAGGTCTATAGTCGGTAACATCATTACCCTTGATTCGGTCTTTCATTATCAGAACTGTGGTACCTTTTGTCAACCACTCTGGTACCTCACCTGACATCAAGCATTCATTGAACATGGTTGTCAGTTTCGGGTGGAGGGATGTTATATTTTTAATCCAATACCCCTGCACACCATCTGGGCCTGGTGATTTCCAGTTGGTTAGTTTTTTGGCCTGCCCCTTAACAGTTTCAACTGTGATACTCAAATCAGTTTGTTGTTGTGCCTGTTCACTGATCTCCTTCTGTACTGTCTCAATCTACACTGCCTGGTCATTATGTTTAACATCCTGCTCCCATATTCCTCTCCAGAATGTTTTAGTTTGTTCCGCATCAGGGATCAAGTCGTTGCCTCTTTCTTTCCCTTCAAGCTGTCCAAACAGCATCATCTGGTTGTTGTCGAACATGCGGTTCTGTCTATACTGACTGACTCTGTTCTCGTATTGCCTGATTTTTGCACTCTTTGCTACAATGCGTTGTTCAGTTCCTCTCTGATCATATTTAGCTTTTTCCTCCTAGTTTTGTACTTTATTTCCAGTCTATTTTTAGTGTCTATGTTTTTTAGTGTCTATGTCTTTTAGTGTCCCATTCAGTAGGGACTCAAGCTTATTATTATTATTATTAGGGTAGATACGTACATGGTGGATAGAATGTTATGGAATTGCTCCCGTACGTTTTTGATTTTTTACATAATTAAAACAATTGTGATAGAATAATTCTTATTACAAATGGGACATAAGATACCAGTCTTTACTCTCAGGGAGTGACACACATAAAATTATGGCATAGAGCTCCAATATTTCATACTTAATTTTGTATCAGAAATGTTATAGTAAAACAAAAATGTTTACAAATGGAAGAAAACAACACCCAAATAAATTCACCACCGCCGCCGCCGCCACCACCACCACTACCACAAGAGAATTAGCTAGATACAACTAGAACAACAGTATCACAACACCATCACTACAGTATTACTATCGCATCACCAGCGTCACCATTGCATCATCGCTACCATCACTATTCCCCCACTACCTCCTGTTAAGAGAGGGATGGTAATAGTGTCACGACACATGACTAGAAGCGAGGAAATCACCAAAAGATATAAAAATATATAAATAGACAGATTTAGTGATCTAGTGAAACAGCTAACAACAACAACAACCCCAAAATGATTATTGTTGTTGTATCTCTAAACTCTCTCAAAATGTTTAGTTTAAACGATGTCAAATGTAAACTATAATATAATAATAATTATTGTTTCTACTAATAATAATGATTTCTTTATTGGCCACAAGGGCTGACATCAAGAAAAACATTACAGACGCAGAGGACGGCACAGGACGGTACGATGTGAGTTTTGTGCGCGTAAATATTTTTATTATTTATATAAGAAAAGAAAAAAAAGGACATAGAAACATATATATATATATATAAACAATAAAAATGAAAATGGAAACAATGAAAATTCACCAATAGTGGGGAAACCTCCGAGGTTTACTCCTGGGGAAAACCACATAAAAGACCACGGCCACCCTGACCACCAGGGCAAGCGCCCTCTCTCAATTTTTCTATTTCTCAAACTACAGACGTATATTCAGAGTGGTCCCGTTCACTCGGTCCATTCTCGCTACATTCACCCACCTTTTAACAAACTTGCTAGAAAGCACCACTTGCCTCTCCACCCTGATTTTCCTCTTCAAGTGAAACTTGAAAAAGTTAATTAGGGATTCGCCGAAGAGGAAAGTGTCTGTCTTTAACCCTTTTAACCTTGTCCACCACACAATCTGTTTCGCCATGGCCACCAGGCAGATGATAACCGCCTGTCCTTCCTCCTCGAAGTAAGACGGCGAGACCATCTGCCCAATGGACTCAGTCGACAACCGGATCAGTCCTACACTCGACAGCAACTGTTCGACATAGCTCCACAAGTTAGCAATGCGCGGGCACTGAACGAGTGCGTGCATGACGGTTTCGTCGCACTGCGCGCATCTAGGATAGGCTCGTCTGATGGCACCTCCCTGCCTGTAGAGCTTATCTCGAACCGGCAGCGCTCCCCGGTAGCACTGCCAGGCCAGGGATTTTTGGAAGTTATCCATAGGCCCTTGGCTGAAAGTTCTCCGGAAGAGAGCAAACAACTGATCTTCTTCGACGCCCAGGATCTCTCCGAGAATGTCGTCGCTCTTCCCCTCCACTAGTCCTCTATAGAACGCCAAGGTGGATGTTCCACCGATACTGGTGCCCAGCTGGCAGGGGGCAGTGAGCGACTGGAGACATTCCAGTTTCCAAGCGCTATTCCAGGACTGCAGCTCCGTCAAGGAGACGAGCTGTGGGAAAATGTGCCTGGCGTAGGGCGACCACACCTGTTCACCGTCAAGGAAGCACCAGAGATGTCGCAGCCTCAGCGCATGTTTGTCCATCATCAGCCATGACATGCACAGTCCTCCAGGCAACGGGTGTTGACAACAGATGGATCGTCTAATATGGGAGCGCGTCCCTTCCACAAAAAGTGGAAGAGGAGCCGCTCCATTTTGGTGAGAGTTGTGCTGGAGCAAGGGACGACGGTGAGGCGGTAGCAGATGACGGATGCGGTGTACGCATTCGCCACCTCCGCCCGGCCTTTCAGGGACAGCTTTCTCTCGGCCCGTTTCTGGGTGAGGGAGGCCACCCTGCTTGTCACCTCGTTCCAGTTTTTCTCCATCTGGAGGTCCGGTCTAAACCAGTCCTGAGCAATTTAACCAGCCCGTCCGTCCAACGTCCCACGACGCTGTCGGACGGCATGTACTTGCCTCTCGAGGTGCCGAGCTGCAAGCCCACCGACTTTTCCTGGTTTATCATTGCTCCTGTCACCGCTTGGTATTCCTTGAGAGCGGTGCCGAGCATCTGGAAGTGCCTGGTGCTCGAAATCACCACGGTGACGTGTCGGCGTAAGCCGACTCATACTTCCCGCATCCTACTTCGCGTGGGACACCCCTCATTGGCCCCAGTTTGTGCAGTAACGGCTCGAGAGCCAATACGTACAAGAGGGACGAGAGCGGACAACCTTGGCCGACTGAGCGCATGATGATGAACGGCTGCGACAGATGACCATTCACCTTCACAGCTGAGCAGATGTCGCTGTACATTGCTGCGATCCAACCCCTGAAAACGGTGTCGAAACCGGCTGCCTCGAGGACCGCCGCCATGTACCGATGGTCGACCCTATCGAATGCTTTGGATTGATCCAAGTTGATCAGTGCCCCACCCGTGCCAGGTTCCTTAACCACCCTCTCTATGAGGTATCGCATGAGGTGGAGCTTGTCGTGTATGGATCTGTCCGGAATGGCGCATGTCTGCGCCTCTCCCACCAGACCCTTGACGACAAGCGCCAACCTCGTTGCTAACACCTTGACCAAAATCTTGAACTCTGCGTTTAGCAGGGTTATGGGCCTGAAATTATCGATAAGATCCCCCTTGTTCGGGTCTTTTCTTAGCAGCGCCACTGCTTCCCGACTCACAAAACTGGGAATGCTCCCGTTCTGTTGCCAGTTGCAGTAGACGTCTGCCAACAGGTCACCGAACATGTCTGGCATAAATGCAAAAAGCTCGTAGGGCAGACCATCCAAACCTGGCGATTTACCTCTTGAGCAGTTAGCCATCGCTTCCCGTATTTTACCGGCTGTTATTGGCTTTTCGCACTACTGTGCTGCGGTCGTCGAGAACCGAGGCAGTCCGTCGAGGTATGTACTGAAGTCCATACCCCGATCCCGGCCGCCGCTGCTCCCGAACAGTTCAGCAAAGTGCTGCTGAAAAGCTTCACACATCCGCTCGGGTTCGAGCATCACGCACCTGTTTTGGTCAGACAAAGACCGAATTGTGGCTGTGTTCCCACGTCGCGCCTCTGCCACCCGGCTTTTGGACGGCTTTTGTCTCCTCGTGTTTCAGAGCACGCGCTCTAGCTCTGACAACGCAGCCTCCGTGTTTTGCGTTGAAGAATTGGTCGAGTGCCAATCTCGCCGCAAGTACGATGCCTGTCCTAAACGCCTCTTCTAGCTATCTGACTAGCTCTCCCTCTACTCTATTTTCCTCCATCACTACTCTGTTAAACCTAATCGACTCTACTTTAATTGCCCTTTTCAGGGCGAACCACCACCTGTTGTTGACGACAGCTACCGTCAACGCCCGCTAAACTAATACGCTAATCCGGTCTCTGTAGGCTTTGCGCGCCAGGAAAGACGCGTTCAGCTTCCAGTAACCAGGCTCTTGTCTATGAAGTCTGTCTATGTCGATCTCACAGATCACACATTTGTGGTCTGTGTAGTCGACTATTTTAAATTGTGGACAACTTATACTAGCCTTATCTAGTTCTCTGCAGAATACCCTATCTAGATAGGATCTGGATGACCCAATACGGTTTGTCCATGTCCACATTGGCACATACTGGTTATCCAGTCGATACCTGTCAGACAGTTCAAAACGTCTGAGCATGTTGGTGAGACTCTTGCACATACCTCGCCTATCCACTAGCCCCATACAATCCCAGCATGCATCCAAGATACCGTTCCAGTCTCCCACTAACACTAAAGAGCGGGACGTTCCAATAAAGGTCTCTAGACGTCTGAAGAAATCTGGCCGTCCTGTCCCTGCTGGGGCGTAGACGGCTACTAGCCTGAAAACATTGCCTTCGCTGCCGGTCACGTCCAGCACCACCGACCAACCTTCTGGGTCTAGGAAGATGGCCCGTATGGCGAGATCCAAGCCTTTCCGAAAAAGAACGGCAACCCCTCCCCCGATCCTGGATGGCTGGAAGATGCGTATACATCGTAGGAGCCGAAGATCGGTGCGAAGGCTTGTGCTTCGGAGATTCTGGTCTCACTGATGGCCACCACATCTATGTTTAGTGACCTGAGGTCGTTGAGCAGGTGACCCTGCTTTCAAGATGACTCCAGGCCACGTGCATTTATACTGCCTATCCTGAGTACGGCCATGTTGGATGAGAAACGGGGCAAGTGAGAAAGGGTCACTTACCTTGATCGTGTGGTGAACCGTCCCTTTCTCTAGTCATGGGTGTTTCCAAGAGGATGTCAGTGTATATCGCCTTGGTAACCGACCCTCTGGAGTCTCCAACTGCGTTGGGGAATTTTTGTTTTAAAGGTTTGTATTGTTCTATTGAGATTTCAATGATGCTTATGTTTGTCGGGAGAGTTCTTGGTGTTGGTGGGGTGTAGTAGTTTTTTTTTGTGATATCTGTGTGCTGCTTTATATAATGTATGAGTTCTTTTTTTGCCATGTTTATGGCTGTGTACTTTTTTGGCGGAAAGGTGATTTTGTTGGGGTTTTCTTACCGTTGCTATTTGGTGTGTGTGTCTTGTGTTTGCCTTGTTGTTTTTGGTGATGGTGGTAGTGGAGTAGTTGTTGTTGTCAGTGGTGCTTGTGGTGGTGATGGTGGTGGTGTTGCTGCAAGTTTCCTTGCTGCCTTTACCCCTCTTTGTATGCCTTCGCTTTTGGAGGGTGAATCTAAGGGTTTTTTTGTTTTTTGTTTTTTTGTGGCAGACCGTTTGCCACTTCACTTCCACCTCAAACTCCATGTCGGATTCTGTGGTTTCTGGAAGGGGTATGTGCTCCACGGCTGTTGGTCGTGGTAGGGAGCCCTCTTCGGCAATTTTGTTGCTGGTGTAGCTACTTCAAATGTAGCTATTGGTGTTGCCGCCACGGATGATACTGCTTTAGTTGTCCGTGGTCTTGGTACGAGTCCTACAGACGTTGCCCTCCTACTCACCGTGGAAGGGGCTTCTGCGTTTGTTGCCTGCCCTGCTGTTGGTAGCAGCGGACCAGGTATTGGAAGGAGATGGGCCTTCTTCTTCGCTGTCTTCTGCAGGCAAAAGGCCCTGAGGTGACCCTTCGACCCACAGAGATAACATTTTGGCCGTCTTTCTTCTACACTTATAGGGAGTTGGAGTCCTTCCTCGATGTCTATGATATCGGGGATAGCGTTGATACATTCAGGGTCACTTTGTATAAGCATTTGCATGCCTATACCTGACCAGTTCTCCCTCCCTATGTTTTCTACTTGCAGCATGGTCGTCCTGTTCTCGATTCCCGCAAGGACAGATGCGGCCAGCCAAGGTATGGGCACGTCGGGTGGGACCTGGGTCACTTTGACCCTCACAATTTTCTGCCCGCAGTAGGAGGGCACCAAGACTATCTCCTCGCTCTTTAGGGTTTCCAAAGTGTGAGCCTTTGCTTCCTGGCGGGTGGCGATAAGTACCTCTACTGTGGCGTAATTTCTGCCTCGGGTGATGTGGGTTTTGCGTGCCTAGACGCACCCCAAGGTCTTTTGGATTTGAGCCTCCATGGGTCTCTCCACCCGATGTGACATTTTGCTTACGGTGCGGTAAGTCAACGTCCGTAGTTGCAGGTCCTTGAAAAAATCGGGTGGAGGTTTCAGGGAGACTCTATTGGCGCTTCTTGTCACCATGGCCCTTGCGACTGCCATCTACTCCTCTGTGACTAACACTCTCTCGATATTTCGGGCGACACCTGCAAAAGAAGTGGTCCCTTTTTCAGCAGCACCACCATTGTTGCCGCTATTGGTCTTACTGGTGGTGCTGAGATCGCTATTATAGGTATCGGTGTCATTGTTGTTCTTGTTGTTTTCGTTGATACTGTTGCTGTTGTTCCGGTTATTGTGGCTGTTGTTATTATTGTTGTTTTTGTTGATACTGTTCCTACTATTATTGTTGTTGTGGCTGTTGTTATTGTTATTGTTATTGTCGTTCTCGACCTTACCGCTGTTATTTTTGTTATTGTCGTTCTCGGCTTTACCGCTGTTATTTTTGGTGCTATTTTTGGTGTTGTTTGTGTTAGAAATATTTGTTAATTTTAAATCTGTAACAATCTTTTTCTATGTAATATCTTCGTTTATATTTACCTCCGCTGGAACGCTGTCTTGTTGACATGATGATAAATTCTCCCTCTCTCTGTGTTAATGACAGCGCTCTCTCTCTTTCTTGTGTTATCCATGTTGAAATAAAAAAAAACATATTTCACACAAATACGACACCCCGTAAAGGGGTGCCGTATTATTTACGAGTGAACCGTTGTATTAGGTGGGTCACTTCTTCTAAACTTTTATCAAATTTAAAACTTGAATAAAAGGTTTAGGATGGTTGAAAACGAGGTAAAACGTTGAAAAAAAACTGGATGCGATAAGAAGCGTGGTTTCACCAACAATAATAATAATAATAATATAATAATAATAATGATAAGCAACAAGTCGAAGAATTACAGAACTAAACACAGACAAAAACAATTGCAACAACAGAAGAAAAACAAATTTCACAAGTTTTGAACGCAATAACCCCTACTTCTCTCGTAGCTAAAACCAAAAATAGCAGCAGCAGCAACAACAACAGTAGTAACCAATGTTACTGGCCTTGAAAAACAAAAAGGTAAAAAGAAAAAGAATCAAAGTCAGACATTCAAATATTACATTGAAACTTATGTTTATTTTTTAAAGTGTTTATCTATTTGATTGTTTATTTATGTTCGTCTACAGCGCGATGGTGCCACGCTAAAATCACTGGGGGTGATGAAATCACCGGTGGTTATGTCACCTTTCATTCACCAATCCTCGATATGAGTGTTTAAATGTCGAACCTAAACAATTCGAATAACGGTGAAGAGGAGACTGGAACGCCATGTAAAAGACTCTCACCCAGCAAGTGCTCGCTGGCCCAGCAGCAGGGACCTGGCTGTCATCCAAATAAAGCTGGTGTTGGAGGAAGGAGAAGGAAAGGGACAAGAACCAACTAGACGAAAGAATTGAATAGAACTGTCATTGAATGTTACCTGAAGAGTAACTACATGGGAAAAGGCTTTAGGAAACGGATGCATAACATCTGGAAGGAAATTGGTCTATTTAAATTAGCTGAACAAAAATTGGCCGGGCAGGCTCGGGGAATAAGAACTCATGGATGGATAAGCGAGTTTGGAATTGGAGGAACTGAACAGAGAGACTAAGTTGGAAATGGAGAGTGGAGTATGTCAGGCAAACGAGCCAGTGGGAAATGAAGGTGAAGAGGTTAAGATACCTGAAAAAGCATCCGAAGCAGACAGTGATCTGAATGTTGGAATAAATAACATCTGGAACAAAGATACAGCCATTGAGGAAATGAATGCTGATGTGGTAGGACAAGATTTGGTTGATATCCTGAACTTAGTGGTAGATGAAATGAACAATGATAGGGGAAAACTTATCAACCTAAGATTTGTAGACAGGAAAACATTAAAATAATCAACAGCTAAAATAATTAAAGTCATCCCATACCTTGAGGCAACAATATCCTCAAAGCAACAGCAAATGCGGTGAGGAAATTACTTCGCATAAAAACGAGAGGAAACAACAAATAAGAAAGACCAGGACCTTGGTGGAAGAAACGACTGAATGGTCAATTCAAGGAAATAAGTAGACATTGGAAAGCTTGAGTCGCTACTTAATGGGACATTACAAAACATAGACAGTAAAAATAGATTGGAAATAAAGTACAAAACTAGGAGGAAAAAGCTAAATATTATCATAGAGGAACTGAAGCAACGCGTTGTAGCAAAAAGTGCAAAGATTAGGCAGTATGAGAGCAGAGTCAGTCAGTATAGACAGAACCGACCGTTTGACAACAGCCAGAAGATGTTTGGACAGCTTGAAGGGAAAGAATGAGGCAACGACATGATCCCTGAGGCGGAACAGAATAAAACATTCTGGAGAGGAATATGGGAACAGGATGTTGAACATAATCATCAGGCAGTGTGGATTGAGACAGTACAAAAGTAGATTCGAGAACAAGCACACCAACAAAATGATTTGAGTATCACAGTTGAAACTCTTAAAGGGCAGGCCAAAAAACTAACCAACTGGAAATCACCAGGCCCAGATGGTGTGCAGGGTATTGGATTAAATATATAACACCCCTTCACCCGAAACTGACAACCATGTTCAATGACTGCTTGATATCGGGTGAGGCACCAGAGTTGTTGACAAAAGGTACCATAGTTCTGGTAATGAATGAGCGAATCACGGGTAATGATGTTACCAACTATAGACCTATCACATGTCTGTCCGTAATGTGGAAACTGTTAACAAGCATTGTGTCTGAGGAAATCTACCATCACCTCCACATAAACAACTTGTTACCGGATGAACAGAAAGGATGCCGAAAGAAGTCCCGTGGTACAAAAGACCAGTTACTTATTGATAAGATGGTCATGAGGAATTGAAAGAGGAGACACACTGGTCTTGCCATGGGATGGATAGATTACAAAAAGGCATTCGACATAGTACCTCATTCTTACATAAACAAAAGCCTAGTGATCTTCAAGGTGCAGATAACATCAGACAGTTGTTATATATATGAAGGCTAGGACCTTGGATACTTATACCCTACAAGTTGTGTTATATGCTCGTGAATGTATTAACTTGATGCTTCGGAAACTCTCAAAATTCCAGAACCACACCATAAGACTTATGATTGGAAGCTGCTTAGTGACTGAGCGACTGTATCTGTATCAGTTGGCTGATGAACATCACCAGGCTTAGACCAATCATATCGGTTGTCAGGACAGTGTGCTTAAACTGTATGATCATATCAAAAGATCAACTTGGGGCGTAAGAAGGAAAGTTGGTTATGAAGAGAATCAGGGATCGGCAGCCAAAACGACGGCTTAGTAATTCTAACTTATTCACTGGACATGAACTTTGGTCTTTAAACTCTACTGTTGCTGATTGAAATTAGTGGAGTAAAACGTCATGTTTCTGCGCAATCTGCAAACGGCGGTGTGTGAGTACACGCATACATTTATTCAAAGACTTAGATAAGTGCGCAGATTCAGATATGCTTATCTAGATATATTGCAAAATAAACAAAAATATATTAATAAATGTAGTTTCTCTCCATATTTCATGTGTTTTTTTTTTATTATAGTAGGAATAGCAGTGATTATAGCCTTTCCAGGATCTCCAAGTTAGAGTATTTACAGACCCGGGTGCTTTATCAAAAGCTATGATGTGTCTAAAGTAGCGTATGCCAGAAAGTTATTATGACTATAAAGTAATACTGATAAGCTGTTAGATATCATAAACATGACAACTTGAGATTATGTTGCCCATGTTAAGCATATTCTCCTTAAATATTCATATATAGCTGGTTAAAATTTCAATTTTACACCGGCAATATATTTATCACAGGTATATGAACACTGTGTCGCCAAATGTTTATGAATTTTAATGATAACTATTTTAGTGATCTGCTAGAAACAACACGCCTATATCCTTGCAAACAAAATCGTGTTTACAAAGAATATGTATGTTGAAGTATTCTTAAATGAATCAGACATGAAACATAAATAGGTACGTAATAAGTTACCAGGTTATATTTTATAAGTCAAGATTGTTTTAGTAAAATAACGTTGATGAATTAATCGTGTGATGAATTAATCGCTTTTAATATTTTTACTTTCCAATTTTTGGTTGGAGTTTTTGTGTCTGGTTTTGGATAATGTTTGATAAATAGGTTTGCTTCCTATAGGAGATTAGCAATTTTACTGGAAGATTTTATAGTGACATGTGATAGAATGTGACAGTAAAGATGAAATATTACATAAGGTTCCATTATTAATGTGATGTATTGATATTTATTTTATATGCGATTATATATTTCTTTACACGTTAGCTTTGGTGATTTTTGACTCCTCCTTATTATTTGAATGCTTAAATTCATCTCTGTTGTGTGTTGCGTTATACTTCATTGGGTCTTGCATTTTATTCGGTAGTTACTTGACGTAATACTGTTTATTAATCGAGATTATATTTTTACGTTATTATATAAGTTGTTTTTGTAAACATTTGTATATATATTCCACTTAGGTACTCCGTTTTATATATTTGAGATTGTAGAATTGTTTAATTCTACGAGATTCAGTTCTGTCTTATTAAATCGATAACCAGATAAAGGAATGAATTTTGAAACACTTAATGTCATTTGTTTCTTGTAGCTAATTGTGTACAGGAAGAGGTCATACATAAAGTGGTGTGCGATCATCATTGATACGTTGCTAATATGTGGGGACGGTACACATTTCGATTATGTTAATTGTACTATATTTTAAAGCCTAACTGCATATGAAACGTAGTATTTCTCGGTATGTTTGTTCTTTCTCTATTTAGAAAATACTCAGCTTTTGTAAACATATGTCAATTGACAAAAAATTCAAAAACATACGGAAGACATATAGAAACAACAAGGACCATTTAACATAAACTTCGCCTACGAAAATATGCCTTAATACGTTCACTTTCACATACCCTTAAATCTATTATATTCCGAATGCATTTCTTGTACCCTTTGTAATTCTTTTCGGACCTCCAATTATGGGTTCCGGGTGTAGTTGTATAAACACATATATCAAATCAAATATATAGTGAGTTGACTGTATCACTTTTTAAATACATATTTTAAATTATAAATGCGAATTAGAAATAAATAGCAATCCAGATTTCCATTCTCTGCAAACTTTTTTTAAACATGTATTATTTAACGTTAGGTAAACTATTAATAAATAACTTTCGTTGAATTAACAACAGAGTTCTAAACCATTTTATGGAAGATTAATATATTATTGCCAAACATCAGTGGGCAACAAACGCTATTAAATTTTAATAGTTCTTAATATGTTCTCTTTATTTAAAACACATTAAGAAATAAATATATTTCTTTTTAATTTAATAATAACATATTCAGTTGCAGTCATTTTTCATTAAGTTTCACCGAACATATAAATGAAATTGTATACACACACATATAAATACATTGCTTCGGTTTATTTTCTTGCCACATGTACAAAATTTTCTCATAAACTCCATAATAAATGTGTCGGCTAATTCTATATTAATTTCTACGTCAATTATCAAGTGAAACATTACATTTTATTCCCGTGATCAAAATATAATCACTCTCAAATATGTGAGAGAAATATAAATTAAATACCATTACTACTAATAATAAAATTAATGCTGCTGCTCTTCACGTCCTCTTCCCCCTGTTACTACTACTAATAACAATAATTATTTCAATTTTGTGGCGTAATGCCAGTCATTTGAAGGGGATGAGAAAGTTGATTAAATCGACCCCAGTGCATTATTGGTGCTTTATTTTATCGACCCCGTAGGTATGAAAAACAAAGCTCAACTAGGCGGGAATTGAATTCAGAACGAAAAGGGATGATGCTGCCAATGCACCAACTTCTGACAGCCAATAAGAATAATAATAAAAATAATAATAATAATAATAATAATAATAATAATAATAATAATGATTTCTTTATTAACCACAAGGGTTTACATAAAGTAGACATTAAGGACAGTGCAGGACAATGCAGGACGGTACAAATGGGCATTTCTGCGTGTAAAAAAACAAAAACAGAGGATGTAACAAAAATAACAATGAAAATAACAATGAAAAATTCCCCAATAGGGGGGAGACTTCGGAGGGACATTTGTGGAGAAAGCCCAGTAAAAAGCCACAATGACCCTGACCACCAAGGCAAGTGCCCTCTCCCAGTTTTCCACCTTTAGTTTACAGATATATACTCAGAGTCGGCCCATTCACTCGGGCCATTCTTGCTTCTCTCACCCATCTTTCAACAAAATGCTGGGAAGAGAGCACTTCCTTCTCTACTCTGATTTTCCTTTTCAAATGAAATTTGAAAAAGTCAATCAGAGCATCACCGAAGAGGTAAGTGCTCGTCTTCAGCCCTTTCAAACGTGTCCACCATACTATCTCTTTCGCCATGGCCACCAGACAGATAAAAACTGCCTGCCCTTCCCGGCTAAAGGAGGAGGGCGGGGCAATCCTCACGATAGACTCAGATGATAGCTGGATCCGTCCTAAACGCGACAGCAGGTGTTCGACATAAACCCACAAGTCAGCAATTTTCGGACACTGGACGAGTGCGTGCAGGACGGTTTCGTCGCCCTGCGCGCATCTCGGACATGCCCGGCTGACGGCACCTCCATGCCTGTAGAGTTTATCCCGAACTGGCAAGGCTCCTCGGTAGCACTGCCAGGCCAGAGATTTCTGGAAGTTGTCCATAGGCCCTGGCCCGAAAGTTCTTCCGAAGAGATTGGCTAGTTGATTTTCGTCGACGCCTAGAGTTTCCCCAAGTACGTCGTCGCTCTTCCCCTCCACTAATCCTCTATAGAACGCCGAGGTGGAGTTTCCACCGATCACATTGCCCGATTGGTCGAGGGCTGTGAGCGCCTGAAGACATTCCAGTCTCCAGGCGCTCCCTCTCGGTCTTCGCTTGACCCAGGACTGCAGCTCCGTCAAGGAAACGAGCTGGGGAAAAACGCGTCTAGCAAACGGCGACCACACCTGATCACCGTCGAGGAAGAGGTGGAGATGTCGTAGCCTGAGCGCGTGCCTGCGCATCATCAGCCACGGCATGCCCAGCCCTCCACGTAGCGGGTGTTGACAACAGATGGACCGCCTGACCATCGGAGCACGTCCCTTCCACAAAAAGCGAAAGAGCAAACGCTCCAGCGCAGTCAGGCGAGGCTTAGGACAAGGTACGACGGTTAGGCGGTAGCAGATGACAGACGCGATGTACGCGTTAGCCACCTCCGCTCGACCTTTCAGGGATAGCTTCCTCTCCGCCCATTTCTGGGTGAGAGAAGCCACCCTGCTCGTCACCTCGTCCCAGTTTTTGTCCGTCTGGAGGTCCGGACCGAACCAGACCCCTAGCAATTTAACCGGTCCGTCCGTCCAGCGCCCGACGACGCTGTTGGACGGCATGGACCTGCCTCTCCAGGTGCCGAGCTGCAGGCCCACTGACTTTTCCTGGTTGATCATTGCTCCTGTCACCGCTTCGTATTCTCTTAGTGTAGTGCCGATCGCCTCGATGTGTTTGGCGTTCGACACCACTACGGTGACATCGTCCGCATATGCTGACACGGATCTTCCGCATCCTAGTTCGCGCGGGACCCCCCTCAACGTCTCCAGTTTGTGCAGTAATGGCTCGAGAGTCAATACGTACAAGAGGGACGAGAGGGGACATCCTTGGCGGACCGAGCGCATGATGTTGAACGGTTCCGACAGGTGACCGTTCACTCTCACCACAGAGCAGATGTCGCTGTGCATGGCAGCGATCCAGCCTCTGAAGACGGGCCCAAAGCCAGCCGCCCTCAGGACTGCCGCTAGGTAACGATGGTCGACCCTATCGAAAGCTTTCGACAGATCTAAATTGATCAAGGACCCACCCGTGCCAGGTTCCCTAGCTACCCTCTCTACGATGTATCGCATGAGGTGGAGGTTGTCGTGGATGGATCTGTCGGGAATGGCGCATGTCTGCGCCTCTCCCACCAGACCACCAACGACAAGCGCCAACCTCTTTGCTAGCACCTTGGCCAAAATCTTAAACTCTGTGTTTAGCAGAGTTATGGGCCGGAAATTTTCTATGTTATCCCCCTTGTTCGGATCCTTTCTCAGCAGTGCCACCGCTCCTCGGCTCACAGAACTGGGAATTCTCCCGTTCTGTTGCCAGTTGCAGTAGACGTCCGCCAAGAGGCCTCCGAACAAGTCTGGCATCTGTACGTAAAGTTCATAGGGCAGACCATCCAAACCAGGCGATTTACCCCTTGTGCAGCCAGTCATTGCCTCCCGTACTTCAGCGGCTGTTATCGGCTTTTCGCAACACTTCGCCTCAGTGGCCGAGAGCCGCGGCAGTCCGTCGAGGTAGACACTAAAGTCCATCCCTCTACCCGGCCCCCCGCTGCCCCCGAACAGCTAAGCGAAGTGTCGCTGAAAAGCTTCACACATTTGCCCGGGATCGAGTAGCATGCGCCCGTCGTGGTCCACCAAAGACCGGATCGTGGCTTTGTTGCCACGACGCGCCTCCGCCACTCGGGCCCATTGAACGGCTTTCGTCCCCTCGTGTCTGAGAGCACGCACCCTAGCTCTGACAACGCAGCCTTCGTGCTTTGCATTGAAGAATTGGTCAAGGGCCAATTTCGCCGCAAGCACGTCGGTCGCAATGCCTTTGCTAAGCGCCTCGTCTAATTTTCTAACTAGTTCTCCCTCTGCTCTATTTTTCTCTATTGCTAAAGCCTTACTAAACCTAATCGATTCTATTCTAATCGCTCTTTTCAGAGCAAACCACCACTTGTTGTTGACGATGGCCCCCGTCAACGCCCGCTTAACTAGTTCGCTAATCCGGTCTCTGTAGGCCTTGCGCGCTGGTAAGGACGCGTTTAGCTTCCAGTAGCCGGGTCCTCGTCTATGAAGCCTATCTAAGTCAAGCACACAGGTCACGAATTTGTGGTCCGTGTAGCTGACTATCTTGAATTGTGGACAGCCTATGCTAGACCTATCTATTTCCCTACAAAATACTCTATCTAGATATGATCTGGATGACCCTATGCGGTTTGTCCAAGTCCACATTGGCACATTCGGGAAATCCAATCGGTACCTGTCAGACAGTTCAAAACGCCTGAGCAGGTTGGTGAGGCTCTTGCACCCTCCACCCCTATCCGCTAATCCCACACAGTCCCAGCGTGCATCTAAGATCCCGTTCCAGTCGCCCACTAACACTAAAGAGCGCGACGTTCCAAGAAAGGTCTCCAGACGCCGGAAGAAATCAGGCCGCCCTGCTCCTGTCGGGGCATAGACGGCCACTAGCCTGAAAGCTTGCCCGTCTCCGCTGGTCACGTCCAGCACCACCAGCTTACCCTCTGGGTCCAGGAAGATGGCCCGTATGGCGAGATCCAAACCTCTCCGAAAAAGCACAGCAACTCCTCCACCCGATCCAGGACGGCTGGGAGATGCGTACACATCGTAGCCGCCGAAGATCGGTGCGAAGGCCCGTGCTTCGGAGATTCTGGTCTCGCTGATGGCCACTACATCTATGTTTAGTGACCTGAGGTCGTTGAGCAGGTGACCCTGCTTCCATGACGACCCCAAGCCACGCGCATTTATGCTGCCTATTCTGAGTGAGGTCATGTTTAAAATAGAGTGGAAAAGATGGGAAAGACCACTTACCGTACTTTTGGTAGAGGAGGGATGGTTTTTACATCCCTTTTCACTTGATCGTCTGGTGAAGGGACCGTTGAATCGTCCCTTCGGCTGGTCGTCGGCTCTTCTAAGAGAATGTCTGAATATACTCTTCGATTGATGGTTCCTCCTAGGTCCCTGAAATCACCAACTGCGTTGGGGAATTTCGTTTTAATGTTTGTGTATTGTTTCTGTGCTATTTTTAGCAGTCTTATGTTAGTTGGCGTTTTGATTGGTGCTGGTATTATGTAGTCCTGTTGTGAAATGTCTGTGTGTTCAATTATGTAAGTCATTAGTTTCTTGTTGTGTGTGTTTATTGCCGTGCATTTGTTTTTCTGGGGGTGGGGTGTGGTTCTGCTATTTTCTTGTCGTTGTTGCTGGGTGTGTGTGTTTTGTTGTTGTGTTTGCGATGTTGGTGCTTGTGGTGGTGGTGTTGAAGGTGTTGTTGGCGGTGGGGTTGTCGCCGGTGGCGATGGTGGTGCTGGTGTGGGTGGTGATGGTGTTGGTGGTGTTGCTGCTGTGGGTCTCTTTGCAGTAGACCTTACCCTTTTCTCATTTCTTTCCTCCCTTTTCAAAGGCGACGATTCGCTGCTTCTGCGTTTGTGCCTTCTTGCGACCTTTTGCCATCCCTCTCCCACCTCACACTCCATGTCTGATTCTGTAAGGTCGGGGAGGGGTACCAGCTCCACTCTTTCACTTGTTGTTGTTGGTGATGTTTGCACTGGAGTCTCTGTTGCAGCTGCATTTGGTATTGCTGTTGTTGTTGTTAATATTTCCACTGCTGCTGCTGTCTTTGATTTCCGTGGAGTGGGTATGGGTGCCACGGACCTATCGTTCCTGGTTGCCGCTTGTCCTGTTGCTGGTAGCCGTGGAGCCGGATTCGGAAGGAGGGGGGTTTTCTCCTTTCTCAGGGTCTTCTCGTTGCAGAAGGCCCTGAGGTGAGTCTTCGATCCACAGCGAAAGCATTTCGGGCGTTTGCCCTCAACACTTATGGGCAGTTGAGTGCCGTTATCGAAGTCTATCACATCCGGGATAGCTTCGATGCACTCCTGGTTGGTTTGGATTAGCATCTCAATGGAGGAGCCGACCCAATCTTCTCTTACTTTTTTCTGTACTTGCAGTACAGTTGTTTTGTCCTCGATTCCGACGAGGACAGACGCGGCCAGCCAAGAAGGGGTCATTCCGGGGGGGACGTGGGTCAGTTTGACCCTCACAATTTTTTGCCCGCAGTAGGAGGGCACCAACACCATTTCCTCGCTCCTTAGGGTCACTACTGATTGGGCCTTTGCCTCCTGGGGTGTGGCAAAAAGTACGTCTACGGTGGCGTATTTTTTGCCTCGGGTGATGTGCGTTTTCCTCTGCCACACAGACCCCAAGGCTTTTTGTATTTGGGCCTCTGTGGCTCTTTCCACCCTACGGGATTTTGTACTTACTGTACGGTACGTGACCGTACAGTGCTCTTGGGTCTCGAAAAACTTTTCCGCTGCCTTGCAGATTGCTCGGTGTCCGTTCTTTGTCACCATCTTCTTCGCTTCCTCTAATTCCTCATTTGTTATGAGGATTGTTTCCAAGTTTTTCGCAATACCTGCAAATGAGATTGGTTTTTCTCTGCTGTTGTTGTTGTCGTCAGAGCTGCTGGTACTTTTGTTGCTGCAGGTACTACGACTACTGCCTCCGCCGCTGTTGCTGTGGTTGTTGTTGGTGTTGCTGCTGCTAATGCTGTTGTTGTTTATGCTGCTGGTGATGCTGTTGCGGCTGCTACTGTTGTTTTCATTGTCACTGTTGCTGTTGTTATTACGGCTGCTACTGCTATTATTCCTGACGTCAGACGAATGAACTGGGTTTTCGTATTTCCCGCACACCTGTTTCGTCGCTGTCGTCGTCGTCGTGGAGAAACCTTGCACGCTTTGCACGAGACTTTTCTTTTCTTTCGTCGCTTGCGAAAGAGAAGGGAGGGAGAGAGACACATTTAAAGAAGGGAGGGAGAGAGACAATCTTCTCTCTGCTGTAGTGATGATTGAGGAAGAAGAAGACGGAATGAGTGGGAGTGACGTATGAAATTTCTTTTTGGTAGCCATGTTTTTTTGTTTAAAATGAAATTTTGAGTACAAAACCCCAATAACTGGTTATTTAACCCCGAAGGGCCAAATAACGGACAGAAAGACCCCTCTCACGAGGAGGAGGGTGTCTTTATCAACAATTTGGTTCAAGTTTTAAACAATTTACAATTGTTTTAACGGTTAAAAATTACTATACCTTACAGAGCCGAGCCTCCGTCAACCATGGCATTCAATAATAATAATAATAATAATAATGATTTCTTTATTAACCACAAGGGTTTACATAAAGTAGACATTAAGGACAGTGCAGGACAATGCAGGACGGTACAAATGGGCATTTCAGCGTGTAAAAAAACAAAAACAGAGGATGTAACAAAAATAACAATGAAAATAACAATGAAAAATTCCCCAATAGGGGGGAGACTTCGGAGGGACATTTGTGGAGAAAGCCCAGTAAAAAGCCACAATGACCCTGACCACCAAGGCAAGTGCCCTCTCCCAGTTTTCCACCTTTAGTTTACAGATATATACTCAGAGTCGGCCCATTCACTCGGGCCATTCTTGCTTCTCTCACCCATCTTTCAACAAAATGCTGGGAAGAGAGCACTTCCTTCTCTACTCTGATTTTCCTTTTCAAATGAAATTTGAAAAAGTCAATCAGAGCATCACCGAAGAGGTAAGTGCTCGTCTTCAGCCCTTTCAAACGTGTCCACCATACTATCTCTTTCGCCATGGCCACCAGACAGATAAAAACTGCCTGCCCTTCCCGGCTAAAGGAGGAGGGCGGGGCAATCCTCACGATAGACTCAGATGATAGCTGGATCCGTCCTAAACGCGACAGCAGGTGTTCGACATAAACCCACAAGTCAGCAATTTTCGGACACTGGACGAGTGCGTGCAGGACGGTTTCGTCGCCCTGCGCGCATCTCGGACATGCCCGGCTGACGGCACCTCCATGCCTGTAGAGTTTATCCCGAACTGGCAAGGCTCCTCGGTAGCACTGCCAGGCCAGAGATTTCTGGAAGTTGTCCATAGGCCCCGGCCCGAAAGTTCTTCCGAAGAGATTGGCTAGTTGATTTTCGTCGACGCCTAGAGTTTCCCCAAGTACGTCGTCGCTCTTCCCCTCCACTAATCCTCTATAGAACGCCGAGGTGGAGTTTCCACCGATCACATTGCCCGATTGGTCGAGGGCTGTGAGCGCCTGAAGACATTCCAGTCTCCAGGCGCTCCCTCTCGGTCTTCGCTTGACCCAGGACTGCAGCTCCGTCAAGGAAACGAGCTGGGGAAAAACGCGTCTAGCAAACGGCGACCACCCCTGATCACCGTCGAGGAAGAGGTGGAGATGTCGTAGCCTGAGCGCGTGCCTGCGCATCATCAGCCACGGCATGCCCAGCCCTCCACGTAGCGGGTGTTGACAACAGATGGACCGCCTGACCATCGGAGCACGTCCCTTCCACAAAAAGCGAAAGAGCAAACGCTCCAGCGCAGTCAGGCGAGGCTTAGGACAAGGTACGACGGTTAGGCGGTAGCAGATGACAGACGCGATGTACGCGTTAGCCACCTCCGCTCGACCTTTCAGGGATAGCTTCCTCTCCGCCCATTTCTGGGTGAGAGAAGCCACCCTGCTCGTCACCTCGTCCCAGTTTTTGTCCGTCTGGAGGTCCGGACCGAACCAGACCCCTAGCAATTTAACCGGTCCGTCCGTCCAGCGCCCGACGACGCTGTTGGACGGCATGGACCTGCCTCTCCAGGTGCCGAGCTGCAGGCCCACTGACTTTTCCTGGTTGATCATTGCTCCTGTCACCGCTTCGTATTCTCTTAGTGTAGTGCCGATCGCCTCGATGTGTTTGGCGTTCGACACCACTACGGTGACATCGTCCGCATATGCTGACACGGATCTTCCGCATCCTAGTTCGCGCGGGACTCCCCTCAACGTCTCCAGTTTGTGCAGTAATGGCTCGAGAGTCAATACGTACAAGAGGGACGAGAGGGGACATCCTTGGCGGACCGAGCGCATGATGTTGAACGGTTCCGACAGGTGACCGTTCACTCTCACCACAGAGCAGATGTCGCTGTGCATGGCAGCGATCCAGCCTCTGAAGACGGGCCCAAAGCCAGCCGCCCTCAGGACTGCCGCTAGGTAACGATGGTCGACCCTATCGAAAGCTTTCGACTGATCTAAATTGATCAAGGACCCACCCGTGCCAGGTTCCCTAGCTACCCTCTCTACGATGTATCGCATGAGGTGGAGGTTGTCGTGGATGGATCTGTCGGGAATGGCGCATGTCTGCGCCTCTCCCACCAGACCACCAACGACAAGCGCCAACCTCTTTGCTAGCACCTTGGCCAAAATCTTAAACTCTGTGTTTAGCAGAGTTATGGGCCGGAAATTGTCTATGTTATCCCCCTTGTTCGGATCCTTTCTCAGCAGTGCCACCGCTCCTCGGCTCACAGAACTGGGAATTCTCCCGTTCTGTTGCCAGTTGCAGTAGACATCCGCCAAGAGGCCTCCGAACAAGTCTGGCATCTGTACGTAAAGTTCATAGGGCAGACCATCCAAACCAGGCGATTTACCCCTTGTGCAGCCAGTCATTGCCTCCCGTACTTCAGCGGCTGTTATCGGCTTTTCGCAACACCTCGCCTCAGTGGCCGAGAGCCGCGGCAGTCCGTCGAGGTAGACACTAAAGTCCATCCCTCTACCCGGCCCCCCGCTGCCCCCGAACAGCTGAGCGAAGTGTCGCTGAAAAGCTTCACACATTTGCCCGGGATCGAGTAGCATGCGCCCGTCGTGGTCCACCAAAGACCGGATCGTGGCTTTGTTGCCACGACGCGCCTCCGCCACTCGGGCCCATTGAACGGCTTTCGTCCCCTCGTGTCTGAGAGCACGCACCCTAGCTCTGACAACGCAGCCTTCGTGCTTTGCATTGAAGAATTGGTCAAGGGCCAATTTCGCCGCAAGCACGTCGGTCGCAATGCCTTTGCTAAGCGCCTCGTCTAATTTTCTAACTAGTTCTCCCTCTGCTCTATTTTTCTCTATTGCTAAAGCCTTACTAAACCTAATCGATTCTATTCTAATCGCTCTTTTCAGAGCAAACCACCACTTGTTGTTGACGATGGCCCCCGTCAACGCCCGCTTAACTAGTTCGCTAATCCGGTCTCTGTAGGCCTTGCGCGCTGGTAAGGACGCGTTTAGCTTCCAGTAGCCGGGTCCTCGTCTATGAAGCCTATCTAAGTCAAGCACACAGATCACGAATTTGTGGTCCGTGTAGCTGACTATCTTGAATTGTGGACAGCCTATGCTAGACCTATCTATTTCCCTACAAAATACTCTATCTAGATATGATCTGGATGACCCTATGCGGTTTGTCCAAGTCCACATTGGCACATTCGGGAAATCCAATCGGTACCTGTCAGACAGTTCAAAACGCCTGAGCAGGTTGGTGAGGCTCTTGCACCCTCCACCCCTATCCGCTAATCCCACACAGTCCCAGCGTGCATCTAAGATCCCGTTCCAGTCGCCCACTAACACTAAAGAGCGGGACGTTCCAAGAAAGGTCTCCAGACGCCGGAAGAAATCAGGCCGCCCTGCTCCTGTCGGGGCATAGACGGCCACTAGCCTGAAAGCTTGCCCGTCTCCGCTGGTCACGTCCAGCACCACCAGCTTACCCTCTGGGTCCAGGAAGATGGCCCGTATGGCGAGATCCAAACCTCTCCGAAAAAGCACAGCAACTCCTCCACCCGATCCAGGACGGCTGGGAGATGCGTACACATCGTAGCCGCCGAAGATCGGTGCGAAGGCCCGTGCTTCGGAGATTCTGGTCTCGCTGATGGCCACTACATCTATGTTTAGTGACCTGAGGTCGTTGAGCAGGTGACCCTGCTTCCATGACGACCCCAAGCCACGCGCATTTATGCTGCCTATTCTGAGTGAGGTCATGTTTAAAATAGAGTGGAAAAGATGGGAAAGACCACTTACCGTACTTTTGGTAGAGGAGGGATGGTTTTTACATCCCTTTTCACTTGATCGTCTGGTGAAGGGTCCGTTGAATCGTCCCTTCGGCTGGTCGTCGTCTCTTCTAAGAGAATGTCTGAGTATACTCTTCGATTGATGGTTCCTCCTAGGTCCCTGAAATCACCAACTGCGTTGGGGAATTTCGTTTTAATGTTTGTGTATTGTTTCTGTGCTATTTTTAGCAGTCTTATGTTAGTTGGCGTTTTGATTGGTGCTGGTATTATGTAGTCCTGTTGTGAAATGTCTGTGTGTTCAATTATGTAAGTCATTAGTTTCTTGTTGTGTGTATTTATTGCCGTGCATTTGTTTTTCTGGGGGTGGGGTGTGGTTCTACTATTTTCTTGTCGTTGTTGCTGGGTGTGTGTGTTTTGTTGTTGTGTTTGCGATGTTGGTGCTTGTGGTGGTGGTGTTAAATGTGTTGTTGGCGGTGGTGATGGTGGTGCTAGTGTGGGTGGTGATGGTGTTGGTGTTGTTGCTGCTGTGGGTCTCTTTGCAGTAGACTTTACCCTTTTCTCATTTCTTTCCTCCCTTTTCAAAGGCGACGATGCGCTGCTTCTGCGTTTGTGCCTTCTTACGACCTTTTGCCATCTCTCTCCCACCTCACACTCCATGTCTGATTCTGTGAGGTCGGGGAGGGGTACCAACTCCAATCTTTCACTTGTTGTTGTTGGTGATGTTTGCACTGGAGTCTCTGTTGCAGCTGCATTTGGTATTGCTGTTGTTGTTGTTAGTATTTCCACTGCTGCTGCTGTTTTTGATTTCCGTGGAGTGGGTATGGGTGCCACGGGCCTATCGTTCCTGGTTGCCGCTTGTCCTGTTGCTGGTAGCCGTGGAGCCGGATTCGGAAGGAGGGGGGTTTTCTCCTTTCTCAGGGTCTTCTCGTTGCAGAAGGCCCTGAGGTGAGTCTTCGATCCACAGCGAAAGCATTTCGGGCGTTTGCCCTCAACACTTATGGGCAGTTGAGTGCCGTTATCGAAGTCTATCACATCCGGGATAGCTTCGATGCACTCCTGGTTGGTTTGGATTAGCATCTCAATGGAGGAGCCGACCCAATCTTCTCTTACTTTTTTCTGTACTTGCAGTACAGTTGTTTTGTCCTCGATTCCGACGAGGACAGACGCGGCCAGCCAAGAAGGGGTTATTCCGGGGGGGACGTGGGTCAGTTTGACCCTCACAATTTTTTGCCCACAGTAGGAGGGCACCAACACCATTTCCTCGCTCCTTAGGGTCACTACTGATTGGGCCTTTGCCTCCTGGGGTGTGGCAAAAAGTACGTCTACGGTGGCATATTTTTTGCCTCGGGTGATGTGCGTTTTCCGCTGCCACACAGACCCCAAGGCTTTTTGTATTTGGGCCTCTGTGGCTCTTTCCACCCTACGGGATTTTGTACTTACTGTACGGTACGTGACCGTACAGTGCTCTTGGGTTTCGAAAAAATTTTTCGCTGCCTTGCAGATTGCTCGGTGTCCGTTCTTTGTCACCATCTTCTTCGCTTCCTCTAATTCCTCATTTGTTATGAGGATTGTTTCCAAGTTTTTCGCAATACCTGCAAATGAGATTGGTTTTTCTCTGCTGTTGTTGTTGTCGTCAGAGCTGCTGGTACTTTTGTTGCTGCAGGTACTACGACTACTGCCTCCGCCGCTGTTGCTGTGGTTGTTGTTGGTGTTGCTGCTGCTAATGATGTTGTTGTTTATGCTGCTGGTGATGCTGTTGCGGCTGCTACTGTTGTTTTCATTGTCACTGTTGCTGTTGTTATTACGGCTGCTACTGCTATTATTCCTGACGTCAGACGAATGAACTGGGTTTTCGTATTTCCCGCACACCTGTTTCGTCGCTGTCGTCGTCGTCGTGGAGAAACCTTGCACGCTTTGCACGAGACTTTTCTTTTCTTTCGTCGCTTGCGAAAGAGAAGGGAGGGAGAGAGACACATTTAAAGAAGGGAGGGAGAGAGACAATCTTCTCTCTGCTGTAGTGATGATTGAGGAAGAAGAAGACGGAATGAGTGGGAGTGACGTATGAAATTTCTTTTTGGTAGCCATGTTTTTTTGTTTAAAATGAAATTTTGGGTACAAAACCCCAATAACTGGTTATTTAACCCCGAAGGGCCAAATAACGGACAGAAAGACCCCTCTCACGAGGAGGAGGGTGTCTTTATCAACAATTTGGTTCAAGTTTTAAACAATTTACAATTGTTTTAACGGTTAAAAATTACTATACCTTACAGAGCCGAGCCTCCGTCAACCATGGCATTCAATAATAATAATAATAATAATAGGTCTTATCAGCATAGAGGACTGTGTTCAGATGGAGAAAAACAACCTATACAAATACGTGATTGATAGTAAGGAGCCAATGCTCAGAACTGTACTGAAGGAGGGGACAGTAGGCCAGGGGATGTCCAAGGAGGAAATAACATGAAGGAGAAAGAGCAGCCTTCAGGGAAAATCCATTCATAGTACCTTCTTTGAGAAAACTGAATTTAGAGATCCACAGACATGGAACTGGTTGAGAAGAGGAGACCTCAAAAAGGCTACAGAATGAATGTTAATGGCTGCGCAGGAGCAGGCCCTCAAAACGAAGTGGTTGAAACACCATATTTACAAGGAGGAGGCTAGCCCACTGTGCAGGATCTGTGGAGAGAGAGAGGAGACTGTGGCTCACATTGTATCCGACTGTAAACACCTAGCCCAGACCCACTATAAGGGCTGGGGACATGATGTGATGGGCAGAGGGATCCACTGGCACATGTGCAAAGTAAACAATTTACCACCTTCTGAGAAATGGTATGAGCATAGGCCAGAGGCGGTGATGGAGAACGATCAGGTGAAGGTGCTGTGGGATTTTAGGATACAGACGGACAAGAAACTGGAACACAATAGACCTGACCTGGTGGTTGTGGACAAAGAAAAAAGAGCGTGTCTGATTGTGGATGTGGCCTGCCCATTCCACAAGAGAGTGCAAGAGAAGAAGAGGGAGAAAATTAACCGATACCAAGACTTAAAGTGGGAGGTAAAAAGGATTTGGAACTGCCATGAAGTCAAAGTGATCCCGATTGTCATAGGCGCACTGGGGACTATCTCCAAAAGTTTCCAGGGATGGTTAAAGAAAATCGGCCCCTTCACGCTTTTTGGAACGCTTCAAAAGGCATGCTTGCTTGGAACAGCAAGAACCCTCCGATACGTCCTGAATATCTGAGGTTGCAGGTAGTGGCTTGATATTCATTACAACGGACTTTCCAGTTAACCAACATCAATGACTGAGATTCAAGGAATAATAATAATAATAATAATAATAATAATAATGATAATAATAATAATAAATGTCTTCTAATCGATGTATCGTTGCACACATTCAGAATATATCTATCAATCGCATGGTGAAACTAAATATAGATAACTAATCCTAACCCGAATTTGGATGATGGAAACCGAATCACTACCTATACTAGCAGGTGCTCTGGGAATAATAAACGACACCCAGACAGATATATAACCAAACGCCAAGGACGTAAAATAACATACCGTATACAGCAATAGAAATACTAGACTAGAATGTTACTCTTAATACAATAGAAACAAAACCACACAAGTACACACTGCACATATCAATGGCATAAAAAGCTGCGCTCAGTAGTGCAGGGACGATGCGCCATAAATGTATGACTAATAATAATTATCATCAGCGATAATAATTGATTTTCTAATATTTTTGAAGAGCTACTTTTTATCCAGCGCTTTGCATCGCTTCGAAAATTAAGTACTTTACATTCAATGTTGTTACATTCATAACTGAAAGTCTTAATCTTCTAATTTGGATTGGAATTTGGTTCTAGGTCTTTCTTCAAGATCCAGAGTTAGATTCTTCATAGCAACAACTGGACAATTGCTTCTGTACATAGGGTATATTACCAGATTCTTTCTATGCTATTATTTATAGCAATAGACTTTATTTGTAATTATTTCTGCTTTGGAGTTTCTTAAATTTTCTGTGCTAAATCATACAATTGCTGATGTTAATGATGATTTATTTTATTGGCGAGAAAAACAAAATATGGCGCCAATACAAGCCGTAAACATCACTGTTTATGAACCTCACCGAATAAACGAAAGGGAAGAACGTTGGTATGATAATATGAATTGTAGTAAATATTCATAATCGCAATTGCACATGATAACAAATACCAAGTTCGCTTTTTTCCTTCTGATTACTTCGTGAGAGTAGATTGATTCTGCACCTTCAATTTCATCTTTTATAAAACATAATGGAATGCAGCAACTCCCACTTAAAACTACGTACTATCTCAAATATGACATGAAAAAGTTGTTGAGGGTTTGGCCAACGAGAAGGTTTCTCCTCCTCAAAACATTTAGAAGTGTCCAGCAAAAATCTTCCTTAGGCGTAACTACCAGGAAGATATATTAGCTTCCCTGCCATCTAAATGGTAGAAGCTCATTATTTTACAAATCAGGTGTACTGAACTATAGCATACAGCACATTTCTGTTGCATTGTGTGCCACTTGAATATGTCCGGCTTTTGTTACTTCGTTTCCTGTAGACTTTGAATAGAACTCGTTGTGCCCTCTATAGGAATGCCATTCCGAGTAATTTTTCTCCATAATCTTCGGCCTCAAATTATTCTAGAATAGGCGGTTCAGATTTTCCTCGCCAAATCACAGATGAAAAATATATCTAAAATAATCAATATTCAAAGGAGGAAAGAGAGCATTTGTTGTCGGCTAGGGGAAAAAAAATCATAGGAAGTCAGATATAGAGATAAAAAATAAAACAAAATGTTTAAGGTGGATAAATAAATATATATAAAAAAAAACAATTAATCAAATGAATTACTGGATGGGGTTACTTGACTTTGACTGCGTCAGTATTTTGTCACACATATTAGTCGTCTCTTAAGCTATTTATTTAATTATATTTTATGCTTGATTTTACTTAATTTCCGAGAATTGATTTGGTTCGATATCAATAAATATAATTATGTCTGTGACCCTGTATATAACCTTATGCGCACTACTCTATTCCAAACCTCGTAAATAAGATGGATGCATACAGGATATTTTCCCAGTTATAGACTGGTAAGGCCCACTGATCCGAAGGAGTAAACGAGAAGATTTCACCGTAACGGCATATATACGAATCTGAGAGAGACGGTATCCAAAACAATAATATAACAGTAAGGGAATATCAAAGCATACCTACACAACAAACATAACATTCCCTGACAATGATGCATTCATTTCTAATGTTTGGAGTAACAGCGTTGGAATTTGTTGTCAAATAGTTTTCTGTCTTTATATAATATATATCTCCTAATAATTGTTTCTACTTTAGGCACAAGGCCAGCAATTAACCAGTGCATTACTGGTACTTTATTTTATCGACCCCGTAAGGATGAAAGGCAAAGTCAACCTCGGCGGGATTTGAACTCAGATCGTAAAGGGACGTAACTATATATCTCCTAATAATGGGCATCCATTGCGGGGTCGATGTAACTTTACCAAAATAATTTGATTTAATAGATACATATATGAGAACCACATACTTCAAGTCAACGTTTCTGTAAGAATTCTCTTGCTGTCAGTTGATAACTTCTCTCACTGATATGTTTTCGTTCCAGCAATTTACAGCAGCGCAGCATACAATTAACATATGGGCAACCATTCAAATGTAGTTTGAACATGAATATGTCATCGCCATATGTATTTTCAAATTCTTCATATATTTATATCTAGCAAATATAAATCTTGTAATTGCCCCTGCATTTATTTCCTCTGAATATGATGTGTAAAATTGAATATGTAGTTTCAAATGATTTGAAAACCGGTTTTCCTACTTGGAATAATGAATAAATTATGAATATGTATAAACGTAATAAGTGGAGGACTCGTCATCTGTGCACACATTGAACTTAGTGTAATATTTCCAGGATTCATCTAGTGGAAAACGCAAGGGTGAATATAATTCACACGACTTATTTAAACTATCAGCGTTGCGGATCTGTGTAGCAAATAGTACATTTAATCGATATAAGGTTGCCATTGTGTTATAAGTAATAATAATTAACATCCAAATGCCACAGGTGGATTCTGCTGCAGCTTTATTTATAATAATTATAATTGAATGTGTATTTCAGGAACTTGTGAGTTATACTTAGCATGCATTCGCTGCTATTCATAGTAAGTTGTTGAAACAAAACTCAGTCTGAAATACCTTTATCACAACGAAAGGTATTAGTAGTGTATTAGACGTTAGGATTCTATCTCGTTTGTTTGTAATTTTACTGTTTGTAATTATTGAATTATTTCTATCGTTATTCAGTTCTTAAGATTCTAATTCACAGACCTTCCTTATATGTCCTTACAGAGTGTGTTGTTCAGAATTGATTAAGTGGTTCAGTATTCTATACGTTATAAGTGACCTGTTTTGTTTTCATTTGTGAACTCATCTACTTAATCTTTTTGGAATATGTGTTTTAAGAAATGAAAGATATCTGGGGATGGTTGTAGGTAGTTGAGAATTACCATTCACGGGAATATTATGAGCAAAGTCACAGGATATGTCTAACACGTTAAAGGATGCTAGCCATTGATAGGCACTATGTATGACGTATTATCGGATTTCTGGTTAAATTTTTTGCAGGTACACATAATGAACTTGCAGAAACATTTATTCGGATGTTGCCGGAGCCGGATATGGCACCTGACTGGTTCACTTGGGGTAATGCCACTCTCATCCCCATTAATTGATACACTGCAAACACCCTAAAGTATAAAATCAAAAGATGACTTCCGATAGACTACTAGACTACTACCCCAGAACCTCTCCTAGCACTTGGGAAAAAAAAATGAAATATTTTCAGAAGAGAAAAACGGATGTTCAAAATTTTGTATTGGTATATAGCTGCATTACATCTCATCAAATTATGAGGGAAAATAAAACGAAACATTATTTCAGCATCGTATGAATATTTTATCAGAAGGCATTTGACAGTGTTCCCCATACATGGATATTAAACGTATTAGCTTTGAACAAATATGCAACGACAATAAATGCATTCAACAATCATGCTCTAAAAAAGAGGCAGAAATATCTACAGATACAAAGCAAAGATGAGTTTATAAAACTGAGCACATCCCACGACTAGAAAACTGTTAAAAATATATGATGAAGAATAATTAATTGAAAGTTTAAAAGACCCCACAGAAAAGGAACAGCAGTCTTAAAATCTGAACTGACTGATACTTGTGAGGACAGAAGAAACACTAACAGGAAATGTGAAAACGATAACATAAAGAGTGACAACAAATATCCAACATGCTATATTAATAGATTGCAAGATAAATCCCAACATAACCTATACGTGAAAACCGAATGGAGGGGACATGGTAAATTCCCAATACTGGCTGAGAAACACTTGTCGAAACCCGATACTGAACGATTTCTAATTTCAGTAGAAGAGAAAGGCTACCTACAAAAAGTAATTGTAGTGGGGAATAAACAAGGAACAGTTCTCTTTGGCTGCATGATGCTGGTCACATCACTTATGTTATTATCATTCACATGCATTGGAACTTTCGCTAGTACTTCAAATTACGGATAGAAAATGGTTGTAGTGACATAAATCATAAAATGGATGAGAATGACAAAGCAGGCATTCTGTCGGATATGTCAATAGAGACAAATATAGAGATGGAAAGCTAATGACGAGAAATTGTAATCAATTATAAAGATCTGTAAATAGAAATAACCTCTCTATTGATTCTATTACGTTTTCTCATGTACTCAATATTAGAGTATAAATATTGAGTTTTCTCATAAGTTAATCACTACCTTGATAAAATCTTAACCATCTACTATGTCAGGGTTTGTCATGTAGCATTTTAATTTATCTGATGAAGACGTGCTGTTGAACTTAATTCAGTACCTCTGAATAATAACATTTAATTGATCACAGAAATATCTATTTTTGTTAATATTGGAATTAATATTAATAACTCTGGAAGAAATTACTGTAGAGTGCTTTCAATCTACTGTAAAACTCATTCTTTGATGTAAAACTCATTCATTGAATCTTGTTTAACTCTTTAATATATACATATATATATATATATATATATATATATATATATATATATATATATATATTAATTCAAAATATTAACAAAATAGATATTCCTGTGATCAATTATATTTTATTATACATATATCAGAGGTACTGAGTTAAGATCAACAGTACGTCCTCATCAGATAAGATAAATGATACATGGCATACACAAGCACAATAACAACAAACACATATAAACACACACTAGTAAACTAAGATAGAATACAATAACCAATACACAGTCACCCAAACAAGAACACACATCAAACACTATACACACACGCAAACGCATGCGCAGAGAAAACAAAAAAAAAAATAAATAAATAACCCGACTAAATAAAGATGGCGTAGGTATAGAATACAACGGGAGGAAACATAATAGCACCACTGACGATGTTGCAGATATGCAACGAAAGAACCTTGTTAGACTATATATATATGTGTTTATGTCTATATTGTATCTGTATGTTTGACCGTTGGTCAGTCAATTGTAACATTGAGGACCGAATAAGCAAAAACCAACCAAACAACGAGTGTGTTCTGTTATTAATTATGGCAATACTATTACACAAATATGACCCTCCCCAAGTATAACAATATTTATTTCGACACACGATTTCATATTAAAAACCTTGCAAAACTATATATATATATATATATATATATATATATATATACATACACACACACACACACACATATATATATATATATATATATATATATATATATATATATATATATATATATATATATATATATATATATATATATATATATGAGAGACGTAAAATAAGAAAATTATAAAATTAACTTACTAAAATTTCACTCCCAACTAATTAGTTTCTGAAATGGAATAAATATACTTTCCGAAGAAAATATAGAGAACCATTTCGTCGTCAGGGAAGTCTATTCTCAGCTAAGTATCCAGGCAAAGCGTGGACTCTGGAAACTTATACAAAAATAATTCAGTGGATAGAAAATAGCAAAGTGTGGACTGAATTCCTAGCCATTGAGAAAATCACTGCCTACTGCGTCGGTGGCAAATTCAAAAAGAATCAATCACGTGACATCGAGGTCAATCAGTGGAAAGTGGTTTGTTATATGTTTATATATATATATATATATATATATATATATATATATATATATATATATATATATATATATATATATATATATATATATATATATATATATATATATATATGACAACGTTGAGTGTGTAATCGAGACTACACAAACGTTTATCAATATATACACACATAATTTGTAGGCATATAAACATGCTGGAAAATGTGAATTCTCCTGTAAATAAGACAAAAACTGATAAATATCATTAATCGAATCAGAAGACGAGTATATATAATCCCATCAATCAGAAGCAAATATTAACCGATGGCTATATATTAATTCACTCTTGGTATTTTTCTGAAAAAGAAACACTAATTTCAATATACTGAGCGCTTATTTTAAATTAAATATATAGTAAGACTTGCTTATATATGCATACTCGAAACCAAGTATGATTTTGGGTGCTCCTGTGCATACTTGTTTGTATGAATGCTCTTCGGGAATAATGATTTCAAAAATGATAATATTTACAAAACGTGGTATATAAAATACGGGAATAGTGGGATTTTTGTGTGTAAATAATTTGTTGTGGAGCTGCAAAAGCCATATCACGCTTATCTGTATATTTGTATCGTATCCTTCAATCATTTTACAGCATCTATACGCTAATGTTATAGGCAGAAATTCCTGTATCCCTTTACCAATAAACTAGAAAACACGAGTAGTAAATTAACGAGCCTATTTGCAGCATAAACAATTCAATAATATCAGAAGGACTTGATGTCGACTGCTAGTATTGCATTTCGGTATCAGATACGCTTAATAAAACGATATCACAAATTTATATTATTAGTAGGGCCACGTAAACCTACTCGGAAATAGAAGCATTTTCTGGTATTTTTTTTTTTTTTTTTTTTGGTTGATTTGGAGTTAATGATCAGGTTATAACTGAATTCCTATTCTTAACAACACACGAAAGACGATGGTTTGAAAGCCTATATGTTGATATCTTCTATCGATTTATTATAATTTTTTTCCTACACGTCAGTTATAAACTGTAGGATATAACTATTTCTGAAGGATCAGTAGATCTCATGTTGAGTGCACGGAATATAATATATATTAAATATATAACGCCAGAAATAACAAACTTCAATTACACATGAATTTATGAATTGAAATATCTGTGTTCATATATGGATATCAATATATATCTGTGTCCATATATGGATATCAATATTTGTAAATGAGATATAAGCTTTGCTAAACTAAGGCCATTTCACCAGTGATAAATTAACAAGAATAATTCACAAGGTGACAACATTGGTGGAGTATGAAGCTCAGATAATATATTGAGGGAATAACAACACGAAAATTACAGGTTCATAAACACCCAAGTGTGTAAATCTACAGAAGAAACACATACAAACGTAAAACCCCGCCTCTTGCACTCTAGATTGTATAGAAGTGTGCGTTCGTATATCTTCTGGTTTAGACTGAATAAATAAACAGTGGACATACAACGGTGATTTGTAATTTAGATGAATTTTATATATATAGGAACAAGTATGACCCCGACGGCAGAGCTCAAGCCGTTTCGACGGCTATTTCTGGACTGAAATAGCCAGAAATAGCCGTCGAAACGGCTTGAGCTCTGCCGTCAGTGTAATACTTTTTCCTTTTACCCACTCTACTACCCTAAGTATTGAGCACTTTGGTGCGTTAGGCCCCATCTGGTTCCTTACCACAACTCCTTCGTTATATATATATATATATATATAAATATATATATATATGCACGCATGTGCGTGTGTACGTGTGTGTGTGTGTGCGGGTGGGGGGTGGGGGTGGGGGTGTGTGCCTGTATGTGTCTGTATGTGTGTGTGTGTGTTTATATATTGTTGCAGTGTGCCTATACGTGGAAGATACACAGAAACATCTTGAGAATAAGCGTGGCCAAGCAATCCAAAATACTTCAGATCAGTAGTTTATCCCAGCTACATGTTGGTGATAAGGAGTGGCGGAGAGATCGTTAATTAATTAACCTTGTTAAGACGGGATTACTTCATCACAATTGCTTCATTGCATGATATATCCTTCTATGACATATGACTTTATCAGATGATCGTACAATCATTACGTGCAAGGTGATTTAATCTTTAAATATTCCTTATTATATAATAAATGCTAACACCAACACTTTAATATAATAATTAATAACCCAATATATATATATATAAACTCCTCTTCCACTGAACCATAACCGAACAGCACTTCTTTACAAGGATATATCAGTAATAACAAATAGACCACTTAGATGTTTGTGGCTATCTCTAAACCTAGTGAACATTCACCCTTACCGCATTCATCTACCTGTATCATGTAAGGATAATTTATCGCGCAACCAATTTGTGATGTATCCACATATATATCTAAACACATCTGCATATGAGGGCACGCACTTCCGTATATCTATCTATATATGTATATATATATATAGGCAAAAGGCCAGCAATTTCAGGGAAAGGAGAAGTCGACTAAATCGTCCCCAGTGCATAGCTGCTACTATACTGTATCGATCCCGTAAGGATGAAAAGCAAAGATAACCACGACGGGATATGAACTCATATCATAAAGGGCCGTACCTCTATGCCTCAAAGTATGGAGTCCGACCCTCTAGCGTTATCGCCAATCCTCTGCCCTAATCTGTGTATATATGTATATTTATATATATATATATATATATATATATATATATATATATATATATATATATATATATATATATATATATATATATATATATATGTATATATATATATATATATATATATACGTTATTCCGGGTTGAATCGGAGGTAACCACAGTAAGTAAGGTACTCAATACATTGCAGAGTATACAAGTTTTAATGTAGATGAGATTCTACAGGACTAGAACTGTTTCATTCTTTAGAAATCATCAGGAATCTCTGAGATTCCTGATGATTTCTAAAGAATGAAACAGTTCTAGTCCTGTAGAATTTCATCTATATTAAAACTATATATATATATATATCAGAAAGTGAGTTTTTTTTTACAAAATGAAAAATAACCAGTTGCATTTTCGATTTCATCTTTTTTTCTTTATATATATATATATTATAAAGAAAAGGAAAAATCAGAGATGCATCTGGACATAGTTTATTTCGTGTTACAAATGTTTCGCCGCCATGTAGCTCGTGTCATGGTATATGTATATATATATATATATATATATATATATATATATATATATATATATATATATATATATATATATACATATATATATATATATGTAAATACATTTATATTTATGCATATATGTATGTATATATATATTATGCATATATATATATATATATATATATATATAGAAGTAAAAAACAAAAATCAAAACAATAACAAAGAGTGCAGTACGAACAGTGTGGTATTAGGATCACGCTTGAGAGTGGGGGCTAGGGGACTACGTTTCGGGCATGATCCCTTCATGAGAAGAAAAGTGGGGACGAAAAGAGTTCTGTATCGTGCAAACACATTCAAAAGGGAGAAAAATAAAAGGAGGGAAAAAAATTAGACTGAAAATAAGTTGTGAATGTGTGTGAGGTGTGTAGAGGTGGTAGTTGGTGGATGTAGTGGGAGAGGGGAGAATGAACCAGGGGGTCCGAGTGGGGAGAGCGTTAGGTGGTGTGTGTGTGTGTGTGTACATGTGTATGTGTGCGTGTGTGAGTGCATGTGTGGATGTGAGTGTGAGAGGTTTGGAGAAGAGCGAGGCACCATGTTCGACTAATAGGAAAACCAGGGTGAACATGGGGTGGGGTGTAAATCAGTGTGTGTGTGCCTGTTGATGGAGAGGTATCGGAGAGTGCGCATGTGGATCTCTGGAGGCCAACTAGTTCTATGTGAGGATACGCACGTTTGTGTGCGTGTGTGTTATTGTGTGGTGTGGATACGTTGGAATGTATGGTTGCGTGTGTGCGAAAATAATGTAAGTGTTTCTGTGTGTGTTCCTGAATATTTTCCTGGTGATGTATGGACAAAAGGTGAAAAATCCGGGTATAAATAGTTGGATGTCCAGAGCATGCGAGGAGTGGTGTAGGATCTGTGGAATTGGTGAAAGATAGTAGAAAGTTGTGGGGCACGCGCGCGACAGGAAGTGGTCAAGAAGGTCACGGCAGCGAGTGGAGAAGGCAGGGGGAAGGATGCGAGAGAGAGGCTAGATAGCAGTTAAGAGGGTGACACACAGGCGAGTGGTAGTTGGCATGTGTGGCCTCTATATGTGTATTTTTACGCAGCGAGCGGAGAGCGAGGGGTTCGATCCGTGAGATGTTATTCCGTTAACGTGTATATATATATATATATATATATATATATATATGTGTGTGTGTGTGTGTGTGTGTGTGTGTGTGTGTGTGTGTGTGTGTGTGTGTGTGTGTGTGTGTGTGTGTATAACGAAGTAAATTGCGGTACGGAACCAGGTGGACCATAACGCTCCACAGTACTCTCGATACATTGGGTAGTAGAGTGGGTAACAGGAAACGAGTCAAGACCCCGACGGCAGTCCTGACTCTTTTCCTATATGTATATATATATATATATATATATATATATATATAAAATTTCAGGTTTTCAAAATGTAGTGATAATATATCGTCACGTTAGAGATGAACAGCGTACGAGTAGGTTTGCTCAACGAGTATAAATTATATTCCAGAGAAAATGGAGAAGAGATGAATATAAAATGAAAGTGCTTTTTTTAAAAAGGAATTTATTAGGTATTGACATATGTTTCTGTAACAGACAGAATACCTATGTATCGCTGCTTGCGTAATCATATAATGTTAGCAAGTATTCGATAGCAAATGTATAATCAGTTGTCACTTCTTCAGAGATATTGGATAAATTGGAAAAAATCAGAAAAGTTGAAGTATTTATATTAGTTGTAATAAAGGAAGGAGAGAGGGGATAGTATATGACAGATGGCAATTCAATTCACTGGTAAACAAGTATATAGAAGGTTTCTAATGAGAATACAATGAGTATATGGCTTATTTTATCTAAATAAGAATTTTTGGGAGTGCCTATTTTAATCTATACTTGACCAATTGAACAATGGACAGGGCTGGTCCTTTGGTGTAGTAGTATTAATAGATATAAAGTGTCAATTAAGGAAGAGTGAGATTTTAACTGACACTGTATAACAACACTGCTGGTAGCATGCTGGTATATTCATTAGGGAATTGAATTAAGAAATCTCATTTTATCTATAGCAGTTTATATTAAATGGTAAAAAATAGAAGAATTGACATAATTAAGACTAATAGAGAATGTTAATATGTATTTTGACAATCAAACGGAGATGGAGACTCGCGATCAATCCTGGTAGCGTTTGTAATATGAAAATGTATATTTCAAGCGATGGTTACAGTATAACGATCGCTCTATTCTGGTTATTTATATGCGTAACTAATAGGAGCGCATCGTCACGGTAGATTCCACCGTGGAGATCCTTGAATTTTCCTTGTAGTCTGTGGGTGATATAAATTCCCACAAGATCAGTTACTACCGCCGAATCATTGGAACCCATAGTAATATCAAAATTAGAAGCTCTATCTTTGCGAACCCAGTAGCTATCATCAAATTTAACAATAGGGTTCGCAAAGATAGACCTTCTAATTTTGATATTACTATGGGTTACGGTGGAATCTACCGTGACGATGCGCTCCTATTAGTTAAGCATATACATAACCAGAATTTAGAAAGGATGCGTAAAAATATCAGAAATATTTTTAAGGAACTAGGATTAAATATTACATTTGAATATAACCTCAAAGAGGTTAATTTCCTTGATGTTACTTTGAATCTCAATACAGAAACGATTAAACCGTTCCATAAACTAAATGAGAACCTTAAATATGTAAATACGAGTTCTAACCATCCACTCTCTATAATTAAATCCATCCCTAGAAATATTTCCCTTAGACTCTCCCGCCTGTCGTCCAACCAGCAAACCTTCAAAGAACATGCCGAATATTATGATGATGCAGTTAGGAAGGCTGGACACCTAGATAATATAGAGTATATAGACGACGATCACCAAAACACCCAAAATAAATCTCATAGAGGTAAAAATAGCATAGAATCACCACCATACATACACTACCGCAATAGACACACTAATAGTCGCACACCACCAAACAGAAGGCGATGTAAAGAGTATATATGGTACAACCCGGTCTATAACAGCTCTATTAAAACCAGTCTACCCTCACAATTCTTTCGATTAGTTAAAAACACTTTCCAACATCACATAAATATAATACAATCTTAAACCCTAACACTATTCGACTTTCATATTCAACCGCCCCTAATATTGAACAACATATAAAAAAGCTTTACGCAAAACGGTTGTATAAACGCCTTCCAACACATAACAATACACGTAAAACATCAGCTATAACATCACAAAACAACAAACAACATCCCGTCCTACCTAAGCAACGTGATCAACCCATCCATGCCAATACAACAACGCAAAATTATAACTGTAACTGTGTCCAACCAGGAATGTGTCCGTTGAACAATCAGTGTCTTGAACGTAACATCATATACAAATGTACTATCGAATCAGATAGCCAGAACTGGTACTATGTGGGGTCTACAGCCACCTCCTTCAAATCTCGCCTTTATAGACATCGTTACTCGATGAAACATGAAAACCAGCGTTATGTAACAACACTTGCAGACAAGGCTTGGCAGCTGCGCGAAAATAAACAACAATTTAACCTAAAATGGGATATAATAGTGTCTGCCCCTCCATTACCCAGGGACAGGAATTTTGTAAATTGTGTAATATGGAATTATTTTGTATTATAAAATCCAAAAATATTTTATTAAATAACAGAATAGAGCGATCGTTATACTGTAACCATCGCTTGAAATATATATTTTCATATTACAAACACTACCAGGATTGAACGCCTGTCTCCATCTCCGTTTGATTGTCAAAATACATATTAACATTCTCTATTAGTCTTAATTCTATCAACTCTTCTATGCTTTACCATTTAATATAAACTGCTATAGATAAAGTGAGATTTCTTAATTAAATTCCCTAATGCATATACCAGCAGGCTACCAGCATTGTTGTTATTCAGTAGCAGTGAAAAATCTCCCTCTTCCTTAATTGACACTTTATAATTAATACTACTACACCAACCGACCAGCCATTTCCATTGTTCAATTGGTCAAGTATAGATTAAAATAGGCACTCCCAAAAATTCTTATTTAGATAAAATAAACCATATACTCATTGTATTCTCATTAGAAACCCTTTATATACTTGTTTACCAGTAAATAGAATTGCCATATGTCATATACTATCCCCTCTCTTCTTCCTTTATTACAACTAATATAAATACTTCAACTTTTCTGATTTTTTTCCAATTTATCCAATATCTCTGAAGAAGTGACAACTGATTATACATTTGCTATCGAATACTTGCTAACATTATATGATTACGCAAGCAGGGATGCATAGGTATCCCGTCTGAGACAGAATCATATGTCAATACCTAATAAATTCCTTTTTAATAAAAGCCATTTCATTTTATATTCATCTGTTCTATATATATATATATATATATATATATATATATATATATATATATATATATATATATATATATATATATATATATATATATATATGTGTGTGTGTGTGTGTGTGTGTGTGCATGTATATATATATATGTGTATATATATATATATATATATATATACATATATGGACCGCTAGTGATTGATAGTCCAGACTTCTGTTTCTAGTTCTTCATTTATATATATATATATATATATATCCTATTTACAACAACACAGCTCACCATTTTTCATTCATATATGCTTTCACCTTCGCTTTGACCTGTCCTTTTCTCCTCCCTTACTGCTATCCTCTTTCTCTCTCCCCCTTCTCTTTCATTCTCACCCTTACTTTCACTCACCCTATCTGCTAGTCACCCTCTCTCGGCTAGCCTCTTCCTCACACTTTCACTCACTTACTCTCTGCTACTCACCCTCTGTCTCCCTTCCCCCATCGTCCAACACCGTACGAAATTCTTTCCTCGCTCACATTCCCCCAACCAAGATGTGTCTTTCGTCTTCTCGTCAATATTCGCACGTTCTTATGTTCAAGATGAATTATTGACTTGATTTTCTCATTTTTTCTTCTCTTTACGTTGCCTCACCCTTCGTGTTTGATTACCTGTCTCTCTTTCTCCAGCCAACTCTTGTTATCCCAATAACTTATATTAGTTATTGCATCGCCCTAGCCTGAAGTATATGGTCTGTAATGCGAAGAATACCTATGATGGCTGGTGGACCGCTGATGACGGATACTCCTGGCTTCTGTTTCTAGGTCTTTATTTTTTATATATATCCTATTTGCAACAACACAGCTCGCCATTTTTCATTTATATATACATACACACACACACATATATATATATATATATATATATATATGTATGTATAGGAGTTAGTCCGGGAAAAGGTTTTAGTTGGGAAAGTAAGCTTCAACTTATATGGTATATGATG
>OZ024742.1:85392948-85405448 GCA_964016885.1 Eledone cirrhosa
GATATGTTATGCCTCCATTTTATTGTGGTTGATTTTTCATATAATGTACGTATATGTCAGGTTTTTGTACCGAAAACCAAGTCTCTTCTTGCAGTTTTCTCATCTTGAAGTTTTCTAACACAGTCCCAATGGTACTATTATTTATGCTGTACGCTTGTGTTGTATTGTAAGGGCAGTAGTTCTTTTTAATCTCTTTTAGCCTTTTGCATCTCCCTTTCTTTCTTCACCCCATAGTTTTCTCCCGAAGGAATCTATGTCTTTCTGGGATAGGACATCAATGTCATTCATTACATTGCCCTTCATATATCTATAAACTGTTGTTTGGTTTTGGGTAAATCTACATTAATTTGTTTTCTTTCAGTCACCCTTGTCTGGTTAAGAGGTTTCTCGCTGACAGCTAACAATACTTGTTTGATATTATTCAGGACATATTCAAGAGTCATGGTTGTACGTTTTCGAAATATCGTTTCTTTTTCATCGTCCACTCTTTGTTGGTGAGAAGTGTAGATTTTTATTTTTGCTTGCACGAGGAGAGCATTGCCACATATCCTATAATTTCCCGTAGGTCAGCAATCTGCTTTTGTATCTTTTGTAATATTTGATGGTAATTGTGGTGATGTTTTAATTTTGGAAAACACCTCTGTTATCACCAAGATAATATTTCATTGTCGTTGCCAGGGTTTATAACCGACTTTGATTTGCCAAAATATAATCGCTTTAATTCGTCGTAAATAGTCCCACCTACAATTTCATCAATAACAAGGAGAATGTTCGTATTTGGTTACTCTTTGTTTAGCATTGTTGTTTTATATCGTTGTGTGAGACAAATATTTGTACATAATTTAATTTCTCTGAAAAGCTTCGCTGGAGGTGTATTTTAATTGTTTATACTCTTGATTATCCCATATAACGGTAGATGTATTATTATTGACGTCTTGTTCAATAAGAGTTGAGATAGAACCAGGTGATACATGTGGTGTCAAATTGCTTACCGGCAAAATTGTTACAAGGGACTGCTTGCATATTGCTATTGAATGTTTATGTTCAGCCTATCTTCTGAAAGTTCTAGTAAAATGGCGACGTGCATAACCTGTTGTTAATTGCCTGTTCGATCTGGGGGACTTACATTGAATAACGTTCGTGTTATTTTTGCGTTCAAAGAGTGTTGCTTGTTTGCATAATTGTTAGGCTGTGCATTCCTATATTTCTTGGTGTATTTTCTTCCCAGAATAGCCTAATTCTATTCATATAGCTAACCGAGGGGTCTTATGTAGCCATTTTATAACAGTTGAATAAATGGTAAATAAGTTCTTAACTCGAAGAAACATTCGATTTATAATTTCGGTACCTTCCTCCGGAGAAATCATGGGATTATTGCGAAGGTACATATCCTTGTTTTGGGGAAGTTGAAAATGCATATGACCACGTTCTTCGGGATCTGCTGTGGAGCGTTCTGCAGGATTATAGGATGGATGATCAACTCCTTGCTACGCTGATGTCCCTAAACGAATGCCCAAATATTTGTGTTCGTATAAATGGTGTTAAATCGAAACCATTCAATGTGGGTGTCGGACGCCGCCAGGGGTGAATAATATCACCTCTCCTGTTTACTATTTACATGAATCGGTTTAACATGCGGAGTCGTGTTGGAAAGGTAAATTAGTCGAATGGAATTTGCAACCGAACTTAAATCGACTTGCACTCGATAGGTTTGTTCCTGAGTGCTTCGTGGATGGGATGAAAACCCTTCTGCGAAAGGGGAGACGCTCGTCATCTTAGGAAAGACTCCGTAGTACACTTTAGAAATAAACGGAGTTCCACTGAAGCAGGTAGACGAATTGAAATATTTTGGGGTGGCCGTGTTTCGGAGTGATGGAAGTCATGTTTCCCATGCAAATATATAGCTGTAATGGAACTCGGAGAATCTTTAAGGAGCATATGTTTAATTGCGCCATGGATTTTGCAATCAGAAAAACAAAGTATAACGTACTTTCCGGTGCTGAAGACGCCTTGTTCTCGAGGATGCACTCTAATTTTGACAAACCAAATTTGAAAAAAAATGCTAAAGAACCTTCGCCATTTAGGACGCATGTTAAATTTTTGAAACTTATTTTAGGTAAAAAGTAGTGTCTTCGACGCCGGGAAACACGATAATTATTGTTTATACTACTATTTAAAGTTAAATTGGGTTTTGGAAATGGAACATGCCCTTTTGTTGTTGGACACAAATCTATAAACCGTGCCACAATTTGAGCCTCTGTATAAATCAGAAATTTCATGTGCAGCGATACCTAAAGCACAAAACGCAGTACTGTTAGTTAAATGTTCCACAAGAAGTGCAAGCTACTTTTATTAGAAAGAACAGTAATGAAATGTGTATCTTATTACGAATGTCTTTATGCAGAGCGGTAAAAAAACACTTGTCTAACTTGTCTTTCAATTCTCTGTTCTCGACCTTGATGTGATAGTTATCTACCAGGGCGTTATTCAATAATCCCAACAGACACCCCAGTGACTATTGAAGAGAGAAAAAAAGGCAACTTCACGAGTATTTCCAGTTAAAGCATCCAGGATGTAAGGTAGTATATTCTAGTTAATGAAAGCTACATGATTCCATGTATCGCCCACTAGACTTTCTCATTGTCATGGCAAATTGGGAGTGTGACCCAATTCCTTCAGCCTAGGTTGAATGAATCTTAATTAAATTGTAACAACACCCATGGTATCAAGATACCTGTTGGAAAATATCTAGGCTGAGTGTTAATTATGTTCTAGAAACTTAATCTGATAAAAGAGCAGAAAGTGGTACGGTGGATACAATATTATGTCTAAGCAATTTCAAGAAATAGAATAGATCATGCCTTAGTACGAAGTTTTCTTTTTCGAACAGGCTAATATGTGGATGCAGATAATTTTAGGTGTCTTCAAAAAATGATATCGTGTCATATGAACCAGCGTTACACTTAATATTACGATCCCACGACAAATTTCGACGGACAACGGTGTTAAGCAAATATATATTCCTCCTCCAAAAATTATAGGGAATATACTTCACCGTATTCTTTACTTTTGAATTCCCCAACTATTATCGAGGCATAACTAAGGATTTTAGAACATCTGAGTGTGTTTTCAAAATCAAGAAATTTAATATAATACCCATGACGTTCGTTTGTTTGATTCGAGAGCTTTGCGATGCTGTTGACATGGAATTTCTCAGAAGCAAACAGTCAGTATATAAGGAATAAATCATCTGAAGCAGCAGCACTTGTGGCTTCGTTATACGTTTAAGGCCATGCTCTACATTCCGGCACTAGAGGAACCTAACATCGTGCCAAATATATATGTAAATGGGTATAGGTCCACAAAGTTCGATGCATTTGTATATCTGGATTGATACGTCGCTTCCATGACCATGGGTGGTGTAGAGTGCCGGAATGAATATGGTAATATTGATATTTCTATCAATAATAAGAATGTCAGAATTACTATATATATATGCGTACACGTATGTATATATTTATGTAAATATGTGTATATGTGAACACATGGATTTCTATAAATTACTATTAGAAGTGATAATTTAGAACTAGTTGCATTCTGATACGATCTAGCCATTCCGGAATGAATACTGTGAAATTGTATGGACTCAGTTATCATTAAAATAAAAATTCTAAATATTCTGTTTATCTTGAAACTTTCTTTCTATGTAGATATGTAAAAAGAGATGAAGGAAGAAGAACAGAGGATGGAGTGAGAGAAAGGGATAGATAGAGGGAGGGATAGATAGAGGGAGAGAGAGGGAGCGAGAGAGAGGGTGAGACGGTAAAAAGGGGCACACAAAGAGTGGAAGAAGAGACGGAAGACAGAAGAATATTGGGAGAAACTAACTCGCATAAAGAATGGGATTAGAAAAAAATGATCTCAATTCATATGAAATAATGCTTTTGATTTATGGAAGTGCTGATTTTTACTGTTCTATAGAAATAAGGATTCTAATATTCTTCCTATCGATACAATTTTAGTCTTGTTTCTTGATTCGTCTTGTAGAATTTGCTGCTTTCATCACAACTGGATTTCGGCGATAAAATTAATTTATTCTGCAAAAGATTTATTCTATAGAAGATTTATTTTGCGAAAAAATGCAATATTTGTATGAAAATACAGCTGGAAGTAAATTAGTTTGAAAAACATTCTTAATGAAAAATACTTTGGAATTTGGAAAAAGAAAGATCATTAATTATTGGATTTTCTTCTCAGCTTACGATTAATTCTTTACTGACGCAAATAGGTCAAGGCTAACATAAATTTAAAATTTGATAGATAAGCATTAAAACAAATTTCAGATAAACGTGAATATACAGAATTTCATTGTCCACTAAATTTTCCTTCTATCATGTATGTACAAGACATTGCTAACAACACCAACAGTGTACTTATCTAATTATAACTATATATATATATATATATATATATATATAACAATACACACTTCATACATACCCACCCCCCACAAACAACTTTTCACTATATATATACATATATATATATGAGCATTGTGTATATCTCGCAATATACAGTATGTTTACGCATACCGTATAGACTAAATAAGTGACATAGTCGCTACTTTAAAACACATAGCGAATGGTCTTCAAATTTCTTTTAAATAAGCATACAGTATATTAACAAATATAATATACATACATTCATACATACATGACTATTTCAAAGCACTGTTACTAATTCCTAATTTTTGCTGGACGGGCAACTGCTCTGTTTAATCAGCTCTGAGACATCACTGGAATTCTATAAGAATCCAGCTTCTATAAATCTCTGTAGCTGTTTACATTTCTCTACGTCCAAAGTTGATTCACGGACACAAAACAACTGTACAAGATCTCGCATGAACCCAGCAAGATGTTAGCAGTGACATCTCATATCAAACCGTCGGGGAGACGGCCCATAAGCATCCAGATATCTGCACGTACCTTCCTAGCTGTTTCACAAGACTCAATCATCGACCAGGTTCATATATTCAATAGCCCACTAGACTAGAAGCACCAGTTTTGTTACGCGACTCTCGTGCTTATGTTCTCAGTGAATAACCATGACTCGGTTTGCTCCGTTGCTTTTAGACTCAGGACCAGCATCGTTTTCTACAGCATGCTCGGTTCCTCAATCATCTTCGTTCTTTCCAGGTGCTTCCTTTAGACACTACCCGACACCAAATCCCTTGCGGGTGGTAACAAAAATATTAAAAGAGTCAATTAAAAGCAAATTGATGGGGGCATTTCTGTCAGATTGACTGTTTTGCTTTCGAATAACACAACTATCAAGCACACACTGGAGATCATAGCCTATTTCTCCTAAAACACCCCTATCAGGGACACAAAAGTACCTATCTGTCGTAAGTGTTTGACCATTTACAAAGGAAATGTAATTGCTGTTCTGAAACACTCGTCAGGTACTAATAGCTAGCTTACAGCCCGACAAGATCTGGGAACTATCATCGTTACATGTCGCTGAGGATAGAGTAACCTAACCTCGGTCGATTAATTCTCTGATGAACAGTCTATATGCATGACAACGAATTGTCACCTACGACAAGTTGAGTATGTTGAAAAAGAATGACGCTGGCAATGCAGTCATTAATGTACTCGCACCATAAATTGTCTGCAGGTTCATTATGGTTATTACAGCGAGGAACTGTGCTATTTCAAATTCAAAATAGGGGCTAAGAGTGAAGGTGAGGCGCTATGTGTTGAGACATGCATCTTCGGGACTCCCTCTCCCATAACACCCTTAAAGAGCATCCAAATTGCACACTGGTGCTGGCAATATTATCACATCCACGACATGGGTCCATCAAGCTGACACAATCAGGCCGATCATCATTGTTTATTGTCGGGGGAAGTAATAACAGTGTCTGTTAGATAGCTTACGCAACACCGATCGTCTCTGTTTCGTCACGAGTTCTTGACGTTCAAAACATCCAACTATTCTAATCGCTCCGCGGTATTGAGATTTAATCGTCCAGGCCAGAGTTGATAAAGGTGAGTTATGGTAAAACAAAATATAACTCCTTTCACATAAAGGGATCCATTCTAACTCCAGTGTGTCATTCTCCGGGAAATGCACCCCATAGCACTGGTCTCCAATTCCCTTGAAAGCCACTCGAGAGTTTATGGAGGCAAAAGGAGTTGACCCGGTGAAGATGACGGAAATATTGCGCCTCATCAATGCTCTTAATCATGAAGCACCACGTCTCCCACTCTCAAACATTCTCTTCTCTAAGTATTATAACCTTTTATAACCATGCCTTAACATATGCTGAGGTAAAGATGTGTCATTTCTTCTATCTTACTTGCAATAAATATTTCGACGACAGCGTTTCGCAGCAGGCATATCTAGCTCTCATGTTCTCCGGGCTCAGTCTCCACTCAACATAATGACGTTGTGATACTGGGCTACATTTCATTCATCGTCTCCAACCAACTTTATCAATGTTGCACCTCGCAAGATATTGGAAGGAAATGTACACTGTAAATTGAAATCGATTCTAAACATCTGGGTTTGCGATGGCCTCATGGGCCCAGCACGAATGTTGGTTAAAATACAACTGTGACGATATAAATTGTAATTCGTCCTGTGCATTAGATTCGGCTTCATTAGACCACTAATACCTGATTAGATCTTTGTCTCATTTGCAAGCAAATAGCGCCATATGCTTAACATCCATACCCCGCAATTGTCTTAATAATGTGTCTAAACACAGTGCTGTGTCACTGAACATGGTCTCCAAGGTGTGTGAGCAGAATAGGTGATGTTCTTGAAACACAATCGTTGAGGCTGGACTGAAACGTGTTCAGTCAATACCATCGACAGAACGCGTTATACGTTCATATGAATGAAACTTAGCGCAGTGCTTTTCCCCTTGAGATTTGGAGCCAAGCGGTCCGGACCATGATGGCGGTAAGTGCCTAGAAGACATAATGCATTTCTGTTCGATCTGGGCAGCTTGCTAATATGTTGCAACAGATATTCCAGGTCCAACCTCATTACCTGCTCCACAAAACACGGCACCGCCACCCGTAAAGCAGCCGAGCGGAAGGTATCCGGATTTAATCGACAGTTTCTGTTTTTGTGCCGGTTTCCTCCGATACAGGAATGGCTGTTGTCCGCATACTCTTGCTATATAGTTCCGGTTCGTCGCACATTTCTGAATCATGTCTCTATAATATCTGAAATAGTGTTTATACAGCATTCTATTTCTTAGCCCGAGAAGTGCACTGACCGTCTGTGTAGACTTTCAGATTCCACAGTTCGAGTTAATCATAACTAGTAAAACTCATCAAGACAGTGTTCACAAAAACACAATTCATATTGTTTCTAATCGTAAAATACACGCGGTCAGCAGTCTACTAATCGTTGAATAATTGATTAAGTTCCATTCTGTTGCACGCAAGCTGCAATCGATGCCTTTTCTCGTCTTTGCTATAGTATTATATGCTGCGACACATTTGCTAAAATTAATAATTTTATTTTATAATTTTATGATTTGAAGTCCCCTACCAGCAAATATTAATAATTACAACCTTTAATTTCCTCCTAACAAAGTTGGTAATTTAGTTCCTAAAAAATTCCCAATTCTGGAAAAATTCATCACGCTTCCCAAATATTTTATTATGTTTAAGTCTTGTCTAATTTGACTGACCATAGCACTAATTTGATATCTACTGAAACTGTTGACAACTAGCATTAATCTGATAGATAAATCTCATTAACGTTTGAACACTTGGTCTCGAAAATCCTGGTAGAATCTTAAAGGTACCTTAGTGAAATACGCAATTGCATTTTCAGCCTGGTGGGGCCTATCCTTTTGCGATATAAGAACGGAACTTATCTCTACCAGAGAATGAGAGTCGGTGTGTGTCAGAGACGAATTCAGAAAGAGATATGCAGGAAGAATCGACCCAAATGCTGGACTGGTACATTATTTATCGGCTTCTAAATGATGAAGAGCAAAGTCAATTATGGTGGGTTTTAAATTCTACCGAATAGAGCCTAAAAGAAGACCGCAACAAATTCTATGAGACTTCTAGCGATTGTTTTTATTCGCCGCATATACCCTTGTTAATGCTTTGTCTGTATATGATCTGGATCACCCGTTGCTATTTTTCCAACTCATCATTCCTGTATTCAGCAAATCCCCATGATAGAATGCATTATTTCGAGAAAAGAAATATTAATTAGCATACATTAGATTTTGTTCTTAAAATGATAAGAACATTTTTTGAAATGATGACTACGATAAAATTGGTTTTCTTCGTGAGATCTAAATCTACATGTATTACGGAAGTTATACACATTTGTAAAATGGATATTCAGGTATTTTGAGTTTGTCGTCTAAAATAGGTGTGTATCCAGTGTATCCAGTGTATCCAGATACGTAATTATTACTATAGGGACAAAAAGAGGAGATATTTCAGAACCAATAAATTGAAGTAGGTTACTTGAAGTAGGTTATTGTCATGTAAGGAAGGTTTAGCCCAGGTGATATAGCCGTGGCTATCTTATAGATATGTTGAAACAATTCAACATCACGTAATTTTACAAAAAACTATATTTAGGAGGGTATCATAGGATATTAGATATTGTGTGACATATCACTCATAAGATATTATCAGTAGCACAACGTTAGTGTCCAAATGTAATATCATGTCTCTATTTATATGGAAGCAATTTGAAATATGTTGCAGTGTGATAGATAAGGGGTTCTCTTGCTTACTTATATTTATGTCACTCACATGTCTGTCTGAATTTTGGAAGTTCCGTATTTGTAAATATATGAATGAGTGTTGGATGGAACGATGAGAATTGTATTCGGCTAGGTAGCACGCAGGTTATTGGAATAGAAGTTACTACTACCATTAGTATCCCAATGACATTAACTGGCCGTAGGTGTTTATTTTCTACGTGTATATGTGCCTAACTTGCATTGCAGCTTTGATCGACTGCATTGGATACGAAAATAACATTTCATATTGGACACTATTTCATCCTAATTATGTATGCCAGTGTTAACATACACATAAATCAATTTTGTGATAAACAACAATTATATATTACGCTCTTTTAGTAGCGCTTTACACTACTCATATTAAATTTAATATATAATAATTAAAATAATCAGAATTATTTAACCTGTATGATTGCCAATTTGAAATATCACCGTCATCGACTACTATATGGTAAAAAGGGTATCAAGGAACGATATCCATAATTGATTTTGTTATTCTCTTTGATCTCTTTGATTTCGCGTTGGATGAAATTGTTAGGAGAGGGGTTGAGCTTCCAGCTGATCACCATCTAGTTATTTGTAACTTGAAACTAACTAAATCCAAAAATGCCTACAAAACTAGTGGTGTATGGTGATCTAGAATATAAAGAGAGGAGAACATACTAATTCAACTAAATTCAGAGAACATGAAAAAAGTCGTCTTGCACGTACGACACAAATAGGTACCGTGAATCGCATCAGAGGCAGTAAAGGCGTCTTTAAGCTATGAGAAGACTTACGGTTAAGTTGGAAACCGATTTCAGATCAGTAAATAATGTGTTCTGGCAGACTATTCGCTGCCTACATAATTAGACGTCACACCTGCTATCAGGAATGTGCCTGAGGTTCTCCACTCATCAGAGAGGTACATCCTTGCTAGCTAAGAGAATAATTTGCTGATCTCCTAAAGCCGATGTGAAAAGTATTTTCTGAGGTACTGAGGAACGTCTGGGAGCATTAACTAATCTCTCGGTGGCTGAGTTCACAAGATCATTTATAAAATCAAATTCGTCACGACTGCTGGAGAACGTGAAGTCCTCACCGATATGTTAAAAACCTTAAATAGAGACGGTACTCTTTGGCGGACACGTTTGTGCCGGGTGACATGGATCTATGGAAAGGCATCTAAGCAAGGTCAATTGGGAATGATAGTCCCTATTTTCTAAAAGGGAGACAAGTGAGAATATTCCCTTCATAGAGAGAAATCCTTGTAAGGTAAAGTCTATTCTAAGTGTCTGGCAAATAGATGCAGAGAAATTGTGGAGTCCATGTTAGCTCACAAAAAGTGTGATTTTCGCCTCAGATGCAGTACAGACGACAAAATAGTCACGTTGCAACAGGCCTCCGAGAAATCATGAGTGTATTGCCAAGAAGTACATTCTGGTTTTAGACCTCGAACAAGCATCTATACCTACATTCCTCGGGACATGCTGGGGTACGATCTGGAGGAATATGTGATCTCTTCAGTTTCTTATTGCCTTGATACCAATTCTCGATAAATTGTGCTAAATGAAAACCATTTAATATGGTTTCGGACTGCACGTATAAAAGCAAAACTCGCTATCTTCAATTCGGTATTCGTCTCAAACCTAATATAGGGCCATCAATTCTGGGTAATGACTGAAAGAATATAATCGTAAATGGAGTTGTGTAAATTGGGTTCCTCCGAATTGTCCTTGGAGTAAAGTTCCTTGATAGAATGCATAGCTCGGAGATCAGTTTGGTGCTCCAAGTAGAGCCGCTATTTATCCGAATTGAGGGCAAGGATCTCCACTACAATGTGCATGTGATTAGGATGTCTCAGGAAAGAAATGCTGGACAGATTCTACGGACAAACCCAGCCTGCAGCGGAGCCCTATGAAGATGGTTGAATACTATCCATGAGCTTGGCTGGGCTTGCTTGGGGATCCAGCCGGATCAGTTGGAGATGGTTGCTATTAACAGGACCTACTTGAAGGTGAGTTTGGTGACTCTACCCCCAGGACACTCTCGGAAGAAGAAGAAGAAGAAGAAGAAGAAGAAGAAGAAGAAGAAGAAGAAGAAGAAGAAGAAGAAGAAGAAGAAGAAGAAGAAGAAGATCGTATACTATTGATAAATATGCCTATGCAGCCAACAGGAATAACGGGTATGAAAAATAGTTTTATTTCAGAGAAGCAATCATGTCCAGTATCTATTTATACAGCCACATAATTATGGATTAAACAAACAAAATTATTTTTCTGATCATAAGCCTGCATTCAGCCTGAGAGTGACGCCTATGTCCTAGAATGGGTTTCCTAGTGTGTAGCTTAACAGATCTATTACGTAAAAAATCTCATATACCAACACATACAATAAGCAGATATAAAACCATTCTCGAAATATATGTTATTAAATTCCAAACGTAGTTGGAGGAAACACAATTATTTTATGAAATATCAGACAAGATATGTTTATAAAAATGCATAATTGCTTTAAGGTGTTGGAGCTACGATCATAAAAACATCTGTTACATGCCTGGTACCGTAGAAGCATTGCGTTTTTGAGCAAACACTCACTTTCCAGTTGCTTTTAGATAGCTAAACCAGCATTTCAATGTTGATGTCTTTCAAATTCTATATTAAAGAAATAACTCCAATGTTGTTTATCATCTTACAGAGAATATGCTTCCTATTATTAAAATTTAGAAACATATGCTCTTTTGTCTGAAATTGCATATGTCTGTACATGTCTTCATAGTTGTGTTTTATATAGACTTTATATACACGAATATACACCTTTCGACCGTTCTTACATTATGTGTTTCTTATATATTTCACTCTTTTGTATGGAAATTCATACCTGATGTAATAACATATGCATATATTTCTAGCCAATATAGTTACCGAACACGTGAAAAGTTTAAAGTATTTTGTAAAGTTCTGTAAAAACATACCGTGTTAAAATATGTTGTTCTATTCATGCGTAAAATATGAATACTAATGGCTTCATCCTATTTTGTTTACATTACAGACATGTTCCTAAACTAAGAGCTATAACTAATTGACTAATACACTCAAACGAATTACCTTTTTTGAAAATATTTCTTGCAAACTCAATTATGTATCATCACGAAATTTTAATGCAACATGTTATGACTTTTCTGATTTTGACTCATCTGAATTCTAAACTTTGTTATATTATTACGTATACGGAGAAATATTTTCTTTAAAATGTAATTTCGGGAAGAGGCTACGGTGGCACGAGAAAAAAAAAATATATATGAATTCATTAAAATTAATGTCCAAAAATATATGGTGATGCTTTTGATATCACGGTTTTGAATTATATCCAACTTGCCAATATTTATACACGCCAGACATATTTCGCTTATTTTCAACTTAATTTAATTTGGAACTATTTAACTATTCCACATATGCTTGTGACGCAATACCTACCAGATCAATACTATATATTCAAGTATCTCCTCGTACTCGCATGAAATATATCTAATGCACCTGCCAAAAAAACTCTCCCACACAAATAAACACCACACGCCTACATTCACAAAGGCACTCAAACACAGGGACACACACATATATACACACAGGCACACATAAACATTTATATATATATATATATATATGTGTGTGTGTGTGTGGGTGTGTGTGTGTGTGTGTGTGTGTGTGTGTGTGTGTGTGTGTGT
>OZ024742.1:85410448-85485448 GCA_964016885.1 Eledone cirrhosa
TCATTTATGCATCGCATTTTCAAAGCACAGGTCCTAATTCCATATTTATATATATATATATATATATATATATATATATATATATATATTTATTAAAATAGCAGATTAAATTCCATTACCTCTGCATATTATTTACTTTATTCTTAACTCTGAAGCCGAGAATCATTCGGTTTCCTAGTTAGAATTCTAGTCTACGACTTCAGTTATAACATTTACGTAGTTTTGATTTGCGTGCAATTTACTTCTGCGTTCACAGATTAACTTTGTTACTTTCAGAAGATCCCGTTAAGGGTGAAAGCAGCGATTCTTTGCTTAAACTTTAATCTTTTATTTTAATAAATATTTGCTCTACGATTCATATATATATTTGATATATATTTATCCTCATCGAGCCCTCTTTCGATTTTAGTCTTCAAATTTATTATTATTACTATTTGGCTCCCTCGGTTGAGCACTCTGTTGACTTATATTCATCATGCAGAAACATCATTTGAATATTTCTACAAAGAACATACCAAGCAGGAAAACATACCTAAAATTCCTGATACAGAAAACAGACGCGTTCATTCAAAGGTTGCGTTGGCGTGCCTTTTATTTCGATAATCAGGGAAAAGCAGACAACAAACAGGATAAATTTGGGTTTAAAACCTACAATAACCGTCCGAGTAACCTAGCATTGCTACCCTTCGAACATGATGTCTTGGAACTCATACGGAGTATCAAATTTCGGAATATGAGCGATTTCTTCCAGCAGGACCCGAAGATTAGAATTCGTTCTATTAAGGATTCTAATGCCGTGCACGTCCATTCCGACACAATTGGCAATCTATATCAAGTGGAGCGCAGTTCTTACCAGCAACTGCTGCATAATGCTGTAACTAAGGATTACCGTAAATCTAATCGGAGCGTCATAAATGAAATCCACGATGCTGGGTTTAAAATCACCTCTGATCTCAACATCCTTGACCGCAATGAACGTCTGGACGTTTTCTCTCCGCACTTTACCCTGAAGGATCGCAAACCCAATTTTCCGAACAACCCCTCGATTCGGCTTGTTAAACCTACGAAGTCCGATTTAGGTAGACTTAGTAAAAGGATTCTTTATAGAATTATACCTGAAATTAAAAGTTTGGCCCCCCTTGCAGTGTGGAACAATTCTTTCGCGGTGATTGATTGGTTCAACGGCATATGCAGCAAGAGACACTGCCGTTTTATCCAATTCGACATCAATAATTACTACTCCACCATCATTTTACCACTTCCCCTTAGAGCTTTCAATTTCGCTAAAACACTCACAGTGGTTAAGGATTTCGAAGTTGATGTCATCCTCAATGCCTGTAAGTCGGTGATTAATTTCGACGACTCTATTTGGATTAATAAACCTAATAGTACCCCATTCTACGTGAGTATGGGCGCCAACGATTCTGCGGAGGTTACTGTTCTTATAGTCCTTTTCCTTCTTTTCTCTATCAAGGAAGAATTTCCAACGTTGGCGGTGGTTTGTACCGTGATGATGGTCTTTTGACCATGACTAAGTGCGGCCCACGTGCTTGCGACAGGTTCAGAAAAGAACTCACAGCCTACTTTAAAGGCTTCAACCTCTCCATACAGGTTGAGGGCAACCTCTCGGTCGTTAATTACCTCGACGTTACCCTCAATTTATCGAATGGCTTGCATTACCCGTATAGAAAGCCAAATGATACGCTTAACTACATAAGTAAGCATTCCAACCATTCTGCCAGCATAACCAAGAACCTGGTAAGAAACGTTTCTTTGAGGCTTTCCCGTCTATCTACTAACGAGCATATTTTCAACGACCATTCCACTTATTACAATGAAGCTCTTGCTCGGAGTGGATTTGTCGATAAGGTAGCATATACAGCGTAGGATAATAGACCTAGAAGAAATAGATCCCGACGCATTATATTGTATAACCCACCATATATTATGGAGGTGGCCACACCATTAGCTATGATCTTTCTCTCCTTTATTATTAAGCATTTTCACCCTACACATAATAGAAAATTTTTTAATAGAAATACTACTAAAATGTCTTACTCTACGACTCCTAACCTTGAACATAACATCACAGCTTCAAATTTAGCTAAACTACCTAGCCGTAGGAACACGTGCAACCCTGTAGTTAATACTAACTGTAATTGTAGGAATCGGGTTGACTGCCCCCTATCGGGGAAATGCCTCTCTAGTAACATCGTCTACCTATTTAAGGTTGAAACAACCACGTCCCGTAGGGCCTACATAGGGTTTACGGCCAATAGATTCAAGCAGCGTCTTTACATTCATACCCAGTCTTTTCGTAACCCTTCAACAATGAATATGACGTCACTTTCAGCTTATAACTGGAGTCTACAAGACAACCACACCCAATATAAGCTACACTGGGAGATCCTTGCTAGGGCTAGATCGTATAACGGAAATAAAAGACCATGTGACCTCTGCTCCGCTGAGGCCCTGGAAATACTCTACGTCAAAGACCACATCTTAAATAAAAAATCTGAGGCAATTTCTGCTTGTAAACATAAATTGCACAAAGCTTTCCTGTATTACAGCCCCGCATTAGTACGAACTATAGCGCGGATTTTTTACGTCTTGATGTAGTAACTAAGTATATGTTTTGTTTATACCATTACGTATTTGTATAGGTAAGTATATATTATCTGTATATTTTGTGAAGGTACGTATACTTTCTCGTACGTATATTTGATTGTATATGTTTTGGTGTATATATTATATTTTCTGGTACATATGCTTTTGGTTGTGTATACGTGAGTTTTGCGTCTGTGTGAGTAATCGGGTTCGTACGTATGTAGGATGTGGGTATATGTGTACTTTGTGTTTTGGTTGACGATGTCTCCAAACATATGTGTATTTACATGTAGGTAGGTGTGTGCGCTTGTTATATACGTATTTATCTATATACGTTTATTTAATTATATGTATACACGCACACACACACACACACACACACACATACACAGACACACACACACACACACACACACGCACACACACACACACACACATATATATATATATACGAATGTATACACCAAATACACAAATATATATATATATATATATATATATATATTTGTGTATTTGGTGTATACATTCGTATGCGTGCGGGTATAGGCGTTGGGTGGATTCTGTATGTGCGTCCGGGTTTTTTTGGTTTTGTTGTACCCGTGCGTGTATTTGTATACATATGGCGAGCGTTTTCGCGTATGCTTGTGTATCTACGTATATGGATGCGTGTATGTATTTATTTAATATCAATTACGTCTGTATTTTATTTACTTTATACTTAACTCTGAAGCCGAGAATCATTCGGTTTCCTAGTTACAATTTTAGTCTACGATTTCAGTTATACCATTTACGTGTTTTTGTCTTTGCGTGCAATTGTTCTCCCCGATCCAGATATGACGTATTATCTTCGTTTTCTCCGTTCATTGCCAGAGAACGTCTCTATGAACCACTTAATAGAATATTAATCTACGATTTCTTTTATACCATAAACGTGGTTTCGTGACCATGAGTAAAGGTATAATCCCTACCCCACCCTAAACAAAAACAAAAAAAATTAAAAAGCAAAAAAGCAAAAAAAAACCTGAAATTCTATTATCAGAAAATTAAAAAGTAAAATAAAAATCAATGATCTGAAAAACTGCCGACACCAATACATACATTCGACTGCATTTGCACTGCTCGAATGAAAAGAATATAATCTCCACAGATGCAAAACCCCATCATCAATTACCAAAAATTTCCGTGGAGGAATGGTCTCTTAAATAAATCAAACTCAATCTCAAAATGTTTTTTTCATATCCTCTCTGATTTATGAAAGTGACACTCTCGAAGACAATGCAAAAACCATGGCTGAAATACTGTAGAAGGAATATTGACCTGTTTTCAGTAATTGTGATATGTCTGATTTGGGGGTATATATTATTAATTCTCAGCACACTGTATCGGGCATAACGTTTCTTGCACATGATGTCTTTGCGGCAAAAACGAAATTAAATACAACTCAACAATATCACCTGACAGGTTCACTGCTAGTGACCTTAAGGTGTATCGACACTAAATTTAATCTGTTAAGCTAATCCGAGGAGGACCTCACTTGACGCTGGCTGTATACCTGCACATTTCTTGTCCCAGTCTGCTGTCCCAGGTTTCAAATTTTGAAACAAGTCCTTAGCAGTAAATTACCATGCGATCTCTTTCACCTCTCATAATATTATGTTATTTGAGAGAATGCAGAATAACTCACTTCCTTGAAAGCAACAATCTGTTGAAATCCAAGCAACAGTGTCTTCCTAATAGCAGATAATGCCTAACGCAGCACCTGCATCACTTTGATGACATTTTAAGAGCTTTTGGAGAGGGCACCAACACAGGTGACATACACATTGATTTCAGCAGGCTTTGACATGTTTAATCACAACATATTGAAAAATCTTTACAAAATTGTTTTCTCTGGAACGTTTCTTCAATGGATCAAGTGTTCCCTAATAAACAGAGCCCAACATGCTCTGTTTGGAGTATTACAATCAAGCTCGGTCAAAGTCAGTAGTGGCGTCCTGCAAAGTACAGTGGTGGTTTCACTTCTCTTCATTATCTATATAAAGGCAGTGGATTCGCAGTATCGGTAGCGGGTCGAACGCCATGCTTTGACTCATAGAGTTAAGACCCTTGCCATTCTGAGTTCAAATCCCGCCAAGGTTAGCTTTGCCTTTCATCCTTACGGGGTCGATAAAATAAAGTACCAGTAATGTACTGGTGGATTGCTGGCCTTGTGCCAAAAGTAGAAACAATTATCTATATAAATGACGTTACTGACATCATCAAGCATTGCAGCATAAGAATCTTTGCAGGTGATTCCAAGCTCCAGGTCATAAATGGAGTGGGTGATATACTTGCTTTTATCCAATAGGCAAAAAGAAGTACAGTGAATGGGGATGAATTTGAACTAATTCTCTTTGGAAAAGTGAATTTACTGAAACTCTTATCTTTTCCAGCCTCATCTGAAACAGTCGTGACATCAAACATTACCAGAGACGTTGGCATAACTTTTGAAAACACTATAAAGCGAGCTACTCATATAAACAGGAAAGTTGACACGGTTCACAGAATGTGATTTTGGATTCTCAGAACTATTCAGTCGAGAGATATCCACATTATTGTGCATTTCTTGTCTACTTTTACACGGCGCCCACACTTGTTCTACTGTGATCTCCACACAGAAAACAAATAGGGTTATGAAAGCTGAAGCACCTCAAACCCCCCCCCCCCCCCAACAAAAAAATATTATGGGAGTCTGACTATTGGAGTAGAGTAGAATATCTCATCCTCCCCTCACACCAAGGACGTTTTGAGCGCTATAATACCCGTGTTATGTGGAAAATATTCTATCAGCATTGGCCAAATAATATTGGCAATATCTTTAAATTACACGTAAGACTTGGGCTCCGTGCTCTCCACCCACAACAAATAAAACTCACATCGCTTGACAACATAACGGCACAATGTTTTCTTCAAAAACTGATCCCGCACCCTCTAACATCAGACCAAAATACATAAAAAAGATAAACTTATCCCATAACATTACAAGATCTCCTTAATCTCCTCCAAGAAATTCCAGTTAATCCCTTCTAATTCGGTTATGTCTCCCAGAGCAATAACTCTATAACTGAGTGGAACATATTGTCTAATTAACGATATGAAAGACTATGTCAAGTGGTGTTATTACGTTAGACATCGCTTTGGCAAACACTGACTGAAAACTATCAAAGTTATAAAAGTTATATATATATGTGTGTTTGTGTGTGTGAGTGTGTGTGAGTGTGTGTGAGCGCGTGTGTGTTTGTGTGTGTGTTTACATGTGTGTGTATGTGTGCTTATCTCTGTGTATGTACGTATGTGTATATTTGTCTATACCTTGAGTATCTACAGTGAATTTTCCATTGAACATTAAATATAATGTGGCCTCTGATACTAAACAATTATCTGCTCCCAATTATCAATAGTATTAATCAAATGCGCATCGTATTACTCTTTCTTGATGATTGCAATTGCTTTGAAAACTCTCATAAATCATTGTTCAGTAATCATTTATCACATGATCATATGATTTATTATTTATTAATCGTATTATAGGTTAATCAAATAATGTTATTTCAATTACTCAAATAGCCTTACGCAACACATTGTTAAATACCCCATTATGAGTAATTATTCCTAAAATGCAATAACTATTATAGCAAATTAGCAAAAATATGACGTGAGGCAAAATGCAATTCTGAATATTCTCAAATACACAATTTTTATTAATGTGTTCTTGCATATATTACTAGCTTTTTCGTGTAACTATAGTACGCATTCTGAATATCTCTCTAATCTATATTTATCATTCACTTTATTTCACACTTTCGCTATTTCTGTGTAATAATGTAAATACGTGACGTTTTAGAATCATGCATTAGCATCGCTTTACAAGTAGATTTCGTAACTAAAACATAACACCTTGCAGAACGAACCGAATCCTTTTTATAAGCATTTCAACAGTAAATTTACTTTTTCCGTTCATCTGTAAGATGAAGTACAAACCAGTGTTGAGAAACTGGCGACATGTTGCTGGAATTGGTTGTAGGTGAACAATATTAACATAAGCAATGTCTGCCTACTTATTGTAACACCCATTAGAAAATTATCAATTCATGAACTTCATATGCATCTTGTTGTTGATAATATTGCTTTTTTGCGAAGATGACATGTGATGTTGTTGATCTCGTTGTTGTTTTTGTTGTTCTTGTTATTCTATTTTTTTTTTACTTTTCTTATTTTTGTTATTATTATGAAGGTTAACTTTTCTTTCATCCTTACGGGGTCGATAAAATAAAGTACCAGTAATGCACTGGATAATTGCTGGCCTTGTGTCAAAAGTAGAAACAATTATTATTATGATTAGCCTTAGATTAGCAGCATCAATAAAACTTTCGACAAAATGCTTTGTCTTTGGTGTCATTTCCTTGTGTTGATCAGACTTCCATGTTAATTGTGCCATACGCTCAAATATAAATTTAATTGGAAAATTAAATTGAAAAAGAATAATGATCACAAAATAAAACTGTGACAAGCTGCTAGTATAGACCATGTATCTAGCTGTTGACAACATCCCAGACACTATCCCGGATACAAATATGAATAATACGATCGGTTTCACCAACGCTCACATCACTCTTACTATCACAACTACTACCAATACTGACAAAATCACCGCCGCCACTAACAAAAAACAATAACTGCAACTGTAAAAGTAAAATCAACAATTAAATCGGCAACAACAATCTAAAATCCAATAACTCTAATTTCACGAAAAAGGATTAAAACAAATCTGACAGCCACACCTCAATCCACGCAGTCACACCTCCTAATAGTCATTGTACTAGGTAACTATTTAGACAACCAGTCAGCTAAATGAAGGTCCAGTTAGAAAGCCATTCATCCATTCCCGTATGATCCAATAAGCCAACTGATCAGCTCACTAGCCAACCAACGAGCAAGCTATCAACCGAATTCATCTGTCGCCGAACTTACATCACCTAACCTGCCAAATGCAGACCGCTTAACTGACTAGCTTCTCTAAAAAGCAGAAAGCCACCTCGTAACTCAAACAGCGAGAAAGCCGTTTGCAGGTGCAGTCCAATATTCAAAAGAAACAACATTAATTATATAAAAAAAAAAAAAAGAAATATTCAGTGACATTAATTAAAACAAGCTGTTTAATTTCCATGGAGTAGGGATATCATTCAAGTGAATTTCTAAAGTATGATATTGACGGACATGAGAATGAGTATTCAATCATAAAATACAGTTTAAATATAATTTATTAAAGACGTTATTGTTGTGCTGGATTTTCAACTGTGTACTCGCTTCATCACATATTGACACCGGTATTGTTGAACGTACGGTGACAGTGTACAGTGCACGTACAGTGACGTTGCAAATTACTATATTATTTTGATAGGATCCCAGATGAAAATATACAAGCAAATGATTCACACATATTTAAAATTAGAGTGCATATTCGAAACATGCCGTTCAAGTTATTCGCGGGAAAAATATTATTGGTGTATGAATTTAATTGAAAGATAATGTCAAACATGTGCACATCGTTTTGCGGGGACGTGTACGCGTAATATGAACTTATATGTATGTATATATGATTATATGTGACCATCTATGTATGTGGTGGCTAGTTCTCTATGGGTGAAATACATCTATGCGCACACGTGTCTCTCTCTCTCTCTCTCTCTCTCTCTCTCTCTCTCTCTCTCTCTGTATATATAACTATTATATATATATACTATATATATATATATATATATATATATATATATATATATATATATATATATATGTATATATGTGTGTGTGTGTGTGTGTGTGTGTGTGCGTATAATTGTGTATGACCTCCCGTTTGTATGTTTACTTGTGCGAATGTAACTTGCTTTCAGATGGAATCGGATGAGCTCCATGACGCGCAGGAAATGAACACTAATTTCGGCTGATACAATTATATTGCTGCCAAGGAAATTGGTCAAATTCGTATTATTACATTTGCCTGTCTGTGTGATCAACCACCCAAAGAAATATAACAATCGTTTGTTTGTGCAGCCCTTCCAAGTTTAATAAGCATGCAGCTTAATAGATATAATTTCCATTCTCATCTATCCCGGGGACTTCTACCTTCAGTTACAATTCACTATAAACAATATGACTAATACAAGACTCGTTTCACGTCATCTCAAATAAAATAATGTTTATTATTATATAATATTCACTTTCGTTTTATATTATCATTTATATATTTCATTTCCCTTTTCCGCGTGTTTTACTTGCTCGGCAAATAGGTGAACACCACCTCCACTATTTTACCTAAGAAATGCATATTATAAGGCGTTTTGTAAGGCCAATCAATGGTAATTATGTTTGAAAATGTGAACAATATATAAATGTATGTCGACGTTGGGCAGATTACCAATGATGAGGCTAGTTTACAGTGGGATATTTTATATACACGTATGGCTTTTTACTGTAAATTTCATACAAGTAAACCATTAAATTTGGAGATGAATGATGCTAGGGAAATAATTTACAAGAAGGCAATTATTTTAGATCGATCCAATGGATTTACAAATTTTTGAGTGGTACGTAATCCGAAAGAAAAACTGAGTATTCTCTAGAGCTGAACAATATTTCAACAAGTCATTTTTAGAATGAAGATATTAATTGGTGATATTTTTTCTTTAAAAATTAGGGTCATGAGTACATTAAAGTAAGTTAACCGATTTCCCACGTTTATTCCACGTTCATTCATAAGACGATAAGGCGCGTACACATCATAAATAGCCCAACCCCCGCAAAAACACGTAGGGACACTTGTATATATATATATGTATGTATATATATATATATACATAATATATAAATATATATATATATATATATATATATATATATTATGTATAAATGTTTCGTATCTCCAGAGAAATACGCTTTTAGGAAGCCATAGCTATGCAAACACCGGGGGGGGGGGGGTCTAACGCCCTCTGGTGATTTCCTGCAGAAGCAAGGGGGAAACCGTCTATGCATTTCAGGCTTAACTGGCCATCGACAGGACCGTCCCTCCAACCGCTTGCGACTGCTGGACTAGAAGACAGGCGAGAATATATATTTTTCTCGTCTGTGTAAATGAGGTGATTAATTTAATTAGCATATGAAGGTGCATAAGTTGGCTCAACTTATAATAAAAAAGAAACAGGATTTCGCTTCAAGCATTGCTTTATACAATATGTATAAATATTTCGTATCTTCAAAGAAATACGGTTTTAGGAAGCCGTAGCTATGTAAACACTGGGGGGCTAACGACCTCTGGTGATGTCCAGCAGACGCATGGGGAAAACCGTCTATACATTTCAGGCTTAACTGGCCAGCATCAGGACGGTCCCTTCCACCGCTTGCAACTGCTTGACTAGAAGCATGGCGAGAATATAGAAGTTTCTCGTCTGTGTAAATGAGGTGATTTTATATATATATATATATATATATATATATATATATATATAGAGAGAGAGAGAGAGAGAGAGAGATTATATAGAGATTACAATAATCAAAGTTCAGTTTAAGTCATTTATTTGCTTACAATTGTTTCCTCCAAACCGAGGTTTGGATTCTTCGGAGCAACTATTTACTGATCTATAACATTCTTGACCTCCTTTTCAACCCAAGAGACACATAAAACATATGCGCATATTGATCAACAGTGGGGTGACACTCATCAAATGATATAGCATGGCAATTTACATGTAAAGGTTACAGGATAAAAATAAAAATAAAAATAAAAGCAAGAATGAAAATAAAGATAAACATGAAGCGTTGGCAGTCTATGAAGATAAAGCAAGAGGAAAGCTTAGAGTAGTCAGTGCATGAAACAATCTCACGTGTAGCATGCACGCGTGTCTTATTTATACATGATTAGAGTGCGTCAGAATGATATTTGCAGGGTCAGGCAGTTGAAGCAGGCAATCGATCTTATTATGTGGGCTGAATTATTAAGTCATTTATTCTCATACATCTGTATGATATACAGTCTCGGATGCATGGAAACACCAAAATATCAGAAACTTTCAACATACTATAAACCTTATTGTATCGTAGGCAAAGCCGTACCACTGTCTTCGCTCACACCACCACTCACATAATCCATGAGACGCAATATATAGAACACGTGTCTATCGTATAATTCGCGATGGTTCAGCATATAATCAAGTTATAAACCGTATCCAGTCGGTTCTTAATTAATAGATCATGCTGTGCAGATTCCGGAAGTGTCTGAATGACTAAGGCGAATTAATGCGTAAGGGGAGGTAACTAGCTAGTTATCTTAGTTAAATTACTATGCTAAACTACATTAATGGTGATTCAAATACGTGCCTATCATATGAAGTTATAACTAATTTCTAGAGTATGTTTCCCAATTATAGGTTAGAGAGTTGTCCATTAAGAAGTACAAGGGTGCATATATTAAGCAAATAAATGACTTAAACTGAACTTTGATTATTGTAATCTCTATATAACTGCTCTGTAAAACAACTGATGTTATTACATTGAGCTATTTATCTTACTGGTAATAGGATAGTAATTAATGACTATCTTTCACTATTTAAGGTTTGTATATATAATATATTACCATTAAAGGTTTTATTACATACATAACCATAAATAGTACCCTTAAATCTATATATATATATATATATATATAGGAACAAGTAATGACCCCGACGGCAGAGCTCAAGCCGTTTCGACGGCTATTTCTGGACTAGTCGGAGTCATACGTGTTCCTATTACCCACTCTACTACCTTAAGTATTGAGTACTTTGGTGCGTCATGGTCCATCTGGTTCCTTACCACAATTCCTTCGTTATATATCTCTCTCTCTATATATATATATATAAAGAAAAAAGATGAAATCGAAAATGCAACTGGAGTCTTATTTTAAAAAATATGCTTTTCAAAAGTAGAGTTGACATGGAGGGCCTGTGGTTTTTCTCACATCAGATGTGAGTAAAACCACAGACCCTCCATCTCAACTCTACTTTTGAAAAGCAGAAGAACTGCGAAACCGGTAAAGGAACCACATACATATATATATGTATATATATATACATACATGGTCACATATATATATATGTACGTAAGGATTCACCGAACATTTATTATAATGCACGGTGTGTTTGTAAACAAACATCCCGTAGTAAGCCGTAGTGTCTAGCAACCATCGTATATACATATACATACTACTGTACGTATGTATACATATATGTATGTACGTGTACATACTTATATTTAAGTAACAGCCGTACTAAGAGTGGGAAATGAAATTTCGTTTTTTTTTTCCGTTTATCGTTTTCGGTGCACCCGGCCGATTAACCCACTCGATATGCAAATTGGGCTACTCATTCGTTAATATGCATTAGGTAAGTATATACGTTCAACAATCTGGCAGGAATGTATACGTTGCTGACGATAGCTAATAAGCTTGAAACTAGTACAACGTTCCTTTGTCAGTGTTGAACAAACGAGCAACGATGGTTGCTAGACACTACGGCTTAATATTTGATGTTTGTTTATAAACACACCGAGCTCTATAATAAATGTTCGGTGAATCCATACGTACATATATATATATATGTGCATGTATGTATATATATATACATACTACTGTACGTCTGTATACATATATGTATGTACGTGTACATACTTATATTTAAGTAACAGCCGTACTAAGAGTGGGAAATGAAATTTCGTTTTATTTTTTCCGTTTATATATATATATATATATATATATATATATATATATATATATATGTATGTATATATATATATATATATATATATATATATATTAGAAACTGAGGTTTTTTACAAAGTGAAAAAATTAAAACGAGGTGTCATGCACGAGTGAATGTATAAAGAAAAAAGCTGAAATCGAAAACGTAACTGGAGTCCTTTCTTAAAAAAATATATATATTAATGTGGTTCCTTTACCGGGTTCGCAGTTCTTCTGCTTTTCTCCCTCTCTCTCTCTCTCTTTCTCTCTCTCTCTCTCTCTCTATATATATATATATATATGATGGCTGCAAACCCTGCTAAGTGTATTGCAATCGTTTGTCAAATTACAGAGTTTGTTGCACTTTTAGGCTAATGGCACCCACACGAACCCGTAATAGATCCTGAACAAGCAATGTCTCATCTTTGAAGGGTTTTTTAAGGAAAGGCCCTGCTCTCGACCAATCCCACCCTCTCTACATCGTAAACCCCACCCGAAAAGGAGAACTGGTTAACAAATGCTTCCGAAGCCGCAGGTGTTTTTTTCAGAGTTTCCCTCTCCCAGAAAGTTGTTGTTTCAACAACCGAGGACCTTTCACTCCCACGTGAAAAAATAAAGTACTAGTTGATTCTTCTACTTCAGAGAGAGAGAAGGAGAGAGAGAGAGGGGAGAGAGAGAGAGAGAGAGAGAGAGAGAGAGAGAGAGAGAGAGAGAGAGAGAGAGAGAGAGAGAGAGAGAGAGAGCGAGAGAGAGAGTGCAGTTAATACGAAGCGGTATGAGATATACAGTAAAAGACCAATTATTTTCAAAATGCCTGTACAATGCGCTAGAAAGATAAGGGCAAATGACAAATAAAATAGAAAAATATTGTTTTACCTCATGTATTTTAACAATACAATAATGTTTTACCACATGCATTCCTCGCAATTTCACGCTTTTCTCAGTATTCGGTATTATGTGCCACAATGATAATCTCTGTATGGGTGTTTGTTTAATGTATTCCACTCGCATGCTTGGAGAACAGACAAAATATTGCTTTAAATAGCCTCGTTTCTGTTGCTTGGTTGATTATATGAGGCCATCAATAGGATGGTAGGTGCCCTCTATGTGTTGCCTATCACATTGCATGCATCTTTATCTGTATAATTGTTGTGTCCAAGAATTCATTTATTTTTTATATGTTCGATCCACCTAGTGCATGCATTTGCGTATTTGATTTTGCTTTGTGATGCATAAACATTTCCTTTCAAGCATACAATTTCAGTACATCGAATCGAACGTAAAAATTGCCACATCTTTCCTTTGATTGTGTACCTCCTGAATAATTCATTTTAGTATCACCTTATTGTATCCATTTGCTGCAAATCGGGTAACGCTATTGTCATTATAGTTGAGAAAGATGGTGTGACCTCTTTTGTGGGATGTTGAGTCTTCAAAATTCAAATATTTCTCAGCATAAATTTCTTAGAAATTGGCGGAAAATTGTATTCTAATTGTTGAGGTCGAACTTTCTTTGTTTAAATAAGTTTGTGAAAGTGCACATTCCAATTCTTCTTCAATATTCACCAAATTCTTCTACTTATCCGAATCTACTTTTATCACTATACCATATATTAAAAATATATATATATATCTGTGCAATATTTAAGTTCTGAATGATTTTATAGTTTTGTACTACAATATTATGACAGTAATTACTTCGTTTGTAATACAGTTATTCATTTGATACATCTCACCTTAGGAACTACGCGAAAATATTATTTTAGGGATTATTCCTCCTACTTTCTCATAAAAAAATATTTCAAGTGCACAAGTCTTAATTAAATAAAACACAAATCAATACAATATTTTCTTAATCTGTGTTGTTAAATTTCTATTGCTATGTATTAAGCCTATTGCCGAAAATTCATTTCAGTATCGATTTTCTGATATCGTTATCAGTCAGGCAATAATCGCATGTTTTTGATCACTCAGATTCCCATTACACATTTGTCTCTTCAAATTTAATCTTTAAAATAACAGTTAGATTTAATTCTCTGGAAGACCTTGATTATATGACCATTTAAACCAGAACATTAAGTTTTCTGTTGAACAGTGTTTGAATTTTAAAGGTTTACTTAAAACATAGCACAATATAATAAAGCGTATGATGAATTTTATAGTTGTAAGATACAAAATAATTTATAAATGAGATTATCTAGTTATTAAATTACTATCAATTACAATTAAATTACGTTCGTTTTTGCCCTTGACATATGTTAATATGTTCTATTCTATTTAGTCTTCGCTATTTATTATAGATAACATGTATGTAAATAGGAAGATTGATGGCACAAACACCTAAACAATACACAGAAAACACAACAAACCTGCACGCATAAATCCGCTAACATATCCTCGGGCATACAACCCTCATTTCGTAAACCACACAAATACCTCACTGGCCACCAACTGTTATTTTAATCTATCTGTTTTTGCTTTTTTTTCATAATGTGGTGACTATTCGTGCACATAATTGAATGGACTTAACGAATCATGCCATATTTTAATGTATTATACACGTTGAAATATGGCATAATACACATATACATACGTGCTCAATCACCACCCCACAGTCACATAAAGACACTCACTCTCATATATATATATATATATATACTGGACATCCTGCAGGACTAAAAACAAAACCTGTCAAAGGCAAAAGGAGCTCTTAAGAGTCAATGGCCATCCAAAATCACCGGAAGAGATGACACCTTAGCTTTTGTCAAGGCAGAATTCTAGGAGAAGGAAAACTCTGATATAACACCTGCAACTCTGATGGTATCCAATGATGTTAACTTGTTCTTCTTTTTGGTAAATATCATCTTGGTTAAGAGAGTGGGACTGGCTTTGTGCAGTGCCTTTGCTCACTATAAAAGCTTCACGGCACAGGCATTGCTTTATATCTGGAGATCTCTCTACACTTGTCGTCACATGGTAACATGGGCCCAGAACTATGTGTCAATAATTGTCACAAGTGTAGTGTTTGTACCAGAGCTTTCAAGGTGCTGGCTGGACTAAAATGTCACACTCGTTTAGCGTATCGCTAGGGGTTCTCCTACATGGATATAAAGTAGTGGCCGTACTCGAAAACGAGTTGGCAGCCACCATATATATATATATATATATATATATATATATATATATATATATATATATATATATATATTGGGTCGTCACGTATGAAATTTATAGAAATCTGTAGAAAAGAAACACATTTCTACAAATGTCATTCTTGACGACGCATTATGAATACAATGGTGAGGAGAGGTAGAAAGCAAAAGCAGGGAGGTAACCTTTGTTTGTCACAGCATAATTTGGGATGCATTATCAAATCACATTTTTGGAAAATTTGGAATGTAGCAGAGAGAAAGCCCCAAGCTCTCTTATTAGTTCATATTAAAGTTGTCAGACTAAGCTCTGCACATGCTATTCAATCAGGTGCACAGATATCATCAGTCAGATAGTAAATTCATAAATATCGTGGCAGGTCGAGTTGTAGATTTGTCCAGTTTCCTACCGTTTATATTTTGTTCTTTGAGTCGGACCTGCGTAGCTTAATAGTATGTTTATTAAAGTTATTTTTCTTTAGGCAGTCAGTTATACAGTTAGGATATTATGTTCCATATCCACTATGTTAAAAGGTTGACTCTTGCCCTCTTTCTATATTTCATTTAAAGAAATGTTATCTGGATGACAAAATCTACATAGTGGAATGTAATTTGATCCCGATCCCCTGGAGTCCGAAATCCCCTACCTATGTAGAAAGTATTGATTTTATCAAACTCCAACTTTACAAACAAGTGCATGTTCTCAGGCTGGGATAATTTGTCAAAGAGCACGTGTTGTTTTCATTGTGGGAGAGTCCCTGCAGGGTGGATAGTAAATGAGCAAGGGGATATCGAGGCTCTCGCTCCGGATAAGTCACGACGTAATTTGTTGTTTTGCCAGGGTGCAAGACTTTAAGAATACAATTTGAAATTTTTAATCTAAACTATTTAAATAATAACTATTTTATTAACTTTCAAAAATAATTAAATCAATAAATATTTTCTCAACGTAAGTGAGACACATTATACTTATGTTAATTCTTGTATTTTATTATATAAATCGAGAAACAATTTCCATTACCTCTACTATGTTACGACTTATCTTATCTAAATAACAAGAGTGACGCTTTTCAAAAGTTGAGTTGAGATGGAGGGTCTGTGATTTTTCTCACATCTGGTTGGTCTCTGAATGTTACTTGTTTTATGTGGAAAAAGTGGCTCGAAATGCCAGGTTTTTCGAGAAGTAATTTGATTGGTTGGTCAATAATTATAATAAATTTCGTGCCAGTTCGCGTTACAAAGTTCTTCAAACAGGGGGGGGGGGGGGGGCTGTCACAGGTTGTTTTTTTCATATATGTGTGTTTGAATTTCTTTTTACTTAAAAAAAGGGGGCTCACGAAGGTATTTTTTTTAATAAACGGAATTTGATTGGTTATAAATGAAATAATGGCTGTCACGTGAACAAGTTTTCATTAAATTTTCGCGCCCTTATTTGGAAATCCATTCTGTAGCCTCTGTAGAGAATTTTATGACAAGTAAAAGATAATGGTCAAGAGAAATTGGATGGGAGAATTGTTCTGGTTCAGTGAATATGGTTAGTTCGCTGGGGTGTCAGAATTCAGATTTTCTATTGAATAAAGAATGTAAAGATATGTATGTTTATTTGTGTGCTTGTGTGTGTGTGTGTGTGTGTGTGCGTGTGTGTGTGTGTGTGTTGATGTGTGTGAGTTGTGTGTGTTTTAATTTCTTTTTACTTAAACAAAAGGGGCTCACGAAGGCTTTTTTTTAATAAACGTAATTTGATTGGTTATAAATGAAATAAATTATGGCTGTCACGTGAACAAGTTTTCATTAAATTTTCGAGCCCTTATTTGTAAATCTAATCTGTAGCCTTTTTAGAGAATTTTTTGACAAGCAAAAGATAATGGTCAAGAGAAATGGGATGGGAGAATTGTTCTGGTTCAGTGAATATGGTTAGTTCGGTGGGATATCAGAATTCAGATTTTCTATTGTAGTAAAGAAAGGAAAGATGTGTATGTTTATTTGTGTGCTTGTGTGTGTGTGTGTGTGTGTGTGTGTGTGTGTGTGTGTGTCTGTGTGTGTGTGTGTGTGTGTGTGTGTGTGTGTGTGTGTGTGTGAATTCGAAGATGATTCTATTAGTAGAAATGGCGGAGGGAGTTGTGTGTGTGTGTATATAGGTGTTATGTGTGTGTGGGAGTATGTTAAGATGGAGAGAATACATATTTTGTGTGTGTATATATATTTATTTTATTTTATATATATATATTTATATATATATATATATATAAAATAAAATAAAATAAATAAGTCAAATGTTTAAAATTTGGCTTCGTTTATTACTGCTATATATTTCGGTGACAGCCATCTTTGGCTGTGACCTCTTCAGGCAGTCCGAATTAGTGTGGTAGAGACGAGTACACATGTTGTTGAGGTGTATAACTTTGCCAATACTCCGATATACCCAGTTGCTGGTTGGGTAGTTATTTCACCGAGGAACTGGAATCATGAATTCAAACAAACGAATTTCAGCGTTTTTTTTGTTTTGTTTTTTTTTACGCTGAAATTCATTTGTTTGAATTCATATGGTTCCAGTTCCTCGGTGAAATAACAACCCAACCAGGAACTGGGCATATCGGAGTATTGACAAAGTTATACACCTCAACAACATGTGTACTCGTCTCTACCACACTAATCCGGACTGCCTGAAGAGGTCACAGCCAATGATGGCTGTCACCGAAATATATATAGCAGTAATAAACGAAGCCAAATTTTAAACATTTGACTTATTTTTTATTTTAATTTACATTACTCCGGAGTAACCAAACCAACCTGCGCACTTCGTCGAGTGTTCCAATCTGCATACTGAGGTGTTAGTATACAACCAACATATAGTAAAAAATATATATATATATATATATATATAGGGAAAAAAGATGAAATCGAAAATGCAACCGGATTCTTTTTAAGAATAGTTATTTCTTTCCTTTACCGGTTTCACATTTCTTTTGCTTTTCAAAAGTAGAATTGAGATGGAGGGTTTGTGGTTTTTCTCGCATCTGGCTGGTGTTCGAATGTTACTTTTGTTTTATGTGGAAAAAATTGGCTCGAAATGCTAGGTTTTGTATAAATGTAATTTGGTTGGTAGTTGTCTGTCACGTGAATAAGTATAATAAATGTTGCGCCAGTTCGCGTTATAGAGTTATCATTGTATTTGCCCTTTTTGAAAAAAAAGGAGGAGGGGTGCCCAGATTGTCTTTTCATATATGAGTGAAATTTGGTTGGTTGAAGCAGTCACGTGAATAAGCACATCAACTTTCGTGTTTGAGGCTTCTTTTCACTTAAAAAAGTGGCTCAAATAAGTTGTTTTTTTATAAACGTAATTTGATTGGTTATGACTGTCATGTAAATAAGTATATTACATTTCGCGCCTGTTTGTATTTGCGGGTTCTTTGTAGCCATTTAGAGAATTGTGTACCAAACAAAAGATAGTGGTCAACAAAAAAGGCATGGGGAGAATTGTTCTGGTTCAGTGAGTATGTCTGATGTGCTGAGGTGTCAAGATTAAGACTTTCTATTGAAATAAAGAGAATAGAGATATATATTTTTATTTGTGTGCTTATGTGTTTGTGAAAATGATTATATTAGTAGAAATGGTGGATGGAGTTATGTTTGTGTGTGTATGGGTGTTATATGTGTGTGAGGGTTAGCATGTTAAGATGGAGAGAATATATACTTGTGTGTTTATATGTGTGTGAAATGTGTGTGAAGAAATGCGGAAGCATGCAACATTATTCACAAGAACATCCCACTATTGAAAGAAGACCCAAGAAGGAACAAAGCCCTTGAAACACACAAAATAATCAAAAGCAAAAGATAACCGAAATCACTAAATCAAAAAATGTGTTTATGCCATTAAATGTAAAGGATACAATGAAGATTATATAGGGCAAAGTAAACTCACACTCAGAAACAGAATGACAATTCATCGCCAACAATTACGAGACCCTAGCACAAGACAGATACCACTCAGTGCACCTCTAGACATATGCGCAATCGATAAGACACCCAAATTCCAATTCTCCCCACTTTATCTTTGCGCTGACAATACAACAGAACAAATACGAATAAATAAGGAAAATATGTTTATTCAAAAATATAGACCAGCATTATATAGTTTAATATATATTATGTTAACACAATAACATGGTAACCATTCTAACAGAAACATACACACACACACAACACACACACACACTTAACACTCTCTTCTATATTCGAAAATAAAAACCAGAGCTAAATAGACCTTAACATACATTAATACCCTAACACCTTAACATGCTAACCATACTAACCATACCCCCCCCCCACACACACACATATAACACCAGTACGCACACACAAATAACAACTTTTTTTGAGCCACATTTTTAATTGAAATGAACCCTCAAACAAGAACTGGAGCGAAAGTTGATGTACTTATTCACGTGACTGCATCAACCAACCAAATTTCACTCATATATGAAAAAACAATCTGAGCCCCCTTTCCCTCTTTTTTAAAGGCAAATACAATAAGAACTCTATAACGCGAACTGGCGCGAAATTTATTATACTTATTCAAGTGACAGTCATAAACGAACCAAATTACTTTTCTAAAAAACCTAGCATTTCGAGCCACGTTTATCCACATAAAACAGAAGTAACATTCGAACATCAACCAGATGCGAGAAAACCACAACCCGCCATTTCGATTCTACTTTTGAAAAGCATAAGAACTGTGAAACCGGTAAAGGAAACAAATAAATATTCTTTAAAATACTCCAGTTGCATTTCGTTTCACCTTATGTCCCTATAATTTCACTCATGTAGGACATCTCGTTATTTTTCATAAAAAAAACTCTCATGTTCTTATATATATATATATATATATATATATGTGTGTGTGTGTGTGTATGTGTGTGTGTGTGTGTTTGTGTGTATGTGTGTAGGTGCAATTCAATCCGGCAGGATTTAGCTTCGCAAGTCTTTCGTTGGGTCACGATAAAGTACATTACCAACTAGGCTGTAGCTACAATTTTATAATCTTAAACCTACTGAAACGACGTCACTTTCCCCGAATTCGCGAGAGAACTCTATTATATAATCACCTGCTAGAATTTAATGTATATTATAACTTGACGTTCTTGCAGACGCAGCTTTAGTAACCAGAGTAGATACTTAGAGTAAGTCTTTAGTTTCGGGAAATTGCGGAACATTGACCAATTCCAAAAGGCTCTGGTGTTAACAAATTTCTGGCAAACACCAGCTGTACAACAATATATTCTTATATACATTTTCTTGCAGTGATTTATAGCATTCTACTGTAGGTTCAACTAATACCTGTGTTCAATTTTAGAAAACGCTCCGACAGTTTAGACATACAAATCCAAACACACACACGCAGACATTTTTATGAATTTTTTAAGACATATTATTTATATATACGTATTTTATATGTGATATGCGCCTTTTAAGGAAAAGTATTATTTTCATTCATATGATTGCCACATCCTCATGGAATTCATTCCTGCAAGTTTTCAGGCAGTAATTTCCAGGCAATTAATTTCCTTCTAGTTAATATATTTAATTCATAAATGAACAATAAAATCTTCTAATGTTAAAATCCTGAATTGAAGAACTTTAATAAAAATGAACATGTAAGTTAGAATATAGAAAATGTCAGAAGCTCCCAGCATATTATCGGAAATGATTAGGAAATTAATAGAATTTTGTATATGGATGTTTCAAGGAGTGAAATAATTTGCAACGGAATATACTTTTCATAAAATTACAAGTAATATAGCTTGGAATGATTGTCGTGATATATCATCAAAGGTTCCTGCAAGAGAAATTGTATCTGAAATTGCAAAATCTAGTTTCTCGTTTAAAAACCTTATAATACGTTAATACATATATCGATAGCTTATACATATTTAATATTATATCAATATACCCTAGTCACTAACATGTGGATGCTGCAACAAATTTATACGCATACACATATTCTTAATTCTATATGTGTTTCAATTCTATGTATAGTATATCTTACTTATAGATGCGCACAAATTAGGTGTTATATAAAGTTTATATATATATATATATTAAGTGTAAGGAATTCTTTTACAATGGAATTAGCTCGAAAGGAAATATTCCTGAGCCGTGTATAAAAGTAATATATATGAGTAATATATATGTTGAAACAGATACCAACATATCTGTATTTATATTGCAAAAGAAAGTTAGCCAGACTGAAGAATATTAATTATTATACCACAGTTCGTCCACATCGATTTAAAATAATAATAATAATAAATCGACAAAAACTAGTTGTGCTGCCAAATGGCAATGATGTTTATACATATTTAAATTTCAAAGTCAAACCTGTTCAGTAGATAAGTTTAAACCTCAAAATCCAAACATGTTTCGAGATGGATATAAGTGTAGGAATATCATGCCACTGCTCTCCTCAGTAAACATCCAGAGACAATTGATAAGCTTCACTTCTAAATAATTTAAAAGACTGTGTGACGCACATGGGTTCACAGATTCAGGCTAGTCTCATAACCGTACTGCTAGAAATAACAGTCGTATATATGAGGCGAATTTTAGCTCGACGAAGAGCCGTTATATTAAGTGTAAGGAATTCTTTTACAATGGAATTAGCTCGAAAGGAAATATTCCTGAGCCGTGTATAAAAGTAATATATATGAGTAATATATATGTTGAATATATATATATGCAGAATTAAACAAATCACAAAGCAAAAGACACAGTATAATGAATAAATATATTAGTTAAACACTTGATATTGTAATAAAGGAGGCTAAACATTTCGGAAACTAGTCCTTCATTAGGAAATAGACTGAGAAATAAAGGATTAATAGAAAGATAGAAAATGGGAGTAAATATGTGTGTATTCAGTCAGCCATTCTAGAATGTATGTTTGTGTTTGCGTGAATGCATGGGCGCGCGTGCGTTTGTGTGCATATGTGCATGATGTTGCGTGTGTGTTATGTTTTGCTCTAGAACTGTGCACTGTATATTTTGAAAACCTGTATCTATTTTCCTAACTGGATATAAACAAATCAAAATATTGTGAAAAATCTTCATTAATACTTCCCATCAATTTTTACAAAGATCTCTACGTTATGGTTTAGTTAGACAAATAAGAAAAAAACGTGAAAAGAGAGAAGAAACGTTGATAAAATACATAACATTGAAGGAGTTAGTTGAGTACATACACTCATCATTGTAAATGAATCATTCTATTTAGATTATCCAGATATCAAATTCGTTATGCATAAATATTACAGCAGAATAATTCTTCTCATGGTTGAATGCCTGTTTGTTACGAACAACCCAGCTTCACGAGATCATATGAAAGAATATTATTTAACTAATGTATTGGTACGCGATGGGGCCCAACCACAGCCCCGGCGGACATAATGGAAAAGGCGTTTCCCCGGAGGACGGCAAGGGAGACGCGCTGGAAAAGCCACTCCAACTCGCGGGGCTCACACCTGGGGCTGGCCAGCTCAGCGCCTATGGTAGTGAGTAAGGAGGTAGCCCTGGGGCCGAGGACACCATAAGTTTCCACTGCCAGGGGAACGACGTTCTGATTGTCTCCTAACTTCAATATTAATTTCAATAATTACTTCTGTATTATATCTATCTCTGTATCTATCAATCAATCTATATAGAAATGTTTACGTATTAAAAATACATAGAACCTCCTCCTATTTTTTCCTCCATAACATGAAGAGTGAATGTGTTAGGAAGCGGGTAAATAAACAGGCAGTTAATCCACATAATTCTTCAACTTATATTTCTCAGTCTCCAGCCAAAATACTTTTTTATTTTTATTTGTTTATCTATTTATTTTCCTCCTCTTTTCAAAAGCCATTTACTATCCCACAGAAGATTCACTGTTGCTGTGTTGTCTCACATATTTCTTTCCGGTGGAGAACGTTATGTTGTTATCTTTGTGGTTCGTGAACTGAGTGGTTTGGATTTTGTCGGGATGTAGGATGGCTGTTTCTTAGTTAAAGAAAAAGCTTTTGATCAGAAGCTCCTGCATATTTCCAGGCTTCTTTGTTGTGGTTCTTTTGAGAGTGATTTACTTCTGCTTCATATATCACCTATAGATATGGGGTACTGCATTGTTTGCCTTCTACATGAGCATCCATTATGTAGAAGCCTTTTGCAATTGTTGATGAAGTTGGATTGCATGTATGCATGTTGCATGTATGAATGTATGTATGAAGCAATTTTATGTTATACTAGCAGCAGGACCCGGCGTTGCGCGGGGTAGGAAACATGAAATAGCAACGCGCATATGCAAATATTGAGGAATGTAGCTGTGTACATTTTGAATTCCCTTATTCTCAGGGAATGATTGTTCATCTACTAGAAACGTAGAACACCAGCAGGCAGTATCCAGTAGTAGCGGTGTCAGTGGGTTGATTGCGGAAATCCTGTATGCGAAAGTAGTAAGTAAGTGTTGTGGGGTGATGTATGTCGTAAGTCTGTTCACGAATTACGTCACATATGCGGAACACACGTTAGTATGACGGAGTGACGTAGTCAATTGTGTGAAAACCAAGTAGGGATGAACGTGTAAGTAGGGATATTGAGATGACGAAATCAGCGTGGCAACGCAGATGCAGCAGAAGGGGGTCATAGTGCAATTAGCACAAACACTGGGCGGCACTGGTTGCACTGTATTTACACAGCAACAAAGGGGCGACATAGGGGGTCACTGCGGAATTAGCACAACCGCTGTTCAGCGTACTTGCGCAGGACGTTTATAGTGCAGTGTAAGTGCAACAAAAGGGGTCTTAGTAGAAGTAGCACAGACGTGAGTTTTACGGTGTCAATAATACGGCAACGTACACAGGGCCCAGATTTGTGCGTGATGAAAGTACGAAGCGTCAACAGGTTGCTGACAAATATTTTAAGGTCCTCCTCATTTCCTCAACCCCACGAAAATGGTCCAGCTTAAAAGTAAGTAAGTGTTGTGTCCTCTGTTAACTAAACCAATTTCTTTTAATGAAATATTATACGTTACTTACGATGTTTAAGTAGCGTTTATATTGAAAATGAAAAGGTCATGTAATGACCAATGCTAATTCGCAAATTTCCTAAAGACCGTTAATGGAATCGGAATCCTTTTTCTTCACAGCAATGTGGGGGGACTACCTAATGGGTACCGCAAATTTCGAGGAAATCGGTAGGATTATCTTTAAGTAACGCCTAAAAGAATGACTAAAAATGCTTAAAAAATGCGGATTTTCGCCTAATGCGGACCCTAGGGCAGAAAAAGTTAACATTTTTTCAGCCCATTGCCCTTCAAGAAATATAAGTAACACATGTGTAAAGTTTGAAAAATGTCGGTTGGGTACTTCTTGTGTTTTACGGATTTATACAGACAGACAGACATCCTCTGTTTTATATATATATATATATATATATATATATACTAGCAAATGCCTCCCCCCTCCATTGGACGGTGTTAGTTCTCGGTAGGACTACAGTCTTAATGATGAAATTCCGTTTTGTTGATGTTTAACACGGAGGATAATTTTACGTAATCAACTCTTTCAATCAAAAATGAGACGGTATTCAAAATGAGCATGTTTTATTTACAGATATCTGTCATTACAATGTGAAAATAGAGATATATCGAAAATAGAAAATAGAGAAAATTGGAAATATCGTTTGGAATGTCATTTAATTGATTGAATGGCTGAAGAATCGATACAAAAAGCATAGACGACAGTTCGGTTGACATGAAGGCAATCTGTAAGAAACTAAATGTTTAATTGAATTATGAAATAACCTGGGGCATTTGGAAAGCTGTCCATTGAAATGGAAAAATGGTTGATTTCATCAATGGGCATTTGTTGGAAGAGTAACATTACCTATTGTGAAAAGTAAGTAATCGCAATAAGGATCAACCTGAGGGGGCTTTCAACTCCACGGAAAAACTATTGGAGGGCTGCCTTGTAAACCACATGTGTTGTCAATCTTCCGGGAGCGTAGTAAAAGAGATTGGCCGAGTTTCCAACTCTTGAACATCCTACATACAGTTGTCCGTGTGAAAAGCATGGTGTACTGAGGTCCAGCCCAACCACTTTTAGTGACTGCCCCTGGGCTTTGTCAATGGAATGGGGGAATTGGACTCTTTTCATCGAAAAGACACAGTCAGTTGGAATAAGTAGAACTCTGGAAATAAAAACAGAGTCGCCAGCGCCTTTTCCCGTAATGATTTGTAGCCTCGAGAACGTCATCCAACATTTGTGTTATAACCAAGCGTGTGCCATTGCAAAGCCGAGGAGGTTGCAAGTTTCTCAAGAGTATGATGGGACTTCCAAGTCTTAGGCAGAGTTTATGCGGTGGCATTCCCGGTGGCTCTTGTAAGTTTAAAAACTCTGTTGGATAAAACGTTACTTGCGTCGTATCCGTAATCGAATCAATCGAAGCATAACATAGCTCTTGGGAAGGAAGTTGACGAAACAGACATGTGTTAAGAGCTTGGACGGTGGCATTTGTAGGAGTTAAGATGGCCCTTTCACACATCCATTGATGACTGACGTAATCTGTTGAGAGGTCGGGGTAAACTCTTGTGCAAATGTCCACAAGGATGGAGACGTAGTTACCGATGGTCCTTATGTCAACCAAACCGTTTACCTCGATTGGTAAGTTCCCATTACCAACATCCAATAACTTTGAAGCAAAGTAATTATCACCGTCTTGTTGGTAGAGAATCGATCGCATGTTGATGGTTAACTTTCTTGACTGGACGAAGCGCCAAAGATCAGAATGTTTAATGCAAGCATCTATTTCATCAACTGGTTGGCCTTTTGGGACAATGGGAAGCGTTTGACGGAAATCCCCAGCAAGAAACAGAACGACGCCACCGAACGGTTTAGAGTTGGAACGCAGGTCTTGTAGCGTTGGATCGATTGCATCAAGTGCATTCTAGTGGGACATTGTTGCCTCGTCCCAGACATTCAATTTGCATTTTTGAAAGACAGCAGCCTCATCAGAATTAATCTTTATATTGGTGGTCAGATTTTCAACATGACCGATGTTAAGGGAAGCTTAAATGTTGAATGGACTGTTCTGCCGCTGTCTAGCAGTGTTGCTGCTATTCCTGAAGACGTCATTGCAATGGCAATCTGTCCAGGTTGGCGAACTTTAGCAAGCAGGGGGTTGAGGAGAAATATCTTTCCTGTGCCACCTAGTGCATCAAGGAAGTGGATGCCACCGCTGGTGTCTTCAAGCATGGTCAAAGCAAAAGTATAGACATCAGCTTGTTCAACATTCAAAAGTGTTTCTCTTTCTTGAACGTAGGACAGAAGCCTGGCAGCATCGTAGCATGTATCCCTTAGTAGGGGGCGGTTACAAACAGCCTCATTTTCTCTTTTAGGGGATTCCATACAGTAGTTCTTCAAGGGACGGCCACCCATTTCCAAAAGTATAAGTATATCTTCTAGAAATATGAGACCGCATGTGTACATTTCAGCTGTAAACTGTAAATTCATGTGTGTAGACGCGAAGCAAGATTGCATTAGGATGTCCAAACATATGCTGTCGCGATATTTCTCCCAGAAAGACTGTGGATTCTCAAGACTGCAGTATATGAGCATAACGGCGAAAATCTTACGAAGAGCAATTGGTGACCGCAACATTGATGCTTCATGGAGGGCGTTGTCATAGTGGTTATCATTGTCGAGAAGACCTAATTTGGAGCAGGCCTCCTTTTTAAATGTTGAACAAATATGGCCATTGACGGAACGAAGGTCTTCAACGAAAGTTGGACCTTTGACAACGTGCAATAAAAGACGAAAGAATAGAAGGTGAAAGCATTCTGAATTGAGCGGGTTAACTGTGTACACTCTTGAGAGGGCATCAGACTCACGCATCCAAGCATCCCTTTGTGAAATGCGTCCTCGCTTTCTTCTTTGAAGATTTATTTCACGTGTAGAATGTTGACAACGCATAAAGAAGTGTTCTAGCAAAAGAATCAGAAGTACAATGTTCAAAGAATCCGGTAAGGGTCGTTCTTCGAGGTTGTCTTGCACATTCAAGCATATTTTCTTGGTTAAAATAAACCTGTTGACCATTCTCCAAATGAATGTTGAGGTGAATAATTGCAGATTCAGGGATCGGAAAACCAAATATGCGCCAAAATACCTCGTTAGAAGAGATGTAGCGTCCAGTTTGGAAAAATGTGACTTCATCTGTAGCGACATCAGGGTTATCGGTCTTAGTCAACTCAATGACTGCTCGATCGGCTCCCTTATGAACATATTTGCAGATGTATTGGATTGATTTTACGGAGTTGCAGAATTCATCATTAATGTGGGCTGAACACATTTTACAAACCACCTTGTTATGTGGTACAACGCATCGGTGTCGATATTGAAATCTTGACCACCAACGATTGTTATAGTTGCCGTATGTCCACCCTCCTGTGGTGCCCTGCGACGGTATAAATAGTAGCCATCATCACCAGTTGTGGTTTCATGGATATGTTTACGTAGGTAACGCTTTGTACATTTCCCATTATCGTACATGCAGATTTTGCATTTAGGTTGCCACACGGTCCATGGAGCAAATTGGCTTTTATTATTTGAAAGAGGACAGGGTCTTCTTGGGGATTTGGCAATTCAGCACTTATAACGGAATCAACATCAGTTTACATTACTTTTTTTTAAGCCAAAGGAGAATATGGGCATGTGGGAGTGCTTTCTCCTACCATTCTACGGTGTACATGAAACACCTTACTGGTCCAAAAAGTTATCCATCCAACATCCATCATTTTCATAAGATTTAGGTGAAACATTCTAGATGTGATATCATGCCTGTGTGAAGGATTTTGGCTGTGAAGTAAGTGAGACTGGATGTCAAACCATTTTGGATTGCATGTGAAGGTGATAAAAAGATCAGGACGGCCACAATGGAGGACATAGGTAAGAGCATCCTCAATTTTTCATGCATGTAACGGGGGCCTCCAGTGTATGACGATGGGAGAATGACAGAAAGCCCAACATCCGAAGCAATAACCTGATCCGTTCGGTTGAGTTCGTCACGTAGAAGGCCATATTCTTCTGAACGCAGTTCCTTTTGATGGTGTCTTATCCATTGGAGGCGTTCAGTGTCAATCTGGAAAAGGAAGAAATTGTTGTGGTAAATATTGAGTGAACTGGCTATGGAAATTTTCTGAACGAAATGATGAAATAAGAAATAGTTACCTTAGCAAATACGTCTACACAGTATTGATTGAGGAGCATCCGTGTTCTATGCAGAATGTTGATGTGCGTTTTGCGAACCATAAGCCTAAATGCATAAAATTCCATTTATGAAATGGTTTTCCGTGGTTGAAGATGCATTAAAGTTACCGGATTACAATTTGGCAAGTCAATGCGGAAGCCATCGTCGCCAAAGAGGGGAACAGTAATGAATATTGGAAGGCATCATATGCAGGATGGACTTCATTTATATTTTGAAGACGCGAGTCCTGCCATTCAAGAACAATACCACGGTTTGAAGCACTCTCATTAGGACTTGTTATAAGCACCGCAACTTCATCGGTTTGGGGTATGTTAAAGGAACCCTGATGCTGCCCTGGTGGAGCGCAGTTACCGCGAATAACAACCTTGAATTGATTGGTGTTAGCATCTCTACGCTGAAAAGCAGTTTTGAAAATGGTGACATAGGGGTTTATGGTATGAAGCATATATTGAAGAGGCTGCAGAAGAAAAGGTATTGTTCCTTTAGCAACTGAAGCTCTTCGTGCAGTTTCTTCAGGTCCGTTCCCCATAAAGTAAATATGGAGAAAACTGTGTTCATCGCCATCTTATGGAATAAGGGAGCCAATTCGATGGGAAATTTGGCCTTGCACTTTGAATGTGGGCATATCATTTCCATCTTTTATTGGTGTATGACCAAAGTTTGTCATTTGGAAAGCCGAATTGTAGGCTATTATATTTCTAAGAAAGTGTTTAGAACCAGGGTGGTCTCCAAGCAGCAGAGAATTCAAAGGTTCGGTACCGACTTGTAAATGAGGCAATCTAACCGTTCCATTGGAGCAGCATATACCGGTAGATTCTGCTGGCTACCTCATTGCGTTACAATGGACGCAAACAGTTGACATGCTACTAATGATGATATGTGAGTGGGATGCGTTGTCCTCTTGGTGGCTGTAATGAAAAGCCTTCTCAGACCAGAAACAGGAAGAAACCCTCGGAAAGACATGAGAACGCATTTTCCGTTGAGAATCAGCCGCAAGCCTTGTTGCCCTTTGGCAAACAGTCTCTAAAGCACGGCTATTTGAAGTAGAAGCAGCATCGCATACAAGCCGGAGTTCTGCTTGTTCAGCAGTCTGTAATGCTCTGGCCTTCGAAGTAGTAGTAGCATTGCGAGAAAGCCGGAGTTCTGCTTGTTCAGTTGTATGTAATGCTCTGGCGATCGAAGTAGAAGCGTAGCATACATTGTTCTTCTGTCTCGCTTGCGTGCAAAGAAGACAAAGCAAAAGCATTTCTTATTTTTCTTCCAATGTGACTCTTGCTTTTTCGAGGCATTCTATGGAAAATCTGTAATTGAATAAATCTGAAACAAATCAAATAAAAGAAATTTACCTCGTTGGTGTTTATGAGAGTTCTAATATTTACAGGTATATATAAATATCTATGCATGTATGTATATATAAAATATATACATATATAAATATAGCTGAAACATATGTATGTATTTATCTATGCATGCATGCATATATAAAATAGTGTCATATTTACAAAAATATTTTTCTAATATCGTGTTTAATAGTTCATATTGTTGTCGTCTGCTTCTCTTCTCAAAACATGTGGTTACTTACTGTCTCACTCTCTCTCTTTCTTCAAACAGCCTCTTCTTTCTTTATAAAAACCTTCTCTCTCTATCTCTCTATCTCTCTCTTCCCCTTTTTTCTTTGTCTCTTTCTTTCTGTCGCTGTTTCCCTTCTATAGACATTCTCTCTCTTTATTATTCTGTCTTTCTCTCTCTTCTATTCTGAACTTTCTACTTCCTTCTCAAATCATTAACTGTCAACCAGAGACTGATATACTACAGAACCTACTGCAAATGTTCAAAGAAAATATCATTACAAACTGACAGATCACCGATAAGAAATTGTGAAACACAATGCTGTAAATGCTATGTATATATCGTTAAGGAATTATCACAGCAACTACCGTCAATCAAATTACTGAGTACAATACTTGTCTACCTTGTAGGTTCTAGAAGTATTACAGTTCATCAGTGCTAATTAATAAAAGAGTCTTGTAATACACAATATACAGCGTCATCTAAAGTGGTTATGTTTCTTTTATAAAAACATCTCGCACCCTCCTTTAGCAATGTGTACAATTTTAAGAGATCGGGTTAATAATACGCAAGTTATAATACCTTACACACACAGACAAAACGGGACTCAATCTCATCGAAAATCTGTACTTGAATAAATCTGAAACAAATCAAATCAAAGAAATTTACCTGGTTGCTGTTTGTAGGAGCTCTAATGAAGATGTTGAATGCAAAGTTCCATACGGATTAGAAAAATGGCGATGTATATGTGTATATATAAATATACCTGTAAACATATGTATGTATTTATCTATGTATGTATGTATATATATATATATATATATATATATATATATATATATATATATATATAACAAATAATGAATAAACAATGAAACAGTTCCTTATATTAAACAAAAAAAGTTCATTATTTAACGATCGTTTCTAGGATATATATGTATTAGAATTGGCATGCATATTCAACAGATCTATGTACAAAATTATACAAAATTATACAAACTATCAAGATTAAATATACATACCAACACATATATACGCCGTCTTCAGAAATAATATTTTAATAATATTTAATATTTTATCTTGACTCTGTATACCGTTTATCTTTCACCGAAAGTGATTTTTCATTACATCTCTTCTTTCCATGATATCCGGAATACATTGAGTTCTTCATACGGATTGGACACTACCGTAAACTCTTGGTAGATTTATCTACATATATATATATATATATATATATATATATATATATATATATATATATATATAGTTAAAAGAATAGAGGTGTAACACACAAGTTATTATATATTGGTAAACGGAATAGAAAATGCTGACAAATTGTTCACAGTTGAAAAATGGTTTAATTAGGAATAAAAGAGTATTAGTGATTGTATGGGTTAGTATTCAGTTGTGGTTTTAAGTTTTTACCGGTTGCGCATTTCTAAATGCTTTTCAAAAATAATTTTGAGATAGAGTGTCTGTGCTGTTTGCTCTGATCTGATTAGTTTTGGGAATTCTACCTGTTTTTATGTTAAAAAAGTGGCTCCAGCGTTATTTTTGTGTTGCAAAAATGCTTGTGGTCAAAACAATTTTGATTGGTCGGTAGAGGTCATGTGAATGTAAAAAGTTGATTTTGCGCCAAGACTGTTTTTATGTTAAAAAAGTGGCTCCAGCAAAAATTCTTGGTCAAAACAATTTTGATTGGTCGGTAGAGGTCATGTAGATAAAAAATTGGTTTTGCGCCAAGATTGAGAAATGGCTCTTTCACAACAAATATGTGTGTGTGTGTGTATGTGTGTGTGTGTGTGTGTGTGTATATGTGTGTGTGTGTGTGTGTGTGTGTGTGTGTGTATGTGTGTGTGTGTGTGTAAACAGTCTTGGCGCAAAATCAACTTTTTACATTCACATGACCTCTACCGACCAATCAAAATTGTTTTGACCACAAGCATTTTTGCAACACAAAAATAACGCTGGAGCCACTTTTTTAACATAAAAACAGGTAGAATTCCCAAAACTAATCAGATCAGAGCAAACAGCACGGACACTCTATCTCAAAATTATTTTTGGAAAGCATTTAGAAATGCGCAACCGGTAAAAACTTAAAAACTTAAAACCACAACTGAATACTAACCCATACAATCACTAATACTCTTTTATTCCTAATTAAACCATTTTTCAACTGTGAACAATTTGTCAGCATTTTCTATTCCGTTTACCAATATATATATATATATATATATATATATATATATATATATATATATATACACACCTGTAATCATATGTATTTATTTATCTATGAATGTATATATATATATATATATATATATATATATATATATATATATGTGTATTTATCTATGCATGCATGCATATATAAAATATTGCCATATTTACAAAAATATTTTTCTAATATCGTGTTTAATATTTTATATTGTCGTCTGCTTCTCTTCCATTTCATCACATCTGGTTACTTACTGTCCCATTCTCTCTCTGTCTTTCCTCTCTCACACAGCCTCTTCTTTCTCTTTCTGTTTGCCAGTCCCTACTCTCACACAGCCTTCACTCTCTCTCTCTCTCTCTCTCTCTCTCTCTCCCCTTCCGCTACCTTTTTTATCTCTTTCTTTCTGTCGCTGTTTCCATCCTATAGACATTCTCTCTCTTTATTTTTCTGTCCCTCTCTCTCTTCTACTCTGTACTTTCTACTTCTTTCTCTTTCTCAATGTACCGCGTTTACCGGAGTTATGAGTAAAACTATACACACGTATACGTACGTTTATAAATATACATTTATATATTCATTTTTACCTTTATTGCTTTACTTTGTAACACCCCTGACTATTTTTACTGTATTTTCATTTTTTCATTGCTCATTTATATTTTTATTCTTTATTTTTATTTTTATATGTATGTATCCATACCTTGTCTGACATTGTGTCTCACTATATCACACACCAATTAACCTTTATCATCTTTCAAATGTTCATGTCTGTATTTGTGTATATGTATATTTGTGTACGTCGCCATATATGCATGTATGTGTGTGTACTGTGTGTGTTTAGCCCTAACTTGTTATGCTTTTCTTTGAGTGTGTTTTTTGTGTTTTAGTTTTAGTCTTTTTGTTTATGTTTTTTGTCTTTACGTCCGTAAGTGTGTATGCTTGTTTTTATTTCATTTTTATTAATATATTTTTTGCATAAGGTTTTTTATTTTTATTTTTTATTTTATTTTTATTTTTATCTTTAATTTTTATTATATTATTTTACTATTTCATTTTTATATTTAATGTATGTATATATTCTTATTTATATGTGCGTATATAGTTGTCTATCAACTGCTATATACGTATTTTACTTCTACCTTCATTTATGTATACGTGTTTTCATATGCGTACATACACATATCTTTTTTACTATACACATGCAATTGCAAATGTAGATTTATCTATGCATGTATGTATATATAAAATATTGTTATATTACGAAAAATATTTTTCTAATATCGTGTTTAATATTTTATATTGTCGTCTGCTTCTCTTCTCACAACATGTGGTTACTTACTGTCTCACTCTCTCTTTCTTTCCACTCTCACACAGCCTCTTCTTTCTCTCTATTTTTCTCAGTCCCTTCTCTCACACAGCCTTCTCACTCACTTTTTCTCTCTCTCTCTCTCTCGCTCTCTCTCTCTTCCCTCTCTTTCTTTCTGTCGCTGTTTCCCTCCTATAGACATTCTCTCTCTTTCTTTTTCTGTCCTTCTCTCTCTTCTACTCTGCACTTTCTAGTTCCTTCTCTTTCTCAACCGCGTTCCTGCTTACGGCAGTCTCAATGGAGATTTTTAACGCAAAGTCACACGAGGATTAGACAAATTGCGATTATCACTTTGAAAGTAACAATTATGCAATAAATAGTTGTTATTGACACGTCTCGCATCCTCCTTTGGCAATGTGTAAAACTTTAGCGAGACGGGTGAACAATACGCAAGTTATAATACTTTACACACACAGACAGAACGGGACTTATATAGTAGATATACGTCCAACTCTTGCTAGCAGGGAAAGTGGACATATAAAACAACAACCTGCAACATTTTATATAGACTTTATCGATTGAATGTTTGTCACTGATGAAATAAAAACAAATCTTGAAACAACACTGTCTGGCATCCTTGAGTGGACTGCAACTCTGTTATATATTATTACAGGAAAATAGAGACAAATAAATTGCTTTGTTACGAAAAAATAATTTTCTTTGATAGCAAGTCTACTAAAATGAAGATGTTTTCATCTGCACATCTTAAAAACGTAAGATAGATGCTTAAAAAGTAAGATAGAAATCTGATTTGATTTTATTGCTCTCTCACCCTCTCTTTTTCTTTCTCTATCTCTCCCCTCTCTCTCTCCCACTTCTACTGAATAAAATCCTATACAACGTTCACTAAAACTTGAGAACCATCCAACCGATTGTTTTCAAACTTTAGACATGTAATATTTATGGTCCTGTGAGTGTTTTGAGCAAAAGTTATTTCAACTTTTCAATGCCCTATGGACCGCATTAGGCGATTTAGCGTTATCTCTATATAATTCTTAGTCTTTCTTTTTAGATAGATACATAGATATAACGTTGCGCCCTTATAATATATGTCTGTATGTCTGGCTGTCTGCATTAAGTCATTATGACGCGCTCAGTGTGTGTGTGTATATATATATGTATCGTAATGCAGACAGCAAGACATAGCTTTCCTTCCCCTCTTCCAGCGTCTCTCTATCTCCCTCCCGCTATCCCCCTCTTGTAGTCTGTCTCTTTCTTTCACTCTCACTCTCTCTCTCTACGCGTCGGACAGACAGACAGACAGAGAAATTGCTGGTTATATATTATAAGGAGACTAGCAGAAAACCACCCGAGTGGGCGGTTTTCTGCTAGTCTATATATCTAAAACAGAGAATGTCTTTCTGTCTGTCAGCTCACTGAAACTTGAGAACCATCCAACCGATTGTTTTCAAACTTTAGACATGTAATACTTATGGTCCTGTGAGTGTTTTGAGCAAATATTATTTCAAAATTTCAATGCCCTAGAGACCGCATTAGGTGATTTAGCGTTATCTCTATATACTTCTTAGTCTTTCTTTTTAGATAGATACATAAATATAACGTTGTCCCCTTATAATATCTGTCTGTATGTCTAGCTGTCTGCATTACGTCATTATGACGCGCTCAGTGTGTGTGTGTGTGTATATATATGTATCGTAATGCAGACAGCAAGACATAGCTTTCCTTCCCTTTTCCAGCGTCTCTCTCTCTCCCTCCCGCTATCCCCCTCTTGTAGTCTGTCACTTTCTTTCACTCTCACTCGCTCCCACTACGCGTCGGACAGACAGACAGAGAAATTGCTGGTTATATATTATAAGGAGATATACGTTAATTGGAGTTAAACTAACGATGCACCACAAGACAACGTAATTTTTCTCACAATACGGACGGCATATTTATTCAATGCTATTATCTCCCGTATCACACCTGGAAATGTTAATCGACATGACGGGTAATATCATAATGTAACTATGCATACTGTCAGAATAATCACGGTTTCAGGGAATTTGGTGACACAAATATCTGAAATTTTGAATCTTCAACATCCATCCTCTGTATATCAAGTGAACACATAAGTCAGACTAGTTTTGTTACACATAAGGAAATCACAGGAATCTTATAACTGTGAATGGTAGGTGTGTCCCTTGTAAAGAATGTATCAATCATCATAGGATAAGAATGATTTATTTCTGTTTAAGAGTTTGGCTGACAAGAAGTTAGAGGGGAATTACTGAAGCTATGGAAGTTGAACAAACCGTTTACTCAATGTACTAGTTAACGCTTCTTATAGAACAAATAGGCTGACTAACGCATATAACAGAGATGAATTGAGGGTTTGCACAAGGTTACCTGCTTGAGTAGATAGAAGGGAGTGTAGACACCGGTTGCATATAGAAAAGTGTGAGGTATATTTGAAAAGTATTTTACCCATATTTGGTGACGCAATGTGTGGATGAATGAGTTGTTTATAATTGCAAGTGAATATATAATAAAGACTCAAGTCTACTCTGAGCAAATATGTAAGTTCATCAACTTGTTAAAACAGTTTATGTAATTTACGTAAACAACTGCATGATTGATTAAGTAGAGAATTAATCTGGATTAGATGCAATTCGCTTTATTTCCAGAAAGAAACATTACTGTATCCACTTTCGTAATGAGACGACTGCACGAATATTAACGATGGGACCGCATTCATCAATATCCACTACTCCCTGCTGTCACTTGCATACTTTAACCATCATTTCCTCTACCACAGTAGATAACCTGTTTGAATCTACCTGTTTCCTTATTATCTACTGCTTTCTATCCTATTTTCTCACTTTTGCACATTAACTCTCACTCAATCTCTCTCTCTCTCTCTCTCTCTCTCTCTCTCTCTCTCTCTCTCTCTCTCTCTCTCTCTCTCTCTCTCTCTCTCTCTCTCTCTCTCTCATTATGAAATGTGTTCATTAATGTATCTTTCGTAATCCACATACTTTACTCTCTGTTTACGTATTGACCAGATCTTCACCTCTTTTGAAATGTTCGATCCTGTTTATCATGAATGGAGACTACTTTGATTCGACTCAGCTTTTTGTCTCACGGGGGATCCCACACCGTATCTAGTATGTGTGCGATGACACTATTAACCCATTACATTCTGATAAGTGTTTGACATTAGGAATGATAATATTGATCGTGCTCGTGCAATATGGATCTCACACCTGGTTTGTAATGCGGTAAGTATACGCACTAATAGAGACCATTACGACGTGCATAGCTCTTGTAAGAATATTATGTGATCTTAATATGATGATGATGGTAATAGTGATGCTGATGAGGAGGAGAGGCATGATGCAGATACGCTTGCAGCTGCTGCTGCTACTTCTGATGAGGGTGATGATGATGATGATGATGATGATGATGATGATGATTGAATATGTTTTTACTTGTTTAACTCTACTGTTTAACCTTACTAAATGCGGCCTATGTGTAAATTATTTCTTTTTTTTTACATTTGCAAATGGAGATATTTTAAAAATAGTTTACATCATCAACATCATATTCGAATTGATACTAATGGAGAATGTTAGATATAGGGGGAACACTATTGTTTTCGTTTATATCTAGGGAAAGAGTATTACTTTCTCTGAAGAACTGTCTTGACATATATGCTACGTTGATTTAAGAGATGAACTTTGACATATATGACTGATTTGAATCTCTATGAGTTGCAAAACAGTTTTCATTTTCTATCAATTTCAACGTCACTGTTGTATTGACATTTTCAATAAGAATTTAGAAATAATATACCTGGTGGTTGGATAAGAGGGAACACCTTTTTCAGAAGATAGACACCTCTTTAATATGAATCTTAAACTTTGAATCAAATTGTCTGTAACATTCTACACAAAGGCTACTTTTTTAATGTCTTAAACAGTATCGACTGTTGTAATTTATCTCAGAAATGGATTACGAAAGAAATGCGATTAATGTAGTCTAATTGTGCTTCCGTAAGAGTGTTAAGTGTGTGGTGCAGTAGGCAATGCATCTGCAGACAGTAGGTCGTCATCAGTAAAATAATTTCTGTTATGCATTTCGTTTCTATACTCTTTTAATTCAGACAAATAGGTCATTTTATGGAGTTCGATATGGAAAATTCTGCTGCGAGGGATTATGGATGGTGAAATTTGGGAAGTATGATTGTGGCTTTTGACTATCGCATTTGACCGATGATAGCTATAGGGGCAGAGTACGTGCAGGGGACCATGTTGACGATGATGAAGACGTCGATTACGAAACGTTGATGATTAGGATTTAATTATGGAGGTTCAGTATATTTGCACAGCATTCTTTGTATTTCCCGCGTGAGAATAGTACTCTATCGTTTATACATCATGTGATAACACTGGTCAACAAAAGAATATTCATTTCATAGTTCTGGTATAATTTAGTATGATTCTAGGGTAATCAAGTGTACAGAATCTAAATATGACAACGGTTAAGCTGTATCGGGTCTAGTTTTCGAGAACCAGCATATTAATGTTTATGACCGATAGCTATGTGGGTCATATTACTTCATCCAATTGTATCCACTATATATAGTTGTTAACAATTTATACTTACTGCTTTTGTTTCAGATCACGGAATTGTAACTATCCTCAGCTATTCTTGGATAATTCACAACAACTTTGACTAGTGGGAGAGATGGAACGCCGGAAATGTGTAAATGACCCGGACCGATTTTGCTATATTTCTGGACTTTATCCCAGAAAGCATAAAGAAACCAATCACAAAGGCAGTTCGAGTAAACTACAGATGCTACTTCAAATGTCCATTAGGACACCAGGACAAGAAATATGCGTCTCATATAGCGTGTAGGTCATGTGTTAATCATCTAAGTGAATGGAAGAATGGGAAACGAAGCTCTGATTTGCCATTTGCCGTACCAAAGGTGTGGCGAGAACCAAAAGACCACAATAACGATTGCTATTTCTGCCATATAAACATCCAATGAATAACTGTGAAGACACGAACTACACTTCAATATGCCGATATCTCGTCAGCAATCCGACCAGTACCTCACAGTGACGAATTACCTGTTCCAGTTCCACCTGCTGAATACTAGCTAATCTCTGATTCTGATTCCAGTAGCACCCCTATTTATGATGACTATCAAGATGAACATGAGACAAGTGAACCCATACCATTTAACCAGGAAGCTCTTCACGATCTCATTAGAGACCTACATTTGTCTAAAGAAAAAGCAAAGCTCCTGGGATCAAGAGTGAAGCAACGAAACCTGCTGGAACCTGGCGTCCGCATTACAACCGCTCGTCATCGTCATAAACAACTTAATTAGTCTACTTCTAGGTCTTCAGACCGGTTACACAAAGCATATGCGTTTTCTATGTTTGTGGATTAGTAGAGCAGATGCAGAGCACTACATAAAGAAGGATTGGCCAACAAGACCAAAGGATACACCCGGTAGATTCAACTGTCTGTGCAAATCTCTCGTGGATCCAGAAAAAAGTATTCCTCCCTCCATTATATCTCAAATTAGGCTCGGCCAAAAACTTTATTAAAAGCATGGATCATACAGGTAATGGGTTTCAGTACTTGTGTAAGAAATCGGATAGAGTGGTATCTGAAGCAAAGTTAAACGCAGGGGTTTTGAATGGTCCTCAGATTCGTATGCTGGTTAATGATAGTGAGTTTACGAAAACACTAAACCCTTTGGAGACTAATGCATGGAAATTATTTGTAGATGTGACACATAACCTTCTTGGAAACGACCGTGCAGACAACTATAAAGAAATTGTTGAAACCATGATACAAAATTATCGCAGTCTGGGTTCACGAATGTCGGTGAAGCTTCATTTCTTCCATTCTCATCTGGATTTCTTCCCAAGTAATCTAGGAGACATCAGTGATGAACATGGAGAGAGGTTTCACCAGGACATTGCCATAATGGAGAGTAGGTATCAGGGTCAGTTCAATCCCAACATCATGGGCGACTACTGCTGGACACTGCAACGTGAGGAGAGCCAGCAAAACAAGCCTAAAAGCAAAATCCAGAAATTATTTTAGAAATGTTTTGAAATATTTTCTTATGTTCAGAATGTTGTTCAGAAATGTTTTGTTAATATACTAAGTGTTAAAAAAATAAATAAAAATATGTTTATATATTTTTATTACTAAGTTAATATGTTTATATCTAAGTCATCATATGTTACACAATGGATAATTAATGCAATACGAGGAACATATTTTCTATTTCATATTAAGGCATTCTGGTCCGATAGCAAACAAATGAATATCAAAACTGAATTTAGTGCTATGAAATTAGTAAGAACCATTTTGGCTGTTGACCAATGTAATTGATGAAATATGATTTGTTTCCCTATTATATTTTGTAGAATATTAAGTGCTGTCTCTTACGTATTCGACTCTCGGAAAGTTAGGTTGGTCGAGTAATTGCAAATATCGAAAAAATAACCATTTAAGCAACCTTAGAATCATTAACTAGACTTAGAAATCTATATTACATCTCGTTTCGATGTAGCCTTGTTTTGGATGATTGATTTATTTCTGAATATATTTTGTTGTTTGAGCCTTAGGTCAAAACTAACTAAGCAGAGCACTAGTCTGTAATATCGATGTGTATAAAAAGAATGTCGATACTGTGAAATAGAAAGTCTAAGTGAAGAAAAGATCAGAAATATTTAGGGAGACGCTTAGATTGCAACAGAACAAATATATCATTCTGATAAAATCTTTAGTCAGAAATAGATATGAACTTCAAAAGATTCTATTTTGAAATGGATATAGATTTATTGATTTTAAGACATTTATATGAAAATTGCATATTTGAATATATTCAAAATAATAGTTTCAATATATATGCCTATACACATATACATGCACAGACACACACATTTATATATATATATATATATATATATATATATATATATATATATATGTATGTATGTATGTGTGTGTGTGTGTGTGTGTGTGTGTGTGTGTGTGTGTATTGTGAGCAACGGTCAGCGGATGTATTATTGGATGAATGTTTAAGCTTAGATACTGGATGAAAGTGTACTTACCAAGTATTATGTACTCTCTGCAGTCAAATATCATGCTGGATTTACCAGTTGTTTGTTTAATTCGTGAGTATGAAATAGCATGTATTTATTTCATCCAGTATCTGCCACATGGTGGTAATTATAGTGAGCAGGATTTGTGAAATAATTATAGACGTTTGGCGGCTGTTTCTCATGCAATGTTTCATTAATTAATTAAAAATTCTAACACGCGTTTTGATTAATACCTGCTAAATTTAAATTTGTAATTTGTTAATACATAAACACTTACTTAGCAATGCTTTGGAGGATATTATAATTAAAGCTCACCAATTTGATATTCAAATGATTTATTTGGACATTGTCGAAGAAATTATTAAATAGGTAAATGTTGACCAGTCATCATTTGAGTATAGACTCCATAAATTTGATGATGACTGTGTTCCATTCAGCACTGTATTTATTATAAACGTTATTGTTAGGATGTGGTGTCTAATATTTAAGTATAATTTAAGATATAGATACGCGGGATTGTAATATGTGTAGCCCGTGGTGGCGTGTCCAAACGTCCGAGTATTGCTGATGCGAATATAGTAATTAAGCATATTTAAGAATTAAGATAAGGGCAATCTTATCTAACCCCATTTAGTTAGTGGGTATGGCTTGAATGCATCGTATCTTCTAGCATCTGCGTGGACCATGTTAGGTTAAACTCTAATGTTTCTATAGTTCTAAAGGAAGGCGGTATTCGGCTGTGAGTTAAGATATTTTATTACAGAGGTATAGATGTTTTATTGTGGGAAGTAATATTGATGTGCATTAAAGGCTATGAATTATTGCTGTATCTAGTTAATGCCGTTTTGATGTTCTTTCATGGCTATACCTTGAGTGTAGGAGATAGAGATTCCGAATTGCGATGATGGTTGTTTTGGGGGTCATATTATCCGAGTAAAGGAGTTTGGTGTCTTGGGGTAATATCATACATTATTTTCAACATTTTCAATGTTTATAGATTGAAATACCTCTTGTCGTATAGGTAGAGTTTGGTTTGTTGCGATATATTGTTAAAATATATTGTTTTAGTTCGGTTCTTTTGTGGTCCATACGTACAGTGATTGGTTATTGGCTGGGGCAACATTATACTAGTGTTGTGTTTCATTGCCTGTTCTGGATTCCTTTGTAGCATTATGGATCTGTATGGCATTCCGAGAAGCTAGGTTGTGTTCAGTGCATATTTCCTTTTTGTTTTGTTTTCTACGATCCAGTTAATGGCCGTCGCTATGAAACAAATCCCAGAGAATGTAATATAAATTTCTGGGGTTAAAAATGATATCCCATCCACAATACATGTATATCTAGAGGAAAACAGTATTGCGAGATAGGTACAAGTCAATAAAAGTGTCTATCACTGGTAAAAGTCTCCATATGGATCCCAGTAAGAATGTAAAATTCGTATTGATTTGTTTGATTAAGAGATAAGCTTTTCATTCAATTTTAAAATATTACAAATACTTAATGAATCAACAACGAAAATATCCACTTCTAACACCATGAACAATGAGACCTTTATAACATTTTAAAAAGTAAATGAGTAAATCATTATGGCAAAACAAACCCTTATGGCAACAAAAGGAGATTACCACTGGCCCCTGACTTTTCAATATCTGACACTGCAAGGAGTAAATTAAAATGCATGCACCCCTGCAGCAAATATCGAAAGCAAGCAAATACAACCTCCGACTCAGCTCCATTGATGCCCCACAAAACATTTAAAGACAACAAAATAGCATACAAAATGTTGAGCATTATAACAAATATGAATAGTGCGTAAATGCTTCCTAATGTGCGTGAGAATATGGTATACAAATATGAGGGAATCCACCTGTAACATAAACAATATATCACATCAAGCCCAACTAATTTCTAAAAGCACCACATGACCTTTAAATACCCAAACCAGTAGAAATCCACTAAATCTGCGAAAACATCAGGCATCTGAAACAAGATGGCGTAGTATATATGGTGACATCAAAATTGCCCCTCTCTCTCTATCTATCTGTCTATCTAATTCTATTTCCATCTGTCTGTTTTTTGTATCTTTATTAAAACTTTTCATTTATATTGAGTACACGACACCATGGATATATTTATGAAACTATTTCTAAAAACGTCGTCTCATGGATCGTGTACGCACAGCACCCGCGCGGAGGTTTGGCAAAATACATTCCTAATTCTCCTAATATAACTTATTCGAAGCTCCCCCAAACGTTCGGCTTAGAAACGTGGAAGGCAAGTTACCTTCAGCAGGTAATTCCAGGATTTCAGGCTTAATGCATTAGCAGGACCAGGTAGTTTCCCATCGAAAGGCAGTGTCCACTATCTCAGCCGTTTATATGGTCAAACAGCTTAAAGACGGGCATTAGCTTTCGACGGTAATCTATCTTTTACTGCTAATACCTTTAACCTAAATCTTGGAATTATCTACTTGAAAACTTTCCAATTCTCTAATAAGCACATCGTCCTATCATATAGAACAATCAGGCTTGTCTTATATACCCACAACCACGTACTAGATACAATAATGCAGTCCAATGTATTCACCCAATCTAATATGGCTGATATTTATCGATCGATATTACAGGGAGTTACTCGATAATGATATATTTGATTTTGAACATCCGGTTATATGCCACTGAAGGGTCTGTCCTGCTAAGGAAATCCGCAACAAATGATCTGTTTGTGTTCCTATGGCACAATTTGATAGCGTTGATGTTTGTGGTTGTGTGGGTCTCTGTATTCTAGATCCAGTATGGGTTAAATTCCCGAACTATTAATATCATCAGAACAAAACATGGACATAGTTGGACATGTCGAAAAACCGATTTAAAAACAGTTTCCTAAATCATGAAATGCATTTAAGACACACAGACGAAAGAAATACCGCGTAACTGGCAAGGTAAGTATTACAACTCAATGATATGTGTAACAATTGTAAACAATTCTCCTTACAATCGAAAACAGAAAAACAGCCTGGATCCAAATCTGCAATTTTAGCATATCCTCAAAATAGCAACAGATTTTTAAACACTAGCCTGTTTCTTTTTTTTATTTACTGTACTCATGCTTCAAAGTAACTTGTAAAGACATGGCACACTTCAATAGTTAATTTCTTTAATTATTACATTTTATCCAGTTTTCAAATATCATATAAAAGAGATTTAGCTCCACTTTTATTGTTACGTTCTTTATAAAATAAATAACATTTGAAAGTTTATTTCACTGTAAACTACAACCCACTAAAACACAGAACAATTCTATATTTTCCCCTAACAGAAAATTTCTTTTTCGTGTAAAATCACGTTGAATAAATTCGGGTAGCTCCAAACAAAAGCATGTCTTGGCCTTTCTCCGTTTTATGTCTCGTTGTAGTATTGAATCTAATTATATTAATATATGTATATTCGTTGCCTTATCCTCTCTGTGTTGATTTTTCTAAGTTTATCATTACTAATCTGTGACCAACATGTTCTCTTCACTCTCTTTGAATGGCTCACAGATTTTAACACGATAATTTGCTTTCTTCTTCGTACAATTTTACATCTTTAATCTTTTTTTAGAGTCTCGTGCTGTAAGAGGCACAGTATCTGTTTCTTGTCATCACGTAACATTCTATGTATACATGTAATCGCTTCATTATTACTCGTCTCTTACTCCAGAGGACAGGGTTTGATTTATGTCAAACATTGTGACACCGGGGTGATCAGCGGTAACGTTGGTAAGGGTCTAAACTTCCAATTTCATCACAATGGCCAATGATCCTGTAGTTATGTATATTTCGATTGTATTTTAATTTTCAAAAAATATATTTTTAAGGTTTCCTGTTAAATAAATTCATTTTTCTTTTTGCCTTGTACTGTTCATTGCGTTGTCCTATCTAATAATTACCTTGAGTTTATATATATATATATATTGTATTATGAAACATGTTAAGAATACATGACAACTAGATATGCTTCAATCAGATTTTCTCGGATTAACTTCCAATTATTTAAGAAATGGTGATTATTATGATGTTAGATAAGAACAGATTCGGCAGGGAATCTAAAGATTATTGAACGTAGGTTGAAAGCAGTATCTCCTTTATAAATATATATATTATATATATATATATATATATATATATATATATATATATATATATATATATATATATATATATATATATATATATATATATATAGAGAGAGAGAGAGAGAGAGAGAGAGAGAGAGAGAGAGAGATAGAGAGAGAGAGAGAGAATTCACAAAAATCAAAGCTACATTCAAAGCATTTGTTCACTTACAATTGTTTCATCCAAACCTAGGCTTGGACTTTTCGGACCATTTTTCAATATTTGTACACATAATTGACCTCCTTTCCAACGCAAGAGACATACAGATACATATATATATATATATTGATGTACATTGGAGTGACATATATTATACTATATTATTTCTGCATAGAAATTGAAAATCAAAATCAAAATTAAAATTAAAACAAAATTAAAACAAAATTAAAATACATTCGACAGTTAACACAGATAATGCAAGACGATAGTTTGTTAGTCAGATGTAGTAGTTAGTGTATGCTTTAGTTACATGAATGTGAAAATGGTGGTGGATACGAAAACCATAACTTTCTTTTGTTTCTCCTTTTTATTTTTATTTTTCTGCACACATACTTTTTTATTATATACAACAAATACCTTACCACTACATCCACCATAATACTCTTACTCGCTTAAAGTGCTTGTATTACATGTAACACCCTGCCACACAATAATCATATATAAATGAGACACACTTGCATGTCCCACGTGTAACTAACGCATACATTAACTACTCCATCTGACTAACAAACTGTCCTCTTGCATTATCTGTGTTAACTGTCGAATGTCTTTTAATTTTGTTTTAATTTTGTTTTAATTTTAATTTTAATTTTGATTTTGATTTTGAATTTGAATTGCTATACAGAAATAATATAGTACAATATATGTCACTCCACTGTACATCAATATATATATATGTATATGTATGTCTCTTGCGTTGGAAAAGAGGTCAATTATGTGTACGAACATTGAAAAATGCTCCGAAAACTCCAAGCCTAGGTTTGGATGAAACAATTGTAAGTGAATAAATGCTTTGAACATAGCTTTGATTCTTGTGAATTCTATATAACTGCTCTGTAGAACAACTGATGTTATTACATTGAGCTATTTATCTTACTGGTAATAATGTAGTAATAAATTACTGACCTTCACTGTTTAGGGTTTAATATATACATAACTATAAACAGTTTTAGTATATACATAACCATAAATAGTATCCTTAATATTATTAACTGCTCCATAGTGTTGAGTTAACATACAATAAATTACCAGTATACTGATCAAAGACCAACTCCCTATGTCAACCAAGAACATACCAATACCATCCAAGGATACATACGAGATATTATTGATCAACAGTGTCAACTTCTTTTATCAATAGAGTGAGATGGATGACATTCCATTATGATAAAAACAAATCTAACAAAGTTGATAATACTAAAAAATTCGACTCCTTCGGCTTTAAAACTTTTAGAAGCCCCCCTCACAACACACTACTAAACTCCTTTGAAAATGACCTAATAAAACTAGTTAAGAACATTAAATACAAAAAGCATCGTAATAAAACAACACCTTCTTAAACAAACTTAACTCCTCTATTAATGGATTCAAAACAAGTAGTAAAATTATTGTGCATGCGGACAAAACTAATAACAAATACAGCCTAGATTATGATACATAAAGAAAGTTTATATATAATGAACTACATAAGAGCTACAAGAAAACTACTATGAAAAACTTAGAAGAAATTAATATAGAAGGTCGTAGTATAGTGTCCAAACTAGGACTTCAGAGACATACACAACCATACACCCCAAACTCCCCTAGATTCTCTCTGAAGGACCATAAGGAGGATTTCATTAGCAACCCCTCGATTAGACTAATCTGCCCTTCCAAGTCTGACATTGGCATTATCAGTAAGACAATTTTAGATAAAATCATCCCACTGATTAAACACAAAATATAACTTAAACAATGGCGAAATACAGGTGAAGTTATTGAATGGTTTAAGGATATCAAGGAAAACAAAGATAAATAATTTATTCAACTTGAAATCAATTCATACTACACCTCTATTTCCCCTATCCTATTAAATAAGGAAGTAATTATGGCCATGATAAATAGTGACCTGACTAGACTCCAGATTGATGTCATACTTGCGGCCCGTAAACCGTAATCACTTTTGAAGACCAGTTATTTACCCGCAAAGATACGCATAACAACTTCGACATAACCATGGGATCTAGTGACTCGGCGCAGGTCACTGATTTGGTGGGCCTGTACTTACTAAACGAAATCCATAAGGGCCTTCCATACATCAACGGTGGTTTGTACCGCGATGATGCACTTCTCCTTATAGACTATAACAAATTTAATATAGAAAGAACTAGAAACCTATTGCACAAGACTTTCAAAAACTATAACCTAAGTATCACCATAGACAAAAACACTAAAACCGTTAACTTCCTAGATGCCACCCTCTGCCTAGACTCTAGGATATATACACCATTCCATAAACCTAACGAAAAACTGATTTACGTAGATACCAAGTCTAACCACCCTAGATCAATATTAAACTATATCTCTAAGGGAATATCCAATAGAATCTCTAATCTATCTTATGACGAAAACTTATTTAGCAAAAACTCACAATATTATAATCAGGCATTAGCTAGATCAGGCCATAATAATGAGATCGAGTTCCTACCTACAAAAACACATAGTTACAACAATATTTCGCATAAAATGTCCATGAGGAAAAATAGTAATAAGAATAATAACCACACACACACTAGTACGAAGGGTAGCAACAAACGTAACCCACACCAGGAAGGTCACCAAAATACCATAAACGGAAGCATCTCACGAGACATAAAAAACAAAAATAGAAGAAGAAATAATACATTTTTCAACCACCGTTTCAATCTAAACGTCTCTACCAACCTACCTAAGGCTTTATTCTCACTCCTGAATAAAAACTTCCCATCTGGCCACAAGTACCATAGTCTTATAAACAAAAACATCATTAAAATCTCCTACTCTACCACGCCTAACATAGCATACGACATAGCTAGTAGCAATAAAAGAAAAATTAATACTTACTTCCAACAAACTAAAACACGGCAGGGGGGAAACCTTCAAAACAACATTATATCTGCAAACCCTGATATCAATAGTAATAATAGTAATAGCACTAGTGAAATCAATAACGCAATGAACGACAACCCCCGTTGCCATAATGCAATACCTAGCAACCAGACGTCTACACAACATAATAACCGGCAGCTTAGCATCCAAAATAATTGTGACTGTAGATCTAATAGAACCTGCCCATTAGATAAAAACTGCTTAATCAAGGACATCATATACTCATGCACCGTCATAACTAACAACTCTTCTGAAACCTATATAGGCTCTACTTCGAACTGCTTCAAAATCAGATACAATTCACACCTCCATTCTTTCAAAAAACACAGTCTAGCCAACCCCACTTCACTATCTAGCTACATACACTATCTAAAAACTAGAAATATATCTTATACACTTAAATGGGATGGGAAGTGATAGGTAAGGCGGCATCGTACAAACCACCTAATACATTCTGTAACCTCTGTCTACTAGAGACCCATGCTATAATCTTCTCAAACCATAACCTCCTTAATAAAAAAAATCGGAAGTGTTTGCGTCGTGCCAGCACCGCTTCACGCACTCCTTCCAAAACTTTCAACCCAACATATACCAATGTCAGACTTGAACCCATCACCACTTCTAACACCACACCTCAAGGGCACACCTCACACCACAACTCCACACTCTCTGATCCACCCTATCGCGACATATATCATTCCATCTATCTATAACTTTATACCCTAGAAATATCCCGATAAACACCTACTTTTAGTATAATTACTTTCAATTACTTATAATTATATAGTGATACAATACAGGCTATAAAACTTTAAATACCAGATTCGACAATGAATTATATATGCAATTGTATTTATATGTATGGAGTATTAACATTGGATATATATAAGATTAATTTATTAACATAAGAGATATGTCTAACTTATATGTTGATTGCAATGAATTATGTATGAATAGTATGTGAGTTATATATGCAAGTATAACTTGATGGATAGATTAATGACATTGTAAATGAGGGATGTATTTGTCTGCCCTAGAGATGTATTTGGTTTTGCCATGCAAACAGACATACGATGCTCAAGAACTTACCAGGGGTTATGTAGACATAATTCTAATAGTTCCCCTGACATGTTCTGAGAGTAGACTATATTTGCATTGAACTTTGAGATAAAGATATAGCTCTTTGTATGGAGTATTCAGTTGTAGCACTGTATGATAGGGAGTAATCATCCTAATATAGATACCTTTACTACATCATGATAGAGTAGACTGTATTTAAATTTGGAAACTGGATATAAATATATAACCGGCTATATAGGGGACTCAATTGAGGCGCCTTATAATGTATGTTAGAACAATGAATTTAGTTATGGAAATCAGCTAGTTACATCCCCTTACGCATTAACTCCCCTTAATTGCACACATACTTCCGGATAATAAACCGCTGTAAATTCTCGCAGCAGAATCAACCTATTCTATAAATTTGGATTAAATATCACTGAGCCTCAATAAGCTAAAATAATTTAATTTAATGCATCAAACATCCAATACGAAATCATCGTTACTTATGTGATGGATGTAAAAACACTATAAATTACTTTTCCTGAATGTGAAAATGGTGGTGGATACGAAAACCATAACTTTCTTTTGCTTCTCCTTTTTATTTTTATATTTCTGCACACATACTGTTTTTATTATATAAAAAAAATACCTTACCACTACAACCACCATAATACTCTTACTTACCCGCTTAAAGTGCTTGTATTACATGTAACACCCTGCCACACAATAATCATATATAAATGAGACACACTTGCATGTCCCACGTGTAACTAACGCATACACTAACTACTCCATCTGACTAACAAACTATCCTCTTGCATTATCTGTGTTAACTGTCGAATGTATTTTAATTTGGTTTTAATTTTGTATTAATTTTAATTTTGATTTTGATTTTGAATTTGAATTGCTATACAGAAATAATTGTTTCTACTTTTGGCACAAGGCCAGCAATTATCCAGTGCATTACTGGTACTTTATTTTATCGACCCCGTAAGGATGAAAGGCAAAGTTAACCTCGGCGGGATTTGAACTCAAACCATATAAAGGGGCGTAACTCTTTGCTGCAAAGCATAGCGTCAGACCCTCTACCGATACTGCCAATCCACCGCCCATTGCCATACAGAAATAATATAGTATAATATATGTCACTCCACTGTACATCAATATATATATATATATGTATCTGTATGTCTCTTGCGTTGGAAAGGAGGTCAATTATGTGTACAAACATTGAAAAATGCTCCGAAAACTCCAAGCCTAGGTTTGGATGAAACAATTGTAAGTGAATAAATGCTTTGAACATAGCTTTGATTCTTGTGAATTCTATATAACTGCTCTGTGGAACAACCAATGTTATTACATTGAGCTATTTATCTTACTGGTAATAAGGTAGTAATAAATTACTGACCTTCACTGTTTAAGGTTTAAAATATACATAACTATAAAACGTTTTAGTATATACATAACCATAAATAGTATCCTTAATTTTATATATACATACATATATATGGAGGGAGATTGAGTGGGTGTGCGTAATAAGCAGTAGGAACGTAGTAATCAGACCAACTTGTGTATCTCGGTGATGGCAGCGCAGAGTAAGTGCAGTGGTGTTATCGTTCCCTTTGCCACGAGTGAGGTCGGCTTGGATCAGAATACGGTGTTATCCACGTCAAATGAAAAGGCCATGAAATGAGACTGAATCTCAAAATCTTGGGTTCGACAACATAGGCGCCGTAGACTGAGAAATTGGGAATAGATGATAAAGAGGTTAGTTTGCGTGGGGTCAGAGCAGGAGAAATCTAGGTAGGCATGGGAATCCGAGCTCTTGAAGTAGGCGGCGGTGACGAGGGAGTGATTGGAGGGGTTAATAGTTACAGCGCTGTCTAGGAAGTTACCCGAGGAGGTGGAGATAGTGGTGAACTCGAGGAATAGGTGGAAAGAGTAGATAAAGAACAAAAAGGTAGTGAGCTGGGTTCGGGTGGTAGACGTGGTGGCAAAACAGACGTCAATGTACCTACTGTACAGCTAGGGGTTGGGTCAGAGTATCGCAAAAAGCTCTGAGCCGTAACATAGTCGACGAATAAGTTGGCATAGCTGGGGCCCATTTGTGTGTGTGTATATGTATATGTGTGTGTGAGTGTGTGTGTATCCGTATGTAGTTGAGGGCTTTGAGAAAGGAATACACAATACCGAAGTAGAATTTAAATATTCCTTTTGTTTATGCTAAATAGTCATTACTTTTACTCTTAATTTTGCTCGCTTATTACGAGGGCCTCCGACAGGAAGAAATATTGTCTGATGTCCCGGTGATAAGCAGGCGAAACTCCGCATTAACAAGACTCTCTGCTTAGCATTAATACATATATATATATAAAGAACAAATTAATTGTTTTAGAGAAATCACGCTATACGAAGAAAATGATATTAAGATTTGTCGATGTTAATATTCACTTGATAACATCACAATAGAAAACGTATACGACAATTTTGTTTTATTTTTCAACAGGAAGCCATTATAAAATAAGATCTGTTAATATGTTTTCATGAAACATCTTATTAATTTATAATAAATATATATATATACGTTATCTACCCTTTGTTTTTAAAAACACCAGCGTTCTTCACACGTTATTAATTCATATAATTTATACCGTCCGGATTATCTAAAATGAGTGAGTATGATTAATTCTCATAATTTAGTAAAATGTTCCTCTCAAACGAAAAGTTGACTTATTAAATATTCCTGAGATTGACGATAATTACATAATTAATAAATTAATTGAAATTATCGATTAAAATCATTAAATTAATTGAACATAGATAGAATACGGCCATTTTCTTATAAAGGCAAACTAATTGATCTTCCTTTCAATATTTATTTATGCACCTGTGATAATACATGTCTTTCAAATTTTCGGATCTTATATTCTGGAACTTACCTCCAATTCATTTGATCTGCATGTTTAATGAACGCAACAATACATTGGCAAAGCTACGAGGATATATAAATATAATTATATATATATATATAAATAGAAAAAATGAAATTTCATTTCTCATTCTTAGTACGGCAGATACTTAAAAATAATATGTATACAGACGTACAGTAGCATATATATACATACATACATGCACACATATATATATATATATGTACGTATGGTTTTACCGAACATTGGCAGTATCGGTAGAGGGTCGTACGCCATGCTTTCCAGCATAGTTACGTCCCTTTGCGGTCTGAGTTCAAATCCCACCGAGGTTAACTTTGCCTTTCATCCTTACAGGGTCGATAAAATAAAGTACCAGTAATACACTGGATAATTGATGGCCTTGTGCCAAAAGTAGAAACATTTATTATAATGCTCGGTTTGTTTGTAAACAAGCAGCCCGATTTATTAGCCGTACACTGTACGGCAACCATCGTTGCCATTTTTTTCAACACTGACAAAGGAAAGATGAACTAGTTTCTAGCTTATTAGCTGTCATAATCACCGTATACCTTCATGTCAATCGATTGAACGTTTGAAAGTATATACTTTCCGTATGCATATTAACGGCTGAGCAGCCTAATTTGCATATCGAGTGAGTTAGTCGGCCGGGCGTACCGAAAACGGTATATATATATTTCATACAAACACATGCATAGACTTATATATAAAGACACATACACATATATATATATATATATATATATATATATATATATATATATATATATATATATATATATATATACACCCATTTACATATAGGTAGCTGTCCATATTTAGTCATTGTAAAATATACATATTCATTTATCCATACATCGTTAGAGCATCTACACCATTACTTCAAATCCAACGACAAGTCCTTATAGATATAAACATATTTATAAAGAGCTATAAATTTCATAGAAATACTTCTAAATTTCAAGTTATATATGTTTGCTATCAGCATTATATGGAACATGTTTCATATACGTAAGTATGCATACAAAACTTGCATAAATAAAGAATAATTGATAGACAAAAATTCATATATATATACATATTTATACTTTCATACATCTTCCAGATAGTTACAATAACATTTCTGTTATTGCAGGAGATATATATAAGTGATACAGATTTAATATCGAAATTCTTAACATTAATTCAATACCGATGGAATTATAGAAACGTGAGTGCTGCGAGTTAAACTCTTACAGATATATATTTATATCTTTGTAAATTTTACGCATGAATCTCAGAACATACTACATTATCTGTCTAGGATATTAGAAAGAAATATACTTCCTTATATACATTTTGTGTCTTTCACTTGATTATGCCTAACATTTGACGTCATCGTATGCACACCCAATTATTATATAAAATAATTATGACTGATTTATAAATCTTATCTTCGCTTGGTGATATTCGTAATACAGAAAGTTGCGTTTGAAACCAAGAGGGTAATAGCACTGAATTTAATGCGACGTTTGATTCCGAGCCATTAATCGTGCACTTATCTGTGTTGGACCTACACACACACATGCATAAAGCTTGCGTGCTTGTATATGAGAGGTGAATATATATATATATATATATATATATTCACATCTCATATAAAAGCACGCAAGCTCAATGTGTGTGTGTGTGTAGGTCCACACAGATAAGTATATATATATATATATATATATATATATATATATATATATACATAGAGAGAGAGAGAGATACAAAAGCGTGAACCTAATAAACTAATATTTGTACTGCTTCTCTGTTTTTGTTCCTGTCTAAGATTTAACTATATATATAGACAGAGAGAGAGAAAGATGTGTGTGTATATATATATATATATATATATATATATAGAGAGAGAGAGAGTGAGAAGTAGTAACACAACTGCTAGTTCACCATACCGAGAACAATTGTTTCACCTTATGCGGATCTTCAGCTCGGACTACATATATATAGTTATAAATTGGATTCCCCACAGCGGACCCACTCCCAATAAAAAATGGATCCGCCCAAATTACCCCCCCCCCCCCAAAAAAAAAATAGATCTTTCCAAATAAAATACGGATCTCTCCCAATATAAAACGGATACCCCAGAAATAAAAATCCGATACCCCCAAAATTAAAAAAAATGGATCCCCCAATAAAAAACGGACCCCCCTCCCCTGAATAAAAATCTGATCAATCATAAATATAAAATTGACCCCCCCCCCCCCCGCACCCGCGAAATAAAAAATCCGTCCAACAAATATAAAACGAACCCCTCCCCCCCCAAAAAAAAATATAAAATGCCTCTCCCAAATAAAAAAGGGATCCCCGCCCCAAAGAAAAAACCGTTTTGCTCGAGCGAGACACGGTCCCCGATCAATCTTGCCTGAAGTGGGACAAAACCGTCCAACACATGCTAGCGTGGAAGATAACGTTAAACGAGGATGATGTTACATACATTAATCAGCAACAGAAGGCTGGACTTGAAACTACTTTATAATTTTAATTCTGCGAAATCACTATACATATTTCGATGGCCCACCTCTATCTTCTGATTACGATGCAAGACTTGGCGATTTCATGAGGTGTTGTTTGCGGAATTATGTAGGAAGAAGAAAATATAGAGGCATAAAGCTGATGGACCAGGTCATGAAAGTAACGGAGAGTTATAGCGCAGCTGATTAGGGACAGGGTAAAACTAGATACGATGCAGTTTAGGTTTGTGCCAGGAAAAAGTACCACCGGTGATCTCTTCCTTGTGAGGTAGTTACAGGAAAAGTACCTACGTAAAAGTAAGCGACTTCCTGGCATTTGTTGATCTAGAAAAAGGCTTCGACAGAATGCCACGTGCTATAATCTGGTGGGCTCTTAGAAAACTAGGAGTAGATGAATGGCTTGTGCAACCTATACACGCCATGTATAGAGGAGCAGTCAGCAACGTTAGGGTTAACAATGACTATAGCGAGGAATATAGCATACATGTCGGTGTCCACCAGGGATTTGTTCTTAGCCCTCTCCTGTTTATTATAGTCTTTCAGGTTATAACAGAGGAGTTTAAGACCAGATGACCATGGGAACGTCTGTACACAGATTATCTTACACTTATAGCTGAATCTATGGCGGAACTATAGAAGATATTCCAAACATGGAAGCAGAGACTTAAAAGAAGGGATATCAAAGTCAACCTGACAAAGACTAAGGTCTTCGTACGTAGATGAGAGAACAGAACCCAGATCACCTCAGGGGATTGGCTTTGCCAGTAGGTAGGAATGCTATCCTCTGTCCTAAATGCAAACTATGGGTACACAATAGATGTAGTAAGATCTCAGGATGCTTAGTTAAGAATGTAGGCTTTACATATAGCAGCTGCACCAAGACAGTAAGCAGCAAACAACCTCAGGAAACAAGCACTAACAAACTCTGGGATGGCTCTGTAGAAAGAGTAGACAGCTTCTGCTACCTGGGTGACCGAATTAGCAGCGGAAGTGGGTGTTCTGAAAGTACAGCAACCAGGGTAAGAACGGGATGGAAGAAGTTAAGGGAGCTACTACCATGGTTAGGTGTAAAATTATTTCCCCTCAAAATGAAAGGAAGACTGTTTGATGCGTGCATACGAACAGCAATGTTATATGGTAGTGAGACCTGAGCGCTGTGTGTGGTTGATTTCCCTACATTAGAAAGAAACGGAGCTTGCGTGCTCCGATGGATGTGAAATAGTAATATACGCGAACGGCAAAGCATACACGAATTAAGAGAGATACTGAGCCTAAGAAGAATCAAATGATGTGTGCAGCAGATGAGGATGCGTTGGTATGGACATTTGACGCGAATGAAGGATGACAGCTGCATAAAATGGTACAGAAATCTAAAAGTCGATGGAAGCCTTGGAGTGTGGAGACCCAAGAAGACCTGGGAAGAGGTGATAAAAGCTGACCTTACCCAATTGCACCTCTCAAAGTCGATGACACAGGAGAGAGACGCCTGGCTTTACGTAGTAATAGAGAAGACCCGACTTCCCACAGGTACAAGCCGAAGCTGTAGCATATAGACAATATGCCCCAACTCCCTCCCACTTCAAATTGGTTATGGATGTGTCACGACAAAAAAGCCCCCAGACCACACTATAAAGTGGTCGTGCAGGCGCTACGGCAAAAAAGTACCCAGTACCCACTGTAAATCAGGTAGGTATTAGGAAGGGCATCCAGCTGTAGAAATCAAGCCAAAATCAGTTCCCGTATGAGCAAGAAATGGTCACCCGACCTGACATGGCCGACAACAAGACAACCCATCTAACCCATGCTAGCGTGGAAGAATGGATGTAAAACGGGAATGATGATGATGATGATATATATATATATATATATATATATATATATATATATATATATATATATATATGTGTGTGTGTGTGTGTGTGTGTGTGTGTGTGTGTGTGTGTGTGTGTGTGTGTGTGTGTGTGTGTATGTATGTATGTATGTATGTATGTATGTATGTATATTAGGCATAAACCTAATATACTGTTGATGTATAATATTAAGGATATTAATGTATATCATATTCAAATGTATTAATACTATTACGTCATTGCAGTATAATCAATTATATATATATATATATATATATATATATATATATATATATATATATATATGTGTGTGTGTGTGTGTGTGTGTGTGTGTGAATGTTTGTGTGTCTGTCTGTAAACATTAAGATACAGGTGCCTATTTTTACGTATATAATTCTATGTAGAAACAACACAATTTATTAACTTTCTATACATCTTGATTTTTGAATTATTCATATAATTTGCAATTATATTTTAAAACTAGAGGGCTTCTTAATCATTGACTGTATATAGTATATAATTAATTTGTAAGAATTATGTTTTTATCGTATGTTATGAGGAGTTGAAGCGAGCAACAACCCTTTGAGTCGAAGTGCTGCTCAGTCACTCCTGCGTGAAAATGCGAAATATTTAATAAACGAGATAAGTGTGGAATTATCTGCCTGCACCAATTCAACATTTCACTGCATGAGAGTAGCTTCCTGCAAGACGACGTTCTAATCAATTTACGTATGCTGCAACAATAACAAAATATGTTCGTAACTAACGATTATGAATATACAAATGTTATATAATTGTTTTGTCATATGGCTGTTAGTGATAAAACATAGATTTGAAGAAAATGAAAAACAGTCTGAAAATTAACTTCTGAATTTTAATGAAATAATTGTTTCTACTTTTGGCACAATTAACATGGAAGTCTGATCAACACAAGGAAATGACACCAAAGACAAATTTGTTAGACATGCCCCAACAAAAGTGCAAGAGAAGGAAATTATGGCCATAACCTGTGATATTCTAGTACACAATGGCACAGGGATAAAGAGATGTCGATCAGATATTATAATCAAAGCCGATGCAGTAAATATACCTCTTCTAAATAACATATCATTCCACAGAGTACTCCCATTAACATTAAGCAATTTCAAGGGAAGGGGACAGTTGATTAAATCGCCCAAAGTGTGTCATTTGCTGTTTATTTTATTGAACCCATAGGGATGTAGAATAAGATAATCTCAGCGGAATTTGAAATCAGAACCTAACGAACCGTAATTATATGCTGCAAATCTTTTTGTCGAAAGCTTTATTGATGCTGCTAATTTAACGTCATAAGGCTAACAACAATAATAATAATTGTTTCTACTTTTGACACAAGGCCAGCAAATTACCCAGTGCATTACTAGTACTTTATTTTATCGACCCCGTAAAGATGAGAGTCAAAGTTAACCTCAGCGGGATTTGAATTCAGAATGGAAAGGGCCGTAACTCTATGCGTCAAAGTATGGCGTCCAACCCTCTACCCATACTGCCAATCCACCGCTTTGAGGCCAATAATGCAAGTTCTAATGGTTTATAAATGTTACAATATAATCGGTGGTTATTTTCCCTAATCTTCCTGTAGAGACACTATGATCTATAGAATTTTTGAATAGTTATTTTATTATGTGTATTTTTTCATTATTTTTTCTGCATGGCATCAATAAATTTACAAAATAAAGATTTTCAGACCATAAACCTAATATACTGTTGATGTATAATATTAAGTATATTAATGTATATCATATTCAAGTGTATTAATACTATTACGTCATTGCAGTATAATCATATTCATGCAGCATTAACATTTTGGATTCACAGTTGTTATGTTCATCTATTTTCAATATGTTTAGCGCTTTTATTCAATCACACTTATGTAAGTTATGTACACACGCACGTGCGCACACACACACTCACATACACACAAAACACACACACAAACACTGACGCAAACACACGTATATATCAAATAAGAGTAGTAAAAACGTGTTTATTTCTTCATAATTGCTTTACTGCATGGTATATATATCAATGCTACATTGTTATGCATGTGACTTCATCAGATGTTTATACAATCATAGATGTAGTTCTTCAATCATGGGGATATGTCCTTGGTCATGTTTTACCATCCAGTGCTGATGCCATCAAAAATAAAGCTGAGTTAACTACTATTATTTGATAAATGAATACTCCATCGCTTCTAATCCCCAACACTTAGCTGGAATAAACTTCTGACGTGAGGTTCTTTTGAATGGCTCAGAGCGGCTCATCCTCGAGGCGTTACAACGTAACCACCACGTATAATAAACTTATCTTCTGCAACATTATATATATTATTTATTATTATTACTATATATATATATATATATATATAACGAATGTAACGTGAGGACGGAAAACTCCAGCAAAGCCAATATAGTAGGATTAACCGCTTGTGGCTTTCAGACCCGGCTCTATCAGCACCGACGTACGTTCAGAAACCCAGCCCGCCGACATGCCACTATTCTCCGTCAACATCTGGGACTTCCAAGATAATAACATAACATGCCATCTTACTTGGAGCTTACTCTGCAGGGCTAACTCCTCCACGGGAGGACGCCGTCCGTGTAACTTGTGCTCAGAGGAAACAATACAAATGCTGTTTACGAAGGACTATCTCCTAAACAAAAAAAGACGAGTTTGTACTTCATGGAAACACCGATTGCATAGGACTTACCTCGCCCTCAAACCCCCTCATGATCCGGGTGGGTAGATAATGCATGAAATATCCTTCTTTTCCACACTTGCCGAATAAGGTAGGAGAATCCCAGCACATATAGGTAGATGTAATTCTATTCTTTTACCCTTTGACTCTTCTTCTCAGTTCCTTCCACTCCCTCTCCTCTTGCTTTTCATTTTCCTCTTTCGCCTACCCTGAGGCAGACCATCGTAGCCTCAGTACCCCCACCCTGTAAATTATTTACAGCATTGCCCGAAAACGCATTACCAGCTAAAAATATAGCAGCTGCTTTAGACTCTAGTTTTTTTTATTATTTTTTGTTTTTTTATTATTTTATTTTTTAATATTATTTTTCTTCATTATTTTTTAATTATTTAATCTCAATTTATTAACCTTTTAATTTTATAACTTCCCACTCTCAGATTCCACCAGAATGCTTTTTTCGCCTGCTTTATAGCTAGCCTAATTTCATACACACTCCTTAGAATTTGTTTATAGAATTCACTTTCAACGTTTGACCGGCTCTACCCGCTCCCTCATTGTTCTACAGGCAAGTTCAGCTACCCCGACCTTCCACCCACTGCCATGAAAGATTTAATTGTGTTTACAAGAAATGTTGACCAATCCTTTTGACAACTACAAACTTCCCATATAAGTAATTAACCGTTGTAAAGTTCGGCTATTTATTACCACACTAAACATTTTAATTTAGTCCAGAAATAGCCTTCGAAATGGCTTGAGCTCTGGTATCAGGGTCTTGAACTTTTTCCCCTCTCACTCTCTCTCTGGGTAATTGCTGGCCTTTTGCCAAAAGTAGAAACAATTATTTGCTACACACACACACACACACACACACATATATATATATATATATATATATATATATATATATCTTTGATATTTGCCCCTCTGGGACACAGTGCCGGAGACTCTCAATATATATATATATATATATATATAAAACTGTTTCTCTCTCTATATATATATATAATTATTTCTTCCTTTGGCACAAGGCCAGAAATTATCCCAGTGCGTTACTGGTACTTTATTTTATCGACCTCGTAAGGATGAAAGGCAAAGTTAACCTCAGCGGGATTTGAACTCAGAATAACAAGGGCCGTAACTCTATGCCTCAAAGCATGGCGTTCGACACTCTACCGATACTGCCAATTCACCGCCTGCCAAATAATTGTTTCTACTTTAGGCACAAGGCCAGCAATTACCCAGTACATTACTGGTACTTTATTTTATCGACCCCGTAAGGATGAAAGGCAAAGTCAACCTCGGCGGGATTTGAACTCAGAATGATAAGGGTGCCAAATAATGAAATATATTTAGATACACCACGCGTAAATATACCTATATTTTCTGCTCTATGTATTTAAACAGAAAATATAGTAATATTTGCGCAAAAATGACTATATATAATTTATTTTGAACAGCATGGGCTGAAAGTATGATATTGCAGGAGAATATCTGTGGTACTTGAAAAAGTATATTTGCTTCAGACGAAAATGGCAGATCATTCATATGGGTTCTCACAATTTCGTGTTTAGCATTTTCAATGTAATTTTAATTTCAATGTTGCGCTAAAATTCTGGATAATATACCTTGAAGGCAGAAATATGTCAGCATGAATTTCCTATCTAATTCTTCTGTATGTATTTTGGTCGCCCATTTATCATTTTCCAGAGATTAAAATGTTCAATATTCTCTCTAGAAAATAGCAATAAAAGATATACTTGTAAGGATTTTTTTATTTTCAAATAATTACTGTTGATCGAACGACAACATAGATGTGTGTTCAGAAACAGAATATAATTTAAAATCACATTCCTTATATTAATCTAGATATAACATCAACTTATACAGAAAAGATACCAGCACGTATATGATGTACAACTATTTCAATAGATATACGGTATATCTATATTCAAAAACGCTAATATGATACATAAATAGACACCCCACCGCTTACATATTTATATATATATAGAATACAGAAACCAAGAAAACAAATAAATAGTGACATGTAGAAAAATAGAATAGGAAAGAAAACACACACGCACACACAGATGTAACGCATACCCAGTCTTGGTCCACGGATCATAAAAACAAGATGGTGCAAAACAGAAAAAAAGATGTGACACAAACTAACAGAAGTAGGCCGTAATGGGGCAACATAATATATGTGAAAGGAGATTAAACAACCAACAATTAAACATCCACCCGTTTATTAAAACAAACGACGTGAATTTATAATAATAAATTGAAGTGGGACTCAACTGATACGGGTGTTTAAATTGGCAGCATGATCATCAGTTTTTAAAATTTAGCTTTGAATTTTTTTCACTGGTTACTAAAGGTGATATAATCAGCCAGATTAATAGACGTTGAGAAGCATAATTTTACGATGCATTCTTTTTTTCATTAATAATCATGATGCATTTGCTTAGGTGGAAATTATTATCTATGTTGTTAAAGTATAATTCAAGAATACTAAAGCGACGTTAATAACAAACATTTAATTATGCCAATAATATGAATAGTAATATTCTGGGGCGTAGCATGACCACACTTAATATATGTAGCCAATCTACGGAAATTTTGGCAATCTAACTCTGACTGTAAATGTTGAATTCCTAGAAATTAACCCGCATATGACTATTGCCTAAGAATTGATATTGTTTATATATATATATATATATATATATATTGGTAAACGGAATAGAAAATGCTGACAAATTGTTCACAGTTGAAAAATGGTTTAATTAGGAATAAAAGAGTATTAGTGATTGTATGGGTTAGTATTCAGTTGTGGTTTTAAGTTTTTAAGTTTTTACCGGTTGCGCATTTCTATATATATATATATAAAGAGAGAGAGAGAGAGGGAGAGAGAGAGAGGGAAAGAGGGAGAGAGTGTGGGAGAGAGCGAAAGAAAGAGGAAGAGAGAAAGAGAGAGATGAATCGTAATTTCAACAATCAGTAAATAAGTGCAGAGGCTAACTTTTTAAAGATTCAGTATAATTTACATTTACATTCTTATAAGAAGTGCAATATCCACAGCTGTACTTGATTGTCTGAATTTATAACACAAGAAATGAAATATGAAATGGAGTGATGTAGAATGAAAGGAGAAAGAAACTGAAAAATCCAGTTTTGAGATAAGGCACGGGACACCCACACAGTCATAATGAGCAAATATATACATACTTTTCTTTATGGGTATATTCGCGATGGATGTCGATAGAAGACAAAAATGAAAAATGTATTAAGTACATTATTAGAGTGTAGGCATCTTTATTTCAAATACAAATGAATACAGCGTGACTAAAACTGCTGTATTGGTATTAAATCATTTCATAAATTTGGTCGGTATCTATCGTGACATATATTTTTAGGGTTGGGTGTTGAGACGAGTAATGGAGAAGATAAGAAAGGAAGAGATGATAGGAGGCGAATGGAGTGGTAATATGTGTTGTAGAAGATCAGAGAGTGAAGGTGGAGAGGGAGAGTATGAGATGTGTTATAATTAAAAGAGCATTTTGTATTGTAGTATACTCCGAAAACATATAAAGTTGTCGCCTTATATATATATAGTAGTAAAAAAAGAAAAAAAAGCAGTAGAAAAAGCTAATGAGATTTTCTCATAGAAAAACAGCCAAAGATTTTTTTACAAAAAAGGAATTTATAGTACCGGTTTCAGCTATGTGGGCTTCTTCATGCTACAGAAATGTATAATAACCTTTATAATGGTGTTAAGTGGTATATTAATAAGAATATGTTATAAAATAATATGGTTCACCTATATATATATATAAGTTAACATTTTTGTTTATCGCTTTCTCTTTCCACTCTTTGGTGGTGTTGACTATATCTGCGGCACTTTTGTGGTAGGGAAAGCCAGCTTGTTCGATGTTCTAGGTACTCTCCACGACTGTAGTCGTGGTCAACACCAAGAACACCGAAATAGTCAGTTCTCCTCTGCTACTTTCACTAACACTGCTGCAATTATAGTACGATAAATTCCTTTTGCGTAAATAAATGTTTTGCTGTTATTCTATGAGAACATCCCATTAGCATTTTCTACTTTACTATTATATCTTCTTTTTTACTATTATATATATCAACCCGTGTGTCACTTCGCAACATTCTATATATATATGTATGTGGAAAAGGTAATACCCCTACAACGCTAAATACATGGAGGTCGAATACTAACCTCCAAGTTATCATGCACACACACACACGCGCGCACACACACACACACATGTATATATATATATATATATATATATATATATATATATATATATATATATATATATATATATATATATATATGTAAATATGAGGAATGCACGGACGGTATATAATTTTCTCTCATCAGTTGTCTGCTCTGGATCATTGATATTTCTGATGCGTAGAAATATCTATGATCCCCAGCAGACAACTGATGAAGGAACATTATCCCCCGTCCGTGCTTTCCTCTTATTCATAATTACACCTTATCCAGCAACTAGACAGCCTCTGTTTCTCCTCTCTCTCTCTCTCTCTCTCTCTCTCTCTCTCTCTCTCTCTCTCTCTCTCTCTCTTTCTCTCTCTCTCTCTCTCTCTCTCTCTCTCTCTCAATGTATATATATATATATATATATATATATATATTAAAATAACAGATTAAAGTTGAAGCAAACACTCGCTGCTTTCACCCATGACTGGATCTTAATCTGCTATTTAAAAAAATATTTGCTCTAGAGCTCTTATATATTTCATATATATTTTCTCCTTATCGAGCGATCTGGAATTTAGTCTTCACATTTATTATTATTGCCCTATATATATATATATATATATATATATATATATATATATATATATATATATATATATATATATATATTTATGTATTGAAATTTCCGTTGAAAAACAGAAAAGGTCATACAAGTGAAGAGTGCTATATGTAAGTACCAGAGCAAAATTGAATGTATAAAAATCAATACAATATAATTACCTCATTACCAGAGGTTTCCCGAATGAGGCGAATACGAAAGAAACGTCTTCATTCGTTCGTCAGACCAGGCAATATAAAACATGGCTAAATACTTGGAAAGTCTCATCAAGAAAAGCAAAATAAATTAATTATATAAATATAGATAAAGGAATTACAATAGCCATATGAAATATATAAACATCTTTCATGAAATATAGTTAGGTGTGTGTATATGTATGTATATACGCCCACAGATGTACATATGTGTGTATGTACAAATGTGTACGTATAGTGAAAATGTGTGCGTAAATATATGTGTTAGGGCAAGTGTATCTGTGTATCTGTAACTACAGACAGACATGATCTGATTGTGATGTACACAGAAAAAACAGGGTATTAGATACATTATAAGAATATGAAGGCACGCGTATAAACACACCCACACGCACGTACACTTATATGTGGAAGAAAAAGAGGTAAGGGAGTGTAATAGTAAAAAGAAAGTATCGTTCTCGATATATCTATAAAAATGGAACAATAAATTAGAAAGAAAAAATTAAAGAAAAGAAGACAAACAAGGTACACGCGTACACACACACATATATCTACAAGAAACTTATATCTATAAGAAATATGTATAAATACACGCAAAAACCTGCAGACAAAAGCGTATGCAAGCACAACATACAGACACAGGATGCACATATATACGTATATACGCCTCGCCCCATGTATATCTAATCACGCGCACGCACGCGACTGTATACACGCTCACACACACACAAATATACATGCCTATATACATACGCACACTTACACATCCATACATTCAGTACGTACCCACACACACACACACACATACATACACTCACGCATATTGACCTGTTTACATGCACACACATAAAAATGAGGATGTAAATAAAGAAGAAAGAAACAAAACAAAAAACATAGATGTAAAAACACAGATATAAGAACACATATACATACACATAAATATATATATATATATATATATACCCGCACGCGCGCGCACATCCGGAGGCGTTCATGTACATATATAGAAAGTATACACACATTAAGGCGCTCAGACACATAGATACAAAGTGTAAAAAGCATTGTGGATAAGTAAGTACAAATATAAAATTATAAGATTGGCTGCGAAATAACAAAAAAATATCTGGAGTGGAAAACGCAAGTGACCACTAATCAGGTAGTGAAGAAAATAGGGAAGTAAAAAGTAGAAAGTGAAGATATTAGGTAAGTTAATCGAATAAGGGGGGGGGGGTATTGGTGGATGTGAAGTAAAAATAAAAAAAAAAAAAAAAATAAAAATAAAAATAAAAATAAAAATAAAAAAAAAAATAAAAATAAAAATAAAAAAAAAAATAAAAATAAAAAAAAAATAAAAATAAAAAATAAATAAAAATAAAAAAATAAAAATAAAAATTAAAATTAAAATAAAAATTAAAATAAAAATTTAAATAAAAATAAAAATAAAAATAAAAATAAAAATAAGGATAAAAATGAAAGTAAATCAGAAAGGGTAGTCATAAAGAGAATAATAAGAGTTTATGGAGGATAAGTATCTGAAAGTGTGTTAAGTTTATATGAGCTGGAAAGCAGGTGTGATTTCATGTGTGGGCAACTGGTGAACATTTGTCTTTGTGTTCAGGCAGGTCTTTGGTGATTTAAGATTTTGCATGATCCAATATTTTTCATTTATGCATGCGTGCATTTTCTTGCTCCTCTTGCATATTCTTTAGATTGGTTCAAAATTGACCAATCCGATTTATATTGGATACCTTGGTCTTTCAAATCCCATATTCTGCTAGCCAGAGCTGTTGTAAATCTTTTTTCTGGATGTCGAAAGGATGCGACATGTGAGTAATAACGCGTTTTGAATTTGTCTTGCGTCATACCCACATATCGTTCACTGGTGGCTGGATGGTTGTTGCTGATGGTAGTCACTTTAGCCGCATATACAATGGCTTTGGTGTTGCATTTACCTTGAAATGGGCATTCACTTTTAATTCTACAGGAGCAATTTTGATGTTCTCTAGGTGATTTTTTGTTGATGATTTAGGATTTAATAGGGGGACCCAGGAGTAGCTAATTTTGACACAGTTTCTATTAAAGATCTTATAGTATCTATGTGTTCTAGGGAAATGTTTATCAGGAGCTCTAGGAATTGTTTGCCTACATTAGTTTTAACTGCTAGAGAGTAGGGGGTGAGAACCAGATTATTTTTCTTTTCCTGTTTTTATGTTTAATAGAGTTAGTATAGTTGGGTATGTATTTAATCGTTTCGATAAAACCGCTATTTATATATATATATATATATATATATATATATATATATATATATATATATATATATATGAAAAACAAGGGGAGAAGAATACTGCATGGTTGCACATGGATTACATATTATAATATTAGTCCCTCATCAGTGATTTGCCAACCATCATTGGTATTTCATCACATTAAAAATCGGATACCTCAGGTTGGTGCGAGCAATAACTAAAATAAGCTATTGGGACAAGTGAAATGCGTAAAGCGAGTGAGACAAGTAAACAACAGAAGGAAAAGCAAACCGAAGGTTGGGAAAACAGCAAGCAACATGATAGTTATCCGATCAGCATAAGCTGGGTGAATTTCATGAGCGGTCAGAGAAGCAGACCGTACGCCGTGAATGCGGTGTGAGAAAGAAGGAACCCCACTACTAGCGAACGGGAGGAAGTGAGAAGGGAGAAACAGAGAGTGAGTGAGTGGAAGTGCGAGGAAGAGGTCAGTCGAGAGAAAGTGTTAACTGATAGAGGGGGCGAAAGAGGGTAAGAGAAACAGAGAGAACTGGGGAGCAGTAAGAGAGAAAGAGAGAAACAGATAATCGCAGTTTAGGTAAATATATATGAAAAACAAGGGGAGAAGAATACTGCATGGTTGCAAATGGATTACATATTATAAAATTAGTCCCTCATCAGTGATTAAAAATCAGATACCTCAGGTTGGTGCGAGCAATAACTATAATAAGTTATTGGGACAAGTGAAACATATATTTATATATACATATATACATAAACGGAGACAGCTATTAGCGATACTCCGACCAATTTCAAACTCACTCAACAAACATTAGGAAATACCGGAGTATATTCCCAATTAAACGTTTGGGGTGCTAACTAAATTGTATTGTGTGGATAATCGGTTGTATTATTGTATATGAGATATATTAAAATGTTATATATATATATATATATATATATAATAAAATAAGTTGCTGAGTTTACATATATCGTTTAATCATAATAATTATTTCTACGGTTCTCCATGCAATCGAGATGTCCTTCATGCATTTGCTGTTGATTATGTGAACGGTTTCCTCAGATAAAATGGATATATTTGATATGCCGCTGGCAGGAAAACAAACATCCTAATACCTGTGCGTCCAGCATATATATGAGTTCCTTGAATGGTTTGCCAGCCGTCGTGTTTGTTAGAGAAAGCGGTCAACCAAAAAAGACGAAAAGAACGAAGAACCGTGTGCCATCAAAATCCGGTAGACAGTTGAAGGAACACAAGGGGCTCTGAGTGGGGTGGGGTATACATTTACTTGACGACCACCTATAGACAGCAACAACGACAACTACAACAACAACAAGGACAATAACATCAAACCGCCGACCAATGTTATCCACACAGGTCGCAATAGTCGTGCTGATACCATCACCCAATTGACAACATCTAAACCAACAGCTACAGTAAAAAACACTTACAACGACAACAGCAACAAACGACAACAACAGCAAAAACACAGGCCAGCGTCGTGTATACAGGTCGGAGTCGTCGCAGTGACGGTACCACCCGTAAACAGCGATAACGCCAAAGCAATAAAAAGGAGTTTAGAGGTAGGTGTGTACATAGAGTTGGTGGTATCAATCACCATGACCATAAACAGTAATAACAACAATGACAACGACAACAAACACCAACACCGCCCATCACCCAACCCGTTCGTCGCAGTAGTGGTGGTAACAACTATGTCAGTATTAAGCCATTGGTAACACCAATAACAACAAGACCAGCGATGACCCCACCACGCCGACGAGGGCAACAGGAAAAAAGCCAAGCTTCCATGAAAATTAAGCTAACCACAATAGTAGTCCGTTGAAACAAGGAGGTGAAAATGAGATAGAAAACATAGATGGGTATTTATATATATAAAAACATTCCCATTTAATACAATCCTTCTCTATCATCGGAAAGCACAAGGCCAGCAATGATCATAGCATTCAGTCCCAACCACAGTGGCAACAATACTATCAAAAGTGTTCGAGTTGTTCTTAAACCGTTTGATGAATCACTCAAGAACAAATCGAACTCTGGATAAGAGTGTGGTAGGACCAATATAAAATCCATAGTTGTAACTACTTATAAACATTCGCTGAAATTTAACCAATGTAATGGAAAAGAATACATTAATATTAATAATCTCAACACATGCACATTTGAATATTACAGGAACAATTATCACACTACATCCACCATAAACTTCATAGAAACTACTTTTAATACACAAACATCTTTGTCTGCTTAATATGCTTGTAAACCTGTGTTATATTATGTGATGCCTTTGCCATACTGTAATATATATGCAGAGTATCATTGCTTGTTTCCTTTCTAACTATCCTGTACATGCCTAACACATTTGCACTCTCTATACGCTTGCATATGTACTGCAAATGTCCTCGTTTTGCGAGTAACTTTCTGCCTTAATGCCTCTTTAATTGTTATAATATTCATTTGTAATCTTTGTCGCATCCACTGACACTGACCTCAACATTTCCACTCTGTAAATATGAAATTGTTGATGACAACATTAATATCTATAATTGTTCTGTCGAATAGGAAGTTAATTATATCTCTAAACTTTGCTAGTGCTCCCATGATTCCAGAAGAAACGATTGTCACAAATAAAATGTTTTGAACATAGTTTTGATTATTCTGTAATATATATATATATATATATATATATATATATATATATATATATATATATATATATATATATATGATAATAATGGGGCTGCGGCACTGCAAATGGGTTACATATGAAAAAGTTTGTCCTCATCAGTGGCCTTCCAACCGTCGTAGGTATTTCGTCGCATTAAAGGCCATATACCTCAGATTGGTGCGAGCAACGGCTAAAAAAAGTCGTTGGGACACGTAAATAAAGGGGACACTAGGGTAAACAAACAAAATGGTTTAAGCAACAGAAAGTGATGATGAAGAAAGAAACAAGTCCCAGATTTCTATGAATATAAATTCGGTGGAATCGTGAACGAGAGAATAAAGACCATCAAACCTGGTTGAAATGTGAGCAACGAAGGAATTTCGCACAGGTCTAACGGGAGGAAGAAGGGGTCTGGTCTGCGAATTCGGTAAACATAAGTTCTGTGAAGTCGGAGACGAGAGAGAGAGAAAAAAATTCATCCCCGCTTGGCCATGTGCCCGCGAGAAAAGGATTACGGACAGGTCAAACGGGAAGAAAGGGGAGGAGGAGAGGTAGTGACAGAGTGAGTGAGTGAAAGGTGAGGAAGAGGCTAACAGAGAGAGAGAGACTGCTAGAAAGGGTAAAGACACAAAGAACGAAACAGACTGGTGGCAGCGGAGGAAAAAATATATGTGTGAATATGTGTGAATATGATAATAAAGTTAGACAAAAAGTCAAATGTTTAAAATTTAGCTTCGTTTATTACTGCTATATATATTTTTCAGTGACAGCCATCTTTGGCTGTGACCTCTTCAGGCAGTTTGAATTAGTGTGGTATAGACAAGTTCATATGTTGTTGAGGTGTACAATTTTGTCAATACTCTGATATGGTTGTACTGGTTGGTAATCTATGATGCAACAAATTAGTTGAATCACTAAACGCCTTGCACGTCATCCATCGTCGATATGGTATCCTGTAATTAGAATGACATACATTTTATAATGCAGAGATTGTTCCGTCTCATCGCAGTACGATTCCAATCTACACTGAGTTCAAAATTACATACAGTTGTTTCGGCAACGGGAAATAAAATATTAATTATTTCTTTATTTATTAATCTATTAATAATAAAATATTAATAGAGATGATTCTTTGAATGAATCACTATGTTATCAAACTAGATGCGTTACAATATCACTTCCGGCTATAAACACAAATTGTTATATTTGATGCAAATCCCATTTAAATCTTTCCATCTTCACTCACACATTCAGACACAATCTGAAATCAGGCTGGCCTCTTGTCGTAAAAACAGATTGAAAAACAAAATATTGAAGTGCTCAGAATGATCATCATTTCCCAAACCTCTCAAACTTACGCAAAACTTGTGATTACATATATAATTATATATATATATACATATATATATATATGTGTGTGTGTGTGTGTGTGTGTGTGTGTGTGTGTGTGTGTGTGTGTGTGTGTGTATGTGTGTGTGTGTGTGTGTGTGTGTGTGTGTGTGTGTGTGTGTGTGCGCGTGCGTGCGTGTGTGTGTGTGTGTATATATATACATGTTTATACTGGGTTCAATAGGGGGTAACTACAGTAAATAATGTACTCAATATATAGCAGAGTAAAACTATTTAATATAGAAATGGTTTCTACGGGACTAGAACTGTCTCATTCAAAGGAAATCATCAGGGATTCCCTGATGATTTCCTCCGAATGAAAGAGTTTTAGTCCTGTAGAAGCCATTTATATATACTATATATATATATATATATATATATATATATATATATATATATATATATATATATTACTAAAACTCTGTTATTGCGTATTTGCTTGCTTGCTTGTCTGTAATGTAATACACCCAAAAAAGTACATAATGGGAAAATACTTTGAAAGAATATAACAAGTTTCGCGTAAATCAGACCATGGGTTCCCGAATTATGGGGTATTTTGGGTATCTTAATAAATAGAGAGAGAGAGACGGATAGAGAGAAAAAGATAGTGGATGTGAGAGAGTATATTGAGAGATAAACATAGAGAGGCAGAGCGAAGGAGACAAAGAAGATGAATGGATGAGAGGGAGCGAGAGAGAGATATGGTGAGAGAGCTGGTGGAATTGTTGTGTGTGTGTATATATATATATATATAATATAAGATCAAAAGATGTTTAAAAGAGTTCCATGTATTTTATTATGCGCATTTCAAAAACAAATATCATCATGGGATGATATTTGCGTTCTCATCTGATAAAATAGGGAGACATGATATGAAGCTTAAAAAACACTTGCAAGCATTGAAGTGTTAAATCAACATATGAAAAATAAAGTAAGATGGATATATGAGATTGGGAAAAAAAGGAGGGAGGGGTAGAAAAAGGTAAGGAAGAGGAAGAAAGAAAATAAAGGATGACGGGTGAGGAGTATAAGAAGGAAAGATGAGAGAGGAGGAGAAATGAGTGATAGAGAGAGAGAAATAGCCTTAAAAACTGAGAAAACACTGTCCCACAGAGAGAAATTAAATAAAACCGTTGAAAGATAATAGATAATTTAAAAAGATTTTGAAATAAAAAGTTAATGAGGTTTAGGAATGGTGGTGTTTATCATTGGAGAAAAAGGAATTAAGAATAGTTTTTATTTAAGGTTTATATATTGAAGGGTTTAATAATATGTGAGAAAAAAGAATTTATTAATATTAAGGATATAATGTGAATGAAGGAGAGATTAAATGAATTATGAACTTAGATGAATTAGTTACGGTTTAATTTGTTTTTATGTATTGTAATATGTAAAAGTAAATAATAGGTTTAATACGAGCACGGAAGGAGAGAAGAAAGAAGAAAAATTAAGGGAGAAGAAAAATAGATAACGTCAAAAATATATATGTTTACAACTTTTACTAATGGTAATATTAGTATATATTAAAAAAATATAATTTGTATGGCCAAGAATATGAGGAAAGAGCAAAATGCTATAATGAGTAATAATATGAATTAAGAAGTAATTGAGAAGTAAAAGTTACAGATTAAAGATTAGAAATTAAAAAAGTAAAAAGGAAGAAAGGAAAAAGGATAAAAAAAAGAAAGATAGGGGAACCGCTAACGCCATAGAATGAGTAAATTGTATAATATAATATACTGAAATAAGGTAGAAAGGTGGGTATATTTGTAAAAGATATAAAAGCGTTTGAGAAAAGAAGATTTTAAACTAAATAGGTATTGAGGTATTAGCTGTATACTTTATGGAAAGTTCTATTTAACTCTAGAAGAAATCCTCTCAATAAAAATCTAGCGTAGTTTGAGGAAGAATTAACTAATATTATAAGAGGTCTTAAATTCAAGAGAAACCCTTATAGAGGACAGGAGCACCTTATAAATCTCAGGAATACGATTTCGGACCTTAAATCTTCTAAAAAAGTCTTAGTACGTTCCGACAAAACTAATAATTTATATGGCGTGTCTAAAGATAAGTATAATAACCTTATCCTTAAGGAACTAAGGAAGAATTATCGTAAAACTAACCACGACAATTTGGAATCTATAAACTTGGGAGCTTCTGAGATTATGTCTAAACTTGGCACCGAGAAAAAGACCGAATCATTCTTCCCAAGAACTCTGAGGATAAATCTGAAGGATCATAAAAGTAACTTTCGAACGGAACTGCCTGTTAGACTAATCGCCCCCTCTAAATCAGATCTGGGGTTTGTTAGTAAATCCATCTCGGATAGAATTATCCCACAGGTTCGTTCTAATTGCTTTATTTCTAAGTTAAATGTATGGATTGGTACATCTGAATAATAAAATCAAACAAAAATGTATTCAGTTTGACATTGCCAGTTACTATTCTTCTCCTTCGCCTTCGCTTATCAACAACGCTCTATATTTCGCATTTAAATATTCTGACATTACCACAGATGAAATTTACATCATTCTCGCCGCAAGAAAAACTATCCTGGAATTCAATAACGAATATTCGACTAGAGCTGATACATCCAACAATTTTGATATCACAATGGGTGCGTCCGATTCAGAACAATTGACGGACTTGATTGGTATCTTTATTTTGAATTCTTTAAATCGGAAAATTCCTCAGCTTCGCGGTGTAATTTATCGTGACGATGCCCTTTTTACTGTCTTAAACTGTAACTTAGTTAACCTTAATATTATTAAGAATAATATACTTGATCTATTTAAGCACCATAACCTTAAACTTGAATTTGATAAAAACGTCAAACTAGCTAACTTCCTGGATATATCCTTTAATCTTGACACCGGCCTTACCATAAAGACAATGAGAATCTAAATTATGTTAATTATAAATCTAACCACCCCACTAACGTTAAAAATGCTATAGTCAGTAATGTTGAAAAATGAATCTCAAATCTATCCTTTAATAAAGTTATCTTCGACGCTAATGCCAATTATTATAATAATGCGCTTTCCAAAGCCGGTTATCATGATAACATTAAATACAGTAATGAAACGAATCATCAAAGGACTTATAGTAAAATAGTTAGTTATGAACATTCCAATAACTTAAATAAAAGACCTAGATACAAAAATATGATTTGGTATAATGCTCATTTTTCTCTATCTATTACTAGTAATATTCCTAAACAATTTTTTAGGGCCTTAGATAAATGCTTCCCTCCCTCGCATATCTATAGTAAGATCTTTAACAATCATACAATCAACTTCTGTTATTCCGCCACTTCCAACATGTCTAACAGTATCTCTAAACATAATAATAAAATATTAAATAATAAATTATATCCATCCAGCACTGGGGCGTCATAATAATAGCAATAGTAAACCCGACGTCAATGTTAACTCTAGGCTAGATTCTGTAAATTTAAATACGACGTCATACGTTACTTCGTCAAATGTTCATAACACCAATCTAAATCAGGAAACTATAGTTCCTATCGTAAATAACTTCTCCAATCCAATTCCTTCTCCAAATAATACTTGGTCACTTGTTAATAACTCTGGTAATTTCTCTAATTGTAATTATATTTGCACTGTTAGAACTAAATGTCCTCTTAATAACCAATGTCTTGATAAATACGTAGTGTATCAATGTAAGGTCATAACAGGTACTAATTATTTTATAATCACAATTCGTCTTTTAAATACCAACTTAAAATAACTAACACGGCACTCTCGGAACTCATATGCTCCTTAAAAGACAAAAAATATTAACTATAACATCTCTTGGAGGAAGGTTTGCAACGCCTTTCCTTACCGCAATTCTTCCCTATCCAGAACATGTAATCTCTGCCTAGCCGAGAAATTTACCATTATCTCTAATTTTAATTCTATAATAAATAGAAGTACGGATTATTTTTCGCTCTGCTTGCATACATCCCATAGAACTTTCCATAACGTATACAGCTATCTCAATACCTAATTAGTTTTAAATCTTCTTTTCTCAAACGCTTTTATATCTTTTTACAAATATACCCATCTTTCTATATTATTTCAGTATATTATATTATACAATTTAC
>OZ024742.1:85490448-85492948 GCA_964016885.1 Eledone cirrhosa
CTATATAGTCTTAAAAATACTATTTCACGAGATATATATATATATATATATATACACACACACACATATATATATATATAGAGAGATATATATATATATAATCCCCTTTTCATTTTTACTTTCTTATATATATATATATATATATATATATATATATATATATACTCGACTACTTCTCTCTCTATATATACATACGAGATTCCATTTTAGATCAAGTCTCATTTTCAACAAGAAAGATTAACAAAATTGCCTGAACACTTAATCTTAATTCTTTAATTTCTAATTCTTTTTAATTGTTTTTAATTGTAATATTCAATATTTGATAAGATGGATTTGATGATACATCGAAACCGGTTATATTTTATATATTTTATATACCTTATACAACTCTTTTTAGAAATAATTGTACCTCTCACTTTTTCAATAATGTCACTTTGACGAATCAAAAAAGAAAAAAAAAAACAGTCCATTAAATGTATTTACCGTGGTTTTTCCAATTTCACTTTTTCTCTTTCTCCCACTCACATATGCTCCTCTCTCCCTTTCAGTATATATATATATATATATATATGTGTATATATATATATATATATATATATATATATATATATATATATATATATATATATATATATGACTATATATATATATATATATATATATATATATATATATATATATATATGTATATCATAATGTCGGACAGGAATGGATACCTTCTAATATGTTTCACTGAATGTGTGTGTTTAGAGCAGAGCAGCGATAAGAAAATCTCAGGAGAGCAGGATAGCAGAATTTTCTCAGAGAAGAACATGCCCCTCCTCCAGTAAGAGTTTCAAACTTTTAGTGTATACACTGATAGAATCGTAAATCAAATTTCCTTTTTATTAACCTAAGGATGTATATGCGTATAATATAATATTTGTAAGATATTTAATCTTCGAAGTGTTCCTGAAAATCGTGACTATAATCGCAATGATTGCCATATGTTGTTAAACAATGATCTATATTCTGTTCACATTGCTACGTAATCAATGAGAGTATTTAATGTATGTAGACATTATAACGGAAATAATGGAGGTTATATATTACACCATCATTTGGCTAATTCATTTTTCATACCGCAATAAATAAATAACGATGTAAATAGAAAATAATAACAAAAAAACCGTGGCAAGTTGAAATAATGATGTAAATGGTCACATTTCCTACGAATATGAGATAAACTTATGGAAATAGGGTTGAACAAAAAGTGTCTGCATCGACAAACTAGAAGCGTTTAAATGTCCCTCAAATTAAATAACACCGATGACTATACATGAATTCACAACTGGACTCACTTGAAGATACCTAGGTTGTGTATATATATATATGCGTTTGATGGTAGCTAAGATGCTTCCAAAGGCGGTATGCCGGTTGAGCACTCTATGCTCTTACAGAGCAGAGTATGATATAATATAAAACGAAAAATCAGTGATGCATCTTATGTGTTACAATTATTTCGCCGGAGGATAGCACGAGACGCGATCATTGTGTGGATATGTTTGATTCTGGACCCGCAGGTTCGACGGACACGTCTAATGGTTTACCGTGTTATATTATATATATGTGTATATATATATATATATATATATATATATATATATATATATATATATATATATATATATATGACTATATATATATATATATATATATATATATATATATATATATATATATATATATATAGTAATAATAATAAATTTGAAAACTAAAATCCAAAGAGGGCTCGATAAGGATAAATATATATCAAATATATAAGAACCGTAGAGCAAATATTTATTAAAATAACAGATTAAAGTTTAAGCAAAGAATCGGTGCTTTCACCCTTAACGGGATCTTCTGAAACTAACAAAGTCAATCTGTAAACGCAGAAGTGGATATTTCAAAAAACGTTGCAACCGGAGGAAGACAGGAAGACGATACTTTGGTTCGTGGAAACGTTCACTGGCAAAGAACGGGAAAAAACGAATATAATACGTCATTAATAGGAGCGCAATATAATACGTCATTAATAGGAGCGCAAAGACAGAACCACGTTTATGGTATAAAAGAAGTCGTAGACTAATGTTCTCTTAGGTGGTTCATAGACACGTTCTCTGGCAATGAACAGAAAAAGCGAAGATAATTCGTTATATGTGGAGCGTGGATAACAATTGCACGCAAAGACAAAACCACGTAAATGGTATAGCTGAAGTCGTAGAGTAAAAATCTAACTAGGAAACCGAATGCTTCAGATTTAAGAATAAAGTAAATAAAATAAAATACTGGACATGGCAGCGATAATGAGGGACAGAGACCGCTGGAGAGAACTCGTCCATGGATCTCGGGAACATTACCCGCCTTAGAGAACAGAGGTAATAGAAATTAAATAAATACATACACGCATGCAAAAACGTACATACACAAGCATACGCGAACACACTTGCCATAGGTATAGAAAACCACGCACATATAA
>OZ024742.1:85497948-85502948 GCA_964016885.1 Eledone cirrhosa
CCATGTACTTCTCCTGGAGCTGTCTAGCTGAGAAGATCATATCAGTAGTACCGCGTCCAGCACGAAAACCAGATTGACTTTCAGGAAGAACACAATCTGCAATGTGTGTCAGAGGACGGTCCTGAAGCACCCTACATAAAACTTTCCCTACGACAGAAAGCAATGATATACCTCTGTAGTTCCGACAATCATTCCTGTTACCCGTTCCCTTGTACAAGGCCACCATTACTGCATCTCTCCAGTCCTCAGGTACGGATTCATTAGCCCATATCCTGCCAAACAAAGAGTGAAGATGTTGCAGGAGTCTTTCACCACCATATTGTAGGGGTTCAGCATGTATGCCATCCGTACCTGGAGACCTTCTACTGTTCAGCTTCGAGAAAGCCACTGCAAACTCCACAATCGTCGGAGGTTCTGCGAGAGCTACTTTCACAGGAATTTCTGGAATGAGATTGAGGAAATCTTCATTGACGACAGACGGCTTATTCAAAAGATCATCAAGGTGCTCTCGCCACCTTCGTAGAATACCTTGTGAGTCACGAAGATGTTCCTTGCCATCCTTGCTGCGAAGCGGTGTCACCAGAGAAGAAGACGGTCCATAAACTTCACGCAAGAGACTTTACAACAGCTTTGTGTTATTGAAATCTGACGCAGTTTGTATCTCATCAGTCTTTTCACTCCACCACTGATTCTTCATCTGAAAAAGACTCCGCCTAACACGTGATTTCACATCCTTGAATTCCTTATGCAACGTATTCTTCTCCTGTAGTTTTGCCGTCAAGTAGCGTGACAGAGCACCCCTCTTATTAGCCGACAAGTTTTCTATATGTACATCATTCTCATTAAACCAGTCCTAATGTTTTCTCTGCACCAATCCCAGAACACGCCTGCCTACATCATAAACTGACTTTTTAAGGGTCGGCTAATCCTCACCAAGATTTGCAACCTGCATCTCTTCTTGCAATGTCCTCTTAACATGTTTATCCTTAAGACGAGCAGCATTCAATCTCTGGACAGGGCAACACCAGGAGCCCGGATTTTACGTTTAGTGATTAGTTTCACTTTTGCGCGTACCAGGCGGTGCTCCGTCCAGCACTCAGCTCCACGAAGAGGACGAACACACTGCACATCCTGTCTGTCACGCATCCTGACTAGGACGTAGTGCAAAAGATACCATTCCTTAGATGCAGGATGCATCCATGTGGCTTGAATTTGTTCTTTTGTTGGTACATGGTGTTGGTAACACACAGATCCAGCTCCTCACACATCTGCAGCAGGTGCATAGCATTGATGTTACACTTTCCCATCCCATGCCTACCGATTACATTCCATGTGTTAAAATCCCTACCCACTCTAGTATTAAAGTCACAAAGCACGATGACTTTGTCTGCCTGAGGGATATTTCTTAAAACACCTTTCAAGGCATGGTAAATGGACACTTTTTCTTCATCAACAGAATTCATAGTTGGTGCATACACACTCACCAAGGTCGCATGTCTTCCTTTGTCTAGCGGAATTCTCATCTCATGGACATAAGAAGCTCACTAATCTCTACTCGGAATTCTTCTAATTTATTCACAAGAACAGTCTTAATGGCAAATGGTACCCCAGCCTCTCTTCTGGCTCCTTCATCTCTTCCTTTTCAGAAGAATGTATATTCTCCACAAAATTCTGTAAGATGACCATCTCCAGCTAACCTCGTCTCAGATAAAGCCAGGATGTCAAGATCGTAACGTCGAAGCTCCTTTCCAAAAAGAGCGGTCCTTCGTTCAGGATACTCCAAGGAATCCCTGTCAAGCAGCGTCCGTACGTTCCAGCACCCTAGACTAAATGCCTTGTTTGGCTCTATTACAGTGGCACGATGTCGAGCGGGCCCAGGCTGTGATAACCTGGGGCCCCTGCTCTTATTGACAATTATCTTTTTTATTCCAGAACCTTTAATACCAATTATCTCTTTTATATTGTTTTGGAACATCATTGAATTGGGAAAAAATAAATAGTAATAATAATAGTAACAATAATAATAATAATAATAATAGCAGAGCCTTGGTGGAAGAAACGACTGAGTGGTCAAATCAGGGAAATGAGAAATGACATTGGAAAGCTTGAGTCACTACTGAATGGGACACTAAAAAACATAGACACTAAATATAGACTGCAAATAAAGTACAAAACTAGGAGGAAAAAGCTAAATATTATCATAGAGGAACTTAAGCAACGCATTGTGGTAAAGAGTGCAAAAATCAGGCGATACGAGAACAGAGTCAGCCAGTATAGACAGAACTGCATGTTCGACAACAACCAGAAGATGCTATTTGGACAGCTTGAAGGGAAAGAAAGAGGCAACGACTTGATCCCTGAGGCGGAACAAACTAAAACATTATGGAGAGGAATATGGCAGCAGGATGTTAAACATAATGACCAGGCAGTGTGGATTGAGATCAGTACAGAAGGAGATCAGTGAACAGGCACAACAACAAACTGATTTGAGTATCACAGTTGAAACTCATAAGGGGCAGGCCAAAAAACTAACCAACTGGAAATCACCTGCCCCAGATGGTGTGCAGGGGTATTGGATTAAAAACATAACATCCCTCCACCCTAAACTGAACCATGTTCAATGACTGCTTGATGTCAAGTGAGGTACCAGAGTGGTTGACAAAAGTTACCACAGTTCTGATAATGAAAGACCGAATCAAGGGTAATGATGTTACCAACTATATACCTATCACATGTCTGTCCGTAATGTGGAAACTGTTGACAAGCATTATGTCTGAGGAAATCTACCATCACCTCCACACAAACAACTTGTTACCGGACGAACAGAAAGGATGCCGAAAGAATTCACGTCGTACAAAGGACCAGTTACTTATTGATAAGATGGTAATGAGGAATTGCAAGAGGAGACACACTGGTCTTGCCATGGGATGGATAGACTACAAAAATACATTTTACATGGTGCCTCATTCTTGGATCACCAAAAGCATGGAGATCTTCAAGGTGGCAGATAACATCAGACAGTTGTTGGGCAAAAGTATGAAGTCCTGGGAAACAGAGTTAGCATCAACTGGAGAATCCTTGGAAAGCGTGAAGATCAAGAGAGGTATATTCCAGGGAGATAGTCTGTCCCCTCAGTTTGTCCTTGCCCTGATGCCCCTGAGCAGTGTACTGCGAAAAGTGAGAGCAGGATACAGGTTGGGAAAGGGAGGGCTTACCCTCAATCACCTCCTCTTCAAGGACGATCTTAAGCTCTTCGGGAAGAGTGAGAAGGAGTTGGATGTGCTTGTTGACACTGTCTGTATTTTCAGCAATGATATATGTATGCAATTTAGTATTAGCAAGTGTGGAGTCATTGTGATGAAGAGGGGGTAAGTTGAGCAGAAGTAACGGAATCCAGGTACCAACAGGTGAAATGATAAAGGAAATTGACTCTGAAGAAGGATACAAGTATTTGGGCGTTCTCGAGACTGATGACATCAATAACAAACAAATGAAGGAATTCATAAGAACTGAATACATTCGGAGAGGAGTAAGGAGCGTATTAAAGTCACATCTGAACAGCAGGAATGCCATAAGTGCAGTAAATTCCCGTGCTGTGTCTATTATTAGGTACAGTGCGGGAATTCTGAGATGAAATGTTGCTGAACAAAAAGAAATGGATAGGAAGACTAGGAAGCTATTGACTATCTACAACATGTTCCACAATAGGAGTGATGTCGATAGACTCTACTTAAGGAGATCTGAAGGTGGAAGAGGTCTTATCAGCATAGAGGACTGTGTTCAGATAGAGAAACACAACCTACACAAATACATGACCGACCGTAGTGAGCTAATGCTCACAATTGTACTGAAGGAGAGAACAATAGACCAGGGGATGTTCAAGGAGGAAATAGCAACAAGGAGGAAGAACAACCTTCATGAAAAATCCCTTCATAGTACCTTCTTTGAGAAAACTGAATTCAGAGATGCACAGACATGGAACTGGTTGAAAAGAGGAGACCTTAAAAAGGCTACAGAACGAATGCTAATGGCTGCGCAAGAGCAGGCACTCAAAACGAAGTGGGTGAAACACCATATTTACAAGGAGCAGGCTAGCCCCCTGCGTAGGATATGTGGAGAGAGGGAGGAGACTGTGGCTCACATTGTATCCGAGTGTAAACACCTAGCCCAGAATCACTATAAGGGCTGGAGACATGATGTGATGGGAAGGGTGATCCACTGGCACCTATGCAAAGTAAACAATTTACCACAATCTGAGAAGTGGTATGAGCATAAGCCAGAGCCGGTATAGAAAACGATCAGGTGAAGGTGCTGTGGGATTTTAGGATACAGACGGACAAGAAACTTGAACACAATAGTCTGACCTGGTCGTTGTGGACAAAGAAAAAAGATCGTGCCTGATTGTGGATGTGGCCTGCGCATTCGACACGAGAGTGCAAGAGAAGGAGAGGGAGAAAATTAACCGATGCCAGGACTTAAAGTGGGAGGTAAAAAGCATTTGGAACTGCCATGAAGTCAAAGTGATTCAGATTGTCATAGGCGCACTAGGGACTATCTCAAAAAGTTTCCAGGGATGGTTTAAGAAAATTGGCCCCTTCACGCTTTTTGGAACGCTTCAAAAGGCATGCTTGCTTGGAACAGCAAGAACCCTCCGATACGTCCTGAATATCTGAGGCTGCAGGTAGTGGCTTGATATTCATTTGAACAAACTTTCCAGTTAACTAACATCAATGACTGAGACTCAAAGAGTAATAACAATAATACTAGTAACAATAATACTAATAATATTAATACACTATTAATAATTATTAATTAATGATTTCTTTATTGGCCACAAGGGCTGACATCAAGAAAAACATTACAGACGGCACAGGACGGTACAGTACGGTACGATGTGGGTTTTGTGCGTGTAAATATTTTTATTATTTATATAAGAAAAGAAAAAAAAGGACATAGAAACATATATATATATAAACAATAAAAATGAAAATTGAAACAAT
>OZ024742.1:85507948-85532948 GCA_964016885.1 Eledone cirrhosa
TCAATGAGGCCACAGTATACGTGAAGGATGAGCTTGGTCTCTCTATATGTATGTGTCGGTGTAATGCTAATTCACAAGCTTCTTTCATATTCGTGTATGTGTATCTAGGAATGTATGTTTGACGTTATGAACTTTTTCTGTATGTCTTTTTTTCTCTTCTCTCGCGCATAATTAGGTGGTTTTTAACTTATTTTCCATAATGTGTGTGTGGGTGTGCCCGGAGTCTGTGTGTCTGTGTATCATTTTAAATTTGTTATTATATATGCGTATATTCACCTCCGTAGCTATTATTCCATTCATGCTTTCAATATGTGGTGCTTCCTTAATCTGTCTGAGCACTGCATCTGTTCTATGTTTAGATATTTTTTTATTTCGATATATTCTTGTGCGATCACTTGTTGTAGTTTGGCAAGTTTGTCATACACAAGTCATTTATTTTCGTTCTGGAGTTCTCTTCAATTCTCCTCGCCTTTGTAATGTATATCAAGCCGTCAACCCTGTATAAGTGTTGGTCACCTTTCTATATTGTCCCTCTCTACATCTTATGCTATGAACTCCAATATTAGTTTTACAGTATAGCTGTGAGCTCACTTTGGAAATCGTTAATCTGTATTAATATTATAATTGCAAATTTAATATATTTCCTCTATTAGAATTCAGAAGGGCATATGCAATTATCTCATGGGTACCAACTCCATATATTGATATAAAAGGTTTTGCTTCGTTTATAAAAAAAATCCCGGTAAATGTATAGAGATAATTATTGCCGGTGTTTTAAGTGTACTTATTTGAGAAAATATTATTAAAAGCAAATAACCTGTGAATAATGTGGAGATTATGTGAGAATAAACTAGATTTTGATTAAATCTATATTAAAGAAAGTTAAAAACAGGAGACAGAGGTGTGTGAAAAGAGGAAAGTAGAGGAATACCAGCCCGTAGAAATAGGGAAGCTGAGTGGCATTCATTTGGGAGTAGTAGTCAAAGAGAATTCAGGAGAGAGATAAAACTGTCTTGAATTGTAGTATTTTAGAAAGCGTTATATAAAAGGCACGGTGTATGGAAACCCATATATATATATATATATATATATATATATATATATATATATATATTTCGTTTCTGAATTTGTTTAGCAAGATTCTTTATCTGAAATCGTGTGTTGAAACCGATATTGTTATACTTTGGGAGGGTCATGTTGCCAATAAGAAACACACGCACCAGTTGCGACACTTCAATTTATTATAATAAATGTATTATAATAAATTTATAATAAATTTATAAATTTCTGGTTGGTTGGTTGGTTCCACAACCAGATAGTTGTTTATATATTGTCATAGTTCTTTCGTCACACACTCTGTGACCTCTTCAGTGACTGGGGATTCCTTTCTTTGTTTCTGTGCCTCTCCTTTGTTCTGTCCTACGCCAATTTCTCTGAGGAACTGGAATCATATGAATTCGAACAAACGAATTTCGGCGTCAAAGCACACTCTCTCATCCCATTGGTCAGTTGTGAGAACATTCCTCAGTCAAAAGTCTATAGAAATTTTTCTTAGGCAAGGCAATCTGTTGTGGTTGTTTTTGTTAAGTACAGCTGTGGTGTTGGTGTTAGGAGGTCAGTAGTCATGTCAGCTTTAGTTCGGCTGCTGCTATGTTTAGAATAATTTGTGTGTGTGGGTTGGCATCTATCCTGCCACCAATTCCCGTGGTGGTGGCGATGATGGGGGGTCAAACAGATGAAGAAATAAGATAATGTAAAATGGAGAAATAAAAGAATATAAGGCAATAAAATGAAGAAAATAAAAAATAAAAAAATAAAAAAATAAATAAACAAAAAAATAATAAAATAAAAAGAATAAGATAAGAAGAGAATAAAATAAAATGTGTGTGTGTTATAACCAATCTCAAAGTTTGTAAGATTTGGAAGATATTGACCGAAGTAGAAAGGCTGTGTGTCAGAATTGAGAAGTGCAAAGAATTATAATCTTTACACTATCATGGTGCGGTGCGTTTTAAGAGCAATTGAGAGAAGGGTGGAGAGTAAAACACCAGAACCCGAGTGTTAAAATCCGGATATGCAGAGGACTACAATTCCTATTTCGGCATAGAGTACATATGCGTGTATATCAACTCACATCGTTCCAAGCACACACGCACAAGCACGTGCCCAGGTGCATCCCCTATGAACACACACACACACATTATAAACCCCCCACCCGCACACACAGACACACAACCACATGCACAAATACACCCCCTCACACACATCTAAGTATCTGTGCATGTACAATCTTAAATAAATGTATCTATGTATGGTCATATGCATAAGTATGTGTTGTCACAGGAGTCGATCGAGGTAGGGGTGGTTATTCTGCAGGGGTTCGTTTACTGTTGGCTTGGTGTGGTGGGGATGCCGTCCTTAGGGCTAGAGGCAAGTTCCCATCCTAATGTGTTGTTATTGTCCATATAGCTTGAGGAAGGTCCCGGCCCTGAGGTGTCTACATGTCTCGAAGAAGTCAGTCCCGAGGTTTAACAGGATGCTTCCACCTCTGAGTATCTCGAGGGTCTCACTCAGACATAGTTTGCAGAGGCCAGATCCTCCTTTATCAGGTGGTACTTTCCTGATATGGGACCAGGACAGAGGGTGCCCCTGACCAGCTTGAGCTTCCATATTAGTTCGGAAACAGCCGTACTTTTCCTTTTGTCCTCCCCGTTAAATGAATGGCGATGGTTATACTATCGGTTTTTAAAGCTCGTTGATGTGGATCCTATGTAAAGGTGTTCAGAGTCGGGTGGTTTTACTCTATATGCGTATATTAATTTCTTTCTAAGGCATTCATTACTAAGGGGTCATAATTTGGGGTTTCTGCAGTTGCAGGAGGTGGTCGACCTCCGCGCGCCTAGTGTGGGGTTCCCATTACTTATTATATGGTAGTCCTCCCCCGGGCCCGGTCGAGGTCCATGGGTATGTTTGGGTTTCCAGGGTGAGCACTGGGACCACACATTTTTCCCTCAACATGTTCTTTACGGCCGCTGAGTAGGCTGGATTGTACCACGTGATTTTTCTGTGTCTACTCCTATGTCGGTGCGTTGTGCGTGCTATGGGGCTGTTGGGGAGTTGTTGGGTTGCTAGTGGTTCCCACATTGCTGCTTCCCCTTTGGGCGCTATGTGTTTTGCTAACATCCCGGCTCGTGTCTGTGGGGTGGTTGTTGCCAACGCTGGGAGCTCTACAATGGGATGGTCCTCCATCAGTCCCTCTTCGTGTCTTGCGGTTGGGGGCATCGAGCCCGGGGTGGTTAGTATCACCCCTGAGGCCGCTACTCGTATTGTGTTTCCTCCCATGGTTATGCGTACACGTACCCCTCACATGGTGTTTAATTGTTTCCACTCTGCCTGTATTGTTAGTGCCCCCCCTCCCGGATACCGTGGGCCATCCCCAACAGGGCGCCTCGGATTATATGATATATGTTAGCCATGCGCGGCTTTATTTAGAGCTTCTTTGTAATATTCTGCGTTGCTATCGAAGATTTCCTTATTTGCGGACAGGCTGGAGATCCTGTCCGAGACACTCTTCACTACGGCCTTAATTGTAGATCTTGACTTGGCGTTAAAATATACCAGTCTCTCGTTGGGCTTGTAGGGGTAGTATTGTTCGGTCTTCAGGTTTAGGGTGGTGTCTAGGAAGTTAACTACCTTTCTATTTGGGTCTAGTTCGATACTGAGCCCCTTGTTCTTAAAGAAATCCCGAATACGCATCTTCATTCTCTACACCATAATGGTGCTGTGCTCATAGACTGTGAAGAGAGCTTCGTCACGATACAATCCACCGCCCAGGCTAGGGATTTCTTCTTTTATCTGCTTCAGCAAGAAGAGCACAACCAGGTCCGTTACCTGTGCAGAGTCGCTGGAGCTCATCGTGATGTCAAAGTTATTTTGCCAATCATTCCTGGTCGAAAGGTCTCCACCGAAACGGATCAAGGTCATACGGGCGGCGTGGATGACGCCCACCTCCTCTCGGGTTAGGTCCGTATTGGACACCGCTAAAATAAGGGTCTTATTTAGTACTATGTGTGAGATTGAGGAGTAGTAGCCTGCGATATACAGTTGGATAACGCTGCTCCTTCTTTTCCCAGGTAGTATCTTAAACCATTCTATTAACTCTCCCGTGCATGACCATTGCTGTAATCTAGTTTTTTCCGAAGCTTGGGAAAATCCTATCTAGTATGCTTTTACTGACGATCCCTAGGTCTGATCTGGAGGGGGCTATTAGTCTAACCGGGAGGTCGAACTCAAAGTTTGGCTTGTGAAGTGTAAGGGTAATCCGCGGCTTCCTTGGTTGGTATGGGGCCGTCTGTCCTCTATGCCGAGTCCGTATATAATCCTGTAAGCTGTGGCGTTGATCTCATCCAGGGTAAATCCAGGTATTTTTTGGTAGCATTTCCTCATTTCCCTAGAATTAGCTTATTATACAGTTCAATGTCCATGTTGTAGAGTTTGTTGGTTTTCACCACCCAGAAGTCAGGAGTACCTCAGACACCTGGGAAATGCGATTACAAAACGTTAAGAGACAACTGGAATACTTGTCCATGCCGATAAATCAAACTGGATATCGCAGGCTACTACACCTCATTCTCGCCCATAGTACTAAATAAGGCCCTTATTTTAGCAATGTCCAATACGGACCTAACCCGAGAGGAGGTAGGCCTCATCCATGTCGCCCGAAATACTTTGATCCGTTTTGGTGGAGACCTTTCGACCAGGAGTGATTGGCAAATAACTTTGACATCATGATGAGCTCCAGCGACTCCGCACAGGTAACGGACCTGGTTCGGCTCTTCCTGCTGAAGAAACTGGTATATATTAACGCCAAGTCAAACTACCCTAGATCCAAAATTAAGGCCGTAGTGAAGAGTGTCTCGGACAGGATCTCCAGCCTGTCCGCAGATAAGGAAATATTCGATAGCAACGTAGAATATTACAACGCAGCTCAAAATAAACGGGGCATGGCCAAAATATATCATATAATACGGGGCGCCATGATGTGGATGGCCCACCGGACACCCCGACCCATGGTATCCGGGAGAAGGGGAACCCTAACAATACAGGCAGTGTGGAAGCAATTAAACACCATAAGCCCGACACCACAACATTGGTGAGGGAGACGCGTACGCATAACCATGGGAGGAAACCCAATACGAGTAGGAGACTCGGGGGTTACACTAACCACCCCGGGCCTGATGCCCCCAACCGCAAGACATGAAGAGTGACTGATGGAGGACCATCCCATTGTAGAGCTCCCAGCGTGGGCTACAAACACCCCACAGATACGGGCCGGGAAGTTATCAAAACACATAGCGCCCAAAGAGGAAGCAGCAATGAGGGAACCACTAGCAACCCAACAACTCCCCAACAGCCCTTGGCACGCTCAACCCACCCACATAGGAGTATACGCAGAAAAATCACGTGGTACAATCCACCCTACTCAGCGGCCGTAAAGAACAGCTGTCTCGCTCGTTCTTTAGAGCATTAGATAAATGCTTGCGAGGGACCATAAATACCGCAAGATCTTCAACAGACACACCGTGAAGCTCTCGTATTCTACCACGCGAAATGTGTCCCAGCACTTAGCTAGCATCAATAGGGGTAGACTTAAAAACCACACACAGCCAGAAGCTGGGAATAAAAGCACACAGCAGACCCAGGGCCCCCCCACCGGGTCCGGGGAAGGACCACCATATAATACGTAACGGGAACCCCACACTAGGCACGTGGAGGTTGACTACCTCCTGCAACTGCATAAAACACGAATTATGCCCCCTAGTAATGAATGCCTTAGGAAGAACTTAATATACGCATGAGGAGTAAAACCCCCCAACTCTGAACACCTTTACATAGGAGCCACATCAACAAGCTGTAATGACCGATGGTATAACCATAGCCATTCCTTTAATAGGGAGGACAAAGGGAAAAGTACAGCTCTTTCCGAACTGATCTGGAAGATGAAGCTGGACAGGGGTACTCTCTGGCCTGGTCCCAAATCAGGAAAGTACCACCTGATAAAGGGGGATCTGACATCTGCAAACTATGTCTGAGAGAGATACTCAAGATAATCAGAGGTGGAAGCAGCCTGATAAACGTCAGGACTGGCTTCTTCGGGACATGTATAAACCTCAGAGCCGGGACATTCCTCAAGCTATATGGACGGTAACACATATTGGGATGGGAACTTCCATCTAAGCTATAGGGACTTCTGCGGAACATGTAGACACCTCAGGGCCGGGACCTTCCGCGAGCTATATGGACAATAACAACACATTAGGATGGGACCTCCCTTCTAGCTATAAGAACAACAGTCCCACCACACCGAGCCCACGGTAAACCACCCCTGCACAATCACCTGCATCGATCGACTCTTGTGACAACACAGATAAACATATATATCTTTACTTTCTTTATTTCAATAGAAAATCTGAACTCTGACACCCCAGCGAACTAACCATATTCACTGAACCAGAACAATTCTCCCATCCTATTTATCTTGACCATTATCTTTTGCTTGTCATAAAATTCTCTAAAAAGGCTACAGAATAAATTTCCAAATACGGGCGCGAAATTTTATGAAAACTTGTTCACGTGTCAGCCCTAATTTCATTTATAACCAATCAAATTACGTTTATTTAAAAAAAGCCTTCGTGAGCCTCCTTTTTTTAAGTAAAAAGACATTCAAACACAAACACACACACACACAAACACACACCCCCACACCCCCCCCCCCCACACACACATACACACATACACACACACTCACACACACACACACACACACACACACACAAGCACACATATAAACATACATATCTTTACTTTCTTTATTTCAATAGAAAATCTGAATTCTGACACCCCAGCGAACTAACCATATTCACTGGACAAGAACAATTCTCCCATCCCATTTCTCTTGACCATTATCTTTTGCTTGTCATAAAATTCTCTGAAAAGGCTACAGAATAAATTTCCAAATACGGGCCCGAATTTTAATGAAAACTTGTTCACGTGACAGTATTAATTTCCTTTATAACCAATCAAATTACGTTTATTAAAAAAAGGCTTCGTGAGCCCCTTTCTTTTAAGTAAAAAGAAATTCAAACACTCATATATGAAAAAACAACATGAGCTCCCCCCGCCCCCTGTTTGAAGAACTTTGTAACTCGAACTGGCGCGAATTTTATTAAAATTATTGACCAACCAATCAAACTACTTCTCTAAAAACCTGGGTTTCGGGTCACTTTTTTCCATATAAAACAAGTAACATTCAAAGACCAACCAGATGTGAGAAAAAACGAAGACCCTCCATCTCAACTCTACTTTTGAAAAGCAGAACAGAGGCGAAACCGGTAAAGGAACCAAATAAATATATATATTAAAAAAAAAATAAGACTCCAGTTGCATTTTCGATTTCATCTTTTTTGCTTTATACTTTCACTCGTGTAGGACACCTCGGTTATTTTTCATTTTGTAAATAAAACCACACTTTGTAATATATATACATAAATAAGACTGTTATTGCACAAATCAGTATACACACCCCAACAAATACTCCGCGAATCAATCTGTGCCGACATCAAATTCGTCAAATGATACGCTGATCATCCATTCACCAAAACTCGGCTTGCTCGACCAGAACTTAATAGCCACCTAATGGGGTAAGCAGAATTTCTTAAACTCTAGCTGTTATAATATACATGTTCTATATAATAAAACCAAAAATATTATTATCTGCAGTGACTATGACCCAATTACATAATAGTACGTGCTCCAACCTCTCCCGCATATTCGTGACCTTATACACTCAAACTACCCAGTATGATGACCTGATTCCCGGAGAAGATTCCCGGGAATTCGAGTTTTCACAACATAACATGCGGACGAAATTAATAATCAAGAAATTATCCAAGCTATTAAAGAAATATGCGAAACAAATGCAACACAAATACCACAATACAAGAAGCCTAGTTCCTAAAACACAGCCTAAAACGAAAATAATGATAATGAAGAAAATACCCTATCTATTTCAGAAGTAATCATTCCATGATGAAAATCGAATAAGATACGTAAAGCAAAAGGACGCCAGTGGCATTTTTTCCATTCGGTAGAGTGTCAGATGCCATGCTTTGCAGCACAGAGTTACGGCCATTTACAGTCTGAGGTCAAATCCCACCGAGGTTAACTTTGCGTTTCATCCTTACGGGGTCGATAAAATAAAGTACCAGTAATGCACTGGGATAATTGGTTGGCTTGTGCCAAAAATATAAACAATTATTTCCATAATATAAAACATAATAATACACAGGAATATGATATATACACCGGAATACGAATCATAATTACGATTGAATAATATATGAGTAAATATACATTTGTAATATTTCAACCATGTAATCATGGATTTGCAAAATAGATTCACAAAATCATGATTAACCTATCTTGATCGTTCGCAAGTATGCGACCATTCTTCAAGGCCAACGCAGAGAAAGTAAATACAAAGATTCCATTAGCTGATGCACTCCGGTCAATTATCGGTCAAACTAAAAGATAGACAAATGATTTAGAATTGTAATACCTCTAAACAATGCCAACTTGTCCTCAAGTGGGTCACATCAGACAGAGTAGTGATCTCCCTATAATTAATGTAAATTTCTACAAGTTCAATGTTAAATCCCACACCATTCTTCATAAAGTACTTAAAATCAAACATACGAATTTACATAGCAAATAAATACAAATTAAAATGAAAATAAATTAAATTCGAAGTCATACGCTTTCCAAATCAAACTAAAACTAACTCCCAAAACGTTCAGCAGCCTTTTTTAAATGGGCCATACTTCTCGTATTTTAATGTAAAGTTAATTTCAAAGTCCTCTGATTTGATCTGCAAACTATATATTCTTATACAAAAACTGCGTAATTTGAAAGTTGCAATTTCAGAAAGCCCTTATCTCCCATTCTCATTTTAGGAAGGCTTAAGCTTCGGATATGTGGATGATGCTTGAAATAATGATTTGGGGAAGATGCCTTAGCTCTACATAGACATTTAGTTCAAGCTTGGCTCGGTTTTTACGAATGTAATATTTACGAGTTTGGAATTCGACTGTCTTGTCCAACCGATGCTTTGTTTAATGTTGGCTTCGTTTTCCAAGTTCGTTATTTACACATAGGGCATTCAATGACTGCTTGCGAGTTTTCTCTCTATATACATAGTTTATAGTTTTATATATATATATATGATATGTATGTATGTGTGTGTGTGTGTATAAATATTTCGTATCTCCAAAGAGATACGGTTTTAGGAAGCGAAATCTTATATATTTTCTATTATAAGTTGAGCCAACTTATGCAGTTGAGCCAATTATGCATATATATATATATATATATATATATATATATATATGAACAAGGCTGTTATTGGTCCAACCTGTCTATTTATCTTTAAATCTTTGGTAGCTCCCTTAACTATACATTCAACTATAACTTATTTATATAGGACACATATACCTGTGTATATATATATATATATATAAATATATATATATATATATGTATATATATGTTGTAAATATATATATATATATATATATATATATATATATATATATATATATATATATATATATATATATACGTATTTTTATATATATATGTTGTAATTATATATATATATATAATTATATACATATATATATGTATATTTATATAAATATATATATATATATATAATTTCAAATCATCAATAATGTAGTGATAATATATCGTCACGTTAGAGATGAACAGCGTGCGTGTAGGTTTGCTCAACGAGTATAAATTATATTCCGGAGAAAATGTAGAAAAGATGAATATAAAATGAAAGTACTTTTATAAAGAAATGTATTAGGTATTGGCATATGTTTCTGTAACAGACGGAATACCTATGTATCGCTGCTTGCGTAATCATATAATGTTAGCAAGTATTCGATAGCAAATCAGAAAAATCAAAGTATTTATATTAGTTGTAAGAAATGAAGAAGAGAAGGGATAGTAAATGACAGCTGGCAATTCAATTTGCTGGTAAACAAGTATATAGAAAAGTTTTTAATGAGAATATAATGAGTATATTGCTTATTTTATCTAAATAAGAATTTTTGGGAGTGCCTATTTTAATCTATATTTGACCAATTGAACAATGGACAGGACTGGATGTTTGGTGTAGTAGTATTAATACACATATATATAAAGTGTCAAGTAAGGAAGAGAGAAATTTTCACTGCTACTGTATAACAACAATGCTGGTATATGCATTAGGGAATTGAATTAAGAAATCTCATTTTATCTATAGCAGTTTATATTAAATGGTAAAGAATAGAATAGTTGATAGAATTAAGACTAATAGAGAATGTTAATATGTATTTTGACAATCAAACGGAGATGGAGACAGGCGTTCAATCCTGGTAGCGTTTGTAATATGAAAATGTAGATTTCAAACGATGGTTACAGTATAACGATCGCTCTATTCTGTTATTTAATAAAATATTTTTGGATTTCATAATACAAAATATTTCCATATTACACAATTTACCAAATTCCTGTCCTTGGATTATGCTATTATTTCCCATTTTAGGCTAAATTGTTGGTTATTTTGGCGCAGCTGCCAAGCCTTGTCTGCGAGTGTTGTTACATAACGCTGGTTTTCATGTTTTATCGAGTAACGATGTCTATAAAGGCGAGATTTGAAGGAGGTAACTGTATACTTCACATAGTACCACTTCTGTCTACACGATTCGATAGTACATTTGTATATGATGTTGCGTTCAAGACAATGATTGTTCAACGGACACATTCCCGGTTGGACACAGTTACAGTTATAATTATGCGTTGTTGTATTACCATGAATGGGTTGATGAGGTTGCTTAGGCATGACGGGATGTTGTTTGTTGTTTTGTGATGTTATAGCCGATGTTTTACGTGTATTGTTATGTGCTGGAAAGCGTTTATTCAACCGTTTTGCGTTAAGCTTTTTTATATGTTGTTCAATATTAGGGGCGGTTGAATATGAAAGTCGAATAGTGTTAGGGTTTAAGATTGTATTATACTTATGTGATGTTGGAAAATGTTTTTTAACTAATCGAAAGAATTGTGAGGGTAGATTGGTTTTAATAGAGTTGTTATAGACCAGGTTGTACCATATATACTCTTTACATCGCCTTCTGTTTGGTGGTGTGCGACTATTTGTGTGTCTATTGCGGTAGTGTATGTATGTTGGTGATTGTATGCTATTTCTACCTCTTTGAAAATTATTTTGGGTGTTTTGGTGATCGTCGACTATATACTCCATATTATCTAGGTGTCCAGCCTTCCTAAGTGCATGATCATAATATTCGGCATGTTCTTTGAAGGTTTGCTGGTTGGACGACAGGCGGGAGATTCTAAGGGAAATATTTCTAGGGAGGGATTTAATTATAGAGGGTGGATGGTTAGAAGCCGCATTTACATATTTAAGGTTCTCATTTAGTTTATGTAACGGTTTAATCGTTTCTGTATTGAGCTTCAACGTAACATCAAGGAAATTAACCTCTTTGATATTATATTCAAACGTAATATTTAATCCTAGTTCCTTTCTAATATTTTTACGCATCCTTTCTAAATTGTGGTTATTCATATGCTTAACTAATAGGAGCGCATCGTCACGGTAGAGTCCACCGTGGACATCCTTGAATTTTCCTTGTAGTCTGTGGGTGATATAAATACCCACAAGATCAGTTACTTCCGCCGAATCATTGGAACCCATAGTTATATCAAAATTAGAAGGTCTATCTTTGCCGACCTGTAGCTATCATCAAATATAACAATAGTTTTCCTCGCTTCCATAATAATACTAATTTCATTATCCGAAAGGTCGGAGTTAGCCTTAGCGAACGAAAGGGCTTCATGCATAGTATCAGTGAGATTGAAGAATAATGCTCATCAATATCGAACTGAATAAATTTTGATTTCTTCTTATCAGTAATGCTATTAAACCATTTTATTGCCTCATGGGTGTTACGGAATAGTTTAATATCTACTTTAGCCTTAACTTGGGGGATAATTCTGTCTAATACATATTTGTTAATTTTGCCTGTATCAGATTGAGAGGGCCATATAAGTATAATGTTAGGGTCAGTATCGAAGTTTACCTTATGGTCCTTCGGGTTGAAGGATGGTGTAGCTGGTGTTAAGGGTTGCCTTCTATCGTCAATACAAAGTTTTAAACAATTTCACATACCGAGTTGTTGATGTTTCTAGGTGTAGCTTCATTAGTTTTCTTGTATTTTTTATTATGCAATTCCTTACGGATGAAGTTATTGTAAGTATCCACATCCATGGTATGTACGTTTGTTGTTTTCTCTGCTGTAACAATAATTCCATTGGCGTTTTTTAGATTATTGAGCAGTGCCGTGATGCCATTCTGTAGTTTATTGTTTTTCCGTTTTGTAAATTTGATCTCCATAATCGTATCCATCAGGTTCTGTTAAAATGCGTCCAAAAGTGGATTTGAGGGTGGGTTTTTGTTAGATTTAAATCCAAATTTATCCTTGTTAAGATCCGATGTTTGTCAAATAAGATTCAATGCGATATAAGATTCAATGCGATAAATGTAACAAGTTTTCCATAGGTAGCACCATCCGACCCCTACATGTTCGTATCAAGGAACATATCAACACCAACGCATCTTCCTTCCGTAAACACATCCTTAAATGCGGAAACCCACAGGGTAGACCCTTGGTCACAATCCTAGCGACTGAACGCAGCATCGGATCCTTAAGGATAAAGGAAGTACTTGTTATCAAGAACCTCAGAGCCCCACTTAACAACCGGGCTGAGAGAAATGAGCTGACATGGCTAATTTAACCATAGTGACCATTCACAGCCCTTACGGCCTGCTATTTTCACACACACGCACGTATATGCATACCCATACGCATACACACACACACATCTATATTTATACACGCACACATGTTTTTACAACCTACCACCTTTCACACCCTTTGATTTCCAGCTTCTACAGCCCACTATCTTTCACACACACACGCACTCACACATATACACACTTACACATATACACACACAGTTACACACACATATATACCCATACGCATACACACACCCATCTATATTTATACACGCACACATGTTTTACAACCTACCACCTTTCACACCCTTTGTTTTCCAGCTTCTACAGCCCACTATCTTTCACACACACACACACTCACACATATACACACTTACACATATACACACACAGTTACACACACATATATATTTACACACACATATTTTACGGCTTTCACACGTTAGCGCACCCTCTTGATTTAACCTATTTGGTCAGTAGCTTTTGCCACAGCCTATCACGCGCACGCGCATTCTTTCCCTCATTTAAATTTTCTCCCCATAACGGCATTCCTGTTTTAACGACATCACAACTTTCTCCGGCTTAGCCTGTTCCCCCCTTTTTGGAACTTTTCCCCCGTTGATGGGCGTGAGCCCGAAATATTGGGATTAAATCTCCACTACGGTAACCCTTCTACCTTTGTTTTGTTTTCATCTTTGTCTCTCTCAACTTTCACTTTCTCCTATTTCTCCTATCTATCATTCACTTCCTACCTCGAGATTTCCCTCTGCATTGTTGTGGCTTACTAAACTACGTATTTTACACATTTCACAATGCTTCAAGCAAACTTTAACAACCTCATATATATATATATGTATATATATATATATATGTATATATATATATAATTCTATATATATATACATATATTTACAACATATATATATATACGTATATATATATATATATATATATATATATATATATATATATATAATTATATATATATATATATATATATATGTATATATATATATATATATATATATATATAAATAAGTGTGTGTGTGTATACACACACACACACACGCTCACACACGCTCACACACACACACATATATATATATATATATATATACAACATATGTAGAATTTGTATTTAATTTGTTGGAAATTGGACAAACATTAATGCTTATAACTGATTTAGAGCAGTCAACATTGAATGGAGTAAATGTTCCAAGAAATTAAATAAATGGTTGCCCTTGAAATATATATAATAAAATAAATATTGTTTTATAAATATAGTTTCCATTTATTTAACATCTTGGAATATATCTATATATAGATATATACATACATATATAGTTGAACATAGAGAAGAATGACTTCATTGGTGACCATTCTCATTTTTCAAATACAAATATGCCTTACTGTACCACGGAATCTCATTCACGGTCCAATATATACATATATATACATATATAAATAAATAAATATATATATATATATAATATATACTTATATATATATATATATATATATATATATATATATATATATATATATATATATATATATATATATATATATATATATATATATATATATAAGAGAAAACACAGGTAAGGATTAAGAATAGGATTTTATCCAGGTATTTACGACCGTTTCATCGGTAAGTGCAACCTTACATTGCTATACTGCAAATATCAGCCACTCAATGATAAGTGTTGTTCTTTCCAAATTTTCAAAATAGTAAGTTACTCTTAAAAAAAATTCTTAATATATAGAGAAAAACATTTTTTGGGAATTGTATTTACTAGTATAGAGAGAGAGGAAGAGGAATTAGAAAGGGTGGGGGGGGGGGGGGGGGGGGCAAACAGAATAGTATAGAGAGAGAGGAAGGGGAGAAGAGTCAGGAAGTAGAGTGACAAACTGAGATGGAGGGAGGTTTAGAGGTGGAATGATTCCTTGATCAGTTTTGATACGTAGACTTCATGTCGTCAATTTAGAGTGTAGTGAGTTAAAGAGAATTAAATTGTTTATAGTGGGAGGGATGGATAGAGAGAGAGGAAGAGATATAGAGAGATAATTATATATATAAAAAAAATAAAATAAAAAATAAAAATAAAGAAGAGGGGGGAGAAAGAAGAAGAGAAAAGATAGCCAAAAATGGATAGAAAAGAAAGGAACTAAACGAAAAGAAATAGAAAAGGAATGAAGGAGAAGGGAGGGATATAGTTATTGGTTTTTGTGGGTTATTAAAGGGGTTAGATACAATAAGAGGGTAGAAAGTCTAAGTATATGCAGTTTGTCAGGTGCTAGTAGTAAGAGGTTAAGGGTTCGATTTGCACTTGTAGTGCGAACACTTTTCTTTGAGTCTATGGTTACAATAAATTGATCCTTCGATTTTATTGTTGAGTAACTTATTCTTCGAACTGAAAATCTGGAACAGTTGAAGGTCACATAATCGACAGCTTCTCATACCACTCCGATATGGGGGCGCGTTAGATAATTGTTTCCACTTCAGGGTATATTAATGTTTACTTTCCCTCAGTTGCAAGGTCTTGTTTGCAATGGTAGTTACATAACGATGTTGGGAATGTTTCATTGCGTAACGGTGTGTATACCAACGGGCTTTAAATGTATTCGTAGTCGCTCCGATGTAATACCATTTCTGGTTGTCTGATTCTACGGTGCATTGACAAACCCGGTTCGACTGCATACATTAATTATATAATGGACAGGTTTCAGGTAGGTGGCAGTTACAATTCTTGTCATGGGCAACTTTGGCATTATCGGTGGGCTGCGATGCCTGTACAAGTGTGTTACGTTTTGTTTGCCTATTAGTGGGTGGTTGTTTATTAGATATTATGTTGTGTTCAATGATGATTGTATTGTTATTGTTATAAATTTGTGTTCTGGTGTTGTTATGTATCTTTTTAGCAGTAAGCATCTTAATGTGTGCCTCTATGTTTTGTGCCGTGGAGTAAGATAGTCTAATAGATTTAGTGTTAAGGATTTTGCTGTATATATGTGATATGAAAGTGCTTATTTATTATTCTAAAGAAGGTAGAGCGTAGGTTAGTACTAAAAGGTGTTAAATATGGGGTTGTACCAAATACATTTTCTACTGCGTGACTTGTTTGATTTCGGTGTTGTATTTCTATTTACAGTATAATTTGTAGTTTATTCGTAAATGCGTGTGTGCATGTGTTTCTGAAGTTTGTGTTATGCGTGTTCGTGTGCGCTTTGCGGAGGCTCTCATCTATATATTCTACTCTAGCTGAGTGGCCTGCCTTGTCTAGTGCGGTATTGTAGTATTCTGCATGTTCCTCGAAGATTTGTCGGTTAGGCGAGAGGCGGGAGATCCTAAGGGATATGCTGCGTGGAATGGATTTAATTATGGATAGTGGGTGGTTTGAGTTACGGTTGATGTATGCTAACTTTTCATTAATCTTGTGAAAAGGTCTTATAAGTCCCGTATTTAGGTTAAGCGTCGCGTCTAGAAAGTCTACTATTTTAGTGATATACTCATACGTTATGCTAAGGCCTAGTTTTCCGAGAGTCTTTCTAATATTCTTACGGAGTCTTTCTATGCTCTGGTTATTTAGGTTGTTAACTAAGAGAAGGGCGTCGTCTCTGTAGATTCCACTGTGAAGATCGCTAAACTCACTCTGTAAACTATGTAAATACCTACTAAATCTGTGACTTAAGCCGAGTCGTTAGCCGCCATCGTGATGTCAAAGTTATTTACTCTATCCTTACGTTCCCAATAGGCGTTTTCAAATGTAATTAATATTTTCCTAGCAGCTAATATAATGTTTATCTCGTCGCCTGTTAGGTCAGAATTGGCTTTGGCGAATGCTAAGGCTTTATCCAAGGTGTTGGGGGATATATAGGAGTCATACTCGTTAATGTCAAATTGTATAAACTTAGATACTTTTTTGTTAGCTATATAGTTAAACCAATTAATTGTTTTGGTAGCGTTACCCCATAGTTTAATCACTAGTTTATTCTTCATTTGTGCTATCACTCTGTCTAATATATGTTTACTAATTTTCCCAATGTCTGATTTGGACGGGCATATAAGACTAATTGTGGGGTTATAATCAACATTTACCTTGTGGTCCTTGAGATTAAATGTGGGGGTACATGGCCTAAGTGGCTCCGTTCTATCGTCTATTCCTAGGTGTTTGACTATATTGTATGCCTCGTTGTTGATGTTTATCAGTGCCGCCTCGTTAGTTTTTTTGATTTCCTATGTAATTCTTTCCGTATGAAGCTATTGTACGTGTTAATATCCATCGTATACACATTTGAGGTTTTGTCCTCTTTGACAATAATGTCATTGGTAATTCGCAGCTGTTTTAGGAATGTATTCATGTCATTCTGGAGTTTATTATTCCTCCGCTTTTTGAATTTGATATTCATAATCATCCTCAGTAAGTCCTGTTCAAAGGCATCCAGTTGAGGGTTGGTAGGTGGGTTCCTACAGGATTTGAAGCCGAATGTTTCCGTGTTGTATTCCACGGTGCGACCGTTACGTCCTTTGTCGAAATGGAAAGTTGTTCGCTGTATCATCACGAGGGTATAGCGGCCACTCAATGATAATTATTTTTTATAAATATATTTATCTCTCTATATCTCCTCCCTCTCTCTCTCTCTCTCTCTCTCTCTCCATCCCTCCCACTATAAACAATTTAATTCTCTTTAAAATCACTACTCTCTAAATCGACGACATGAAGTCTACGTATCAAAACTGATCAAGGAATCCATCCACCTCTACACCTCCCTCCATCTCAGTTTGTCACTCTGCTTCCTAACTATTCTCCCCCTTCCTCTCTCTCTATACTATTCTGTTTGTCCCGCAACTTTCTATTTCCTCTTCCTCTCTCTCTATACTAGTAAATACAATTCCAAAATAATGTTTTTCTCTATATATTAAGAACTGTTTTTAAGAGTAACTTACTCACTATTTTGAACATTTGGACGTGAACAACAATTATCATTGACTGGCTGCTATTTTCAGTATAGCAATATAAGGTTACACTTACCAATGTAACGGCCGTAAATACCTGGATAAAATCCTTTTCTTAATGCTTACCTGTGTTTTCTCTTTTATACTCCAAGGTTGAACGGAATTCTTACAAACTTGTGGAGTTACCCCTAACCGTATGTTGAAACCGTCCATGAAACTGGCTTTCTTAACCACGAACTGGATCACATTAAGCAGTTTCCTGCTTCCCTATATATATATATATATATATATATATATATATATATATAAAATAAAGTTAAATAAAAGTCAAATGATTAAAATTTAGCTTCGTTTATTACTGCTATATATATTTCAGTGACAGCCATCTTTGGCTGTGACCTCTTCAGGCAGTTTGAATTAGTATGGTATAGACAAGTACATATGTTGTTTAGGTGTATGATATTGTCAATACTCTGATATGCCCAGTTCCTTGTTGGGTTGTTAATTCACTGGGGAACTGGAGTCATATATATATATATATATATATATATATATATATTCATTAGTTAAGCAAAACAAGGCCACACATTTCATAAATAAGTCATTATTAAAAGTGTGTCACCATATTACATAACTCTATCACAACCTCTACCGATTAACGATAGAACGGAGGTAACTATTAGCTGTCAACATCGAAGGGCTAATTCCTTCGCCAATAGAATATTTGACCCAACATAGTCATCTAGCCCCATTTTCACTTGTAGCTAATAAGTTAAATAGCTATAACTAACTTAGATAATTATAAGTTACCTCCCCTACATTTTCTCTCAATTAAAAACAAAATTAAATTAGCACTTAACTATAAACTACCCACAATTTCTAATCTCTTGAGGAGTTACTTCCCTTGAAACCACCCTCTAATTAGTAAGGTAAATATGTGTTTTGGCGGCCATCTTATTACCCATAGGCAGATCTCACACAATGCAGCCTCGACAGATGAATAATTCTTAATTATGGCTGACAACTGATACAACCAGGACACCATAGTGAAACACCAATATATATTAGTTTTGCGATTTATGATATGAAATCGTGTGTGGAAACAAATATTGTTATACTTGGGGAGGTTCATATTTGTGTAATAATATTGCCAGAATTAATAACAGAACACACTCATGTGTTTGTTGTTATTGTGCGTGTGTATTCATTTATTTATTTATTCATACTTCTCTTAGGTCAGTATTGTTTGTTTGGGTGTTGGTGTTATTCCATTCATTTCTTAAGAAAAAATGAATGGAATAACAACAACACCCAATCAAACAACACTGACCTAAGATAAGTATAAATAAATAAATAAATACATATACAAGCACAAAAACAACAAACACATATAAACACACACTAGTAAACTGAGATAGAATACAATACCCAATACACAGTCACCCAAACACGAACACACATCAAACACTATACACACACGTAAACGCATGCGCAGAGAAGACAAACAAAAATAAAATAAAATAAATAAATAAACAGACTAAATAAAGATGTCGTAGGCATACAATACAACGGGAGAAACATAATAGCACCACTGACGATGTTGCAGATGTGCAACGAAAGAACTTTGTTAGACTATATATATGTGTTTGTGTCTATATTATATCTGTATTTTTTACCGTTGGTCAGTCAATGGTAACATTGAGGATCGAATAAATTAAATTAACCGATATAAAAGACACATAAGCGAAAACCAACCAAAAAGTGAGTGTGTTCTGTTATTAATTCTGGCAATATTACTGAACATATATGACCCTCCCCAAGTATATATATATATATATATATATATATATATTTAGAGAGTATAGAGAGAGAGAGCAAGAGGAAGAGCTATATATATATATATATATATATATATATATATATATATATATATATATATATATATATATATATATATAAGTACATGAATACATATACATGAATGTGCGTGTCGTTGTGTGCGTTGGAGAGACCATAAATGTGTAATGTTTCAGTTTTATCTACTGATCTATTATCTTCGCTCATTTAATGAGAAAATTGCGTGTTTTCATGTTATTCCCTTGTTAACAAGTTACGTATTCTGAGATTCAGTATTTCTTTATTCAAATTTGTTCATTACCACTGTCACTATTAATCATACTCTTGTTATTAATAACATATTAAGAGAAGTCTTATTTATTTCAACACATGATGTACATATATATATTCATTAAATTTTCCTTCTGTATATAAGTCACGTGAATGTGAATATTGTACCAGGAATTGAATTTAAATGGTATTTACATTATATTTCCTTGTGTTTACAAGTCTTACGCTCATTCTAAAGATTTCTACTTACTATTGTTTTTTAAGAATTTTATTGTAATAAATATTGATATAAAATAAACAGTAGCAACAAATATCTCAGGAAACTGTTTCAGAATACCAATCATTCAATGACATACATCGAAACTGATGTAAAAATTACTATTATGAAAGAGAGTTTTCAGATTGTGTTTTTAATTTCTGACAAACTTAAATTCTCTATGATATATAAATATTTAACACATTTTTCTGGGCGTGATTTCATTGTTACTAAATATATAATTCAACTCAATGAAGGACATTTACGCATACATACCAACATACTTACATACATACGCATCCTCTGACATCTGTGCATAAATATATGCGTGCGGGTGGAGGTGTGTGGTATGTGTATGCATCATGAAATGTCGAGTAAAACGTGAAAAACACACATTTCTCTTTCACATTCTCTCTCTCTCTCACTCACACACTCTCTCTCTCTCTCTCTCTCTCTCTCTCTCTCTCTCTCTCTCTCTATATATATATATATATATATATATATATATATATATATATATATATATATATATATATATATATATATATATATATTTATATATATATATTATATATATATATATATATGTATATATATACACATATATAATATATATATATATATGTGGGTGTTGTGTGTGCGTGCGTGTATATATATTTATCAGGTCACTCTTGAGTGCTACTGGTAACATGTAAACCAGTACAACCATTCGCATGGTCGGGTCGTCAGCGACGAAACTGGCAACCCCACCAAGTTTACTTGGTGAAGAGGGTTATTTTGGACACACTGCAGGACAAAAAACAAAGGCTGACGAGGGGCGGAACAACTATAACACTCAACGGCCATCCAAAAATGTGTAAATATGTATATACACATGTTCATATGTATGTGTATGTATATGCGTGTGTATATGTCTGGGGTGTCAGGGAGGGGTATGTACTTCTATAGAGAGGACTAGCCATGCCCTTTTCAGGACAGCTCGCCCTGCATTGGGTCCCACCTGACAGTCAACTCTCACCTGTGGCCCCAAGAAGCTGTAGCATGCGACAGCTACCACGCTTCGGTAAACCGCCTTGGCCGGCGGGCCGAACCAGGTTGAGGTTAGCCGGACGGATCTGAAACACTCCGGTGAGTTAGATAGGGGATGCCTTCCCCTGCATGCGAAGACTGGACCCGGCGGAGTGAGTGGAGGAGGACACCATCGACCCAACGGTCACAAATTCGGCGACAGCAAGCGGTGTGGAGTGCTAGGGCACAGCAAGGCACTACAGACGTCGTGGCCATCCACTGTAGCCAAGGAAGTCCCTGGTCGTGTCGGTCCTCCGTACCAACTGAGTAAGTTGGACTGTCACTGTGCACTGGCCTTCCCAATATAAACTTTTCCCGCACAGGTTTCTTCTTTAGAGTGCACTCCTAAAGCCCTGCGGCGATGGGCGAGAGGTGAAGGTAACCTCTGGGAGTCGCCAGTCTGACTCCGGTCTCTTCCCCTGCCCCCACTGTCGCCAGACCTGCAAGACAAGGATGGGCCTCCACAGCCCCCTTCCCGCCCACGGCAGACGGGAACAACAATAAAGAAGATGTCATCACCGTTTACGATCGACAACCAAGATATATATATATATATATATATATATATATATATATATATATATATATATATATATATATATATATATATATATATACATATATATATGTAGAAGTTATATTTAATTTGTTGGGTTACAACAAGCAAATATTTTTATAACTGATACAAAGCACTCAACAAATTTTTAGAGTAAAAATACAATATATTAACAAATAGAACCTATATTTATAAAACCATATTTCTTTCATTATACATATTTCAAGGACACCAAAGCAAATTATGGTTCGCTTTCATCAGATAAAATATAATATAGATCAGTTTTATAAACAAATATTGACATACCCGTAAAGAATGCAACCATGTCGAAAGTACCAGTAATGTACTGGGTAATTGCTAGCCTTGTGCCTAAAGTAGAAACAATTATATTTTATCTGATGAAAGCGAACCATAATTTGCTTTGGTGTCCTTGAAATATGTATAATGAAATAAATATGGTTTTATAAATATAGTTTCCATTTGTTAATATATTGTATACATTTATATATATATATATTTTAATATATATATATATTAATATATATATATATATATATATATATATATATATATATATGGAAACCTCTGGTAATGAAGTAATTATATTGCATTGTTTATTATACATTAAATTTAGCTCTGGTACTTACATAGAGCACTCTTTACTCCTATGACTTTTTCAATTCTCAACGGAAACTTCAATACTTATACAGCTCCCAATGAATGATCGTAGCATATTCTACATCTTTATAAGATTGGCACCTTCCAGCTTTTTTCAAGTCGAGCACACTTCAGTTAATAGGATTTTAAACCAATACTGAACATGAATAAATATCCTTTGGATTACTCTATCAAGAATATCCCAACACCTTCTAAAATTCCTACACGAAAATGCTGATAGACAAAGTAGAGAAAGTTGTTAAAGGAATCAGATGAAAAGCTTTGATTCTCGTTGGACACTTTAACACGGACTGTATGGAACATTTTGATATCAAAACTCATAAATACCCGCAAAGCGTAAAAGATATGACCGCTTTTGAATTAGACTTAGTTAATTTAATCAACAATATCAAATTTCGTAAGTACTCGAACTCTTTTCAATCTAATCTATCTAATGATATTTCAATATTCAAATCTTCTAAAAATAAGTTCATTTTCTCCGACAAAACTAAACACTTATACGAAGTTAATAATAATTTACATGACCAACTCTTAATAGATAACATCACCTCTAAATACCAAATAGCTAATATAAACACGCATAATAATATATATAAGGAAGCTAAAAATTAGCTAGTTCTTTAAAATTGGACAGAAAAACTTGCTAAAGTTAATGCCTATAACACCATCAAAGATCACAAACCTGACTTTATTAATCGTCCTAGTTGTAGATTAATAAACCCTGCTAAGACCGATATCGGTCTTGCTAGCAAACATTTTTTAAATAATATAAACACACAGATTAGAAGTAAGTCTGAATTACTCCAATGGATAAACAGCTCTTCCGTAGTACATTGGTTTAATAATATTAAAGATAATAGTTCTAGATTCACCCAATTTGACATTGTAGATTTCTACCCGTAAATTACTCAGCCTCTTTTAGCGAAAGCCTTAAATTTCGCTAGAAAGTTTACCAATATTCCTGATATTGAAGAGAATGTCATCTTGCATGCTAGAAACACTCTACTCTTTACTAATAATGACACTTGGGTAAAAATATCTAACCCATAGAACCCATTCGATGTCTCAATGGGTTCTTTTGACAGTGCTGATGTTTGTGATTTAGTCGGCCTATTCTTCCTACACACACTTAAAGCAAAATTCCCTAACCATATTTTTGGGGTTTATCGCGACGATGGTCTAATACTTTCCCATACCACCATAGGCCATAACTTAGATAGATTAAGGAAATACTTAATAAAAACCTTCGCTAGTTTAAATCTTAAAATTGCTATTGACACTAACCTTTCCAATGTTAATTTTCTAGATATAAACCTAGATCTGCCTACTGCTTCTTATAAACTGTACCATAAACCTAGTGAAAATTTAAAATATATAAATAAAGGCTCTCGTCATTCTCCTATAGTTTTAAAAACCTTATCCCTAATATTAGCCGTAGGATCTCCACCCTCTCTTCCTCAGAAGCTATTTTCAATAAGGCATGCCGCTACTATAATAAAGCCCTTCAAAATAGCGGATTTAGCGAACCGATTAAGTACATACCCAACAATACTAACTCCTTTAAACATAATAATAGGAAAAGAAAAATAATTTGATTCACACTCCCCTACTCTCTAGCAGTTAAAACTAATCTAGGCAAAACATTCCTAGAGCTCTTAGATAAACATTTCCCTAGAACACATAGATACTATAAGGTCTTCAATAGAAACTGTCAAAATTAGCTACTCCTGCGGTCCCCCTACTAAATCTTATATCATCAATAACAAAACACCCAGAAAACATCAAAATTGGTCCTCTAGAGTCAAAAGTGAATGCCCATTACAAGGTAAATGCAAGACCAAAGCCATCGTATATGCGGCTAAATTGACAACCATCAGCAACAACCTACCAGCCACCAGCGTTATTACTCACATGTCGCATCTTTCCGACATCCAGAAAAAAGATTTACAACAGCTCTGGCTAGCAGAATATGGGATTTGAAAGACCAAGGTATCCAATATAAATTGCATTGGTCAATTTTGAACCAATCTAAAGCATATGCAAGAGGAACAAGAAGATGCACACTCTGCATAAGGGAACATTATTGGATTTTACAGAACCTTAAATCACCAAAAACCTGCCTAAATACAAAAACAGAAATTTTCACCAGTTGCCCACACATGAAATCACACTTGCTTTCCAGCTCATATAAACTTAACTCACTTTCAGATACTTATGCCCCATAAACTCTTGTTCTTCACTTTCCTTAAATTATCCTCTTTACAGACTACTCTTTCTGATTTACTTTCATTTTTAACTTTATTTTCATTTTTATTTTCATTTTCACTTCACATCCACCAGTGACCCTCCCCCCTTCCTTTTTGATTCACTTACCTAATATCTTCACATTCCACATTTTACTTCACCATTTTCTTTGACTACTTGATACAACTGTCACTT
>OZ024742.1:85537948-85542948 GCA_964016885.1 Eledone cirrhosa
CTGTATACATATATTCTCAGTAATATGTGTCATTCTGTACAGTACTTCAGACTGTTTCATTTAAAATTAAGGAGCTGAAATACAATATAATTTTCATTTATTTACCTATTGTAAACTGGTGTGGTAAATAAATATATACATATACACCAGGTCCGAACAAAATGGAATATAACTCCAAAACAAAAACAGAAACTCGCACCTTCATGTTCCTGATAGAAGGCAATAAAGAACTAATTACTCTCGCAAAATGAAAACAGGAGAGATGTTCGGCAACAGCATCTTCAAAGTGCTCCAAGCAATTGTGATGGTGCAGATGTCACTAGAACCTTACAGAATTATTAGGGAAAGCTTCCCCTATCACAATGAAGCACCTAGGATAAAACACCAGCAGGCTACTTAAAATGTTTCCGAGAGAACAACACCAACAAGAAAGGAAGTCCCAACCACTCAATCTCCAAAAGACTCCAGAGGGTATGTAGATCTTTCCTCTATTTTTGAACAATCCAAAATGGCCGTTTAAAGAGAGAAAGGTTTGAATGTTCATTTCCTGGTGTCGTCCAGGAAGCAGTGACACTTGCTATACAACCTCAGATAACTACATAAGGATGTCACTTTTGTCAGCGTGACCAGGATTTTCGACAACCGCCCACTAGCCCACCATTTTCAACGAGTATCAGATCTTCGCATACTTAGTTGGCCCTGAATAGAAGGTGGGGTGACAGTGCTCTTCAGGAAAGGACAGGATCTCAAGGTAAGGTCGATCCTCCAGGACCCAGACTTTAATTTGTTGGTCCTGGACGTGAGCAAAAGCAAAGATGGTGTCTTTAGACTGGTGGTCATCTAATCCCCGACCGGGGCCGGATGGCCGGTGTGATTTTTCCAGAAAGGCCTGGAATCCTTTCTGGCAAAGTCTCGCCCTTTACTGTTAGTGGGATACGGGAATGGCATCTCAGACGCTTGGGTTTGTGTGGGAGTATCTGATAGGAGCGGGGGTTATAAAAGCCTCAATTACCTTACAGCCAGTTCCAGCTCTCTGGCAGGTACCGACTAGATTTCCTTAATGCTCCAGGACCTGGACCAACGGCATAGGATCGTCTACATTGAATATAGGTAGGCTCATTGTTAGGTCATTAGATAAGAATAGAGTAGGCTATCCACATCTTCAAACGGTTCGGTCAGCTATTCAGATGGGAATTTTGCGATCTGTATTATCGACCAAGATATAACACGCAGGTTAAGACCTGGTTACTCGTATCTTATTATGTTGTTCCCGTCAAGTAAAGCTTTCAGGGTCATAGTCATCCCTTTAAATAAGTGTATGTAAACATGACAGGGGTTATCGACAACAGGTAATGGGTGGCTTTCAAGAGAGAAATTAGAGTAATCTCGTTAGGATTAACTAGAGAATGAGTGCTAGAAAAAATAGGAAGGCGGGTGACCTGGTAGCTACATTTGATGAGGCTATTTATAGGGTTATTGTGACTGACGCGCTTGCAGCAAGAATGGCATTAGACCATTTCTTCAATGCGAATCTCGAAGTTTGCATAATCAGAGTTAAATACCGTGCTCCAAGAAATAAAGGAACTAAAGCTCGTCGGTGGGCCCTCGTTGCCGATGAACAGCGGTGCAACAAAAACCACGTTTCAGTCTTTTTTAGAACAATACGAACGCGTGCTGTAAGATTACAAGGTGATGAGTGTGTGGGCTTTCTCCAACACTTCACTCGACTGTTCGAAGAAGACGGAGGGACAGTGATTGAGGCGGATTTCAGTTCATTACTCAGAGGCCTACACCGACACTCCTCAGCCGACGCTGATTGCTGCGAAAGTTCGATAATGTCAGCAGAGTTTAGGGATGCCCTGGTTGGTTGCCTTAGATGGTTTGGCCTACGAGTTTTACGTAAAAATGCTAGACTTGTTCGCCGATCCCCTCGAAGCGCTTTACTGCAACTTGCAGCAGAACTGGGTTATTCCTAGTTCTGCGAGCCGGGGTGCGCTAACGCTGAAAACTATAGACAAGACCAAGAGGAGCACTGAGGAAAATTTCGAATCCATAACTCTGTTAAACAGAGAGTTCAAGATTTTGGTCAAGGTGTCAACCCCGATGCCCAAGTTCGCGTGGGTTTTTTTGTGGAAGCCGCCCATGCATAACGGTATCATCCCTCCACCTATATCGTACAAGTTATTCCTACAGAATGATTGTGAGGTAGAGAGAGGTAGGGGGAGAGAAAGAGATTGATAGAGAGAGAGAGAGAGAGAGAGAGAGAGAGAGAGAGAGAGAGAGAGAGAGAGAGAGAGAGAGAGAGAGAGAGAAAGAGAAAGACAGAAGGAGAGGGAGATTGAGAGAGATAATTGAATCAAATATGCCAACCGCTTTATAAGGGCTACCAAACCTGACAAAACCAAACGGGGAGTACCATGAATAAATGTTCCTCAAAATAAGGTAAACAGCTATACTCATTTTCGCAAGAGAAGAGACAGCTCGCCTACCCCAAAGGCTATTGCAAATCTTCCCCTCCGAAGTTAAGAGTTGACACATTTGGTTATATTGATTGGAAATGATATATTATCGTGGTAGGTGTAATTTACGATTATTTCGTCATTTACACATGTCCGGAAATGTAGCTTATCATTAATTTCTAACTTTTCGTGGTCACTGATATGAAAATCTAGAACCCCAGGACTCCGATATGCTAGACTGTAAATATAGTTTAAGCTGAATATGAAAATCAGAATTCACCACCATCACTATATCTATCCACCACTATATCACAATGATTGATATCATTTTCCCATCATTTCAACACTACACCTATTAAATTTAAATAGACATATCTGAGATAATTAAGCCGCTGCAACTCGGACATGCTAGAACCGATTTATTAATGTGTATGGGATGAATAACTTATGTAAGTAATTGCAGTAATTCATACACCATCACAATCGTCTTTGGTAGAATTAAGAACCACACACACGTTGAATCAAACACTTTATGAGGATAGGATCTTTGCCAGTCACTAAAATAAAATATTGCTATTCATACTAATTTTGTTTTACGATTGCTGGTCTCTAATAGCATCTTTATTTAAGACAAATGTTATCGAATTTTTGGACAGCGACACCATTGATGCCTATTTTGTGCTGTACTCAGTCAGTTTTAAACCCATTATATCATTGAATAGAGCAGGTTGAGATCTTTTTGTTGTACCATTAATTATTTTTCTCCCCTCTCCGTACGTATCAAAAGAAATGAAAAGAGCCAATTTGAAGATCGTGTTTTGGAGCCAAGAAGAAACAAATGACAGGGAAATGTTGTTTCTTACACTGCCCAAAATACGCATAAGTTTGTGCATAAAACAATTCTTGAATCTGTGGAGTGTTCCCTTTAAAGAATTGATCTCGGAGCCTTACCAAGGAGCAGAAGCTGGATATTCTCACTGTACAAGCCAAATATCATAATGAACATGTCGTGCTGCTCAGTAATAAATGACCTGGGCGAAGAAAGAAGGCAGATGCCACGAACCGTACTACGAATGCCATTGGTCGACGAAATAAGCTCTGCGGCGAAATTTGGACCACATTGGTTGAGACTGAAGATATTTTGGAGCAGAAGTTGACTGGAAATCGAAATCCAAAGGCTTCCGTAGTTCCTGATGTGACTTCTGCAATGCAGAAATTCGGATGACTCACACCAGGACTGTTACGTGCGATGTGATGTACTATATTATCGAAAATTGTTTCATTGCTACTGACCGTGATCAACGAATGCATGTCCAAGCAGCTCTGCTATCTGTTCAAAGATTCTTTTAGCGAAAACGATGCCGTCGAGAAAAGAAGAAAGGACTGATATGCTACAAGCTCCGTGCCAAGAACATTAGTATGCAGGAACTCTACACAGTCAGATAAGTCTCTCTCAACGTAGCGATGAAGCGACGAATTGTGAAAGATTTACGAGTATATTAGACACACTGAATACAATGAAGAGTCCGAAGATGAAGTCAGTGATGATGAAAGTCATATTTCAGGCAGTTGAGATGACGAGAACTTCAATAAATGATAAAATACACTACTTATTACCCTGGTTTCCTTTATTTTCTCTAAAAATCGAAGAATGTTCATAACTTTTGAACCAGAATTACAAAACTTGCAAACTATATTTTATCCTACTCGTCAAAACTATATTTATCTCTCACTCTGTCCCCTCCGGGGAATTATTCCATAGCAAATGAGAAAATCGATGATGGTTTTAATCGTGAATATATATCTCATACCGAATGATAAAATAACAAATGACTCCAGGATGGTTCAATATGCAATGTTTTTCTTTCATCATAATTTTATTCATTTTCCGATACTGTATGCAACATGGGAACTCCTGCAATATAATTAAATCTTCTATGTATCCATTAACGATCTGCCTATCTATCTGTCTGTCTATATGTATATGCATGTATATCTATCTATCTATCTATCTATCTATCTATCTACCTCTTCATATATCTATGTATATACTTCCACAGTTCATTGAGGACTTTTGCATGAATTTACATAATTCCACATGTCAAAAAAGAAGGTCTATATGTGTAGAATGATAGAAATTATCTTGAGATTCTTTCTGACGTATATCTACAATGCACTCGACGATACAATCTGGGAGCAATCCAATACGAGGTCTGAAACATTGAGGTTCCCTAATCAGATACTCATTTATTTTGGAGATTGTACTAGTTATATGGAGCGTAGATCGGCCACAATCGTTTGCGCCCCAAGCATTACTATGCATATACAACTCTGGAGTGATAGGGCTTCATACACTTAGAATCACTACTACACGATCGTAGTGATTCTAACTCCTCTTACCTTGGGGACACCTGTCATTACCAAGCTGCACAGAGTCTAGCCAAGTGTTTACATTCCTCAGTAAAACAACTTTATAGTAAGTAACATCGACACATGCATTGAGGAAAGAAGTTAGGATGTATGGCATCTAACTCGTTGTGC
>OZ024742.1:85547948-85587948 GCA_964016885.1 Eledone cirrhosa
ACAACATTGCTTTTTTGTTTTGTCTTGTTTCATTTGCCCATCGTATTTTTTACAGCTTTGTACCGGTTTTAAAACCCTTACCGGTCATTTACTACGTATCTCACAATGCTTCGTGCTGGAATTCGTGTTCCCATTAATTTCTGATATATTCCTTTAAATATGTGGTTCAATTTCACAGGCATGTTGTGCTTAGAGCAAATTCTATTATATAATTTGTCTCCTGACGAATATAATGTTCAGTTATTTTCGTTTGTAATGGTGAATTCGTACAATGTACATTACTCACATTTTTCTTCAGTAATCATCTGCAACAACTAAAAAGTATGTTTTGTGAAAATCAAATATTATTGTAAGGACTTTTTCTATAGCAAATTTATTTCTAATGAGGGTGGTTTGCACTCATGTGGCCAACATTCTTAATTAATAGTACCTTTAAATCAAGTTTATGTCACCAAGAATGTTGTTGTGCATTTTTGTGGCTTTTACGTTCTATCCACTATTCACAACGATAACATTTAAAGAATTATGTTTAGCAGCCTAAAATCTGAAATGTATCTTCATTTTAACTGATGCAGTGCGTCAAGTGATTAACCTAAAATCATGTTTACATAACAATTTACGTTGATGAAAAAGATTTATGAGCCATTTCAATGTAATAATGCAACACATTTTAGTTTCTTTAGTGCTTATATAGCATTTATTAACGCTGATTTTGTGATAGTGTTTTCAATATATATTCAGTAGTGTCGTATACACAGAGACAAACAGTAACGTACACTGAATTTTCATGAACGTATATTTCATAATTTATCTCTAAAATATTCATTGGGTCATGGAGTGAAAAACATCACACATAATGGATTGTATTGGTTTCAGTAATTCTCTGTCATATTTTAAATCACTGTTTTTGTGATCTCTTAGTATCTCTATATACTGAAGTTTATTGATGTTCGTTATCTCATATATTAATAGACCTGATAGTTTTTAATACTATCTGTTAAGGTTCATGTAATCATAAACCGTACCAATTGAGATATTAGCAAAATAGTGAACAAGTGGTAAAATGTAATTTATATATGTATTTCATCGTGTTTGTTATATTACTACAAAGGTAGAATAGCAACAACTTTACCAACAACAAGATGTTCTCGTCTATGTACTTTCGTTTGACCATTTAGGCGAGTTCACTTTAGTTCTATCCTAAAACCCCGCGATAGAAATATAAAATGTTTAAGTGAATTAGTTTGTCGAGGAATATATATTTAATTATTCCTAGTAATTAAATAAATTTGATGTAATTTATATATTTGGGCCTATTTTATATAACACAAAGATAAAAGACTGTTCGTATCAAATGAAAATACAATAAATTTGTCGTGCACAGATCTTTAGATATAACTGGTCCTTAGGAAATAATAGAATTTTGATTTGTGTGTTCACAATTGCATATGATGTATATATGATACAAAAAGAGTGGTACTTGTTGAAGTTTACCTAACAAAACACATTCTAAATATACGAAATAGTATCAGATGAAAAAAGTATTGACAAAGGCTACCGTGAAATCTTGAACCGAGGGCTATATGGGGCAGTGACAATTAAAAGCTGATAAATATATTTTTCAAAATAACCTAGCTCATGCATGACTGATGACATGATTGGTTGGAGGAGAGCAAATGGTGATAAATTAAATATTTGCTGGTTGTGTTTCAATGTTTAAAATATTTATTTGATATATTGTGTTAATGTCAATAAATATATACTAAATGTGATAACGCTGAGTGTCCTTTAACACATTCTATCCAATATCTGATAAATGGAAATTGCGTTTTTCGAGTGGTATCAATATATACACCGTTATGGTTATCTTAGACGCAACGCATCGTAATGTTTTTTGTCTTTGTTCAATAGATTAACATACAAGACAATACAGAGAGAAATACCAAACATTTATAGTTGCCTATAACATAAAGTAATTGAAGGACGACAGTAATAACTGAGTATGTAAGTAGCAGCTGAATGCATGTTTTCTTAAAACATGAGAGAACATTTTCTATGTGTACTCTACGTGATTTGAAGGAAAACAGACTAGGAGAGAAGAGATTTTGTTTTAGAGTGTACTAATTAGCGACTTTTGTTGGATAAGCTATCTCTGATGATGTATTTAAGATCGGTAAAGAACTCATAGCATCGGAACACAGGGTCGGGCTGCAATAATAGAAAAACAAATTTTACTCGTCATTATGTTAATGAAGGTATTCTTTACTTTCTAAATGAATGATTTGGAGATTTTATTCGGTTATTTTGTAGATGAAGCTCTGAGTTAAGAATTGGTGTCTTTCCCAGACCAGTATGTTTTGTGTCTCTGAGGTTCCACTTAATATGTTGTATCGATAAATGTTGGAAGCGCATATGCAGGAACGTAATTCAAGTTGTGAGAGGTCATTAGATGGAAATGTGCTTAGCGCATAATGAATGGATTGGCATTGGAAACAATAAGGGCAAAGAGAAAGGCAAAGACAATAATATTGGGTGTGCATGAACAAAATATAGCACAAAGATCAGCCATATTTGTGGAGCATTCACGTTTCTGTCTCATTATTTTTAATGTTTTTATATTTTAGTTGATAACAATTAGTCGGTTGAACTCTCACACGATGCCCTGTAGGATGGGAGTTGAGGATGAGAATATTCTCGATATAAAGTATTTCATATCTCCCGATGAACATAGACATGAAATATTGTGAAATTTTAAATGTGTGAGTGATATGTGGGGTACATATACGTTCAATTCTTGTATCATTCGCAGATAAAACATCAATGACTTAGGCAGATATGTAGAAAATTTAATTTTAGAGAGTCATCGAAAGGATCTGCGAATCGGACAGACGTATAATAATATATAAAAGAGAACAGTTTAAAGCGACAAATATAAAATCAGGTCTTGTTTAATTTGTTTGACATTCCTTATTTTTGGACCCGGTCATATTATTGCTAGTAAAGGCCTATAATAAATCAGCACTCAACGCAGTTCTAGCAGGGAAGAGGCTAAATGACATTGAATATTCCTGTATATGACTTTATAAGAATACATAATATTACAATGAATCACTGCCCTGGGAAAATATCGTTTTCAAATATGATCACTATGATTGTCTGCATATAAATATTTAATATATTGATCTACATTGATTAATACGAACACTGATTTAGCTGATGAATTATTTATCGAGCCTTAAAACTATATATTATTCAAAATTACAAATAGAAATGCAGATGTATATGTTATATATGTGTATGTTGTATATAAACGCACACTCACACAACCCATATACATATCTTTATACATAAAATACACAACTCTGTCAAGAATATACCAAAATCATACCACTAGTGCCACATATCTTAATACAGGAATGTATAGATTTTAACAAGATATGTATGGATAGGATAGGACTTAGTAAAAATGCCATAACCATATACCTCACTGATGTTTAAGTTTATATGGCTATGCAGTTGTGTACATACACTTATATACATGCACGGAAGTTATAGACACAAGCACACACACACACACACACACACACACACACACACACACACACACACACACACACACACACACACACATATATATATATATATATATATATATATATATATATATATAGAGAGAGAGAGAGAGAGATAAAGAGGGACATACAAAAACCGATACAAACAAACACACTCTTCGTTTTGAATTGGTTTTGCATGATTTCTTATCTGAAAACGTGTGTTGAAACAGATATGTTTATACTTTGGGAGGGTCATGCTAACAATAAAAATACATGCACCTGTCGGTTTTCACATCAATTTATTATACATTCACAAATTGGTTTGATAACAGGATGGCTGCTTATAGCTTGTCAAAGCTCTTTCGTCACACATTCTGAGAACTTTGACAATACATAAACAACCATCCGGTTATCGAACCAATAGTTGCGCGTGTGTCTCCTATTGGCAGCAGGTATCTCCCAAAGTATAACACTATATATACATATATATATATATATATATATATATATATATATATATATATATATATATATATATATATATATATATATATACATATATACATATATACATATATACATATAAACACACACACACACACACACACATATATATATATATATATATATATATATATATATCTAATAGAGAGAGAGAGAGACATATTCGTTCGCCATTTCTTGTGTCGCTAAACACCGCCAGTTGCAAACTGCGCATCAACATGAAATATTTCTCTCCACAAAGTTCGATCACCAGCAGCAGTGTTCAAAGTCTATAAGTTGACATTATCAAGCCATCTTCTTGGCTGCCGGCCTCTGCATCTCTTACTAGCCAACCCTCTTTCCAGGCATAACCTAATCACGCCACGAGGTGATCTTTATATATTTGTTCGCCTATGGCATTTCAAATCATGTCTCATTGATGTTATTGAATTTCTGAAACAGTCAGGTCTTCTTACAAAGTACTGTAATGGTTTAAATGGGGCATCATCTTAAATATGATAACGTAAAATGTCACCCGGCGCCGTACAAACAGTTAAGATTTTTCCGGAAATCTTACAATCGCAGTGGTAGATTTTACTCCTTGGGAGTTTCACACACTCCAAAACAATAATCGTCCAATGGGAATTATAATCATATATCTGTAATGATAAAAAAAACAAACGGAAAAAACAATTACGGTATGGGTAGATTAAAAATATTGCGGTCCAGATGTCCTTAAGTATTACGCTGGTGTATGCTTTTGGCCGGATCAAGTAAACTTACTGACAATTGTCTGAACTTCAGTTTATAAATATTACCTACGAAACTGCTAGACAGGTTTTATGGTATGGTTTTAGTATTCATCTGGTTATGAGTATGGTAACCTGATGAATATTTCTACTATTTTAGTTTTGAAATAGATAATTAGTTATGGAAAACAATATTGCATCATATGCATACAATATAAATGTTAGTATATCCATACTATTATTAAATCAATACCAATAAGCATAATGATTTTTCAGACGATAGTTTAGATGCTAATCATGAATATATCAACACTCTACAGAAATTCAACAAAAAATACTTACGGAGATCCTGCTATGTGTCCTACTAGATCTAAGAGATTAGTGGTTAGAATGTATCAGGAAAAAATCAGGAAAAAATCGGATTAGTGGTTAGAATGTATCAGGAAAAAATCGCTGCGCAACATCAACCGGTAGGAGACCCAGGGGTTGACCCCGAGCAAGATGGTTGGATAACACACAGGAGCTTGGCTGGTCTCGCTTCGGGATCCAGCCGGATCAGTTGGCGTCGGTTGCTCCTGAAAGGACTCACACGGATGAAAGTTTGAGGACTCTGCCACAGTGATCCTCTCAGAAGAAGAAGAAGAAGAAGAAGAAGAAGAAGAAGAAGAAGAAGAAGAAGAAGAAGAAGAAGAAGAAGAAGAAGAAGAAGAAGAAGAAGAAGAAGAAGAAGAAGAAGAAGAAGAAGACAACAACAACAACAACCCCACAATATATTCCATTCATGCGTCGTCACTTAATTAGTACTTATATGTGATTGCGACTGAGATGTGATTAGTATATATATATATATGTTCGAATAATAACAATATTTACTTTCATCTGGTAGGTAAAATAATCATATAGAACAATTTTAAATGTGGTAATTTGTGACATGTCGACGATATGCTTCCAAAGATGTAGCATGAGCTAGAAACGAACAGGTACTTTCAGGTACACGACCACTCATATAACACACACACACACACACTCATATCCCGCCCCTATATATATATATATATATATATATATATATATATATATATATATACAGTATTTTCCGTTGTGTTGTAATATAAATATTACACACAGTAGATTATCAGCCCACGTAGAGTTTGCTCGACGGTTCCAGTTGTAGTTCCAAAAGTAATCCGGAGAAAAATAGAAAGATTTGAATGGATACAGTTTAGTTGAAAGGAATTTATTGACACGTGTTTCTATAACAGTTACGTAACCTAAAACAGCTGCTATCTACAAACTTTTAGTTATGCAGACATTCAATATTTCAATGTTATTATTTACTGTCATTTCATCAGAATAATATTACTGAGGACCTATTTAATTTTTATAGAGAATATTAGGGGGGAGGGGTGAAGTTGTTAGAAGAATAGTTGAAGGAGTGGTTTTTCGATAGCAGTGAAAATTCTTGGTGGCAGTGAGTAATTAGATTCCCATCTGTTGTTTTGACATTTTTTATAGAATATATTATTGGTTATTTTTCTAAATCTATAGAAGGATTAGAGATAGTAAAGATATGCGTGGTTGGTTTTGTGTTTGCACTTAATTAACATTCAGACTTAAATTTTTCTTTCAAGTGTAAGTATCCTTTCACACACGCATTCACACACAAATATATTTGCACACCTCTACAAAATACGTATACTCACAATTCACATATTCATACTTACATATATATACGCATGCATACACATATATATACACACATGTATTCATGTACATACATACGCTCTCATGTGTATACATTTTCATACTCAACTTATCTTTATATACACACGTATAGACACACACATATATACATACATACTCTAGTCCATGTGTACACACATACACATACATACACATCTATATACACATACATACATACACATATATATATACACATATATATATATATATATATATACATATATACATATATATATATATATATATATATATATATATATATATATATATATATATATATATATATATATATATATATATAAGCACTTTAATACATGAATACACTTACATCTAACTATACACATCAAACATATATATATATTTACTTATTTATATACATTTTCACATATATATACATACTTATGGACGTTTTTAGACACATTCATTATCGCATATTTGCACCTATTCTCATTAGCATATCTTTCCATTATTAGTGTGGTAATTTAAGGTTATTAATATATGTTGAGAAGAGATTGTTTTTATATTTTTCTAACTAGATTAAGGTTTATATAGTTGGGGGATGTCCCTCTTTTATGTAATATTCGGCTTGTAGTGGGAAAAAAGGGTTTTAGTTCTGTGACGGCAGAATAATGTTCGTTCAATTCTGTTATTCAGCAGTTTCTTCTTGTGTGTGATTATGTAATAAATCTCAAGATTACACAATTTGCAGAAATTTTGGCTCCTGGAAAAGCTTTGGGTTTTAGCTAATTTCTCCCACTTTAGGGTAAACTTTTGATCGCTATCCCTGAGCGTCCAAGCTTTTTCTGCTAAAGTTGTTACATTTCTTTGGCTCTGGTGTTTTATTGAGTAAGAATGCCTATACAATCGAGATTTAAACGATGTTGCCGTTGATCCCACGTAATACCACTCGTTGCCTCCGGATTTAATGGTACACTTATAAATAATATTTTTTTCCAGGCAGTTATTGCCGAGGGGGCAGTTGTCAGGATAGGTGCAGTTACAGTTGTGTACGTTGGGTTTTCTCTGGAGTAGTATTGCGGACGAACTTAGGTGTGGTTTATTTATGTTCTGTAGTGTATTGTCTACTGTTTTTTTTGTGTTCTTTGTACTTAAGTTCTTAGTGTTTTCGTTTAACCTTCTAGTATTGATCTTTTTTATGTGTTGTTCAAGGTTTAACGCTGTAGAGTATGACAGTTTTATAGTGGTAGGGTTTAGGATTTTGTGGTATTTGTGTGATGTGGGAAAATGTCTTTTAATTATTTTAAAGAAGAGTACTGGTAAATTTGTACTAATGGAACTATTGTATTCGGGGTTATACCATAAGTATTCTTTGCATCGCTTTCTATTAGTTTTGTTTGTTGGTTTACTGGTGTGCATACTATGGTAGTAAGTGTGGTTTGGTGTTGTGTTATTATATCTACCTATGTGGGATTTATTTTGGGTGTTTTGATTGTTCCCATCTATGTACTCTATTTTGTTGAGGTAGCCTGCTTTACTAAGGGCGTTATCGGAGTACTCGGCGTGTTCCTTAAATACTTGTATGTTAGAAGATAGACCCGAGATTCTAAGGGAAATTTTTTTAGGGATAGATTTAATTATAGAGATGGGGTGGTTAGACCCAACATTTACGTATTTGAGATTTTCATTCAATTTATGAAACGGTTTAATCAAACCAGAGTTTAAATTGAGTGTGACATCCAGGAAGTTAACTACTTTAAGGTTGTATTCATATGTTATAGTTAGTCCTATTTCGAGTAGTAGTTTTCTTATATCTTTGCGTAGTTTTTCTAGTTTTTGGTTATTAAGGTTTTTAGCTAGGAGGAGAACATCGTCGCGGTATATTCCGCCGTGGAGATTGCTGAATTTTTCCTGGAGTCTAAAGGCGATAAATAACCCCGCAATATCAGTTATTTCCGCCGAATCTTTAGAGCCCATTGTTATATCAAAGTTAGAGGGTCTATCTTTACGTACCCAATAACTGTTCTCAAATTTGACTATAGAAACACGTGTCATTAAATTCCTGTTATAGAAACACGTGTCAATAAATTCCTTTCAACTAAACTGTATCCATTCAAATCTTTCTATATATATATATATATATATATATATATATATATATATATATATAATGCGTGCGTGCGTATGCAGTATGAAATGTTGCATCTCATATAATATAAATTAGTGTTCTTATAAAAACGGGATAGTTATAGGGCGGCAATTTGTAGACGGGGAATGACTTGCCATATTGAACAAATGACGAAGGTGATCTGGCGATATTTCCAAGACGAGAAACTGTCAAATGTACTCTACTTCCATGCTAAGTTAGAGAATGTGCGCTCACAGAGAAATCATTTACATAAAAAATTATAGCTTTAGACTGAACAAAGGCGGTTTTCAGACAGAGTACGGGAGCATCACATATAACAGATTGCATGCCGAAACCGAATAGAAACCTGGATTGCAGAAAGAGTAACTCCACATCTTAGCCACTGAAGATATACTAAGCCATACGAGAAACCATCTAGAAATCATAAAGTATACTAAGACAGGCAGAGACTCCTACAACGCATAGAATACCACTTTAAGGAAATAATAATTAGCGACGGACGAAACAAAGATGAAAGACTCCAGAGAAAGTGCCAGGCAGTTCTGAATATTTGGAAAATACATTTTGAGAATTCACTCATTATGCGAGTCAACTCATGATGGGAAAGTTTTAAACGGCTGGACAAATTATCGAAGGAAAATGGCCAATGTCTTCTTATATAGGCACAATGTCTTCAATTAAGAGATAAAGAAGTAGAATATATTTATAAAAGGATAAGAAGCTGAAAGTCACATAAGTGAAAGTGAAAGTGTTGTCAACATTTCATATATTCTTTTACACTTTTACGTCTACCTACTGACTTGTTATACCATATTACCATCGGTGACGAATATGTTACGGTCGATGGACAGTCGGGGATTGGCAGTATCGGTAGGGCGTCGGAAAACCTGCTTGCAGCATAGAGTTATGGACCTTTATGATCTGAGTTCAAACCCCGCCGCGGTTAACATTACCTTTCATCCTTATGGGGTCAATAAAAGAAAGTACCAGTCACGCACTGGGGTCGATTTAAAATTGTTGGCCTTGTGCCTATATAAGAAACCATTATTTAGGCTAGACATCATAAATGTTGCCAGACATACCTCTGCAGCACATATACGAGCTATTCCTTTAAGATTTCAGCATTCCTCCGACAGGAAGTTGGTCTTGTAGAAAGGAATCATTATTGCATCATTATTGCATCGTCCAATCCCCACCATTATATTTGCAGAAATGATTTCACATTGTCTATCACCACCAAGTTTGAACATTTCTGCAAACTTCTTCATCTCTCCATCTTTTTTATCGCGTTAAATTAAATTTCTTGAAGCTAATATTAACTTATTTTCGTCTAGGTGAGTCATTAACGGAAAACTATAGAACTTTGTTGTATATTTGTTATAAAGTCTTTGTCTAGCTGTGAATATCTATTAAATAAATAATTCAAAAGTTCCTTCTATGGTTTCGCCATGTTATCCTTTTCTGTTAGCAAACGGGAACCATACTTTTTTCTGAGAGTTGTTATATTAGTGGTTCTTCTTCCAAAAGCTATATTCATCAACCTATGAAATTGATTTGGAATTCATTGATGTAGCCACTGTCTCCATATGTGATGTAATATTTGACCAGTGATTCTCTTACCTAGAGAACAATTCATGGTGGGCATCAGCTTTAGCCATTTTTAATTTTCTCATAAATATCTTTGTCTTGATAAGTGTTTCGAACCTTTTGCACCCTGATAACATTCTTTGTCAAGCATATTGCTTTTATCTCCGATCTATGCAGAAGAAAATGTTCTCTATTGTTTTCATCGTAGTTCGAAGTGTTTCATTCGCTGCATTGTGAATGTTATCTCTGACTACAGCCATCGACGGTGTGTCATTGACGGCAGTGTTAACTTCTACCAAATTGACTTGTTATTCTATTTGGGGTGATTAACATTGTATTAATATCTAATTTCTGTCTTTCCTAATAAATGCATGTGTGTGCTCTCACAAGCTGTGTTCACACCAGCACTCAACTCCACGAAGAGAACGGATATTACAGACATACATATGTCACATGTTTGAAATATGTTATCGATTATGTGTCACTGTCGAGAACGCGTGTGGTTCCTTCTTATGGTATGGACACATATATGTTTAAATGTGTGCGTCAGAGACATATTTATATATCGGTACACAGCTACACCAGAAAACAAGGTCTTACTAATAGTTTGCCAAAAATCCTACGTTTAAAGACAGCTCTTTGTCTTACAAACTATACATAGACATGCATTTATATACACAACAAAATGGTTTTATCTTCATGCGGAATTGAATATTGAGTATATATTAATGATTCATAAAGCGCGGTCGTTTTCACATGGCCGCCGCATCATTTTGGTGAATATGGAACAATAGGGATATGCCGGACACTCATTAGGCATAGCTGCAAGGTCATCAAATGATTAATCATGCCAAGATGAATCTCTGTTAGTTTGGGAACTAAAATATTGCTGATAGCTATAGCACTCTTGATTCTTTCCTTTCTTGGGTTACGTCTTCTAGAAAACAAAATAATAAAACCACAGCCTGTTTACTCCAATTATATATTTTCAGAAAAGCGTCGTTCTGAAAGTGTAGCTCTTTCATAAGCATATAGATTCAGATGTGTAGAAACTAATGCTATCTAAATTTCTAAACTTAATCTATTCCCATCGTGAGATATTGCAACAAGCTATGACGATGTCGAGTTATTGCTTCCTCGGTTATTTGGAGTATTTAAACCGACATCCGTCATCACGTTAAACTGATCAGTCACTTTGGCGTGCAATAATGTCGTCATATATTCTAGACCCTTCCAGAAATCTGATGAGCAATGCTGAACATATATTTTCCTGCTGTAATCCTCAACCGAGATCAACTTTGCCTTTCATCCATTCATGGGCGATAAAAAAAGTACCAGTCAAATACTGAGGGTCATTTCTCCTTCTATATCTCTTTCGCACTTCTTTTGTGACACTCTCTCTACCATTCTCTGGAAGGGATCTGGCGCCCCTAAATCTCCCTAGGAGTTACGGGTTCATACCATACCAATATTTATCGAGTAACCGATTATGATCACAGCTTAGTTTGATGAGAAACGAATGTATAACAGATAAATAGACCGTTATGTACCGCCAAAAACCTACGTACTTCCCGCTTGTCAAGCATGTGCCCGATGATGTCTCCCGATTGCCAACAGCATGTTTTAATGTTTTAAATCCTACTTTTATGATACAGACGATGTACCTCAATAATCCCGTGCATGAATTTATAATCATGAACAGATTGCACAAAGTAGCAAAAACGATCAACTACCAGAACAAATGATACAGAAGCAATCATGTGCAAAATATCTGGTTTGGTGGGTGTTAATTATCGGTGGTGTTCTAGTAGACATTTGTATCAACAGAAGCATAAGAAATGTTAATACGATTGACACATTGTGCACTGGAGCGAAATACGCAGTATCACCTGACTTCGCACCCAGGGAATTTGATTTTAGACTATCTTTTTTTCAAGTGGGCCGGTTTTGCCACAGCTAAAGTCTAATTGCCCTCAGTGAGATTAAGTTTAGGGCATCACCGGTTCTAAATTAGGGCGACCATTCTCATCATCAGACTACACGGAGAACCTGGTTTTATGGAACCACTAACCTGCCTTTGTCCGTTCACTTTTTCAGTTCCCAACTTTTTCAGTTCCACCACAGAATGCTACAAGTTGGATTTGGGTTGTGACAGGCTAAAGATGACGCAAGACGTTTGGGAATATTAGTAAAGAGTACATTCTATGCCATTTCCCTCCGTTAGCATTAAATGTTTCTGGTGGATTGGCAGTATCAGTAGAGGGTCGGACGCCATGCTTTCCAGCATAATTACGTCGCTTTACGATCAAATCCCGTCGAGGTTGACTTTGCCTTTCATCCTTACGGGGTCGATAAAATAAAGTACCAGTAATGCACTGGGTAATTGCTGGCCTTGTGCCTAAAGTAGAAACAATTATTAAATGTTTCCGGATTAATTGCTTATCGGCATAGAGTTATGGCCTTTTACGTACACAATCCCGTTGTGGTTACCTCTGCCTTTCATCCTTACGGAAGCGATAAAATAAAGTACCAGTATGGCATTGGAATCGTTTTAATCGATTTTCCACTTCCAAACTTTTTTTGGCCTTTTGCCTAAATCAAAAACCATCATGAAATATCTTCAGATTTAATATTTCTAAATATTTTTCTATATTGTTGTCATTATGGGACATAAACTGATTTCAGCAGCATATAGTTTTCCACCAACGATGTATTGTATTCGAATATACATCCCAACATATTTAGTATAATTAAAACCAACAAAACATTTGTATAGATAAACACTAGACTATACGCTCAGCCAAATCTGCATACTCAATGTACATATGTACAACATTATCAAAAGGCATTGAAAATGTGTATAACTCTGTAGATATTTGATGTCTGATAATTAGTGGGCAGTTCTTGCGTCGGACATGGTAAAATATGAAAACAAAACAAATATCTACCGTTGAGAGATCTGTATATAATAGGGGTATATTTATTATTCATACACAGTTGAATACGGCTAATGTTGATACAATCAAAATGTCCTACGCTGTCTCTCGCTCTCTCTTTCTGTCTCTCTCCCCCCTCTCTCTCTCTCTCTCTCTCTTATATATATATATATATATATGTGTGTGTGTGTGTGTGTGTGTGTGTGTGTGTGTGTGTGTGTGTGTGTGCGTGTGTGTGTGCGTGTATGTGTGTGTGTGTTTTGTGCGTGTGTATGTCGATTTTGAGGGCATGTTTGATGATATCGAAACTTGAAATTTCACTCATCCCAAAATAGAATTGAATTATTCCGGAGTAATAACCCTCAGCACCTCTATAAAAGAAAGAATATTTAAATCAGTTTGGATCTAGCAGTCGAAACAGCCGGGGCTCAGCCGTCAGGGTCTTGAATCTTTTCCTATTACCCACTCTACTACACTAAGTAGCGAGTATTCTGGTGCGTTCTCGTCCATCTGGTTTCTTAACATACTTTCTTTGATATATATATATATTTAATACATTAACAGAGAAAGCTTTAAGCAATACTCCGACCGGCTTCCGTCTCACTCAACAAACATTAGGGTATACCTTAGTTTAATCCCAAGTATACGTTTGGGGTGCTAACTATACGTATTTTGCGGATAGCCAGTTTTATTATTTTATATGAGACATAATTAAACGATCGTTTCATTATAAGTTTTCTACAAATTGGGAAAATAATGTCCAGGTTATGTAGAAGCCTACACATAGTCCGTAAGAATATATGTAGGTGGGCACTTATAAATCATCAGTGGATGCCCGACAAATATCGATATAAAAAAAAAACAACCATACCGATATTAATGTTCAGCGATGGTACACCTCCGTGCTAGCATGACACCCACATTTGAAATTCCAGCAGTATCAATGAGAAATCTTACACTGCCATCAAGCGGAAAGGGGAGAGCATCGCAAAACATAAAATAATAAAACAATATGCACGCGGGTCAATTAATTCTTTCAATAATTTTAACCATGCGTGAAGAACTCAATTGGATATAATTTATATATATATATATCAAAGAAGGTATATATTAAGTTAACGCTCGATATAGCAGGAAGAGATTCTTAAAGTTTCGGACGCAAATCCTTCATCAGAAGAAAGAATGAGATATAAAATAGATTGAGTGGACGGCCGGATGGAATATATATATATATATATATATATATATATATATATATATATATATATATATTCCATCCGGCCGTCCCCTCAATCTATTTTATTTCTCATTCTTTCTTCTGATGAATGATTTGCGTCCGAAACGTTAAGAATCTCTTCCTGCTATTTCAAGCGTTAACCTAATATATACCTTCCATATACTGTACCGATTGTGTTGTTATTTCTGTTTACTTTTTACATACATATATATATATATAAAATTTCAAGTTATCAATAATGTATTGATCATATATCGTCACATTAGAGATAAACAGCGTACGTGTAGGTTTGCTCAACGAGTATAAATTATATTCCGGAGAAAATGTAGAAAAGATGATTATAAAATGAATGTTCTTTTATAAAGGAATTGATTAGGTATTGACATATGTTTCTGTAACAGGCGGAATACCTATGTATCGCTGCTTGCGTAATCATATAATATTACCACGTAATCGATATCAAATGTATAATCAGTTGTCACTTCTTCAAAGATATTGGAAAAATTGGTAAAAATCAAAAATATCGAAGTATTTATATTAGTCGTAAGAAAGGAAGAGGAGAGGGGAAAGTATATGACAGATGGCAATTCACTTTGCTGGTAAACAAGTGTATAGAAGGTTTTTATTGAGAATACAATGTTTATATGGCTTATTTTATCTAAATAAGAATTTTTGTGAGTGCCGATTTTAATTTATATTTGACCAGTTAAACAATGGACAGGGTTGGTGGCTTGGTGTGGTAGTATTAATCCAGATATAAGCTGTCAAATCTCGTTTTTATAGACATTATAACTCGATAAAACATGAAAACCAGCGTTATGTAACAACACTCGCAGATAAGGCTTGGCAGCTGCGCCCAAATAACCAACAATTTAACCTAAAATGGGATATAAAAGCTGCTGCCCCGGTCTATTTCCAAGGACAGACATTGTGTAGATTGTGTAATATAGAAATGTTTTGTATCATGAAATCCAAAAATATGTTATTAAATAACAGAATAGAGCGATCGTTATACTGTAACCATCGCTTGAAATCTACATTTTCATAATACAAACGCTATCAGGATTGAACGCCTGGCTCCATCCCCGTTTGATTGTCAAAATATATATTAACATTATCACTATTCTTCATCATTTAATATAAAATGCTATAGATAAAATAAGATTCCTCAATTCAATTCCCTAAAGCATAAACCAACGGGCTACCGGCATTGTTGTTATACAGTAGCAGTGAAAATCTCTCTTCCTTACTTGACACCTTATATCTGTATTAATACTACCACACCAAGCCACCAGCCCTGTCCATTGTTCAACTGGTCAAATATAAATTAAAATATGCACTCCCAAAAATTCTTATTTAGATAAAATAAGCCATATACTCATTCTATTCTCATTAAAAACCTTCTATATACTTGTTTACCAGCAAATTGAATTGCCATCTGTCATAGACTTTCCCCTCTCCTCTTCGTTTCTTTCGACTAATATAAATACTTTGATTTTCTGATTATTTCCAATTTATCCAATATCTCTGAAGAAGGGACAACTGATGATACATTTGCTATCGATTACGTGCTAATATTATATGAGTACGCAAGCAACGATACATAGGTATTCCGTCTGTTACAGAAACATACGTCAATACCTAATAAATTCCTTTATAAAAGCACTTTCATTTTATATTCATCTTTTCTATATATATATATTTATATAGGAGGATGTCGAGGCAGGTAGCTTAGTTACATCTTCAGGGGCTGGATCGTTGCAATGCACGGCAGCATCTGATCGGGGGTTAAATTAATGAACGTCTCTGGGAACCATTTTCTCCTCCCTTCTGTGCATATTGACTGTGGATCCTTTATTGTTGAAGCTGGAGCTGTTGCAGGGCCTCCTGCTCGAGCTGGGGCGCGGAAATGCTGTTTCGGCAAAAGCGGACGACATGAACCTGATGGTGTCAAACACTTCGAGTCAAATCCGTCAAATAGCGTCGTCAAGCAATGAACCGTTAGAGTTGCTCGGGGTTTGGTTCGGACCAGACGTCAAGTTGGATAAGAATTAAGATAATGTTATGATCACGGTAGCAGCTCTTACGCAGATATGGCCCTAGAAGAAACTGTCCCTTAAATGTAGGTGGATGTGGTGAAAACGTACATCACGTCCGTCATTTATTACCGCCTGGTCATCATGCATTTCTCCATTCTCGCCTTACCAAATTAGAGGGGCTCCTATTCAACTACTCGTGGAGGGGACACCTTCCTTTGTTGAGGCGGTCCATAACTTGGCAACGCCCTCTACGTGGAGAGCTGGGCATACTGTAGCTAATGATGGACAAATATACGCTCTCGCTACGGCATCTACAGATGTTCTACTTAAATGGTGAACAGGCGTGGTCACCCTGTATGAAACATGCCTTCCTGCAGCTAGTCTCTTTGTCTGAGCTGCAGTCCTAATTCAAGAAGAGACCAAGACTGCGTGCCTGGCATCTTGAATATTACCAGGCGCTCATTGCCCGCTACCATCCGGGAAATGTGGTCAGTGTTACTCCCACTCTCAAGTTCTACAGATAATTAGTGGTGGGCAAGTGCAATGACGCCCTCGGAGAGGGTCTGTGAAATCGAACTGACCAGTGTGATCCGGGTGACTTTTGAGAGGAGGACTATGGCTAACTTTCAGACATGCTCCTCTTGGCAGTGCTACTAGGGGGCACAGCCGGTTAGAGATAAACTCTACAAGCACAGAGGTCCTCCCCGAAATACTTGCAGAGCAAGAAACCGTTCTGTAACCACTTGGAAAGTGTCCGTGCATTGCTGTCTTATGGATTTATATTGAACAGCTATCGTCACCTGTAGAAAGGATCTGGCTATTGAACTTCCCCATAGTGAATATCGCCACACCTTCTTTTCGGCAGTGAGAGCATGCAATTTTCCTATCTGGTGGCGGTAGCAAAAGAGGTTGTATGCCAGAGCAGGTTGAAAGAACTGAAGACAGATACATTTCTCTTCGGCCAATAACTCATTGACTTTTCCAAGTTTGACTTCGAAGGGTAGGTGAGGGTGGAGAAAGAAGTCGTGCTCCATCCCCCAGTACAAGTGGGTGAATGTGGCGAGAATGACCCATGTGAATGGGCCTACCTTGGGCATGCGACTGTAGGCTGGTTAATTTGAGCGGGAGAGGGGTGCCCTTCTCGGATGTCCTGGAAGCGTCGGGATGTTTCAGTATTGGTGAAGTACGTGAGTCACCACTAGGCGGTCACCCTGCTTTGTGGGAATTAATTTTGTCCTATTTTTATATATTTTAATACATATTCATTGTTAATTGTTTTGGGTATTGTGGTTTTTTCACTCGATTTTCTTATAAACACACACTCTTCCTGTCTTTGTGCTGTCTCTTATGTGTCGGTCCCCATGCCTAATAAATGAATCCTTTATTATTATTTTTATGCTTTCCAGTATAGGTACGTCTTTTTACGGTCTGAGTTCAAATCCTGCCGAGGTTAACTTTGCCTTTCATCCTTACGGGGTCGATAAAATAAAGTACCAGTAATACACTGTTATAAATTGTTGGCCTTTTGCCAAAAGTAAAAACAATTATTATTACTATTATTATTTGAGTCTCCGTCATTGATGTTTTTTAACTGGAAAGTTTGATGAAATGAATATCAAGCCGCTACCTGCAGCCTCAGATATTCAGGACGTATCGGAGGGTTCTTACTGTTCCCAACAAGCCTGCCTTTTGAAGTGTTCCAAAAAGCGGAGCTAGACTAATTTTCTTTAACCATCCTTGGAAATTCTTTGAGATAGTACCTAGTGCGCCTATGACAATCGGGCCGACGCTGACTTCATGGCAGTTCAACATCCTTTTTACATCCCACTTAAAGTCATGGTATCGGTTAATTTTCTCGCTCTCCTTTTCGTGCACTCTCGTGTCAAAAGCGCAGGCTACATCTACAATCAAGCATGATATTTTTTCCTTGTCCAAAACCACCAGGTCACGCCTATTGTGTTCCAGTTTCTTGTCTGTCTGTATCCTAAAATTCCATAGCATCTTCACCTGATCATTTTCTATCACCGACTTCGGCTTATGCTCATACCATTTCTCAGAATGTGGTAAATTTTTTACTTTGCATTGGTGCCAGTGGATCACCCTGCCCATTACATCATGTCTCCAGCCTTTATAGTGAGTCTGGGCTAGGTGTTTACACTTGGATACAATGTGAGCCACAGTCTCCTCCCTCTCTCCACATATCCTACACAGGGGGCTAGCCTGCTCCTTGTAAATATGGTGTTTCACCCACTTCGTTTTGAGGGCCTGCTCTTGCGCAGCCATTAGCATTCCTTCTGTAGCCTTTTGTAAGGTCTCCTCTTTTTAACCAGTTCCATGTAAGTGGATCTCTATATTCAGCTTTCTCAAAAAGGGTACTATCAGGGGATTTTCTGTTATTTCCTCCTTGGACATCCTCTGGTCTATTGTGCTCTCCTTCTGTACAATTCTGAACATTGGCTCCCTACTGTGAGTCACGTATTTGTGCAGGTTGTTTTTCTCCATCTGAACACAGTCCTCTATGCTGCTAAGACCAGTACCAACTTTAGATCTCTTTAAGTAGAGTCTATCGAGATCACTCTTCTTGTGGAACATGTTGTAGATAGTCAATAGCTTACTAATCTTCCTATCCATTTCTTTTTGTTCAGCAACATTCCATTTCAGAATTCTTGCACTGTACCTAATAATAAACACAGCTCGGGAATGCACTGCATTTATGACGTTCCTACTATTTAGATGTGATTTTAATACGCTCCTTACTCTCCTAATGTACTCAGATCTTATCAATTCTTTCATTTTTTGTTTCTTGAGGTCAGCTTCCTCCAGAACGCCTAAATACTTGTATCCCTCTTCAGTGTCAATTTCCTTTATCATCTCACCTGTTGGTACTTGGATTCCGTTGCTTCTGCTCAATTTACCTCTCTTCATCACCAGGACTCCACACTTATTAATACCAAATTGCATACATATATCATTTCTGAAAATACGGACAGTGTCAACAAGTACATCCAACTCATTCTCACTCTTCCCAAAGAGTTTAGGATCGTCCATGAAGAGGAACTGATTGATGGTAAGCTCTCCTTCTCCCAACTGGTATCCTGCTCTCACTTTTCAAAGTATAATGATCAGGGGTATCAGGGCAAGGACAAACAACAGAGGGGACAGACTATCTCCTGGAAGATACCTCTCTTGATCTTCACGCCTCCCAAGGATTCTCCACCGGATGTTAACTCTGTTTCCCAGGCTTCATACGTTTTCTCAACAACTGTCTGATGTAATCTGCCATCTTGAAGATCTCTAGGCTTTTGGTTATCCAAGAATGAGGTACCATGTCGAATGCCTTTTTGTAATCTATCCATCCCATGGCAAGACCAGTGTGTTTCCTCTTGCAATTCCTCATTAACATCTTATCAATAAGTAACAAGTCTTTTGTACCAGGTGACTTCTTTCGGCATCCTTTCTGTTCGTCCGGTAACAAGGTGTTAATATGGAGGTGATGGTAAATTTCCTCAGACACAATGCTAGTTAACAGTTTCCACATTACGGACAGACATGTGATAGTTGGTAACATCATTACCCTTGATTCGGTTTTTCATCACCAGAACTGTGGTACCTTTGTCAACCACTCTGGCACCTCACCCGACATCACGCAGTGATTGAAAATGGTTGTAAGTTCCGGGGTGGAGGGTTTTTATATTTTTGATCCAATACCTCTGCACACCATCTGGGCCTGGTGATTTCCAGTTGGTTAGTTGTTTGGCCTGCTCTTAAAGAGTTTCAACTGTGATACTCAAATCAGTTTGTTGGTGTGCTTTTTCACAAATCTGCTTTTTTACTGTCTCGATCCACACTGCATGATCATTATGTTCAACATCCTCTCCAGAATGTCTTAATTTGTTCCGCCTCGGGGATCAATTCGTTCCCTCTTTCTTTCCCTTCAAGCCGTCCAAGCAACATCTTCTGGTTGCTATCAAACAAGCGGTTCTGTCTATACTGACTGACTCTGCTGTCATACCGCCTAATCTGTGCACTCTTTGCTACAACGCGTTGCTTCAGTTCCTCTATGATGATATTTAGCTTTTCCACCTAGTTTTGTACTTTATTTCCAGTCTATTTTTAGTGTCTATGTTTTGTAGTGTCCCATTCAGTAGGGACTGAAGCTTTCCAATGTCATTTCTCATTTCCTTGATTTGACCATTCAGTCGTTTCTTCCACCAAGATTCCGATATTTCTAGGTTTCCCACTATCATTGTTCATTTCATCGACCACTAAGTTTAGGATATCAACCAGATCTGGTACTAGCCCGTCAGTATTCATTTCCTCAATGGCCGTATCTTTGTTCCATATGTTATTTATTTCAGCATTCAGATCATTGTCTGCTTCGGGTGTTACCTCCGTTCACCTTCATTTCCCACTGGCTCGTTTGTCTGGCATACTACACTCTCCATTTCTAACCTCATCTCTCTGCTCAGTTCCTGCAGTTCCAACTCGCTTATCCACCCATTAGTTCTTATTACCCGAGCCTGCCCGGACAATTTTTGTTCATCTAATTTAAATAGTCCAATCTCGTTCCAGATGTTATGCACCCGTTTCCTATAGCCTTTTTCCTTGGGGTTACTCTTCAGGTAATATTCCATGACAGTTCTATTCAATTCTTTCGTCCAGTTGGTTCTTCTTCTTCTTCTTCTTCTTCTTCTTCTTCTTCTTCTTCTTCTTCTTCTTCTTCTTCTTCTTCTTCTTCCAACACCAACAGTATTTGGATGACAGCCAGGTCCCTGCTGCTGGGACATGGGGCACTTGCTGGGTGAGAGTCTGTCACATGGCTTTCCAGTCTCCTCTTCACCGTTATTCGAACTGTTTATGTTCGACATTTGTATACTCATATCGAGGATTGGTGAATGTATGGCTACTATTATTATTATTATTATTATTATTATTATTATTATTATTATTATTATTATTGAATACCATGGTTGACGGAGGCTCTGCTCTGTAAGGTATAGTAATTTTTAACCGTTATAACAATTGTAAATTGTTTAAAACTTGAACCAAATTGTAGATAAAGACACCCTCCTCCTCGTAACAGGGGTCTTTCTGCCCGTTATTTGTCGGGAGTGGTCGTCAACAACAAGTGGTGATTCGCCCTGAAAAGGGCAATTAAAGTAGAGTCGATTAAGTTTAGCAAAGGACTAGTGACAGAGGAAAATAGAGTAGAGGGAGAGCTAGTCAAAAAGCTATAAGAGGCGTTTAGGAGAGGCATCGCAACCGACGTGCTTGCGGCGAGATTGGCACCCGACCAATTCTTCAACGCAAAACACAAAGGCTGCGTTCTCAGAGGTAGAGACGGGCTCTGAAACACGAGGGGACAAAAGCCGTCCAATGGGCACGGGTGACAGAGGTGTGACCAGGCAACAAAGCCACAATTCGGTCTTTATCTGAGCAAAACGGGCGCGTGTTGCTCGAATCCGAACAGAGGCGTGAAGGTTTTCAGCAGCAATTTGCTGAACTGTCGGGAGCAGCGGTGGGCCGGACTTCAGTGCATACCTCGACGGACTGCGACGGTTCTCGATGACCACAGCACAGTGTTGCGAAGATACAATAACAGCCGGTGAAATACGGAAAGCGATGGCTAACTGCACGAAAATTAAATCGCCAGGTTTGGATGGTCTGCCCTACGAGCTTTATGCATTTATGCCAGACTTGTTCGGTGACCTCTTGGCAGACGTCTACTGCAACTGGCAGCAGAACGGGAGCATTCCCAGTTTTGTGATCCGGGGAGCGGTGGCGTTGCTGAGAAAAGACCCGAACAAGGGAGATGTTATCAATAACTTCAGGCCCATAACCCTGCTAAACTCGGAGTTCAAGATTTTGGTCAAGGTGTTAGTAAAGAGGTTGGCGCTTGTCGTCAAGGGTCCGGTGGGAGAGGCGCAGACATGCGCCATTCCGGACAGATCCATACACGACAGCCTCCACCTCATGCGATACATTATAGAGAGGGTGGTTAAGGAACCTGGCAAGGGTGGGCCCTGATCAACCTGGATCAATCCAAAGCATTCGATAGGGTCGACCATCGTACCTGGCGGCCTTCCTCGAGGCAGCCGGTTTCGGGATCGCTTTTAGGGGTTGGATCGCTGCGATGTACAGCGACAGCTGCTCAGTTGTGAGCGTGACGGTCACCTGTCGCAGGCGTTCAGCATCATGCGCTCGGTCCACCAGGATTGTCCCCTCTCGTTCCTCTTGTACGTATTAGCTCTCGAGCCGTTACTGCACAAACTTGGGGCGATAAGGGGCGTACCACGCGAACGAGGATGCGGGAAATCCAAGTCGGCTTACGCCGACGACGTGACGGTCGTGTAATCGAGTACCAGGCATGTCCAGATGCTCGGCACCGCTCTTAAGGAATACAAAGCGGTGACAGGAGGATAGATAAACCCGGAAAAGTCGGTGGGCTTGCAGCTCGGCACCTGTAGAATCATGTCCATGCCGTCCGACAGCGTCGTGGGGCATTGGACAGACGGACTGGTTAAATTGCTCTGGTTCTGGGTGGATCGGACCTCCAGATGGAGAAAAACTGGAGCGAGGTGACGAGCAAGTTGGCCTCCCTCACCCAGAAATGTGCCGAGAGGAAGCTGTCTCTGGAAGGCCGAGCGGAGGTGGTGAATGCGTACATCGCATCCATCATCTGCTACCGCCTCACCGTTGTCCCTTTCCCCGGCCCAACTCTCACCAAAATGGAGCGCCTCCTCTTCCGCTTTGTGTGGAAGGGACGCGCTCCCATAGCCAGACGATCTATCTGCTGTCAACAACCGTTGCGTGGAGGATTGGGCATGCCATGGCTGATAATGCGCAAACATGCGCATCGGCTGTGACATCTCTGGTGCTACCTTGACGGTGAACAGGTGTGGTAGCCATTCGCCAGGCACGTTTTCCCACAGTTCGTCTCCTTGAAGGAGTTGCAGTTCTGGGTCAGGTAAAGACCGAAGGGAAGCGCTTGGAAACTGGAATGTCTCCAGGCGCTCACTTCCCTCTGCCAGCTTGAAACCAGTATCGGTGGAACATCCAACTCGGCGTTCTATAGATGACTAGTGGAGGGGAAGTGCGACGACGTTCTCGGAGAGATCCTGGGCGTCGAAGAAGATCAGCTGTTTGCTCTCTTCCGGAGAACTTTCAGCCCAGGGCTTATGGATAACTTCCAAACATCCCTGGCCGTGCAGTGCTACCGGGGAGCGTTGCCGGTTCGAGATAAGATCTACAGGCACGGAAGTGCCGTCAGCCGAGCCTGTCCGAGATGCGCGCAGAGCGACGAAACCGACGTGCATACACTCGTTCAGTGCCCGACATTGCTGACTTGCGGGGCTATGTCGAACAGTTGGTGTCGCGTGTAAGATTGATCCGGTTATCGACTGAGTCCATTGTGCAGATGATCTCGCCGTCTTCCTTCGAGGAGGGAGGGCAGGCGGTTTCATCTACCTGGTCGCCATGGCGAAAGAGATTTTGTGGTGGATAAGGTTGAAAGTGTTAAAGACAGACACTTTCCTCTTCGGCGAATCCCTAATTAACTTTTTCAAGTTTCACTTGAAGAAACAAATCAGGGTGGCGAGGCAAGTGCTGCCTTCTAGCAAGTTTGTTGAAAGGTGGGTTAATGTAGCGAGAATGGTCCGAGTGAACGGGACCGCTCTGAATATACGCCTGTAGTTTGAGAAATGGAAACATTGAGAGAGGGCGCTTGCCCTGGTGGTCAGGGCTGCCGTGGTCTTTTGTGTGGTTTTCGCCACGAGTAACCCGCGGAGGTTTCCCCCCTATTGGGGAATTTTTAAATTGTTTCAATTTTCATTTTTCTTGTTTATATATATATATATATATATATATATATATATGTTTCTATGTCTTTTCCTTTTCTTTTCTTATATAAATAATAAAAAATCTTTACACGCACAAAACCTACATTGTACCGTTCTGTACCGTCCTGTGTCGTCTGTAATGTTTTTCTTGGTGTCAGCCCTTCTGGCCAATAAAGAGATCATTATTATTATTATTATTATTATTATTGTTGTTGTTGTTGTTTTATCATTCATTTTATTGTTGTTATTTTTATTAACAGTAGTACATTGAAGCTATAGCAGGAACTTACATTTAATAGGTGAAGCTGACAACATTCTCAGCCTGTGGCTTATAGTTGTCACCAGTGATACAGGTTTTGATATTTGGAATGGCCAATACTCCTTCTGAGATGACTAAGCGCTCGAGATGCAAAAGCAGATTTATGCAAATACATTTGCTGTATAAAAATTCACATTAAACTGTCGAATAATATCCTCAGACAGAAGCTTTTATATGAACTTGTTTCAGAGTAGCGATCTAGTAGCACACATAGGCTAGATGGAATATGTTTCCATTGTTAAGAAAAGTAATATATTTCGAGAGATTTCTCGGATATATATTAATTCTGCGTTATGGATATTTTTACAATATATAACATGAATAATGGACGAGAATGTGTTTCACTTCAGTTCCTTCTTTAAGTGATATTAAATTGATTCCTTGATTCCTTTTTATGTACAAAAATACACATAGTCAGCATATAGCTATCAATTTCATCATACATTTCATATATCATGTATTTCCGACCATAGCTTTATATTCATCATAACCTGTATTTGGTTAGTTATTGTGTCGGCATCTTTTAACATTTACACAGCTTTTATTCGTATTTATTTTCAGCTATGATGTATTTGATATGCATCATGTTAACATCAAACAGACGCAACAGTAAGTTTCCAGGAAGCTATATTTTTTTCATTGTTGCTTTTAATCGCTGAATAGTAGTATACTGATATTCATTTTTGTTTCTAGAGTTAGAAAGAAAAATTTAACCACAATTCTCAATGTTAATTCTCAACTGATATAATAAAGAAAAGTTATATATCATTTACAACAATTATATATATTTGGGTATAGTCCACTGTCGTCGTGTAAGCGTTGACATATGATATATACTGATGGGCTTTCTAACGTTGTTTTCTTATTTCATCCTTTACAAACGGGGTATTAAAACAATACTTATCGAAACAATATCTGAACGCATCTTAATTTGAAAACGAATATACTAGGAGTCTTCTTCTCCCCACTATTTAACTCTTTGGGACTGAATCCGATAATTAATATATTAAACAACTCTGGGCATAGCTAGAAATATCATTAGGAGCTAATCATTCATCATCTGTATACAGATAACTTCTGTGGTCAGTTCATGAAATACTATAGAAACAACTGCAGACATTAAATTGGTTCGCCAGATATTCGGGTCAAAAGAACTCGCGGAGGCAACTCTTTTATGAAGAACAGCAGACACAGTAACATGATAATATCGAGTAACATGATAATATTTCAGAAAATTTGCTACATGGCCAGTACCCGACAGAGCTGAAGGAAATACAAATATTACAATATTTGACTAAAGAGAATAATCGAGTCTAAATAATACTTAATTTCTTAAGAATATCTTATATTATAATTCAATTCCCCATACGCCAGATAATGAAGCAAAATACATTTAGTAACTGCAAAATATTTCGCCTCGGTCCTTCAAAATTGAATCAGGCCTTTGTTGCATTACTGCGATTCTGGCCCATCAAATAGCTTCCATTCTTTCGTTTCTTAGAGCATGCATCATACCTGACACTGCAATCTCCATGTTTCACATTGAAGAAACGGTCTAGTATCATACTCACAGCTAGCGCGCCACCAGTTACAATGCCATTTTAAAAAAACTGCTTCTTTTAATTTGGCTAATAACTCCCACTCTGTTTTAAGTTTCTATATCATTAAGTATTTCGCGAATTGTTATTGATTCTCCTTTAATTACATTTTTGATAGTGGCACAATCCATGTTATTTAGCGCTGCCTTTGTCAACTGGTACTTAACTAATGTGCTACTGCAGTCATTATAGGCATTACGTACCGGTTTTGAAGCCTTAAGCTTCCGGTAACACCGTCCCTGTCAAATTATTATATGTAGATCGACCATGCAGAGTAGACATTTCTTGTCTGAATAACTGACAGTGTAGAATTGTGGAGACCCTATGCTATCCTTTTCTGCTAACCTAATCCAGAACCTATGTAAAATGATATCTCCGATTGATTCGGGGCTACATTGGTGCATTCGGGAAATGTAGTCGGTACCTGTCAAACGTAGTTTTCTGATTCGTTCTCTAAGTATTTGCATCATCGTTTGTATTAGTTACTCCCATGAAGACCTAAAATTTGTCTAGGATGCAGTTCCACTGACTCGCTAACAGTAAAGGGCAAGGCGTTTAACGAAAAGCTTGCAGATTGCCACCTGTCTAAAAGAAACGGCTATGACAATTATTTATATCCCGGACCACCAACTTACCACCTAGTTATAGGACCAATGTCCCTACCTTGAAATCCGTGCCTTTTTTAAACATCACTGCCATCTCACATCCCATACCAGAACAACTAAGGGAGCGTATAATTTAAAGTTGTAAGAAATTGGGCCAGTCCGCTCATATGGGAAATCATGGTCTCGCTTACGGCTTTTACATCCATAGCTTGTAACCCTGTGTTGATGTACAAGTGAACCAACTTCTAGGATGAACCCTGGACATGTATTTATAAGCAGCCTAGTCTTAAAATCCGTATGACCAGTCGATGTTGTAAATCTGATGCTTTTATCTCCATATTTGGTTGGGGTACTTTTACGAATGGCTCTAAAAGACAACTCGTTGCTTTTATATTAAATGTTCCCTCGTTGTAGGGGAAGCCCTTCCTAAGTTACTTTTATGTTTCTAGAAATATGTGACTCATGTGTAAATTATGTGGCGCTTTAACAACTCTGGTTTTTGTTGTTGTGTGTGTTTACTTTTTGGTGGTACATGTTGCGGTAGCGGTTGTAGCGTTGAAGGTTGTGGTGTTGGTTGGCCTGGTGTCCTTGTATTTGTATATTTGTTGTGGCTGTGTCTTCTGCGTTTTCTAGAGAGGGAGTTAGTGTGAGGCACGATGTTTATTGAATGTTTTCTTCTCTCATTTTTTTCTTTGGTTCTCCGTCATCTTCACTTGGGGATGTACTGTTAATGTAGAAAGGTTCTCGGATATGTGTGAGCGTATTGTGATGGTCTGAATGTCAGCATGTGTGCTTCCTGTTAAATGAAACTTAGAGGGAGATGGGGATGGAGAAATGAGATGGAAAAGGAGAAGGGGAGGGTGTGGATAGTGAGTACTTCGTTGGGAGATACCCTGTTTCTTTTTCACATTGTCTACTTTTGGTAGTTGTGGCGGAGCTTCTGGTGATACTCTTCGTGGTGGTGGTGATAGAGTTGCTGGTGTTCATGCGTCTGATATTGTTGTTGCAGTTGCTGTTTAAAAGCACAATTCATTAGTGAATGTGTACTAAGAGCAAGAGCAGCTTCCAAATTAGATGTGACAGCTTTTATGATTACTCCAGAAAGAATCCCATACAAAATCTCAGATTACTCTGTAACCGTCAAAACATTGAAAGAGTTCGTTTCCCAGTTCTTTATTCTCGCTTACAAAATCTAAGTCACATTAATTTCATTATCCTCTGCGTATCGCGCCCCTTCCTTTTTTTTTCATAACGTAACTAGAAGTAGGACCTCTGAAACTATTCTCACGTTTCAGCTCAAGTAATCCTTTAACATTTTGGTGAAGGCCCGACCAAGCAAGATGATTTATTTTAGACGTATCCATCTTGAAGGGTCTATAAACATTACTGCGTGGCTGTGGAGGATTGCTACATTTGATATAAGATTTATGCGTAGGAACGACAATTTTTTTAAGTTGGGTGATACTGATTATATCGACTTAGGTATATTATTGCTATATTATTTCATCGACTCCAAGAGGAAAAAGAGAAGCGTTGACATCGTCAATATCTGAACTCAGAACTGAATGAACCGAAGCTAATGGTGCAAATGATTTTGTTCTACTTCATAAGGAATCGCTTACACATTTGGAGTACAGGAGCAATAACCGATTATATTGAAATATATTTTAACAGATCGGGTGTGTGCGGATGGATATAAAGCAAACCTGACTTCGTTTAATTTGAACTCGAGGTTAGAGGGATGTATCTAAGTACTGCAAAACATTTCCCCATTTAGTTCTAACGATTAAGCAGCCCAGCACCTTTAACTGAAAATACAATTAGTGATATTAACGTGACGAATAACTAATTGTGTTGAAATCATTTTGTTTACTTCATATTTTTTTATGCATAACATTGACGTTTCTCTGATAAATGATTATTTTAATTAGATTGAAATATTTCAAACCATGCAGTCATTGCAGCATAATACAAATAGACAACTACATGTGCAAATCTGACGGTATTTTATACTTTGTCTTTGTTAATTTTTATATAATGTGTTCAATTGTTTACTTCCAATATTCTACTTTGCAAAGACTGGCTTATGCTGGATTTACCAACAGCTGTTGATGTCAGAAAGCATCTGACTGGACCGTGTTGTAAATAATTAATAATAAAATGTACATTATCCAAATATCATGAGATAAAATGCAAATCCATTTATTTTATAAATTATCAGTCAAGATAAAATGTTTATATTGAAACTTGAAATAATATTGAATGGATTCAAAATATAAAAGTTTCTAAGCTCGGAAAAGAAGAAAAAATTGCAGAAAATTTGCCAAATTGATTGATGAGTAGATATTCATGCATGCTATGGGATATTTGGAAAAATTGTGTAATTTCACATAACATTCGTTGGTGTTATAGATAAGGTTCTGAAAATGGAAGTACATGTGTTTACGAGGGTTCGAAAATAGAAGCATTCCTAGTTTATGAAAAACAGATACGACATTTACAGAACTGTCAAATCATAAAACAAATACACATGGCAAGATTACGTGTTTACTAGGTGAGGGCAAATAGGCTTGAAAGAATGCATGTTAATTTCTCAGCATGCCAGTTATTCCTAATTACAGGAAAACCAATAAGCATAGGATATTGTTAATGGTAATAAGGGCCACCGGGCTGCATTACACACAGTTAAAAAGGCAGTGTTTTGTAATTCACGGAAACGCAAACTAATCCACTGCGAAATTAGAGATATTGATTTCATAAGCATAGCAGATTGATTCAAAGCATTTCCTGATGTTTTGCGTCCTTCTAATCATTCGCCACTTATATTAATATCAAGTAACCTTTTAGCAAATGAAGATGAAGTGATAACATCCACATGACAAGTATCCGTTTCAATATCATAACACGATCTCACTGGATTTTGTGACAAAAACATGGATATTACCAATTCATATACAAATGCACAAATAGACACACCCATATATATATATCCAGGGTTTGTAATGCGGAGTTACTGTAGGTTCACCCGCGTGAATATATATAAATATATATATATATATATATATATATATATATATATATATATATATATTGAGTATAGATACGTCCCAATTTGAGCTGATAGTCGGAAACCATAGTTAATAATTAATAGAATTTGGTAAATTACTCCTGATAGACGTAGTCGAGCGGTGAGTACTTCGTAAGTCAATTACTGCGTTTACACACACACGCGCATTCACACAATCACGCGCATTCACACAAACACGCGCTCACACACACACACATACACTCACCAACACATACATATACACACAGACGCGCGGCCACACAATCACGCTTTCACACACACACACATACACTCACCAACATATACATATACACACACACACAAAGGATTCTTTTGAACTTTCTACGTTTCACTTTACGTTTCACTGTTTAAGGCGCTCAGGCTATCATAATTGATAGTCCTCAGTGAAATATGTATAAGGGAGTTTTTTAATAGACCTGAATCATCTGAATATGGCCTTCGATTTGTTATATATTGTATATATATGTGTATATATATGTATATATATATATATATATATATATATATATATATATATATATATATATATATATATATATATATATATATATGCAAAAGTTTTATTTAAAATTGTTGGGATACAACAAGTAAATATTTTATAACTGATATAAAGCACTCGACAAGTTTGTGGAGTAGATATACGATATTAAATAAATGGAAACTATATTTATAAAGCCATATTTATTTCATTATACTTATTTCAGGGATACCAAATTAAAATATGGTATGCCTTCATCAGACAAAATGCAATATATAAACAGCTTTATAAATAATTTTGACGTGCCCTATTAGAAGCGACCATTACTTTTGGAATATCACTATCCAGACAGCTTCCAAAAGTAATGGTCGCTTCTAATAGGGTACGTCGAAATTATTTATAAAACTGTTTATATATTGCATTTTGTCTGATGAAGGCATACCATATTTTAATTTGGTATCCCTGAAATATTTATAATGAAATAAATATGGTTTTATAAATATACTTTCCATTTATTTAATATCGTATATATATATATATATATATATATATATATATATTCAGGTTTGAGGTTCACCACTGGATAGAGCTGGTCAATTCCGCATGGTCAATCTTAATGTAATAATATGGAGAGTACTCAACGTAAAGCAGTTCCACCGTCTTTGTTTTTGTAGTTGGTGGTGCTAGTACCACCAACATTTCCCTATATATATATATATATATATAGTAATAACAAATCGAAGGCTATATATATATATATATATATATATATATATATATGTATGTATGTATGTATGCATGTATGCCCGGGAGAGATGACACCTTAGCCTTTGTCAAGGCAGAATTCTAGGAGAACGAAAACTCTAATATAACACCTGCAACCCTGATGGTATCCAATGATGTTGACTTGTTCTTCTTTTTGGTAAATATCATCTTGGTTAAGAGAGTGGGACTGGTTTTGTGCAGTCCCTTTGCTCAATATAAAAGCTTCACGGGACAGGCATTGCTTTGTATCTGGAGATCTCTCTGCACTTGTCGTCACATGGTACCATGGGCCCAGCACTATGTGTCAATAATTGTCACAAGTGTAATGTTTGTACCAGAGTTTTCAAGTCGCTGGCTGGACAAAAAGTCACACTCGTTCAGCGCATCGGGAGGGGTTCTCCTACATGGATATAAAGTAATGGCTGTTCTCGAAAACGAGTTGGCAGCCACCATGTATGTATGTATGTATGTATGCATGTATATACATACATACATACATACATACATACATATATATATATATATATATATATATATATATATATATACATACATATATATATATATATATATATATATATATATATATATATATATATATATATATATATATAATACTCTAAGATTTAGTACGCTTAAAGAGTATCCAGCGGATTTTCTTCAGATTTTTCACATGCATGCAGATAATTCACGATTCATTTCCAGTAGATGAACAATCATTTCTTGAGACTAAGGGAATTCAAAAAGTACACAGCTACATTCCTCAATCTATATATCTTTTTATTCTTCAATCAGAAGCAACTGCTTTCCACTGATCAGCTGGTCTGTTGACTGGATTCTCACGCGAGACCAACCATCATCATGGATGTTATTTAATCATCGTGCTTGAAGTTTCCCCTAGGTCCCTGCCTGTTGGATTATCCCCTAAAATATATCCACCACTTCTTTCTGGAATTATATATATAAATAATTCAAATTAAAATATACATGTATAGAGCCACGAGTTATGGATTGACTACTTCTCGGAACACGACAGATATAAAGGTATTTTGTAATTTATTGGAACTTATACAAATACGATTTCCTCTGATGACTGGTTTTACGACTTCCATAGATCTACCAAATAGGTGGCAATTGATAATAAATTGCTTAGATCGATTTTCGTTTTGGTCTGCGAACTATGTAACGGCGGCCGTAATTAAAATAATAACATTTTTACTTTAATGTTTATACTGTTTCCCGAATATTATATGCTTTACATATACGTGAAAAATGCTATGTGCCTCTCTACTGATATATGGCTATATAAAAACATCTTTTATGTTTGAATTATTGATGCTCTGGACATGGTCAATTTTTTATGTATGATACTTCAAATTAGTTAAACTCTCCTCCAATTTCTTAATCTATATAGTTGCTTGAGCTGTCACTGATAGATCGCACGTCCGTCTAGCGGTTGCGACGTCCAGTCCCATTTATATCTGCCTTCACATTTAAAACTTATCCCTCAGCACGAGATATGGATTGACTACCTCTCGGAACACGACAGATATAAAGGTGATTTGTAATTTATTGGGACTTATACAAATATGATGAAAGATTGGTTCTCAATCACCTGAAACATAACTACTTACTTAGTGTCTAGTAACAACATCATAGATAGGGAAATATACTAGAATATCTGGCAGTATCAATAGTTCAAACCAAGTAAATACACGGGTGCGTTTGAATTGTACTAAAACGGCTAACGATGAATTTTCTCTGACAAATCTGCATACATTTCACAATGCTCTTATTTTCCCAGGGTTAAATATAACTGCAATTGTAGGAACCTGGAAATATGCTCTCTTATGTAGTCTATCAATGTGCTGTATCAATGTATCCTATTGCACTAAGGTAGATATTGGAGCAGCTTTGTATAGATATTTATTTCTCGTTATTACATGCTTCTTATTCCTTTAAGAAGGAAAGGATTCTCTAGCGCCCACACCCATTCCATATGCGATTAAAAGGTATTCTCGCTCAACTAGGATATTCCATAATTTCCTCAAGCATACAATCTCGGCAATTCTAATCTTTGTTTCACAGAGTGTCTGCAAATAATCAAGTCTGACTTGATGTTTAATAGAGTTTTTCCCCGTACTGGGAAAGAAATTAATACTCATTTTGCAATTTTAAATAATATAATATTATTACTTATTTAGCTCTACCCGTTCGGTAAGTGTTACTACCTACTCATATATGTATTAGGTATTAATTGACTTAAACACTTGTAAAACAGTTTCATTTACGTTAGTAATAGGTGAATAAACTCACAGAATTTGTTTAACAGTCAACATAGACTTTCTCATACGTCCACTAACACCTTGCCTGCGTGCACGTATTGATTGGTAACATATTTGGATCTAAAATAGGTATATATAATTGAGCAAGCCTATATTTGTGAGCTTATATAAAAGCCTATAATAAAACTGGTCTAGTTAAGAGCGTGTTACTGCCTGACAACAATACAGACATCCGAAATACGGGATACTAAAAAGAATTAATACCAGTGTAAATGCGATCATTTAGTATTAATTACCCTGTGTTCGTGGTAACTATGTATTTTATGTATCAACATCTGGTTGGAATTTAAACAGAAAATGCCTATACATGTGTTCATCTTTCACGATAATTAGTGTAATTAATTGATTATATGTTATATAACTATAGGAAAACATGAACAATATCACTATACACACATAAAAACAATCATATCTTCCTTCTTTGTGGTGCGTATTGACTTGTCTTTCTGATTAACTCTCTCTAACATTGTTCTTACTTCCATCACAATGTTTACATTTATGTGTCGTTTTCGCCATACAAATAAACTAAATTGTCTTTATTTTCCTTTTTCCTTTATTTATTTTTCCTTCTTTTTCTTGATCGGTTCATTGAGTAATAACATAATGGGAACAAGTGACTCATTTCATTAATCCATGTTTTCCTGATGAGATTCCGAGAGACGTTTGTACCATAGAAATAATTAATTAAGGGACGAATTAATTTAGTCGATTGATGCTATGAATCTCTTTATGGAAACGGTAGTATAAATCAATTGTTTTAACTGAGAAAAGTTCTTGGTTATTTCCACTCAATGGAATATTTATCCTCTGCTATTTTGACGGTCCTCAATAACCAGTACCCCACGAATTACACCCTGCATTTTATGCCTTGTATGTTATGACCTGGATCATATAAGGGGAGTCAAAGCACCTTAGTGAAACACGAGGAGATTTATACAATTTCAATTATTTTCTTATTTTTATTTTTAGCTCTCTTAGATAGGTACTTCGCCATAGGTCATAAACACTGCTCCATCTTTAACAGACACAGGGTGTAACTCAGATACTCCTGTGCTAAGTATATGAAGGCCCGCATCACTAACAACCCTATAAGCGGAAACCCATCAGCATGCTCTTGCGGAAGGCCTGAATCTTGTCTCCTTTAACAACAGTGCAACGCACCTGCTGTAATTTAAGAAGCTGTAGTCACTTCTAACCGACCATATCAACAGCAAGAGATCAAATCCTATATAGGTATGGCGGAGAGCCGGTTTAAACAAATCTTCCTGAATTATCTGTCGACATTAAGACACCCACATAAACGTTCGTCGACGAAGCTGGCAAACGACATATGGTCACTCAAGGATGCAGGCATGGATTGCTCCATTCAACGGAAAGTTATTATGTCTAAGCCATCCGTCTTATGTGTTGTGCATTGACAAATGTATCAATACCTTGGAGAGATTGCATAATAGCGCTTGTCTAAATACAAGACATGAATTTCACTCACGTTTTCCACACGTTTAGAAACACCTATTACGTAATTTCAAAGCCGCGGGCTGCCTACTCGAAGTAATCACTGGACTGACTAACATGAATAATGTATTATATCCTGAGTTTTCACAGTCGTCTCCTTCGCATCGATCTAACGTGAGCTAATTCCACTTCGGGAATTAACTTCTGCAAACGCGTATTCGTATAATTGTTTTTCCTTTTCTGTATACTTTCATTTAACTTGAGATGGTGATCCGACTAAAGTGAAACAATTGTTCTCGGAAATGGTGAATTAACTGTTGTGGAACTATTTCTACCAAACTCGTCTCATGGTGTGCTCTACTATAACGTATATAACTTTCCAGTGTTCTAGTATATATATATATATATATATATATGAGCTGACGGAACTAGCATGGGTTTCACTGCTAGTAGCGGTTGCTTCTCAGTGTACACAGTAGGTAATATTAAGTAAACTCCCAGACAAGACACTTAGTTTATTTGCTTCAATACAACGTACGAAAATGGGTACCTTCAATAATACCCGTACTCGAGTTTCGGCCACATTTAATGCAGCAATACAATGCAGAGCATCTACTGATTGCATTTATTATGCAACAATGCACAATCGACGCATGTGTCTTCATCGGTGGTTTTCGCGTAATCAATAACCAATCGATCGACCGAATTCGATTCCAATCCATGTCGGCTATAACTGTATGTAACGGCCAGCACAGTATAACATTAGCAAATGAAATCCCTACGCATCATCATAATGATGTTCCTCTATTGGCCAATGATTCAGAAATGTTTGTGCGTACAGGAGACAAAATTCAAATAGTCCCGCTCCAGCCAACGTATCTCAAATATAAACTAGCAAGCGAGTGAAAATCGGTTAATAGAAAAATTCAGTCTCCAATCACTGTGCAACAGAATAATAGCATTCTGCTCTATTCCCCAAGTCCCATGACGTGAAATAGTGCGACAGTAACAATGGCAATGCCTAAAAAAATTCACGGACGTTAAATGCCAACAGGTAATTAGACAAGCATATAGATTTAGCGTGTGGTTAGAGTTCGAATTTTAGGTATTTCGACCAACCACGTGTGTAAACCGGTCAATTTCACAACTTGTTCGATTCAATAGGTTAGGGAGAGGGCAATATATAACAGGCATCAGAGCAAATATTAAACAAAACACAATAAAACATGCGAAAAATTGCTCAGCTTATTCTCATTGTTAATCTGCTAGTTGGGAGAAAATAATAAGTTGACAGAACTAGCATAGGTTTCACTGCTAGTACCGGTTGTATCTGAGTGTACTCCATAGGTAATGTTAAGTAAACTCCCTGAGTAGACACATAGTTAATTCACTTCAATACAATGCCCGAAAATGGGTACCTTCAATCACAACCGTACGCGAGTAAGAGTTTTGGCCACACTTCTCATGCAGCAATGGAGTGTACATCAGGTACTGACTGCATTTACTACGCAACAATGCACAATCGGAGCATGGGGCTTCATCAGCGGGTTTCGCCAAGTCAATAACCAATCTATCGACGGAATTCGATTCCAATTGATTAAATACTTATTGTTCTTGGTATACATCACACATTTCTGTGTTAGTTTCAATATTTCCACATACGATGAAGAAAGAAGGGAAAATACCGTCATGTCTACAATTCGTAATACAATACGAACGATCTACATAGGCATGACATGATATTTAATCCTTAAAAAATGTAAAACCTTAAAACCACTATACTTTGGAGGGCCAATGTGTGAAACGAGGATATGAATTAGAGCAAAATTGTATGCCATGCAATAGGTTGTATAAAAGACAATTTATCTTCGTTGTGCATGGTATTATAATATATGTGATATTTAATTCACTTGATTTAGAATATCACAGGAAATTTACCTAGCAAAAAACTAACGTAATAGAAATGATTTTATGTATGTTGCCATCTATTAACTAACAGGTACAATAAAATACATGATCATGAACGAGACGCAGTCAACACTGATCATGGTGAATGTTCAGCTTGACCATTCCGGATTTGTTTTTGTCGTGTGTAATGCATACGTCATATTTTATAGATGTATGTTTGATCTAGGGACAATTAATTATATGATACGTATATCATATTTTTGCCTACTGAGATGAAAATCTGAACGAACGTGCTACTTCTGTCATGAAATTAATATCGTTAGGCAGCTAGTTATATGACCTTTCGCTTTTGATCATTATCATTTTCGAAACATCACGTCAGACCTACAGCGTATTAAAGAAAATAAATCAAAGTAAACCTCCCTCTATAATTCGTCTTAAAATTATTAAATATTTATATCATCATCCAGGCAATGAAGGTAATGAATTTGACATATGTTCATGAATTTATAAACAATATCAGCAGTATTGGAGGAAGGTGTAGAGAATATATAAGTATAATGTCTATTAAACAAAATGTCAATGAATATTTAATGAAAATTATAGAAATACAGTTAATATAAAAAAGAAAAAATATATTAAATAAAATAAAAAATATATATATACTTCTTTAATACAAGCCAGGAAACGGAAATTAAATTGGAAAATAGCAATTCTAAAAAAAAAAATGTATAGCAAACTTAGAAATAAATATTACAGATATTTTGAAGTTCAAGTCAGTACCAAGAAATTTGTAAAAATAAAAAAAAACGGGATTCCTTGCGGTAATAAAATGGGAATGGTTAACAAATAATCAACGTGGCCTCTAGCTATTAATTAAATTCATATTTGTGAACAGTATATACGAGACGTAATGTTAATAAACAAGCCAAAATAAATATCAAAGGAATGGCAGTCACATAGAATAATGTATATTCTTAAAAAGGATATATTCAAATCTATGATATTCTATTCAATAAAGGTGACATGTATTACGTGAAGATTGAAATGAAAATAAGATCGAATGTTTTTCTTTAAACATATTGTAAGAAAATAACCATTCTTAATTTTCAATTATTGGCTATGTTTGCAAACGAAATGCGCTAAATACCTGAAGCAGGAATGGTAGTTCATTTGATAATTGTATATCCTTTGCATTTACTTTATTTAATTATCCGTATTATCACATATCAAGGAATTCAAATTGAAATTTGAAAGCAGGATTATTCCTCACGTAAAACGCAATTAGAAAGGGTTTGATTATTACATATCTTAATTAATTAAATGCTATTTTAGTGTTCCTGTATTAATAAAAAAAAAGGGTTATCAGGAATGAAGCATAAACCTTCGAACATAAATTCCTGTATGAAGAATCTGAAACAGGACCTTGTATATATCGAACGAATACCAAATCACTTCCATTCCCAACAATATTAAAAAAGAGAATATCATAATTCGGAGTCATTGTACGCGAGTATCCATAACTAGATTAACGCATTCCAACTTTCTGACAAGAAAAAATACATATTAATAAAATTATTCAAGATAGAATGATGCATATCTTCCCATTTAAATATATAAATATAAATATTCTTATTAACTCAGTTAATTTAATTTAATTTAACTTAATATTTACTTACATTAAATACAAAACCAATATACCTCATAACTCATTAAAACAATTATCTATAACACGATATACCCATCTATTCATTTATTTATCTATTTATTTATTTATCTATTTATTTATTTATTTATTTATTTATTTATTTATTTATTTATTTATTTATTTATTTATCTATCTACTTATAACAGGAAATATTATATTGGAAACGAATAATATTACATTTATACGTAGAATATATTTCCCCCAAATTAACGATATATTCATCTTCTCTTGTCTATTTCTTCTCTCTATCTCTCTCGTAATATCTTTTATCTTTAACACCTTATATGTTTTATCTCTCTATCTCTCCAGTGTCATTTAAATAAACGGTTGTTTTTCAATTATTTACATATTCATTTGCATATTCACACATAAGTTTGAATAATCCCTAACATATTTCCACTATCCAGTGAATTTCCAACCGATAAGGTATGATTTTCATGGTTATGTCTCTATTAATAAAACAAACTTTGTATTTTATCTGATGAAAGCGTACCAATATTGTCTTGGTTACCCTTGAAATATATATAATAAAATAAATATGGTTTCATAAATATAGTTTCCACTCATTTAATATCATTGAATATTTACTCCAGTAACTTGTTGAGTGCTCTAAATCAGTTATAAACAGTTATGTTTGTCGGACTTCCAACAACTTAAATAGCACTTCTACTTATATATATATATATATATATATATATATATATATATATAAGTATGTACACGTACATACATATATTTATACAGACGTACGGTAGTATGTATATATATATATACATACATGCACACATATATATATGTACTAAGAGTGGGAAATGAAATTTCGTTTCATTTTTTCCGTTTATATATATATATACATATATATATATATACTGTTATACTTTGGGAGGGTCATGTTGCCAATAAGAAACACACGCACCACTGCTTTCACTTCAATTTATTATACATTTTATACATTTTTATAAATTTCCGGTTGGCTGTTTGGTTCCACAACCGGATGGTTGCTTATATATTGTCAAAGTTCTTTCGTCACACAGTATGTGACCTCTTCAGTGACTGGGGATTATTTTCTTTGTGTTGTGCCTCTCCTTTGTTCTGTCCTACACCATCTTGTTTTTGTGCATGCTGTGTGCTTGGTTTGCGCATGTGTTACATCCGGGCGCCTGGGTCTGTTTTTATTTGTTTAGTTATTTGTTTATTTATATGTTACTAGTTAGTTGTTTGTTCTATGTGTGTGTGTTTTCATTTTGTTCTTAATTATAAGTTGTGGTGCTTCTGTTCCATTCATGTTTTTTATTTAATTTTTGTTGGAGTTCATTTATGTTTATTGCCTCTGTGATTTAGAAACGTAGTATATAGCCTAAGATGTACTGAGGGACAATGTAAACAGAAGAATATAATATATATTGGGGAGACAGCTCGTAGCATAGGTGAACGATTAAATGAACACTGGCGAGAACT
>OZ024742.1:85590448-85637948 GCA_964016885.1 Eledone cirrhosa
TAATATGATTTTAATATGGACAAAATGCAAAGTTTAAATAGTTCACTGAGGAGATTCTCATTTGTGTTAAAAGAAGTGACGTAAAGAAATATTCTCTTCAATCGTCTTAAACAAGGCACGAACTTAATTGTATACACTTAAGAGTCGAAATTTGTGTAAAACAATCAGGCTAAATCACAGGAATATAGGCAGAAACCTTGACTAATACATTTATTTAAATAATTAGATTAAATTTGTATTTTGAAGATAACTGTAAGATTTCTTCAATGATGCTATTGCAAATGTTCCTAAAATTATGATATTGTCAGCAAAACAAAATAAGAAGCTTAAATACAGCTTAAAGAAAATCACACAATACAAGGAAATTATCCTATCGATGACCTTAAATTCGGAGGATTCGATTACAGAATAAGTGTTATATATAATAAGTGAAAACACCACGTAATACAGATATAATTATTAAAATAAATTTAAAATCTAGTAGCACCGCACAATATTTGATAAGTTCACGTTAATAACATATAATTTATTTCTCTCATCTATATTCTATGGTAGCAACAATCCCTATTTTGAAGACTTTTTCGGTAACCAATATTATCTAGGGCCATAAAAGATGCTCACATTAATATAATATGGAATTCAATTATCAATACCTAAATCAATTGAGATAAAAGTTGCCTGTCATGGTAATGAGCAAATATCAATTTCTGATAACGTCTATATACTTTATTCAATAGGAAATTGAATGGGGTCCACAAACGTATCCCTATACGAAGAGGGCAGGCTAATTGTAATTTATAATACATATGGAGACGATATGGACAGACATTCATCCCTGATGATAAATATATGAATAACGTAAAATAATTTAATAATAATAATAATAATAATAATAATAATAATAATGATAATAATAATAATAATAATGTTTTCTTTATTAACCACAAGGGTTCACATAAAGTAGACATTAAGGACAGTACAGGACAATACAGGACGGTACAAATGGGCATTTCTGCGTGTAAAAAACAAAAACAGAGGATGTAACAAAAATAACAATGAAAATAACAAAGAAAAATTCCCCAATAGGGGGGAGACTTCCGAGGGACATTTGTGGAGAAAGCCCATTAAAAGACCACAGTGACCCTGACCACCAGGGCAAGTGCCTTTTCCCTGTGTTCCACCTTTAATTTACAGACACATACTCAGAGTAGGCCCATTCACTCGTGCCATACTTGCTTCTCTCACCCATCTTTCAACAAAATGCTGGGAAGAGAGCACTTCCTTCTCTACCATGATTTTCCTTTTCAAATGAAATTTGAAAAAGTTAATCAGGGCATCACCGAAGAGGTAAGTGCTCGTCTTCAGCCCTTTCAAACGTGTCCACCATACTATCTCTTTCGCCATGGCCACCAGACAGATAAAAACTGCCTGCCCTTCCGTCTAAAGGAAGGGGGCGGGGCAATCCTAACGATGTACTCAGCTGATAGCTGGATCCGTCCTACATGTGATAGCAGGTGTTCGACATAAACCCACAAGTCAGCAATGCTCGGACACTGGACGAGTGCGTGCAGGGCGGTTTCGTCGCCCTGCGCGCATCTCGGACATGCCCGGCTGACGGCACCTCCATGCCTGTAGGGTTTATCCCGAACTGGCAAAGCTCCCCGGTAGCACTGCCAGGCCAGGGATTTCTGGAAGTTGTCCATAGGCCCCGGCCCGAAAGTCCGTCTGAAGAGATTGGCTAGTTGATTTTCGTCGATGCCTAGAATTTCCCCAAGTACGTCGTCGCTCTTCCCCTCCACTAATCCTCTATAGAACGCCAAGCAGGAGTTTCCACCGATCACATTGCCCGATTGGTCGAGGGCTGTGAGCGCCTGAAGACATTCCAGTCTCCAAGCGCTCCCTCTCGGTCTTCGCTTGACCCAGGACTGCAGCTCCGTCAAGGAGACGAGCTGGGGAAAGACGTGTCTAGCAAACGGCGACCACACCTGATCACTGTCGAGGAAGAGGTGGAGATGTCGTAGCCTGTGCGCGTGTCTGCGCATCATCAGCCATGGCATTCCCAGCCCTTCACGTAGCGGTGTTGACAGCAGATGGACCGCCTGACCATCTGAGCGCGTCCCTTCCACAAACAGCGAAAGAGCAAACGCTCCAGCGCAGTCAGGCGGGGTTTAGGACGAGGTACGACGGTCAGGCGGTAGTAGATGACGGACGCGATGTACGCGTTAGCCACCTCCGCTCGACCTTTCAGTGATAGCTTCCTCTCCGCCCATTTCTGGGTGAGATAAGCCACCCTGCTCGTCACCTCGTCCCAGTTTTTGTCCGTCTGGAGGTCCGGACCGAACCAGACCCCTAGCAATTTAACAGGTCCGTCCGTCCAGCGCCCGACGACGTTGTTGGACTGCATGCAACTGCCTCTCCAGGTGCCGAGCTGCAGTCCCACTGACTTTTCCTGGTTGAGCATTGCTCCAGTCACCGCTTCGTATTCTCTTAGTGTAGTGCCGATCGCCTCGATGTGTTTGGCGTTCGACACCACTACGGTGACATAGTCATCATATGCTGACACGGATCTTCCGCATCCTAGATCGCGCGGTACCTCCCTCAACGTCTCTAGTTTGTGCAATGGCTCGAGAGTCAATACGTACAAGAGGGACGAGAGGGGACATCCTTGGCGGACCGTGGGCATGATGTTGAACGGTTCCGAAAGGTGACCGTTCACTCTTACCACAGACCAGATGTCGCTGTGCATGGCAGCAATCCAGCCTCTGAAGAGGGGCCCAAAGCCAGCCGCCCTCAGGACTGCTGCTAGTTAACGATGGTCGACCCTTTGAAAGCTTTCGACTGATCTAATTTGATCAAGCACCCACCTTTTCCAGGTTCCCTAGCTACCCTCTCTACGATGTATCGCATGGGGTGGAGGTTGTGGTGGATGGATCTGTCGGGAATGGCGCACGCCTGCGCCTCTCCCACCAGACCACCAACGACAAGCGCCAACTTCTTTGCTAGCACCTTGGCCAAAATCTTGAACTCTGTGTTTAGCACAGTTATGGACCTGAAATTATCTATGTTATCCCCGTTGTTCGGATCGTTTCTCAGCAGCGCCACAGCTCCTCGGCTCATAGGGCTGGGAATTCTCCCGTTCTGTTTCCAGTTGCAGTAGACGTCCGCCAAGAGGCCTCCGAACAAGTCTGGCATCTGTACGTAAAGTTAATAGGGCAGACCATCCAAACCAGGCGATTTACCCCTTGTGCTGCCAGCCATTGCCACCCGTACTTCAGCGGCTGTTATCGGCTTTTCGCAACACTCCTCATCAGTGGCCGAGAGACGCGGCGGTCCGTCGAGGTAGAGACTTAAGTCCATCCCTCGATCCGGCCCGCCGCTGCCCCCCGAACAGCTGTGCGAAGTGTCGCTGAAAAGCTTCACACACTTGCCCGGGATCGAGTAGCATGCGCACGTCGTGGTCCACCAAACATCGTATCGTGGTTTGTTGCCACGACGCGCCTCCCTCACTCGGGCCCATTGAACGGCTTTCGTCCCCTCGTGTCTGAGAGCACGCACCCTAGCTCTGACAAAGCAGTCTTTGTGTTTTGCATTGAAGAATTTGTCAAGGTCCAATTTCGCCGAAAGTACGTCAGTCACGATGCCTTTGCTAAGTGCCTCGTCTAATTTTCTAACTAATTCTCCCTCTGCTCTATTTTTCTCTATTGCTAAAGCCTTACTAACCATAATGGACTCTATTCTAATTGCTCTTTTCAGAGCATACCACCACTTGTTGTTGACGATGGCCCCCGTCAACGCCCGCTTAACTAGTTCGCTAATCCGGTCTCTGTAGGCCTTTCGCGCTGGTAAGGACGCGTTTAGCTTCCAGTAGCCGGGTCCTCGTCTATGACGCCTATCTAAGTCAAGCACACAGATCACGAATTGTGGTCTGTGTAGCTAACTATCTTGAATTGTGGACAGCCTATGCTAGACCTATCTATTTCCCTACAAAATACTCTATCTAGATATGATTTGGATGACTCTATGCGATTTGTCCAAGTCCACATTGGCACATTCGGGAAACCCAATCGGTACCTGTCAGACAGTTCAAAACGCCTGAGCAGGTTGGTGAGACTCTTGCACCCTCCTCCCTTATCCGCTAATCCCACACAGTTACAGCGTGCATCTAAGATCCCGTTCCAGTCGCCCACTAACACTAAAGAGCGGGACGTTCCAAGAAAGGTCTCCAGACGCCGGAAGAAATCAGGACGCCCTGCTCCTCTCGGGGCATAGACGGCCACTAGACTGAAAGCTTGCCCGTCTCCGCTGATCACGTCTAGCACCACCAACTTACCTTCTGGGTCCAGGAAGATGGCACGTATGGCGAGATCCAAACTCTCCGAAAAAGCACAGCTACTCCACCCCCGATCCCGGACGGCTGGGAGATGCGTACACATCGTAGCCAACGAAGATCGGTGCGAAGGCCCGTGCTTCGGAGATTCTGGTTTCGCTGATGGCCACTACCTCTATGTTTAGTGACCTGAGGTCGTTGAGCAGGTGGCCCTGCTTCCATGACGGCCCCAAGCCACGCGTATTTATGCTGCCTATTCTGAGTTAGGTCGTGTTGAAATGGAGTGGAAAAGATGGGAAAGACCATTTACCTTACTTCTCGTAGAGGAAGGACGGTTTCTTACTGCTTGTGACTCCTCAGGAAGGATGTCCTCATAAATCCTCCTGGAGAGTGCTTGTCGGAATTCTCCGATATCTTTGGGGGAATTTTTGTTTTAGTGTCATGTACATTTTCTGTGTGATGCGAGTGATTTGTATGTGTGGCGGTGGTGTGAATTTTGGGTTGTTGTGTAGTCTTTTTCTGTGATGCTGGTGTTGCGTTGGATGTAGTGTAATAATTGGTTGTTGTTCAAATTTAAAGCTGTGTAGTGTGTATCCTTTTGGTTGTTTTGTTTTGTTTGCGTTTGTTGTGGGTTTGTTTCTGTTTCGCTTTTTGGTGACTTTTGTGGTGTTGGGGTTAATGATGGTGATGGTGTTGGTGTTTGTTGTGATTGGGTTGGTGATGCTGGTGTGGATGGTAGCATATCTGTCCTAATTTTTTTCTTTTTTGGTTTCTTTTTTTCTTTTTTCCTGATACCGTTTCCAACTCCTCGTCGTCACAATCTGTCTCCAGTTGTGATAGGCCGGGGAGTGGAAAATCCTCCCCAGGCGTTGGTTTTGGTTGTGGCGTGGTGGATGGTGTAGGCGCTGGTGCTAGTTCTGGCGCGTTGGGTTGTGATGGTGTTTGTTTTGCTACTGTTGCTGGGGTTGTTGCTGTTACAGTTGCTTCTGTTGTTGCTGCTACCGTTGTTGCTGCCATCTCTGCTGCTGGTGGTGTTGATGGTTGAGTCACTGGGGTGGGTAAGAGAGGTGGCCTCATACTTTTAGCCTTAGGGCAGAAAGCCCTTAGGTGGATTCCTTCACCACAAAGGACACACATCGGCCTTCTGCCCACGACGATTACGGTGAGGTGGCTGCCGTCAGTGAGGTCTATTACCTCTGGGATCCCCTCAATGCTTTTTTGGTCCGCTTGAATCAGGAGCTCCATGCCAGATCCGGACCAGTTCTCTTGCTTTTCTTTCGCTATTTCGATTATCTTGGTGTTGGCTTCGATGCTGGCGAGGACGGCAGCTATTAGCCAGTGAATTTCGATGGCCGCGGAACGTGGGTCACCCTGATCTTTACGAGTCTCTCGCCACAATAGCTTGGGACGAGTGTGAAGTCGTCACTTCTTAATGGGACCATTGAGTATTCTCCTGTGGTGTTTCAAAAAACACGTTCACGGTTCCATATTTCTGCCCACGTCTGATGTGGGTTTTTTTTGCCCACACATGTCCCAAAGCTTTTTGGATTTGGGACTCGGATGCCCGTTCCACTCGGCGCGATTTTATATTAATTGTTCGATAAGACACGGTGCAGAGACGCCAGTGCTCCATTTTATTAGGTGTGTGTGTTTGATGGTGGGTGTTGCTGACCCTGTACCCATCTTTCTTTACCATTTTTTGGCTTCTTCTAATTCCTCCTGAGTTTCCTGAAATGCTTCGCACTGTTTTGCTACACTTGCAGTTTGGTTTTCTTAATGTCCTTGTTGCTGTTGTTGCTATCGTTATTTTTGTTATTATTAATTTTAGTTTCAGTTGTAGTGGTGGTGGCGTCAGTGGTGTTCGATGTGGAAGAGTCTATTTTGGTTGAATTCATTTCGATATCACGAGTTAAATTATGCTTTTCTTTTGTTTCTGTTGTCACGGTGCTGGTGGGAGTGGTGGTTGTCGCGGTGGTGGTGGTAGCGGCGTTACACCTGCAGTCATTGGTAATGGCTGGGAATGAATGTCTGCCTGAGACAAATTAAAAATATTGCTACTGCTTATATCTTTATGTTGGCAAACGTAGTAATATTTACAATGCTGGTGTCGGTGTGAGGTGTTAGTTTGTGAGGAAGGAGTGACTCTGAGTCATCCATGATTTTTTAAAGAAAAGTTTTGTTTGATAATTATAAAAGTTTAAATTTTGGGCTCAATGCTCCAATCTGTTTGGGTGTCCTTTTCAGATAACAATGTGAGTGCACTTATATACAGTTATCAATAAAAATTGTCCATGAATGGCAATTGTAAATAACTGAAAATAACAAACCTTTGCGGAGCTCACGATAATACGATATACTACGTAGGTCGCCAATAATAATAATAATAATAATAATGATTTCTTTATTGGCCACAAGGGCTGACATCAAGAAAATCATTACAGAGGGTACAGTACGGTACAGTACGGTACGATGTGGGTTTTGTGCGTGTAAATATTTTTATTATTTATATAAGAAAAGAAGAGAAAAAAAGGGCATAGCAACATATATATATATAAACAATAAAAATGAAAATTGAAACAATGAAAAAATCCCCAATAGGGGGGAAACTTCCGAGGGTTACTCGTGGCGAAAACCACACAAAAGACCACAACCACCCTGACCACCAGGGCAAGCCCCTCTCTCAATGTTTCCATCTCTCAGACTACAGACGTATATTCAGACTGGTCCCGTTCACTCTGGCCATTCTCGCTACATTCACCCACCTTTCAACAAACTTACTAGAAGGCAGCAATTGCCTCTCCACCCTGATTTTCCTCTTCAAGTGAAACTTGAAAAAGTTAATTAGTGATTCGCTGAAGAGAAAAGTATGTCTTTAACCCTTTCAACCTTGTCCACCACACAATCTCTTTTGCCATGGCCACCAGGCAGATGGAAACCGCCTGCCCTTCCTCCTCGAAGGAAGACGGCTAGACCATCTCCTCAATAGACTCAGTCGATAACCGGATTAGTCCCGCACGCGACAGCAACTGTTCGACCTTGCTCCACAAGTCAGAAATGTTTGGGCAATTAACGCGTGAGTGCACGACGGTTTCGTCGCTCTGCGCGCATCTCGGACAGGCTCGGCTGACGGCACTTCCGTGCCTGTAAAGCTTATCTCGAACCGGCATCGCTCCCCGGTATCACTGTCAGGCCAGGGATTTTTGGAAGTTATCCCTAGGCCCTGGGCTGATAGTTCTCCGGAAGAGAGCAAACAGCTGATCTTCTTCGACGCCCAGGATCTCTCCGAGAACGTCGTCGCATTTTCCCTCAACTAGTCCTCTGTAGAATGCCGAGGTGGATGTTCCGCCGATACTGCTGCCCAGTTGGCAGAGGGCAGTTAGCGCCTGGAGACATTGCAGTTTCCAAGCGCTATCCCTCGGTTTTTTCCTGACCCAGAACTGCAGCTACGTCAAGGAGACGAGCCGTGGGAAAACGTGCCTGGCGAACGGCGACCACACCTTTTCACCGTCAAGGAAGCACCAGAGATGTCGCAGCCTCAGCGCATGTGTGCGTACCCGCAGCCATGGTATGCCCAGTCCTCTATGCAACGGGTGTTGACAGCAGATGTATCGTCTAACCATGGGAGCGCATCCCTTCGACAAAAAGGGAAAGAGGAGGCGCTCCATTTTAGTTAGAGTTGGGCCGGGGCAAGGGCGGACTGTGATGTGGTAGCAGATGACGGATGCGATGTACGCATTCGCCACCTCCGCCTGGCCTTTCAGGGACAGCTTCCTCTCTGCCCATTTCTGGGTGAGGGGGGCCATCTTGATCGTCACCACGTTCCAGTTTTTCTCCATCCGGACCAGACCCCGAGCAATCTAACCGGTCCGTCCAACGCCCCTCCACGCTGTCGAACGGCATGGACTTGCCTCTCCAGGTGCCGAGCTACAAGCCCACCGACTTTTCCTGGTTTATCATTGGTCCTGTCACCGCTTTGTATTCCTTGAGAGCGGTGCCGAGCATCTAGACGTGTCTGGAGCTCGACACCACCACGGTGACGTCGTCGGCGTTAGCCGTCTCGGATTTCCCGCATCCTAGTTCGCGTGGGACGCCCCTCATCGCCCCCAGTTTATGCAGTAACGGCTCGAGACCATAATACGTACAAGAGGGTGGAGAGGGGACAACCCTGGCGGACCGAGTGCATGATGCTGAACGATTGCGACAGGTGACCGTCCACCCTCACAACTGAGCAGATGTCGCTGTACATCCCAGCGATCCAACCCCTGAAAACGGGCTAGAAACCGCTGCCTCGAGGACCGCCGCCAGGTACCGATGGTCGACCCTATCGAATGCTTTGGATTGATCCAAGTTGATCAGGGCCCCACCATTGCCAGGTTCCTTAACCACCTTCTTTATGGTGTATCGCATGAGGTGGAGATTGTCGTGTATGGATCTGTACGGAATGGTGCATGTCTGTGCCTCTCCCACCAGACCATTGACGTCAAGCGCCAACCTTGTTGCTAACACCTTGGCCGAAATCTTGAACGTTGCGTTTAGCACGGTTATGGGCCTGAAGTTATCGATAACATCCCCCGTGTTCGGGTCTTTTCTCAGCAGCACCAACGCTCCCGGCTCACAAAACTAGGAATGCTCCCATTCTGCTGCCAGTTGCAGTAGACGACTGCTAAGGGGTCACCGAACAAGTCTGGCATAAATGCATAAATCTCGTAGGCCAGACCATCCAAACCTGGCGAATTACGCCTCGTGCTACTAGCCATCGCTTCTCGTATTTCACTGGCTGTTATTGGCTTTTCGCAACACTGTGCTGCGGTCGTCGAGAGACGAGGCAATCCATCGAGGTATGCACTGAAGTTTATACCCCGATCCGGCCCGCCGCTGCTCCCGAACACTTTAGCAAATTGCCGATGAAAAGCTTCACACATCTGCTCGGCTTCAAGCAACACGCTCCCGTTATGATCAGACAAAGACCGAATTGTGGCTTTGTTGCCACGTCGCGCCTCTGCCACCTGGACCCATTGGCCGTACTCAGGATAGGCAGTATAAATGCACGTGGCCTGGGGTCATATTGGAAGCAGTGTCACCTGCTCAACGACCTCAGGCCACTAAACATAGATGTGGTGGCCATAAGTGAGACCAGAATCTCCGAAGCACAAGCCTTCAACCGATCTTTGGCAGCTACAATGTATACGCATCTCCCAGCCGTCCAGGATCCCGGAATGGGTTGCAATCCTTTTTCGGAGAGTATAGGATGTCGCCATACGGGCCATCTTCCTAGACCCAGAAGGTAAGTCGATGGTGTTGGACGTGACCGGCAGCGAAGGCAATGCTTTCAGGCTAGTAGCCGTCTACGCCCCAACAGGGGCAGGTCGGACAGATTTCTTCAGACGTCTAGAGACCTTCTTGGAACGACCCGCTCTTTAGTGTTAGTGGGCGACTGAAACGGTATATTGGATGCACGCTGGAATTGTGTTGGGCTAGTGGATAGGGGAGGAGGGTGCAAGAGTCTCACCAACCGTTTCAGACGTTTTAACTGTTTGACAGTTATCGACTGGATCACCCGAATGTACCAATGTGGACATTGACAAACCGCATCTGGTCATCCAGATCGTATCTCGATAGGGTATTCTGCAGAGAACTAGATAAGGCTAGTTTAAGTTGTCCACAAATTAAAATAGTCGACTACACAGACCACAAATTTGTGATCTGTGAGATCGACATAGACAGATTTCATACACAAGGGCCCGGTTACTGGAAGCTGAACGCGTATTTCCCGCCGGCCCTCAAAGCCTACAGATACCCGTTAATAATAATAATAATAATAATATATATATATATATATATTTCGTTTCTGAATTTGTTTAGCAAGATTATTTATTTGAAAACGTGTGTTGAAATCGATATTGTTATGCTTTGGGAGGGTCATGTTGCCAATAAGAAACACACACACCAGTGTTTCACTCCAATTTATTATGAATTAAATTTATAAATTTCCGGTTGGTTGGTTCCATAACCGGACGGTTTCGTCACATATTGTCAAATTTCATTCGTCACACATGCTGTGATCTCTTCAGAGACTGGGGATTATTTTCTTTGTTTTGTGCCTCTCCTTTGTTCTGCCCTACGCCATCTTGTTTGGCGCCATCAATATCGCGTAGGATATAACAAAGGAGCGGCACCGCACAAAGAAAATAATCCCCAGTCACGAAGATGTCACATAATGTGTGACGGAATAACTTTGAGAATATATGAACAACCGTCCGGTTATGGGACCAAACAACCAACCGGAAATTTATACATTTTTAAATTTATAAATTTCATTTATAATAAATTGGAGTGAAAGTAACTGGTGCGTTTGTTTCTTATTGGCAACATGACCCTCCCAAAGCATAACAACACACACACACATATATATATATACACACACATATATAAATATATATATATATATATATATATAACGAAGGAAATGTGGTAAGGAACCAGGTGGACCATAACGCACCAAAGTACTAAATACTTGAGGTAGTAGAGTGGGTAATAGGAACCAGTAAGACCCCGACAGCTGAGCTCAAGCCGTTTCGATGAGTCCAGAATTAGCCGTCGAAACGGCTTGAGCTCAGCTGTCGGGGTCTTACTGGTTTCTATATATATATATATATATATATATACATATTTATATGTATGTATATATATATTTATATGTATGTATATATATACATATATATATATATATATATACATGTATATATAGTTATATGTACGAATGTATATATATATATATATATATATATATAAAACATGAGAAGAAAGAGGAATACTGCGTGGTTGCACATGGGTTACATATTATATAATTAGTCCCTCGTCAGTGATTTGCCAACCAGCATTGGTATTTCATCGCATTAAAAATCATATACCTCAGATTGGTGCGAGCAATAATTTAAAAAAGCTATTGAGACAAGTGAGTCGCGTAAAGCGAGTGAGACAAGTAAACAACATAGAAGGATAAAAGCAAACCGAAGATAGGGAAAAAACAAGCAACATGGTTATCCGGGCAGCATAAACTGGGTGAATTTCATGAGCGTTCGGAATACAGAACGTCCGACGTGAGTGAGATGTGAGCAAGAAAGAACCTCACTACCAACGAAACGGGAGGAAGTGAGAAGGGGAGAAACGGAGAGTGAGTGAGTGGAAGTGCGAGGAAGAGGTCAGCCGAGAGAAAGTGTAGCTGACAGAGGAGGCGATAGAAGGTGACAGAAACAGAGAGAACGGGGGAGCAGTAAGAGAGAAAGAGAGCAACAGACAAACGCAGCCGAGGTAAATATGTATAAAAAACGAGAAGAAAGAGAAATACTGCGTGGTTGCACATGGGTTACATATTATAAAATTAGTCCCTCGTCAGTGATTGCCAACCATCATTGGTATTTCATCGCATTAAAGAGAGAGAGAGAGAGAGAGAGAGAGAGAGAGAGAGAGAGAGAGATAGAGAGAGAGAGAGAGAGAGAGAGAGAGAGAGAGAGAGAGAGAGAGAGAGAGAGAGAGAGAGAAAGTGGAATTGGAAATTACACGAAAAGTATCTGTCATTCTTGTTTTCCTTCTTTTATTCGTCAAAGTGACATTATTGAAAAATGAGAGGAACATTTTTTTGTTTTAAAGGAATTTTATAATGGATATCATTAGATATTTAAAATATAACAGCTTTTGATGTATCAGTGAAATTTATCTTATCAAATGTTGAATACTATAATTAAAAAGTATTAAACAGAATTAGAAATGAAAGATTTCAAATTAAGTGTTAATGTTGGTTTGTTCATCTTTCTCATTGAGAAGGCTAGATGCAATCTTCAGAAAGAAAGAGATACCATCTTCAGAAAGAGAGAGAGCGAACTGGATGGAGAGTGAGACCGAGAAAGAGAGATAGAAGCGTAGATGAGAGAGAGAGAGAGAGAGAGAGAGAGAGAGAGAGAGAGAGAGAGAGAGAGAGAGAGAGAGAGAGAGAGAGAGAGAGAGAGAGAGAGAGAGATGTCAATAATACCAATATTGTGGATAATCTCTCAGTAAACACTCAGTAAACACTGAAATGTCAAAAATACCATATAAGTGGATAATCTCTCGGTAAACACCCTGAATCAAGGCCAGCCTGTGCTCTTGAATCCTGAAAAATTAAATCCTACTCAAACTCCAAATTCGACAAATTGAGCCCTCAGCACTCCTCTTCCCAAACTCGGCATATGTAACCAGACGGCAAAACCCATCCAATTGGGACGATATACGTTATCAAGCTACTGCTGTCATATTACGTAGATTCTATATATTTAAACAAAAGCTATCATTATCTCTAGCAACTACGACTCCATTAAGCCTATGCTACATCCTCCCACCTTACATCTCGACTCTATATATGATACTATATTAATCTATAATATATTGTGAAACAAAAACAAGTAACGCACAAATAGAACTCTATACAGGAATGGATGTCTCTTGTAAAGGAAAAATAATATGAGTGTGTGCATTTCTAACTATTCTGAAATAAAGAAATATTTAATAAATGTATCCTTACTGCAAATCTGTATTAATAAGCCAGAATGCTTTAAGAAAATTTACAAATACATATATAAATGGAACTTCGCCTCACCGTCTGATTAAGTGTACCGTCTGCACCCAAACAATGGATTAAGACACTTAGTGTACATTGAATTTGTTAATAGAATTGGAATTAGATGTCGAGGAAAGTCATATCATTTAAATGTTTAGGTGACATATTCAAATATAATCCGATAGTCCCTAAAGTGATATAACACAAAGGAGGAGGTGGCAGTGACTCCAATTCACTGAGCTATAACACTTAGGGTAAACCTAACATTCATCACAGCATGTATTATCATTCTGTTAACAGTTAATTTATATTCAAATGATACAGGAAGTACCCAGTTTGACGCGGAATACGATGATTCAAAAAGCAACCAAATTACAACATGAGACAGCAAGTATAATTTGTCAGGTTTTACATTCAATCTACAGTCATGATTAATCCCTGCATTCGAATATATTTGTGCATCATTGTGTTCGCAATTAAATGTCACATTTCCGCATCCATAGAGCAAAATTCAATTACGACGGCATCACTCTAGTTTGTACTACAGAAAAGCGGCCTCAATAAATTTGGGATTGATTTAATCATATATTTGTCAATTATATACAACTTCATTACTGCACGAACCTGATTTTATATATATTTAGAAGTTAAATATAAATCTGCAATTATCATGATTGAGTTCCTCTTCTATGCTCTAAGATGTTTTGAATTTATATATTCATGAATTGGATAGTGTTCATATTCGACTCCATAGCTTCTTTAGATTTTTTCTACAATAATTATTATAATTTCTGTGCGTTTCTGTATACATTACAATTATTCCATCTATATTTATATATTTAAATCAATTATAAATTTTATCTTAATTTTAATATATCTTCGAACAATATAAATCATGAGAAACTATTTAATATGAGTGTCGTATTATACACTAGGACTTTAAAGTATCAAACGACAATCCAATAATATTGTTTGAGATTTGAGATCTTTAAATAATGTTTTAAATGCATCCATATCCAGTCGCTATAATACGAATGGAAAAGTTAGATAAAACATCTAAATATGAGGTGAATAGCTCCTAGAAGAATGCCAATAACAAAACCAATAAAAGCAACGTTGCTTTGAATTATGTTGCTTTGAATTATGTTCTTGGAATTATGTTGCTTTGAATTATGTTCTTTATGTTGCTTTGAATTATGTTCTTCTACACAATGTCTTCGCAACACTTCCTCTAAACGGAGTGCATTTTCCTCGCGTGAATTTCTTAACCCGGGCGTATAACTACCACAAAACCTACTTTGTAGAAGATCTATCCTTATAAATTTCCCTTATCAATGGTTCATGTTATTTTCTTGGCTGACATTCCAAATGAACATTACCGAATTTGTTAGTAGGATCTTGAAAGTACGTTAACATGTATATTCTCTGACTTCCCTTCCGATCATAATGTAAGAAGAAAAAACGCCTCAGTTAATTATATAAGATAAATAATTATAAAAGAGAATTATAAGCCTCAATTAATTGTATAGGAATTGAACACATAGTATCTCTTTTTATGCTGTGAAATATGTATACATTATTTGTCCAATGGAGATGAATGGGGAATGGTTCAAGGTAGTTATACTTAATCTATACATAAAATAATTAACTGAATATCAAAATTAACCCCAAAGGATAAACAACGCCTAACATTCGTAACAGTTGCCGGTGACATTTGAATCTTCGTCGTTAAGTCATCTCAAAATATATGTACATGAAACAAAGTACAACCTTTTTATAATTTTTCAAAATAAAAAATAAAAATGCATTATATTTTCGGCAATTTTTTTGATATTTTAATTAATATATTTAGCAATTTGTATATCAATAATTTTACTGGCAATGTTAGAACTAAGTTGCGTGTCTGAAGGAAGGAAAAAGAAAACTAAATGTAATGGATGAACGTTACACGTTTTATTTTCTCTAGTATCCGATACTGGTTAAGTATCAGAAAAGATTAGAGGAAGCAGAATCTGACAGCTCCATGACAACTTCCTCGAGAAAATTATCACGACAGTATATTTAATTATGTTATCTTCTAAGTCCCGTGAGAAAAAAAAAAGAATCTTTAGAGTTTCGTGTATTTTAACATCTATGTCAATTGCTAGAGTATTTTTAAAGTGTTTAGTTCGATTCTCAGTGGCTCGTTCTCTAATGTATGTTTTTCAAGTTGTTTTATTCCATCTAAATGTAATTAAACGTACTAACCTTTTCACTAATTGTGTCACTTTGGATCTGCTTGTAAAATACGTTAAGGGTACATTTCTTAGTGCAATGCTCAGGTAGTTGCATATTAATTTGATAAAGAACGTGTTCCGCTTTTCGAACACATGGCGCACTCGTCGTCATTTTCAATAGAACATTTTCCCCCAAAATCACAGAAATCACACAATTTCATGAGGAAAAACAATTTTTATATTGATGGAAATGAATTTCTAATTCATAAGCATTTTATGGATGTCCACACATCTCTAGAAGAATGTGCATTTTGAATATAGAATCGTTCTAGAAAACAATAGTGTCGTAATATTTTCATTGGTTAAGTCATAAATGTTGAATTGGGATATTCAATGGATTATATGAAATAATGCGCATTCCAATACTTTGAGAAGTGCTATGGTTTGGCAGATATTAATAATCATCATGCACGTTGGAAACATTATTGACGTTCTTTTAGCAATGATGCATTGAGAGCTGAATTATAAATTTAGATCAATTTATCACATTCTACAAATCTACTTCAAAAGTGATGGCCAGCTTCACAATAATTTCGTACAATATTGTGAAAACTGATGTAATATTGATAGCAATATTAACATTTTATTTTTTATCGTAAATATCAATTTTGTTCCATCAAATGTCCGCCCAGGAATGTGTTGAACATTGATGTTGTTAGTGATTGGAAATGAGGGATTGGAATAATGGAATTTACTGGAAATACAAAAGTATTAGGCTCTTCCACCATCATTGCAAATCCTACAGTCTTAAACCCGCTCACTAACAGACAAAGAGGAATTGAATGAATTTTCCGTTATATACCATATGTCGGCTAAACTTGAAACAAGCAACTTCTTACCTCATAGATATTATATTCATCCGTATGAGGATGATGTTTTAGACTTACATAACCATTACATAATAACAGATTCCTTAAAATGTAGCTTATGGATGTTATATGATAACATAAGTGTCAAATTACTTCTGAGCACTACGGGTCGCATGTAGCGTTGTACAGCGTGTTGCATAGTCGGGTCGTGGGTGGCTAATCCGGCAACCCGACCGTGAAGATATACGTGCTTACGAAAGAAAAACCCGAAAAGGAGTGAAAGAGCTAAATATAATCAACGAAATCAGTAAAAATTGAAAATATACATATATATATATATATATGTATATATATATATATATATATATGTGTGTGTGTATGTGTGTGTGTGTGTGTGTGTGTGTGTGTGTGTTTGTGGGTGGGTGGATGTTGGTGTATGTGTGTGTGTATTTCCATTTTATGTATATATATAAATGTAATCTCATTTTTAAAGCCATGTCATTAGAATGAACCAGTCATTCCTGCTCTTGTGTTGGCATGTAAACAGAATTGCAGACACTAATGTTTCTGGGTATCACCCTTCATCAGTACAGCTCACTGTTCAACTGCCATCTGTCAGAGCTAGTGAACATATATGCTATTTTATAAAATATAGCTTCAGATAGGTCTGTATGTTTAGATGCGTAGATAAGAGCCTTATTAAGGAAACTAGGAATAATAGAGGAGTAGTAATTTGTAATATCCATTTGAATGAATTTTTTGTTGTTTTAATTTTATGTTATTGAACCAATCTATAACTTCGTTAGTAGCGTTCCATAGTTTCAGGTGACAATTCTTTAAGTTTTTGGTATAATTCTATCTTATATATGTTTGCTTATTATGCCTGAGTCTGATTTAGATAGTGCTATGTGTGAGACTGGTTAATTTTCGGTTTTCTAGGTATATAGGGTTCAGTCCTATTTTGGATACATAATTTATGAATAATTTTGTAAGCTTCTCTATTTAACGTTGAAAGGTCTTCGTGTGTGTGTATACATAATACAATGAAAATAACAGGGCAGATTCCAATATATTCCTTTCACTATCCACGATGACATAATATGTATGCCTATGGAAGGAATAAGTCATTAGGCCAAGCGCCATGGTAATTGGTGACGTTATCCGATATAATGATCATAATTGTGTAACAGCAAGCAATTTCATTGAAATCCATACATACATGTAAATATTACAAATAATACTTTTCAACCATCAAGCATTTGAGAATTCCATATATATGTTATATTTGGAAGTCACTAAAGGTAGTTCTTCGTCTATAATATATTTGATGTCCGCGTTGGCGTCAATTAGGGACTTTTCTACAAATTGCTCCTTATTAGGTTTTATGCAGTGAGCTTCCTTTCCTTTCTCATAATCGAAATACCCTTTATGTCACACTTCTTTCTCTTTCTCATTCAATCTGTTTCCCCTCTCCCAGTGCCGGCGTTTGCCTAAACAGATTCATCAATTCCTTCATATTTGGCTTTTCACTTTTGTGATATCAATACAACCGGAAATTCAATACAGCTTTTCGACTTCACTTCTCAGTTCATTCCTTGAGGTTATTCTTTGCCTGGCGTTGCATATGCTTTACTGCATGTTTGATAAAGATGAAAGTGATTTAGACATGTATATATTATGATAATTGCATTAAGCGTCTACATGATTTTAAGACAAGTACAAAAATTAATAGGATTTGAACCAGTCCCTAAAGGCCAGATATGTTACATTCGTATGGAAATTTTAATTTATTATTTATTCATTTTTCATCTGATGAAGTAAAACTATATTTATAGAATATATATGTCTGATTTATCAGAAGTTGCGCAACATATGTAAAAATGTAACATATCAGAACACTATAACCAATACGTTAGATGCAGCTGAAGATCCATAATTTACGATGTTCAATATAGCAAGTTAAGCATAATACTCATGATGATAATGTATTAGAAATCCCATTTGAACACGCATGTTTTTTTAAAAGGAAAATCGATATAATCAGTACTTTTGGATGAGGGTTTTGTCAAATATTTTGTGAGATTTTCCGCGAAAACCATCTAGAAATTAGTCAAATTTGAAATTTTAACATGCATAATAAAATGAATAAATGCATTTATTTCAGTACCAGAGAAAACAAGGTGTCATTCAAAATCCTCAATCAACATATATACTTACTCTAAACGATTTAATAAAAACAATTTCATATATATTTTGATAGGTACTTAGGAAATGGGAAATTATGTAAGATAATTACAGGGTCAAAGTTGTAATGAACAATATGAATTCAAATCTAACTCGCACACGGTAACAGATAAAATGGTATATTAAATCTAGGGACACCCAAACACAATTACGACTTCTCCTACACATTTCAATCTCATTGTCACCAGCCCTGCTCAGTGTAACTCAGGTATTAGCATATTATGTCGGAAATCAAGGTCTCGTTATGTATATGTGATTGCAAATGTGCCAGAATCTAAGTTATAATAAACAAGGAACAACACGAGTTAATATGTTAATATTATACTGCCGTGAAGGAAGTTGCTTGAGTAAGTACAGATGTCGAGATGTTTTGCCATACACATAACATTCGCAAGAAACTTAAATATTCCTCCCCACTTGACATATAATGTGAAGTTTAAAATAATTCAACATCGCCCTTTATAATTGTTGATAATTTTATTTACATTGATAAATATTTTACATTGTTCAATAACATACAAAAAAAAAAAAAATTCCCGCGTTAATGTGATTAACACGACCTTGTAAGTATCAACACAGTATTATTTGCTAACCACCTACCACTGAAAACTGCAAGTTGAGTTGCATGTCTCAAAACCAACCTGTATTAATGAATCTTCGTATGCATGACGTATATTTTAAATTTGAATGTAACCTGGTTCCTCTCTGCGTGTTTATCTAGGTCGACAATTCAGATAACGAATTTGAAGTCTGTGCATGCCCTCGTTTGGAAGTGGGGACAATATGGTAGTAACCTATGGAAAATGTTATAAACATTGTAGAGTGGTTCAGCGTTACTAGGCACCGACTCACAGAAATGCGAATTATCCTGTTCTGCTGTCAATTGCAATAGATGCCTCCGAGGTGATTAGGAGAAGAGTTTTGGCATGTCTACGTAAAACTCATGAGGCATAATATACAAATCACCTCGTACATCTACCATGACTTCCCCAAACTTGGCTGTTGCTTTCAGCTTTTTTGAAGAGTCTGCATCGTTCGCCGATTGTTGGGGAATATCGGAAAGGTAGGAATTGAAGTGTAACACCATGTCCCACACCACGAACAGTCATGCAAATTGCTGGTGAAAAGCTGTACACTTCTGCGTGGAATCGTACAGCACGTGCTCATCTCATTCCGTCAAAAACCGATTTGGGGTTTTGTGGCATCTTTGCGCATCCACCATAAGTAACCATCAAAGATCTTTCGATCACTCGTTTTTTAGAGCATTCAGGTTAGCTCTGACAATAGAGCTTTCGTGTTTCGCATTGAAGGAATGATCTAGTGCCATTCTTGAAGCCATCATGTTAATTGCAATCGCCTCTAACCACTGTCAGGGCGTAGACGACCACTGCTCTGAGTGCACAACCTTCGCTATTACTCACGTCCTGGACCACAAACATTGCCATCTTATTCTAAGACGATCATAAACACTTGGATGTTTCAGTTTGCGTGCGTCGTAAATGCTTGTCTCGCTAGCAGCAGTCACACACATAGCATAATGACCTGAGGTCGTTCAGCAATAGAACTTTTTTTCCGGGACGACCCCATAGCCCCGAACATTTATGCATCACTCTTTCTCATAATCAATGTTGACCAGTTAGTTAAAAAACAAAAAGTGACCACAGTAATTAATGGGGTTTCCTTTGGCTACTTTTTTAAGAGCCTGCTGACAGTTCTCACATTTGGGATTCCCGTGTCTTGCGGGCTGATATGTCTAATGGTTTTATACGTTCCTGGTGATGTTCACACCATCATGAGCTTATGTGGAACAATAAGTGTGGTGGTTGCAAAGATGCCCTCCCCCTCTATCTCTCTCTCAATCTCTTTGCTTGGTGTTTTGATGGCCATCGGTTATTCCTTGCTACATCTTAATAGCACCAAGTTTGCTGTATGTATTGTTGATTGCGATGGTTGCGAATGTTTTTATGTATTTTGTTTTGCTTTTCTGGTATTGGAGGTAGTGGCGGTGATTTTGTTGTGGCGTCTGTTTTTGTTTTTGTGGTATCTATATTTCCATATGTGTGTGTGTGTGGGTGTGTATGTGTATGAATATGAATTTATATATATAACGGAGGAATTGTGGTAAGGAACCATATGGACCATAACGCACCAGAGTACTCAATACTTAGGGTAGTAGAGTGGGTAATAGGAGAAAGCATGACCCCGACGGCAGAGCTCAAGCCGTTTCGACGGCTATTTCTGGGCTAAAGTCTTTAGTCCAGAAATAGCCGTCTAAACGGCTTGAGCTCTGCTGTCGGGGTCATGCTTTCTCCTATTACCCACTCTACTACCCTAAGTATTGAGTACTCTGGTGCGTTATGGTCTATATGGTTCCTTACCACAATTCCTCCGTTATATATATAAATACATATTCATACACACATGCACACACACGCAGACATGAAAATATAGATACCACCAAAACAAAAACAGACGCCATAACAAAACCATCACCACTACCTCCAATATACTTTCTCCTATATATATATATTCTTTAATCTGTAACTTATAATTAATCTGGTATGTTAACCGGCTTAAGAATGTATAGAGTGAGTTAATTTGCCCTAGTATCAGGAAGAAACTCGGCATATAACGGAAACAATACTGAAGGAATCGGAAAAACAATAAAAACAATAATAATAATGATAATGATAATAACAATAATAATTGTTTCTACCTATGGCACAAGGTCAGCAATTATCCCAGTACATTACTGGTTCTTTATTTTATCGACCCCCGTAAGGATGAAAGGCAAAGTTAACAATAATAATAACGATACTAATAACAATAATACTAAAGGTAACAATAACATTTTAAAAGAAACATGCAATATTATTTTGTATACATTCTACAAACCAATCTTCATGTTTAAGTCCTCACACTTTTGGCTTCTCCTTCAAGAAATACAATCTTTATGATAATACAGATATCAGCATGATAATACTTATATATTTATGATAATACAGCTATTGTCTGAGATTATTTGACCTGCTCATTTTCAGTGCAACATCTTTGTATGCTTTGTTGTTGTTTTAAAGCAAAAAAGAAACAACATTTGTATTCATGCTAAACTTATCGATATTGTCAAGAACGTCAACATTTATTAATAGTATTATTATATAAATCGGAATATGTGCATTATATAATAAACACATTCTTCTATTTGATAAGCTATAGTGTTCTCCGCATAATAATCATTTCAGTATTGGTGATAAAATAAGTATAATACTTTGTTCTGCATCTCTGCACATAAACTCATCGAAATAGAGATAACTGTGAAGGTAACGGGTATTTTGTCATGTCAGGTTAGTATAGGTTGTTATAAAATTTAAATAGTCTCCAGTTCACTAATTCCCGCCCTGAGGGAAAAGTCTAAAATGAATCTAATTCTATATTAGCAATCTATCGATTTTGCTTATTCTAATATTATGGTTTCTGAATCTGTCTAGCTATTTCATTATTGATGGAGATACATCTTAAATATTAATGCGTAAGTATGTGATTACTTACGCGTACGCTATCTTGCGCTCACTGTTTTCCTGATTTTTAAACACATACATGGGTGTTTATACATATGCACACACTCAAATATGTATCTACAAATTTCAAGATTCAAAATATATTTATAGAGACATATATTATTAGAGAAACACAGTATTTTATACATAAATATAGAAAGCATAAAATACTTATGAAATGTTATATTCCTTACGACCGCAGTTTCACAGTCCCTAGGTCCATATTCTAAATCGATATACGCAATCCTTCATCGCTTATCAACCATTGACTTTGGTATAGCCCCGGAAGACGTGGGATTAATCGTGTGAGGATATCGTCTTGTTATAAGTTCCAATAAAATAACAAATAGCTTGATATATGCCATGGTTTGACAAGTAGTGTGAAGAAGTTTGAGTGGTGTGAATTAATTTTTAAAAGTGGTGGTTTATATAAATAGAACTGGACATCGCATCCACCAGAATTATGTGCGATGTACCAGTCACAGCACAAGCAACTTAAGAAATTATGGATTTGGAGCAGATATATACAAATTTAAAGTATAAAAAACATCATATGTATGATAACATATTTCTCAGTAAATATAACCACTCACCGTTTGGGAAGACAAGCATATTCAAGTTCGACAAACTGTGATGTAACATTTCAGTTTTCCTTTGAAGGTGAACATTGGAGTGGGAAGGAAGTGCCGTTTCCCAGGACCTTTGCTGAAAGTTGTATGAGAGTGGCGAGTAAGGAACACGTGAACGAACCTGCACTGAGTATACACCTAGCAATTAGAGAATTAGAGAAGGACAACTGTGGGAGTGTATTTTACACAGGGATAACTGTGGCTTTTTTGGTATATTGTTTCTACAAAATATTCTTGGAAATCTATACTGCATCGGTGATTTTTTATTTCTTTAAATATTTGTTATTTTTATGAAATATAATTTACACACAAACCCACATCATACCGCTGTGGACAATTCTGGGGAAAAAATAAATAGAATAACAAAACCAGTAAAAGATTAACAACAACAATAACAAGACAAATATCATTTCATACATCACATTCCTTAGAAAACAGACTTTTAATTTGATCAAGTCTAACAAATTATATTTGTGTTCGTGAAAGCACTAGTAATTGTTCCCCGTGAGCTACTGGAAAAACAGGTATAAAATTCGGAACACTGATTATATATAGTCTGATTATATAGTTATTCAAGTACTGAACATGTGGCCCATATAAAAAGAACAAGGCATATTAACAAAACCAAAATCTTTCTCAATTTTAGGCTCTTGCGATAAAACTTTCTTGCTTCTCGCTTTACAACGAAGAGGTTGTACTATATAGAAGGCCAAAGGAGGACTGTGTGGCTGGGTATACTGGGTCATCAACCGTGTCATGCCATCTGCTTTATATTGTTCTGTATTGTCCTTAAAGTCACGGATATAATTCTAGGGTTAAAAAGATGTTACAAAGAAAGTTGACCTGGTATAAAGCTGGATATCCTACCTCAGGTGAAGCTACAACACATATAGATAGAGATAAAAGTAAGGGTATAATCGCAACACATGCCATATTTGTGGGACCAGGAAATGATTAAGAGTATAATTGCCCTCAACGTAAGATACATGAATGACCTCTACGCTCAAATCTTTGACCTCCTAAACAGGAACTAAATTGAATGAGTGTCAAATTTGCAGCAGCAACATCTGGAAGTGAAGATGAGGACTACGTCACAGATATGATAACAAATAAATATAAAATACAGAAACCATCTTACCTCATGTACCAAAGGCGGGAAAACACTTATCACCAACAATTGCAAAAGCCTTCCACCCTACGTATGTTCATACATAAAGAGCCACATGTTTAAATTTAATGAGTAAATTTACATCCAGGATGAGGGACCAGCCATTAGCCTCAGTATAGCTGGCGATGTTGCCAACCTGTTTATAGTACGGTTGGAAAGAAGACTCAGAGAACTCCTAGAAGCGTTTCCCATAGCGCTCCTCAATTACTCTCTTTACGTAGATATCAATATATTAATAAAAGAAACCCACAAGTGTGTAACAATAAACCCGAATTAGAAACTAACACTATGGAGAGCATATAACAGATAGCTAACTCCATATAACAGCGCATAACAGTAACTATCGGCTACTCTTCCAAACAAACTAACAATAGACTACCATTATAATACGCTGATATCTGGTGAAACACTATAGACGAGAAAACACAAATTCTCCATTCACAGTATGCTAACCCATCGCCGCCGAATACCTTATACAGGAACACTCTGCGATGTCCAATTGTGCTAAGTTTAGCATTCTGATCCCAGACTTAGTAAGAATGATTAAGAATGTGTGCCGCATGTGTGATCCAACAGAACTAGAAAGACACATACAACATTTCATCAATCGCATGTAGTTCTCTGGCTACAACCAACAAGATAGGACCAGGCTGTAGAAAGGAGTCACAGAGAAATATAACACCCTCATAGGGATATGAAAGGTATTTTCCCATTGTACAGGAGCAGATCATGGAATAGCATATATAAAACTTAACATGAGATAGGGAAAACCAATTCATGGTGCAACAAGCAGAGATACCAACGTGTCATGTTCATTGATGCAACCCCAGAAGGTGAATTAGCTAATCAATTTAGAAAGACACATTTAAAAAATAAAGTCCATAAAGATTCCAAAGATTTTCATTTGCAATATAACTTTTTAAAATGTTTGTAATTTTGACAAACAAATTGAGTGGTACAACTGCCGGTCATATAATTGTGTGACTGAACATTTTAATTGGCAATACTTTTCAGGTTTCGATCACACCAGATAGAAGTAGGTGTATATATATATATTTCTTGTTTTGCCAAATAGAATGTAGAATGCATGTAGAAGTAGCCATGGAGCTCTGGGTGTTGTTAAATCAACCTTCGTCTTCGTTGTGCTAAAAGAACCGCTCGTCTCAGATTGTTTTCTTTAATATTTTACGGTCAATTGAATACAAAGAAATATTTGATATAAAAAATAAACGATTGTATTGTAGTTGTAAGTGTGCCCCATTGTCTTTACCTGGTAACCAATAATTTTAGATCCAGTCCACCAATGTACACACACAAGCACACATTTGGTGGCATACAAATAAACACTCACACACATATGTATGTATATATATATATATATATATATATATATATATATATATATATACATACATACGTGTATATGTGTGTGTGTGTGTGTATGTATGTGTGTGTGTGTGTGTGCGTGTGTGCGTATGTATTTAAAAGGTAATCAGATATACACCATAATCGGTAGGAATATATTAGGTTAATTTTCAAATAGGAAGAAGAGGGTCTTACCGTTTCGGTCGCTATATATATATATATATATATATACATAGTAATATTAATAAATTTGAAGACTAAAATCCAAAGAGGGCTCGATAAGGATGAATATATATCAAATATATAAGAACCGTAGAGCAAATATTTATTAAAATAACAGATTAAAGTTTAAGCAAAGAATCGCTGATTTCACCCTTAACGGGATCTTCTGAAACTAACAAAGTCAATCTGTAAACGCAGAAGTGAATATTTCAAAAAACGTTGCAACCGGAGGAAGACAGGAAGACGATACTTTGGTTCGTGGGAACGTTCCCTGGCAAAGAACGTGAAAAAACGAATATAATACGTCATTATTTTGAGCGGTGAAAAACAATTACACGCAAAGACAGAACCACGTTTATGGTATAAAAGAAGTCGTAGACAAATATTCTCTTAGGTCGTTCATAGAGACATTCTCTGGCAATGAACGGAAAAAACGAAGATAATACGTCATATGTGGAACGTAGAGAACAATTGCACGCAAAGACAAAACCACGTAAATGGTATAACTGAAGTCGTAGACTAAAATTCTAACTAGGAAACTGAATGATTCTCCGCGTCAGAGTTAAGAAGAAAGTAAATACAATACAGAGGTAATTGACATTAAATAAATACATACACGCATCCAAATACCTACATACACAAGCATACGCGAAAACACTCGCCATAGGTATACAAATACACGCACATATAAATATGTGTGTGTGTGTGTGTGTGTGTGTGTGCGTGTATACAAATAATTAAATAAACGTATATAAATAAATAAATACGTATATAAAAAGCGCACACACATACCTACATGTAAATACACAAATGTTCAGAGACCCACGTCAACCAAGTACACATATACACACACCCTACATCTGTACGAACCCGCTTACTCACACAGACGCAAAACTCACGTATACACATAACCAAATGCATATTTACCAGAATATATAAAATATACGCCATAACATATACAATCAAATATACGTACGAGAAAGTATACGTACCTTCAGAAAACATACAGGTAATATATACTTCCCTATGCAAATAAGTAAAGGTATAAACATAACATATACCTAGCTCCCTCATCAAGACGTAAAATATCCGCGTATAGATCGTACTATCCGTTAGGGTATAATGTGGGGCTGTAATACAGGAAAGTTTTGTGCAATTTATGATTCGACGTTACCCTCAATTTATCGAATGGCTTGTATTACCCGTATAACAAACCGAATGATACGCTTAATTACATAAGTAAGCATTCCAACCATCCTGCTAGCATAACCAAGAACTTGGTAAGAAACGTTGCGTCTTTCTACTAACGAGCATATTTTCAACGACCATTCCACATATTACAATGAAGCTCTCGCTCGGAATGGATTTGTCGATAAGGTAGCATATACAGAGTACGAGAATAGACCCAGAAAAAATAGATCCCGACGCATTATATGGTTTAACCCACCATATAATATGGAGGTGGCCACACCATTAGCTAAAACCTTTCTATCCCTTATTACGAAACATTTCCCCCTACACATAAATATACTGCCTAGCCGTAGGAACACGTGCAGCCCTGTAGTTAGTACTAACTGTAATTGTAGGAATCGGGTTGATTGGCCCCTATCCGGGAAATGCCTCTCTAGTAACATTGTCTACAAATGTAAGGTTGAAACACCCACGTCCCGTAGGGCCTACATAGGGTTAACCGCCAATAGATTCAAGCAGCGTCTTTACTTGCATACCCATTTTTTTCGTTACCCTCTAAGAAGGAATATGACGTCACTTTCAGCTTATATCTGGAGTCTACAAGACAACCACACCTAATATAAGTTACACTGGGAGATCCTAGCTGGGGCTAGATCGTATACCGGAAATAAAAGACCATGTGACCCCTGCACCGCTGAGGCTCTGGAAATACTCTACACCACAGACACATCTTAAACAATAAATCTGCGGCATTTCGGCTTGTAAACACGAATTGCACAAAACTTTCCTGTATTACAGCCCCACATTATACCCTAACGGATAATACGATCTATACGCGGATATTTTACGTCTTGATGTGTTAGCTAAGTATATGTTATGTTTATACGTTTACTTATTTGCATAAGTTAGTATATATTACCTGTATGTTTTGTTAAGGTACGTATACTTTCTCGTACGTATATTTGATTGTATATGCTATGGCGTATATTTTATATATTCTGGTAGATATGCTTTTGGTTATGTGTATAGTGAATTTTGCGTCTGTGTGAGTATGCGGGTTCGTACGTATGTATGGCGTGTGTATATGTGTACCTCGTGTTTTGATTGACGTACGCCTCTGAACATTTGTGTATTTACATGTAGGTATGTGTGTGCGATTGTTATATACGTATTTATTTATTTATATACGTTTATTTAATTATTTGTATACACGCACACACACACACATATTTATATGTGCATGGAATTGTATACCTATGGCGAGTGTTTTCGCGTATGATTGTGTATGTACGTATTTGGATGCGTGTATGTATTTATTTTATTTAAATTACCTCTGTATTGTATTTACTTTACTCTAAACTCTGAAGCGGAGAATCATTCTGTTTCCTAGTTAGAATTTTAGTCTACGACTTTAGTTATACCATTTACGTGGTTTTGTCTTTGCGTGCAATTGTTCTCCACGCTCCACATTTGACGTATTATCTTCGTTTTTTTTCGTTCATTGCCAGAGAACGTCTCTATGAACGACCTAAGAGAATATTAGTCTACGGCTTCTTTTATACCATAAACGTGGTTCTGTCTTTGCTTGTAATTGTTTTTCACCGCTCCAAATAATGACGTATTATATTCGTTTTTTCCCGTTCTTTGCCAGGGGACGTTTCCACGAACCAAAGTATCGTCTTCCTGTCTTCCTCCGGTTGCAACGTTTTTTGAAATATTCACTTCTGCGTTTACAGATCGACTTTGTTAGTTTCAGAAGATCCCGTTAAGGGTGAAAGCAGCGATTCTTTGCTTAAACTTTGATCTGTTATGTTAATAAATACACACACACACACACATATATATATATATATATATATATATATATATATATATTGACCAGTTAATTTTATTGTTCATTTTTTGTCGATTCTATTAAATGATGAATAGCTCCTGTTTATTTTAACATGTCTATTGAGCACTCTTATTCGATATGTGGTTTCCCACATTACCGAAAATCTTTCGCGGATATAGAGGTTATCTCCCTTGCTGGACTCCATGTGCGTGTCAGCTAGGGTTAGCTTCTTTATTCGTTTGGACATATATTTTTTTATCTGGGCTGATAAGGGGCGGATTAAGGAATTGCAGAAACCCAAGAAGCTAGATTTACCATCTTTCTACTGGGTCCGGGTAAGTTTTTTACATTCATATGAATTATTGATTTATTGATATTTTATCTGAGTGACCCGGATCTTCCTGGTCGTTATTTTTCGGCCGCATGGGTGATTTTAGGCATAATCTTTGTGTGTTGGTATTTTAACGATAGTTATAGCTCTGATTTATCTGAATTATTGAGCCCTCTGCCTCTCATGTCGGATTTATTTATCGTAAACTCGTGAGCTGATTTTCCGATACTCGATTATTCTACTATATATATATATATATATATATATATATATATATATATATATATATATATATATATATATATATAAATATATATATATATATATATATATATGCAGAGGTTATATTTTACTTGTTTGGATTCAACAAGCTTAAATATCTAGTGATGACAAGCTTAAAAATTCAGTGATGAACTTGAAAAAGTAAATACGGAAGCCTCTTATATAATGCAGGAATTAGTCATCGAAAATAGGACTCAATTCTTCATACCTAGGAAACCGAAACTGAATATGAAAGACCATAAAATATATTTTGAAATTGAATTACCAGTTAGATTGATTGCACCATGTAAATCGGACCTTGGCATACTTAGCAAGAATATTTTAGATATAATCATACCACAACTTAAGGAAATATCTTATTTAAAATTATGGAATGGGACTAATGAAGTTATCGATTGGTTTAAGGACATTAAATATAAGTATAACAATACATTTATTCAATTGGATATTACTAATTATTACTCATCTATCAATCATAATCTACTTAATAAAGCCCTTACAAATGCATTTAAATATACAGATTTAACTAGTAATGAAATGCACATTATCTTAACTGCACGTAGCACATTAATTACATTTAACAACCACCTCTGGACTAGTGTAGACAGAGATAATAATGTTGATATTACTATGGGATCATCCGACTCGGCACAAATAACGGATCTTGTGGGGCTTTTTATTAACAATACTTTACATAGGAAAATACCGGAGATGACCGCTGGTTTATATCGTGACGATACGCTATTACTTATAGAAAATAATAATAATTGTGAAATAAATAGGAAAAGAAAAGAAATAATACAATTTGTTAATTGCCTTAATCTTAATGTAGAAGTAGAGAATAATTATAAAATAGTTAATTTTTTAGATGTAACTGTAAGCCTTAACACTGGTCTTTATTATCCTGTTCATAAAATAAATGAGAATCTAAACTATGTTAATTTTAATTCCAATCACCCCAGATCCGTTAAAAACACTATTGTAAATTCTGTGCAGCAACGTATTTCTAGAATTTCAGCTAATAAAAATATATTTGAAGATAAGCCATAATATTATAACGAAGCGTTAGATAGAGCAGGCTATAGTAATGAAATTAAATACATTGATAATAAGGGTGTGCCAACTAACCATAACTATAATTATTATAACAGAAAACCTTACACTAACTCGAAAACCAAAAGAAAAAATAGAACTAGAAATATATTATGGTTCGCTCCCCTTTCTCATTAAGTATTAAAACTCCTATTGCGAAATTATTCTTTAAAGCTCTAGATAAATGTTTTCCTAGAACACACAGGTATTACTCAATATTTAATAGACATACTATTAAACTATCATATTCCACCACTATGAATTTAGCGCAGATATGAATAGAATCAATAATAGAAACTTAAAACCTAACCAGAATAGCATTAATACCCCTAGCAATATCCAATATAATGTTACGGCTCCCAGTAATTTAAATTTAGATAAATGTAATTGTAGAAATAAATCTAACTGTCCTCTAAATAATAATTGTTTAGTTAAAAATATAGTATACAATTGTAATGTAAAAACAAATGTAAACTCATTTAATTATGTATGTTCTACCTCAACAGACTTTAAGTCCCGTTTTAATAACCACAAATGTTCTTTTACGAATATTGGTAAAACATTTTCAACGTCTCTATCTAACTTACTATGGGACCTGAAATCAAATACCATTAACTATTCTTAACTTTGGAATATTATCTCCAAAGCTCCTTCATACACTGCGTTATCCAGAAATTGTTCTCTTTGTGTCGAAGAAATATTCTTTATACTAAAAAGTAAGAACTCTGTTAATTTGAGGAATAATTTATTCAATTCTTGCAAACATCGTTTAAATTCAACTTTTAAATATATATATAAAATGTAATATACGACTTATCTCTTTTACATAATGCCTTCTATATCCATATATGATTCATATACTAAATTTTTTACTATGTCTACTTCACATATATATTATTACACCTATCGATATATTATTAAATTCCTTTATATGACTGCTTGAAACCCTTTTAAGGAACATTTTTTCTTGAAAAACTTACTGAAGGGTTTAAGAAATTCTTTTGAAAATTCCTTTGAAAGATATAGGAAAAATATATTTTTATATTCTTATATTTTCAAAGTTTTTAATATATATATACAAATGTTTATATATATATGTGGAAAACCATATGTTTTTTTATATATATGTGAAATAACCTATGGTTTATGCTATAAATATATTCTTAAGAACATATTTTTAATGATTTTTTTAAATTTTTTAAATTTTTTAAATGTTCTAACTTTATAGCTTCGTATAAAATAACATAAGGTTCATGTTCCAATTTTCCATAAAATTTTCCATAAATGTTTGACTTACAACTTTTACTAAAATAACCTATACTAGATTTGATCTAATGTAAAATAATATAGATTTTTTTTATAATTTATAATCCTTAATATACACATTTAAACTAATTATTAAATTATTAAATTAAACCTTTAATTTAATTTGTTCAACCTATCATTATAAACATTATAATCAAAACATAACGAATCCTGCATTATAAATGTTATTCCTCCACGCTATCCTCATTTCCTCTTTGTTTCTTCTTTTTTCCTCTCACGTAAATATAATGACGCTCTTCTCTTCACACTAATTTTACTCTCAAAAATATGTATAATCGCTCATTCTTTCTTTCTTTTCTTTTTCTCTCCCTCAAATATCACCTTCTTCCAACCCTTTGGACACTCATTTGGATACTCAATCATAATTTTCTCACCCTCAATACATGTAATATCACCACTATCCAGGAAACTCCAACCGTTAAGGTTGTCTTTTTTGAGGGTATATCAATATTTATTTATAGAACAAATCTGTATTGTATTTTATGTGATGAAAGCGCACCATAATTTGCCTTGGTGGCCCTTGAAATATGTATAATAAAATAAATATGGTTTTATAAATATAGTTTCCATTTGTTAATATAATGTATATATATATATATATATATATATATATATATATATATATTAGAAAGTGCGTTTTTTTTACAAAATGAAAAATAACCGAGGTGTCCTACACGAGTGAAAGTATAAAGAAAAAAAAATAAAATCTAAAATGCAACTGGAGTCTTATTTTTTAAAAAAATATATATTTATTTGGTTCCTTTACCTATTTCACAGTTCTTCTGCTTTTCAAAAGTAGAGTTGAGATGGAGGGTCTGTGGTTTTTCTCACTTTTTTAATACTATATATATATATATATATATACACATACATGCATACATATATATCTCTTGTTGAATATATATATATATTGAGTATATGTTGGTTGGTCACCGACACCTCAGTATGCAGATTGGAGCACTCGACGAAGTACGCAGCTTGGTTTGTTTACTCCGTAGTAATGTAAAATAATTAAGTCAAATATGTAAAATTTGGCTTCGTTTATTATAAATTATAGATATACTGCTATATATATTTCGTTGACATACATCATTGGCTGTGACCTCTTCAGGCAGTCCGAATTGGTGTGGGAAAGACAGGTACACATGTTGTTGAAGTGTGTTTTACCCAATCAATACATGGATATGTCTATCTCCATGGTTGTGTTGTTATTTCTCTGAGGAACTGGAATCATATCAGAGAAATAACAACACAACCAAGAGCTGGACTTATCGATGAATTGACGGAGTAAAACACACTTCAATAACATGTGTACCTGTCTTTCCCACACCGACTCGGACTGCCTGAAGAGGTCACAGCTGTCACCGAAATATATATGGCAGTATATCTATAATGTATAATAAACGAAGCCAAATTTTACATATTTGAATTAATTATTTAATATATATATATATATATATATATATATATATATATATATATATATATATATATATATATATATATGAAATAATTAAGTATAATCGGTACTTTTGTTAACATGAATTTCAAACATGGAAAAACACAAGAATAACATATCTCCGTATATTCAATATATTTGCTTGTAAAATCTGCGTAATAATGTTCGGAACTGTTTCTTGTAATTTCTTGTAATTTATTTGACAAAGGTGTGTAATGGTAGTAAGAACATTTTGTTTATCATATGAAGCACGCTTTTTGGGGGAATGGAAATATGCTGTAGATAATAATTTTATGTTTTATGTTTAAAATTTAAAAAAAATGAACAATAAATTATGATGGTTTACTTGGCATTTAATATCATTCGGTGATGATATTTTATGAAAGTGTACGTAAAATATATAAATTATAATTTGCCACAATTTTGCTAAATATGTCCCTGTTCTCAATATGTGTTGTTATGAACATTTTGCTCTTTTGTTGAAGCGAATATTAGGTAAAATTACTCCCGTATCCCTAAAATAGCCTCATAAACAAATATTAATAACTTTCTGGAGAGGAACGCTCTAGATTACACACGATGAGTTAAACCGGTAATAAATATTATATGGAATATATTTTCCCACGATTCGTATAGATCATATCCAAGAATTTGAAGGAATCCTCTACACACATTATATACATGTGTGCATTGGTATTTAGCTTTTCATTATCATGTCCAAAGCCACTATTTAGAAAGAACAGACATATGATCTAACCTCATATACCCCTGACATCTAAATATATCTATGTGTTTGTTCAACTCATACCGAAGACGTGAGGAGGCCTATAAATGTACGATTTCCAGTCATAGACATATTGCATTCATTTTAACTATACTGTATTCAGAAATATATTTGCTTGGATGTCCCATACGTCATTTAAATACGGGTAAATTGCTTTCCAATGACTGTTGTCTACGATTAGTAGTAAATTCTTGAACTGTTTCATTCGCTATTACAAGCAAAACATAGAGAAACGCATTTCTGTTAAGATAGATGATAATTCATAATCTTTGCGAAATATTTATAACAAATAATGTTATTCGATGGGCAATATATATATTTAATCTTTATTAATGATATTATTTCATTCAGCTCTCCAACATGCATTACATGTTAAAATCCCATGACAGTCGATGTTTTATTATATTTCTCCAACATATATTACATGAGTGACTTCGGAAAATTATTGCATCAAAGTTAGTCAAAATGAATCAATATTAGTATTGAAGTATAAACACACAGTCGCTCGTTAGATAACTAGATAACTCGCTGATTTATTGATAAGCATATCCAAGGATTTATATAGATATTTCTTGAACAAAATTCCTATCGATTAACACCTTTGAAAAATGCAGAACTGGCTCTAGAGTTTTTCGTCTGGCTCAATGAAACAGGTGTAGCGTATCTAAGTACTTAAGTAAACATGTTACGTAAACCGAGTCATTAAAACTCACATACACTGCTACAACATATATTTAACATTGCTTCAATAATATATAATAAAACATTAAAATGTCCTTTGTTAAACATTTATGGTCTGATCGTATATCCTATATTTACCTATTCCTGTTGGACGTGTCTGCATAGATTTAATATCCCGGTGGTAAAATATTATTTACGCTCTGTAGTTTTCCTTTTATTTATTATTATATATACTTTTCTCTTTTATATTTAGATTTTTTGCTGTGCGGAAACATGTCCAATGATTTGCCAATATGTTGGGATAAGAAAGATTGATGTGTAACCTTGTTGAACCTGCTTTTGGTGGGAAGCAGCTTTGGTTAGGTTTATTCTAACTTTTTATGATCTACTTGCGATGTAATATTTTGATGAGAATATTGAGTATAACCGAAAGTATAAAATGTTTTCTGGCGATTAATATCTATTCATATTGAAATTGGGTTGTTTGGAGTATTAGTATTAATGAGGATGAAGGAGATGAAGAAAATACTTCATGACAGTATAATGTAATGATTTCATATATACTGAATAGACAAACTTTCTTCTCCTTTCTCTGATGCATAGGGATGAATTGCTTCATGATTAGACCCGGTTGCCAAAGGCGTGGGTGGAGAAATTATATCTAGTCAAATCTGAAACAATATTATATTGAGTGACATATAGTGTTATATTACGCAATGACATGTTATAAGGCGATGCGCCTTCAGCATACGTAAGTTGATTCTTCGAAAGACTTGGGGAGGTATTTTTGTAAAGATTTTGGAATGAGTATATCAAGACGGAAATTTCCTACATTTACGAGAATGTGGCCTGGAGAATCTCATTAAAGCAACAGCAATAAACGACAAAAGCAAATAAGCTTACAGACAATTAACGAAAAGACACCAATATGGGCTTTTAAATTTCTCAGAGTTCTATGTTTTACACATTTCAAATGATAACCAGTGTTCAGGAAATAATATATTCCTGGGCAAGTTTCAACTTTAGTATCAAAATAAATCTGATAGCCGATAAGACCTAATCAACACGTGATGCAAACGATAACAACACGTAGTGTACACTAAGCTACGCAGTTGGTTTAATTAGTGAAAATGAATTTATTATGGTAAATTACCAGACGTGTGTTCTATACAATTTTAGGTGTTATACGTAGATTTTATAAGATTAAAATTGCAATAGCAAACCAAAGAAAATCGACGTATGTGATATATGTACTTACACATATATAAACGAAGGAAATGATAGCCTCTGGCTCTAGAATATTTATTGCTCGAAGAAATAGTCAATATAGTCAAATTATATACATATGTATACATATGTATATATATATTGCAAATTTGGACGGGAACAAAACAAAGAGGCAGACAAATAAACGTTTATTAGGTTCACACTCTTGAGAGGTGGTATATATATATATATATATATATATATATATATATACATATATATATATATATATATATATATATATATATATATATATATATATATATATATATATATATATATATACATATATATATATATATATATATATATATATATATATATATATATATATATATATATATATATATATATATATGTATATGTATATATATATATATATATATATATATATATATATATATATATATTATAAGAAAGTAAGTCCATAGTATCATTTGATAAAATATATACAGTTTTTCTTCTCCCAATTAGCATAATCAACCACATAATAAATCAATTAAACAAGGCTATAAGTTTAAAATGTACCTATGAAGAAACAATAGATAAATGAATGATAGCTATTTTATCCGCGATCCACAGCCACAAACGATTTACCTAGTATTTCTAATATCCCGTAGAAATTGACTAGACATATAGCTAACCATACATAATTAGGTACAAAATAAAATGTACCTAATTGTGTATGGTTAACTATATGTCTAGTCAATTTTTACGGGCTATTAGAAATACTAGATAAATCTTCTGTGGCTAAAATAGCTATCATTCATTTATCTGTTTCTTCATAGGTACATTTTAAACTTATAGCCTCGTTTAATTTATTTTTTATGTGGTTGAATATGCTGATTGGGAGAAGAAATACTGTATATATTTTATCAAATGATTCTATGGACTTACTTTCTTATATATTGGTCTGATTATTGAGTATTTAATCAATTAATTCCTCATTGAGCCACACCGTGAATGGTTGCCAAAAACATATATATATATATATACATATTTATTTATGGCTCTATCTAGTTTATGTATATGTAAACCTCTATATTTTATATACTCCCGTAAGGTTGAGTAAATCTTTAGGCAGTATTCGGTTACGATTTCTAGTAACCAGCCTACTCGCCGTCAGGCACCAATCACAAGCTTTCTGACTTGAGCACTGGCCATGTGACAATTCCTAGCCATTTTGAATTCGTTTCTGGCGTTGATCATTTAAGAAAAATCTTTGTCCAATTGAGATTGTTTCCTGATGATTTCGAAACTCGTTGATTTATCCATGATCGGATATTTCCAAAAAAGCGAATGAAAAGTCTGGAGGTAGAAACAGGATTTTGGTATGTTTATGTACATTTTTTCTTCTAACTTTGGTTTTATATCTAATAGTGTATGGTTAACTATATGCCTAGTCAATTTCGATTGGCTATAAGAAATACTAGGTAGATCTTCTGTGGCTGTGGATCGCGGATAAAATAGCTATCATTCATTTGTCTATTGTTTCTTCATAGGTACATTTTAAACTTATAGCCTCGTTTAGTTCATTTTTTTATGTGGTAGATTATGCTGAATGGGAGAATAAATACTGTATATATTTTATCAAAGGATTCTATGGACGTACTTTTTTATATTTTGCTCTGATTGTTGATTATTTAATTAATTAATTCGTCAATGATCCACACCGTGAATGGTTGCCAAAAACATATATATATATATTTATGGCTCTGTCTAGTTTATGTATATGTAAACCTCTATATTTATATATATATATATATATATATATATATATATATATATATATATATATATATATATATATATATTGTCAATATTCTTATCTAAAAGCGGTATTGTGTATATACATTTTGATACACAATCTAGATCTACATTCATTCTGAGCAGAGTATATCTCATCAATTGTTTGATACGAACATTATTTAGAAAATATAATTCAAAGAAAGAAGTATGACGACGAGATGCATTTTGTGGCACAGAATATTTAGATGATAATAAATGTAATGTCAAGAAAAGAAAATAATACAAGGATATATACGAGAAAAATGAGAAAGTGATGTAAATCATACTCAAGCTCCATTATTCATATATATATGTGTGTGTGTGTGTATATGCGTGTGTGTGTGTGTGTGTGTATGTGTGTGTGTGTGTGTATGTGTGTGTGTGTGTAATAAAAATGTGGAGGTATTAGATTTTTATCAGATTTATTAGGGTGTAAAGCGCGTTTCGCGATCAATCAACTGAAGAGACGATCTTTATCAATCGGGCCCGGCTCTGGAATCAAACGCTCGTCGTTCTTATTGGATTTCACATTGCATATATAGAAATTGATTAACATATAAATAAACATGAGTAATCACAGGAGATTATTTTTAAAAGTGTGTATATATTCCATTAAAGAAATATATTTCACCAATTAATCGGATGGTAAACCTTGTTGAAAATCCAAATCTCCACGACCGTGGTTTACCTTCCGTTTAATTGGTGAAATATATTTCTTTAATGGAATATATACAGGGAAGATTAATCATATTATAAGGTATCTTATTTTGAAGTTCTGGTCAACTTTATTTAGTTACCTACCTTGCTATGTGTGGTTACACACTTGTAAAAATTATCTCCTGTGATTACTCATGTTTATTTATATGTTAATCAATTTCTAGTTATTATAAAATGCTCGGACCTACTCGTTGGAATCTTAGAGCTTATTTTCCGGGTGATATGGCGCATGTCCTTCTGGCAAGACACCCATAATTTTGATTTAGGTTAAATTCATTTAATTTATCTTAATTTTGTATATATATATATATATATATATATATATATATATATATATATATATATATATAATTACCGATATGTTGATCAAAGATTATATTCCTTTGTCTTTAAAGAACATACCTATCCCATCTAAAGATACATTTGAAAAACTACTGATTAATAGTGTCAACTCTTTTATTAAAAGAGTTAAATGGAGAGCTCTCCACTATGATAGAAACCGCGTTGTGAAAAAAGAGATGCACCTTCGGTTGAAACATACGGCTTAAAAAAAAACATATCAAAGCCCTCCACACAATATCTTACTGGACCCATTTAAAAAAGACTTTTGGTCACGTGTTAAAAAGATGAAATACAGGAAATACTACAGTAAGAAGAACAACTTTCTAAATAACCTAAATTCCATCAAGTAAAAAAACATTAATAAATATAGGAATATCTTAGTACTAGCTGATAAAACTAAAATCATATATAGCCTATATTACGATACTTATAGAGAATTTATATATAAAGAACTTTATAGGAACTACAAAAAACATTTCATAAAAACCTGGATGACCTAAACATTGAAGCCCGTAGTTTAATATGTAAATTACGACTAGATAGATATACTCAACAGTATACCCTTAATCCCCCACGATTGTCTCTGAGAGACCATAAGGATGACTCAATTCTAACCCCCAATTAGACTTATTTGCCCATCCACATCCGACATTGTTATTATTAGTAAAAAAATTTAGATAAAGTAATCCGCCAAATTAAACAAAATATACATTTTAACCGCGAGGAAACACTAGTGAAGTAATCGAATGGTTTAATGGTATTAATGAACATATTTGTTTCTACTTTTGGCACAAGGCCAGCAATTATCCCAGTACATTTCTGGTACTTTATTATATCGGCGGGATTTGAACTCATAATGGCAAGGGCTCAAAGTGATCAAAGCATGCCGTCCGACACTCTACCGATACTGCCAATCCAATCCTTTATGAAGATAATATGAAGAAATTCATCCAATTCGACATAAACTCCTACTACACCTCTATTTCACATATCCTTTTAAATAAAGCAATAATAATGGCCATGAATAATAGTGAACTCACTAGATCCCAGGTATATATAATCCTTGCGGCCAGGAAAATAGTAATTAAATTTGAAGACCATCTATGGACTCGCAAGAAAACACCCAACAACTTCGATATCACCATGAGATCTAGCGACTCGGTACAGGTAACCGACTTAGTTGGCCTCTTTCTCTTAAACGGAATACATAAGAACCTACCTTACCTTTACGGTGGTGTCTATCGAGACAACGCACTTTTCCTCTTAGACTTTAACAAATTCAATATAGAAAGAACTAGAAAACAATTACATACATTTTTTAAAAATTATAACTTAGGTATCACTTTAGATAAAAACAACCAAAATGTTAACTTCCTAGAAGTTACTCTCTCTCTACTTAGACTCGAAAAAATATACACCTTATCATAAACCTAATGAAAAACATTTCTATGTTAATACCAACTCTAACCAACCTAAATCTGTATTGACCCCAATCATTAAAGGGGTATCTAATAGAATCTCTAGTCTTTCTTACAACGAGAATACGTTTAAAGGTAACTCCCAATACTATGATGAAGCCTTAGCTCGTTCCGGCCATAGAGAAAAAATAAATTTAAACCTAAATCATCAACCACCCATAGACAACGTAATATATCTTCACACAACATGGCCATGAATAAAATTAAATATGATCATAGTATTGAAAACCCCGACCCCTATACAGAGAGCATAAACAAAAGTTAAATCACACCACAGCAATAATCCTAAGAAAAACCACAGAAAGAAAAAATATAGATAAGAAGGTACCTAACACTACACTAAACAGTAGTATGAATAACAACCATAAGAAGAATAGAAGAAGAAGTAACACATTTTTTAATCCTCCGTTCAAAAATCATACCTGTTCTTCTCTATTCTAGACAAAAACTTCCCAACTAACCATAAATACCACAACCTATTTAACAAAAATACATTTTAAAATCTCCTACTCCACCACACTAACATAGCAGACCATATAGCCAGCACCAACAAGAGAAAGATTAAAAAGTACTTCAGATTACCACAACGAAATAATGTCCAGCATAGAAATAACCTGAACGAAAAGGCAGTACAGGACCATACAGCAAGTCATACTAATAATACCAATAATAATAATACTTACCATAATCATAATACTAGAAGTAGAAACAGAAACAACCACTCAAATGCATACTCCCTTAACCAGTATACTAGTTACCAAAACAATTGTAATTGTAGACCTAACAAGACATGCCCATTAAATAAGAACTGCCTTATTAAAGACATTATCTACTCCGGTACTGTAACCGCACATCTCGAAAGTATATATAGGCTCAACATCGAATAGATTTAAGACCAGATATAATTAACACCTTCGTTCGTTCATGAATCCTAAACTTAGCAACGTAACCTCACTATCCACATACATACACTCATTAAAATCAAGTAATATACCATACACCTTAAAATGGGAACTGAAAGCAAAGGCTCCTTCATATAGACTACCTAACGCATTTTGTAACCTTTGCATCCTCTAGTCTAGAAATATTATTCACTCTAATCTTAGCCTACTAAATAGCAAATCAAAGATTTCTGCACGGGTCCACATTACCATAGATTCTCTTTCCACTACTTCAAACCTAGTAACTGACAATAATAGTAATAAATATAAAACCCAATGTCGGAGATAACACTAGACATTAGATAACACCTTTTAATTTATCCAATTAGATCTTCATAAATACAGGACGACACCTTATTTAAAAGACCACACTAACCTATATACTGTCAATAAACCCCTTGTTTGATCTCTTACCTCATACAATTAAAATAATTCTATCATATAGGCACTCTAACATACTCTCAAGCCAGCTAAGTAACAGACAACTGTGTATATAACACCAATTACTCCAGTATATATTATGCAACTCATTATGCTGTCATAAAAAAATGTCAACTCTCTCTGCACAATATGTGTATATATATATCAAGATAAGCAGAACAAGTAAAATTCAACCAATTTTTCAAAATAAATCAAAATTAATTTACAATTAAAATTAATCAAAATTAAAAAAATATTTACCTATTCAAATGGCCCTTACTGTACAGTTTCATTTTGCAAAACATTAGATATCACATGGATATTAATCAGAGAAGCATTTTCATTTCCTCGGGTTAAAAACCTCAGGAACTATAAAATATATGACCTCGTCTCCAACTGACACAGGTCTGAAAGGTCGTAAAAGTGACCCGTATGTACGCTGGGGTGAAGTGAAGGCGGGAAATCGTAGACTTGTTGTCTATTATTTTTTAATTTTGATTAATTTTAATTGTAAATTAATTTTGATTTATTTTGAAAAATTGGTTGAATTTTACTTGTTCTGCTTAACTTGATATTAATTTCTGGTATATCAAATTATTACCATAGAATCACCTTGAATCATAGACAACCTATGTATATCTGTGGGTACCTTGTACCCTCAGATATATTAACTTTATTTATATATATATATATATATATATATATATATATATATATACGTTCTCACACATATGTATATACCTTATATTATATATACATATACTATCTATATAAAAACTATTTAGTTATAATAAAATAATTTAAAACATCTGTCTGACTCCCTCAACACAAGTTTAACAGATAACAATTATATAACCAATAATATTTTATATACTCTATAAAGATTAATTGATAACACTACTACAATAATAATAAAGCAACCCTTAAGTTATCAACAACCTTAATTACCTCCCTCTGTTATAAACCCCCTTTATAACTTCCTGTCTAAACTCATAAAATTAAGCATCCTAACGGGTTACCAACAGCTTAATAACGGTTAAGACAAACCCTAGAACATTTGTAGATAAAAAATGCATAAGATAATATACCCACAATAACAACATGGCCAGTAATTCAGTGGAATCTACATTTAACAAACAAACACCCATTGACTATAAATGACTCAAAATAATCCTATGGTTAATAGCTGTGAGTTACAAACAACATATACACATACATACGAACTACAACACTTAAACCCTTGAATGAAAATCACATATCCAACTCTATCACGTGCTTTACATTACACCTCACATAACAAATACCTACATTATTACCACCACCTCTTTAACAAATTGCACGCCATCTTAAACATTTCTAACATGCTTTAACACCCCACACAAAATATGTTTATCACTGCATTATAACTCTTCCCTCATACGTGCCTTATTGATTGTATTGACTCTACTTTTTTATTATACCTCTTACATGTTCAACCAGTGCTGCCTGTAATTGTGTTCTCTCAAGCATAACATCCTTTTAACTCCTGACTCCCCACATGCTGCCATTGACACTAAAAAAAAATATGTACCCTAAATGTTATGAACGACTAGTATTTTAGTCACATGTTTCGACATTCCCTATGTTCCGATGATCTAGACTTCCCTCTGGAAGAAACAACTGTCAGTAAATAAATGTTTTAAACTAAAATTTGATCGTTTTAACACTTTGTATATATATATATATATACTCAGTCGTTAATATGCATAAGGAAAGTATATACTTTCAAACGTTCAATCAACTGACAGGAAGGTATACGGTGCTGATGACAGCTAATACGCTAGAAACTAGTTCATCGATCGTTTGTCAGTGTTGAGCAAAAGAGCAACGATGGTTGCTGAACACTGTACGGCTAATAATTCGGGCCGTTTGTTTACAAACAAACCGAGCATTTTAATAAATGTTCGGTAAACCCATACGTAAATATATATATTTGTGCATGTATGTGTATATATATATATATATGTATATATACACGTATATATGTATACTATATACACATATATACATATATACACACATATACACATATATATACATATATATTTATACTATACACACACACACACACACACACACACACACACACACACATATATATATATATATATATATATATATATATATATATATATATATATATATATATATATAGAGGAACAAGTAAGACCCCTGGGGTCTTATTGTTCCTATTACCCACTCTACTACCCTAAGTATTGAGTACTTTGGTGCGTTATGGTCCACCTGGTTCCTTACCACATTTCCTTCGTTACGTATATATATATATATATATATATATATATATATACTATATATACATATATTATTTTCAGTGAGATGTAGATGCACATTACCATATAAAAGATAGAATACATTAGTTTAAAATCTTTATTTGCATATAGTGCGAGCTTGGCTGGTTATATTCGATTGGTGGTGTAGTGGTGGCACTAATGTAGTTATTGTGGATAATAGAGGAACAAATGAAATCGTATGTAAAAATATGTAACCACTTTCTGTACAATAAACATCTGCATAGCCCCCTGCCGATGAAAAGTATGGTTCTTAACAAAACGAAACGCAAACAAATATTATTTATTCTGTTTTCCTCCATGAATATATCCATGAGTTACCAGTTTGTTTTCAGAATATCAGGCAGCGCTGTTTTACGATTTGTTAATCTTTCATAAGTGACCTTCATTCAAGGCTTACTGAATTTTGTGGGATGTTCACTTGCTGGAAATGATCATTCGGGTTAATATTTTCTAATACAATACAACATCAACATTATTCGCTTCTTTATCAAAGCGTTGAGCAATTGCTGTTTACGTGCAGATTAAAATGACTGATTATATCAGAAAACACTGTAAAGCATCGTCTGTAACTTTAAATCTGTAACCTGTTTATTTCATACTCAATATAGTATTTAATAGAAACTGTATACATTTCCTCTTATATGCCTAGAGATAATCGAGTCTTTGATGAAATGTAATCAGAGCCACCATTTCGTTTGCTTAATTTCGAACACATATGTATGTATATTTCTTAATGTATCAACATTGAATAAGAATTAAATATTGCTATAAAGTAGAACACAAAACTTCATAGTACAGAACATATATAATATGTTTTGTTTATACTCATAAAATATTATTATCAAATTCAGGATGTAGTTTTTGCATGAAATTCTTCAAAATATTGAAGATGGACATTTGCTAAAAATAAATGATATAATTATGTTAATTATAAAAAAAGAGACATGTAATTCGTATTTGTTATCCGAAATATTAGAAACTTGGGAGAACTTGTCGCCAATGAATAATTTAAAATTACCATTCTAAATATTTATCTGAATTACTCAAGTGAAACAGATTGAACATCAATGTATATCTCGTTTAAACAAATAATTTATCTTCAAACGTATGTCATGACCATTTTTGTTGGAGAAAATTAATTTCTGAATTTCCTTAGTTCACATTTAATTTCTAAGTTCAAATTCCGCAAAGCATTTGACATATTTCAAGTGCCGATAAGATATTGTACCAAATAAAATATGTTGATGTATTCACTGTAGTGTAAACCACCTTATGTGTGCTATAAGGCTAATTATAGAAATCAATATTTCGAAAGTCTATTTTATAGACGTATACACTAGTGTCAGCACAGTTGTCTAATCAATGTATATATAAATGGAAATTGATATAGGATTAATTTACGAAATGATGTGCATGAAGAATTAGAAATATAGGAGTAAGTATTATACTAATTGTACCAGCATTCAAGAGAACGATACGAAAATCCTATAAATTGATGCTTTATATACATGTAACGTATCTTAACTCCCGAGGGCTTCGCAGAGACACCACCGTATAGATATACAGCGCTTCTAGGGCATTTATACACCAGGTCTGACTACAGCAGACTTCTTCCAGAGAAGGATAGAGCGTGAGGGAATGGAAATGGGAAAGATATATAGAGGAGGAATCAACCTCAGTACTTCACTGTTACTATTTTATCGAGCTCGAATGGATGAAAGACTCAGTTGTTCTCAGCGAGAATTGAACTAAAAGAACAGAGAGCCAAAACGAATACCGCAAATAATTCCAACGGCTCTGCTAATTCGCCGCCTTAATGATTCATAGAAACTATACAGAATACTTAATACATAATATTCTATAAACCAATAAATAATTAAGATGATATTAGCTTGGGAAGAAACATGCTGAATTATACGCATAAACATTATCAGACATTCAATTTACATCAATTTATTCTCAATTATAATAAAGTTATTTTCAATGTTTTTAAAACCGATATTTTGTATGATTGAACTGCAACTGCCTCTTTACAATTAACAGTAAATATTTTAGTGACGAATGGGTTCATAGTAGATATTGTTTAATGTGAACTACTTCGGTTTTATGCATCAACATTGTATTCTGATAATGATATTTCTTTTCTTCTCCGTGGAAAATTGTATAGTATGATACGAAATGAGAAAACTTGAAATAGAATGTGTTAAAGTATTTAATTTTGTTTTGAAAATAAATATTTAATATCAATTTAAAAAGTAAAGGCTGATAACATTCTTGAAGTTGATCAAATGCACGCAATCAAAAATCTGCTACTTGACGCAGAAGATATTCACGTTATGAATAATTGTCGGAATATACATCCATCAATGAGCACGTCAGTAGCTCTCTTGTGAAAAAACACATTTAAGCTAAATGTTGAATGAATGAAATTAACCACAATTTCTCAGTTGTTAGTGTCTGCATGAATAACATTGGGTAAAACCCATGGGATGGACTGTAGCTGTTCATTTTATCCCACAAAATACAAGCATTTATATTGATCACACATGATCTATTTTTGTTAGCATGCTAATATATCTATGTGTACGTAATTTGATTTACCTAAAGCAAATAAAACAACACTGCAGACAACCTACTGATTGTTAGAACGCATGATTGGTTTGAAACATTTCGCATTAAAAACATAAAATTCCATTATGCAAACAGACTAATTACATTATAAACAGACAAATTACATGCATAAAGATAACAGTATTCGGAATTGTTTCGTAGTATTTTTATTTCTCTGGATAATCTGCCAATGAAGGTGGAGTGTAGATATAAATAGGCCAAGTAAATTTAGTGTTACTTATAACATCAGTATATAATATTTCAGTTACAATATACATGATAGGGAAATATGCATATTACTTCCAATAGTCTCTGATTCTATTTGGAAGTCTATATTAATAATCTTGTTGTTTTTACAAAACAACGCATTGATATAATCGATAAAATACACTTAAACATCCTAATGTATGTTTACAGCTCTTTCATACAAGTATACAAGTGTTTTGTAGATAAAATGTCTGATTGCTTTTAGGGTAAACATGATTGTATTATTCATAGCATTACAACTTTACGAGTTGTCTAAATATAAGGGAATGCTAGACTTGAAATAGGTAGTAGTATTGGGTAATATAGCGTTCGTTTATTAACAAATCTAACATTCATATATATAACAAATTAATTTTGCTGAGCAATAAGAAATGAATTGTGATACAGAATGTCATTTTTTATGTAATACACCGTGAAAGTACATACACGTATATATATATATATATATATATATAAATATATAATTTAAGCGAGATCGAATTTCGGCAGTGGTGCGAAAACAAAGCAAAACGCTATATCCGAGATATGCGGCAAGCGCTTCATGGGCTAAAAAAAGACCAGAGCAATAAACATAGGTTATACAGGCCAAACAAACTGAGAATGGCGATCAAGAAGGCATCAGCCTTCTAAGACCCCCCCCCCCCCAAAAAAAAAAAAGCAAACGAAGCAAGCCAAACAGGTCAAACAAAAAATATTTACCTGGACCCCTGGAAATGATGGTATAATCCAGTAATGGATTTCTGAAACACCTTAATCAAATACACTGCCTGCTTCCATATTAACCTTTTGGTATAATGATCGAACAAGGCTGCCACTTCGTCAACAGTTATTTTGTTCTCAGCCAGCATGCGGGATTACTTCAGTAGTAATATGTAGTACTGAAACCCCACGTGTATTACTCTGCAAGGGAGGTAACCCAATTCTTGGCAGATGAATTCAGCATGTATAAAATTAATGCAACAATTGCAAAATTTTCACAAATCGAATTAAGCTATCGTCCTTATTTGTTTCTATAGAGTTTCTTTTTTCATTCTTAATCTCTCACAACATTACGTATCAAATATATAATTTCCGTTCCACCATTTTAGGGGTGTGAAATAATAGATTAAATTATGATGGGCACTATTTTATTAACGATATAAGAACGTTC
>OZ024742.1:85645448-85650341 GCA_964016885.1 Eledone cirrhosa
ATGAATTACAATTAGCTAACTAGGGGCACTCACTACGCGGACAATTATCTAGTAGACGAGCTAGAGCACACAACAGACGCTGCACGTGGGCCAACTGCCTGATGAAGATATATGCCATCAAGCATACGTCGTATAAAGTACCCAGTGTGATGTGACAACTTCTATATATGACACACCACCAGACATCTACACATCAGGATTAAGGAACATATTAACACTAATGATTCCTCATCAAAAAAAAACAATTAGAGAAATGCAAAAACACCATCAAAACAATAACAGTTAAGGTTGAAACAAAAGAAGGCAATCTCGGCAATCTCATAATTTAGGAAGCATTAATCATAGCCATAATACACCTGAAAATCCATAATTGGCTAGAGCTAAGCATACAATACCTTACATAGAACTAGACACACAACACATAATATATATAAGTGTGCTTGCGTGTGCATATTTACATTTATGTAATACCTGTGCTAGGTCGAGAAATGAAATTCAAATTTTATTTTTAATGTTCGGTAAGGACATCTGTAACTAACTCGGTATGCAAATGAAGCTACTCAGCCGATGTGTAATTAAGAAAATACTATATTTGTTAACTGTTCAACGGATTGGCAGAAGTATACAGTCCTGATGAAGGGCAATGATCCAGAAACATGTGATTGTTCCTCAAGGCCCGTGTTGAACAAACTGTTGACAAGTGGTCACCGGCATGGCACAGCTTCAAATCGGACAGTTTGTTTACAAACGAATCGAACATTATTATTAATGTTCCAAAGGGCGGTGAATTGGCAGTATCGGTAGAGGGTCGAACATGCTTTCCAGCATAGTTACGTTCCTTTACGTTCTGAGTTCAAATCCCGCCGAGGTTAGCATTGTCTTTCATCCTTACGGGGTCGATAAAATAAAGTACCAGAATGTACTGGTTAATTGCTGGCCTTGTGCCAAGAGTGGAGACAATTATTAATATGCAATATAACCCATACGTACATGTATATATGTGTGTGCATGTATATATATATATATATATATATATAAATATATATTTAAAAGAATAGCGGTGTAACACACTAGTTGTGATATATTGGTAAAAGGAAAAGAAAATTCTGACAAATTATTCCCAGTGAAAAATAGTTTAATTAAGAATAAGCAAAAATTAGTAATACGTATTGGTTAGTATTCAGTTTTGTTTTAAGTTTTTACCGGTTGCGCATTTCTAATGCTTTTCAAAAATAATTTTGAGATAGAGCGCCCGTGATGTTTGCTCTAATCTGATTAGTTTTGGAAATTCTACCTGTTCTCCGTATAAGAGAAGAGCTGAAAAATAACTTTTAACATGTTAAAATATCCCCCACACACGTACAGACACATTCCTACTGACCGATCCCTCTACCACGAATTACTCTGCTACACACACACACACACTCACACACAAACTTGTCTTAATAGGCACCTGAACTGTTGACCTTTCAACATCACTGCAATTCATACACACATCCCTACTGACCATTATCACAACAATGAACCCCTTTACTACTACTACACACACACATATTTGTCTTAAAAGACTTATTTTTCAGTGACTTCTCAATCAGCCGAGACAAACCTACATTTGGGGCAAAATCAATTTTTAACATTCACATGACCTTTAACGACCAATCAAAATTGTTATGACCACAAGAACTTTTGCAACACGAATTGGCGCGAAACTTATTTTAATACATCTGGAGCCACTTTTTTCATATAAAACAAGTAGAATTTCCAAAGCTAATCAGATTAGAGCAAACATCACGGGCGCTCTATCTCTAAATTATTTTTGAAAAGCATTGGAAATGCGCAACCCGTAAAAACGTAAAACCAAAACTGAATACTAACCAATACTTATTACTAATTTTTACTTATTCCTAATTAAAGTATTTTTCACTGGGAACAATTTGTCAGCATTTTCTCTTCCTTTTACCGATATATCATAACTCGTGTGTTACACCTCTATTCTTTTAAATATATATATATAGTTGTTTCAATGTTATGTGAGAGCCAACATTGTATTTTATGTCTCAGCATCGAAATATTGGATGTCGTAGGAAACTTTTAAAATTTACTAGACATAATAGATAGAAACTGTAACAAATGTTTAATCATGGCTTGTTCGATTCATCCACACTTTCTACACATGAAAGTAAGATAATTTCAATTGGCAAACAATATTTCAGGCATTTCATGAAATAATTATTTATATAATTTGAATAGTAATAATTTATTAGTATGTTCTGCACCCTTGGTCGAATTGGGCATTAAAATATGTCAATATTCGTAAACAATTTTATTTGAATAATCAATTCATACTTACTTCCAACTTTGCCTCTCAGCAGTATTCACCATAGAATTACCTCTCCGTTCAATAGATGATCCTCGTATGTACTTCCGATATGAAAGTTGCCGGAACGTCAGAAGTATATCACAAACAAATATTTCTGTTTATTAATTGAATCAAATTATGCTATAAATTATTTCCATACTTCAACTATATTCTGTTCACTGAAAGCCTCTCATTTTAATACAGAAATAATTTTAAGTCATTTTGATGTATCTAGATTTAATTTTAATAATATTATAAACCATGTGTAGAATCATGATTTTCCCTTCAGTTTGCGGTTAGTCCAACTACATTTCTATTTTACTATTATATAATTCTTACATTCGTATACACACAAATATAGAGCAACACTCAAGTGCATAAAACATACGCACCTAAACCTATATACTTATCAAAAGAAACTGTGTTTGAATGAGGATCACTAATACCACTAAATAACATTAATATATAATGATGTGTTCGTGTGTTTCAACTAATAAACCTGCATTATTGCCACTGTCCGTGAGTCTGTGTATGTGTGTATGTATCTGTGGATTCTTGATATATACATATATATATATATATATATTGAAAGGATAATAGCATTTTAAGAGGATCCGTCGAGCTGCCGATTATTGAGTCTGGTAGGACCGATATAGATCGAACATTGAGCTGATCAGTGGCGAAAGGCGCGTCACCTATCAATAAATGCAATGAAGGAATAATCAATCGTCCTTATTATCCTTTCAATATATATATATATATATATATATAAATATATATATATATATATATATATATATATGCGGGTGTTAACGTTTTCTTGAAGCATTGTGAAATGTGTAAAATATGTAGTTTAGAAAGCCACAACAATGTAGATGGGAAATCTCGAGGTAAGAAGTGAGTGAGAAATAGGAGAAATAGGAGAAAACGTCTTACCTCGAGATTTCCCATCTGCATTGTTGTGGCTGTCTAAACTACATATTTTATATATATATATATATATATATATATATATATATATATATATATTGTTTTAAAGTAGTGACTATGTCACTACTTTAAAACAATAGCGTAAGGTGTTCAAAATGCTTTTAATTAAGCATACAGTGTATTTTTTTGCTGGGCCGGCAACCACTCTGTATAATAAGTTCCTGATTATTACTGGAATGCTATACGAATCCAACATTAATTATTTTCAGCAAGCAAAATGACTGGTAAACTCTGAGGAGTACCGACAGTACGAACAGAGATCTGTCAGCTTATCTCCCTTTGTTTGTTGAAAAAAGTGACATAGTCACTACTTTAATAAGTGACATAGTCACTACTTTAAAGCAATAGCGTAATGTCTTCAAAATGCGTTTAATTAAGCAATACCGTGTATTGCCAAATACACTATATATGCATTCATATATATATATATATATATATATATATATATATATATATATATATATATATATATATATATATATATATATCCTTATTATCCTTTCAATATATATATATATATATATATAGAAAGGATAATAAGGACGATTGATTATTCCTTCATTGCATTTATTGATGGGTGACGCGCTTTTCGCCACTGATCAGCTCAAGGTTCGATCTATATCGATCCTACCCGACTCAATAATCGGCAGCTCGACGGATCCTCTTAAAATGCTATTATCCTTTCAATATATTAAACTCTGTATAGCTCTACACCTCATCACGGAACCTAAACATCGAGTGCTCTCCCGGGTGAACCTGCAGTAACTCCTAGTTACACCCCCTGGATAAATATATATATATATATATATATATATATATATATATATATATATATACTAGCAGAGGTACACGGCGTTACTCGGGTATTAAATACCAGTTATGTATAATATTTATGTCAATACTTCAGTGTTGCTTCGAAGACTATACTTTTAGAAAATCATCGGCTTTTCCCAAAAGGCGGTTCCTGCCCCCAGGTGTCGCCTACTCAATATGTGCCAATTCTGAGAGTTCACATTCATCTGTAGAACAAATGTAGTCCATGTGTCAAGTTTTGTGAAAATCGGTGGCGAACTCCAGAAGTTATGACGTATTTTTGCATTGCACTGCAGTGCTTCAGTCGACTCCAAGGAAGTGGTTAAAAGGGGATTATCTGCCGGGTGGCCCTATAATCAATATCTGGAAAATGAAAGTGAACATGACCATCCGGAGTGCATAAGTAACCTATGTCTTAAGTTTGGTGAAAATACTGTTGAAATGCATAAGGTTTACACACACACACGCGCGCGCGCGCACGCACGTGTGTGTATGATTTGTGGGTGCGTATGTATAAGTACGTGTATGTTCGTCGGCGCATACGTATGTACTGGTCTAAATCTTCACTATTTACTATTACTATTTTAAGGCAAAGTTAAAATTCCCGTCGATGTTAAGTTTGCCTTTCATTCTTACGGAGTCGATAAAATAAATAAATTGCTGGCCTTGTGCCAAAAGTAGAAACAACTATTTTAATAATCTCTGTCATTTTCGTTTACAATTTTATTTAC
>OZ024742.1:85650541-85675541 GCA_964016885.1 Eledone cirrhosa
ATAGGTCAAGGAAACAACAACAGATGTACGAAAAAGTTTCATTGGTTTCACGCTTTATATCGAAAAGGGAAAGAAAGTTCGACGTGACGGATTTTAGCCCTTCTTTAAAATAATTAACATAGATACAGAATTACAAATGACAGATACTGAAAATGAAGTTAGTCGTAAAAAATTCGAAAATATAGAGTAAAAATGGCAAACCGTTAGGAGTCTTATATATATATTAAAAAAAGGTACTCATAAATAAATACACAAAATTACTTTAACATCAAATAATTTAAATGCAATTAAATTGAGTCTTAATGTATTTGTTTCCCGAAAAAAACTATTTTCCAATTTCATATTTTAATACATTAAAGAAAATTGATATCACACTAATATGTGTTCATTGATCTCCTAAATTTAGAATGTTTGTAATTTATGGATTTAGAACGTATGTATATATTAATAATAACTAATAGATTTTTACAACTATACAATTTCATTATTGTGGCGCACCTGATGGTGGTGGATTTCCAGTATCAATATAGTACCAGACACACTGCTTCAGGGAATAGTATTACGGCCATTTACTTTCTGAATTCAAAGCCATCGATGTTGCACTTCATCCCTACATATTCGATAACATAAAGTACCAGTAATGCACTGGGTCGATTAATCGATTTTCTCTTTTCAAAATTGTTGCTCTCGTGCAACAGAAACCATTAATTTGGATTACCTGATGCTCGCGTGTCACTATAGAACTCTGAAAACCTATTTAGCTTAACATATTCTTTGTAGAATATTTACGATACAAAATTTAAATTAATTCTCCTATAATTTACTTACGCAAACTTCACTGGAAAATCAATAACAGATAGTGTCTGAAGTATAAATGCTCATCTGTATTTACTTTTATATAAGAGTTGAAGCAAGAATCATGATAACAGTGGGAATTGACGCTGCCACTGAATCGAACCATGCAACTCTCGTATGATGTCGGGTTCGAAAGATGTAAGATCTATTGGTATCAACATTAGAATCATGCCGATATTTGTTTAACAAAACTGCACTACCGATGTGATGATGTAGTTTCAGTTCATTAACCAAAGTGTTCCTATCCGAAATCCATTAATAATCTACACAATTGCAATAAGCTAAAATAACCAATCTACCAACACATTTCTGTAGGTGTTTCTCGGTGGTATTGACGCCATAACATATATATTATCCCTCATTTAAACCATCAGAAGCTATTCAATAATGTTGTGAAGTGCTGAGGTTATGAACTTGTACTCAGTGTATTTGATTTTATACCGCCGTGGTTTCAGAAGTGATTTGTCAACAAACTCCATCTCGAGATGTCTATAGAATTGTAACGTGAAACGCCTAGAGACTACTTTGGCTGTCTGGTAGAGGAGATGCCATTCATCTAATATTAGTCGCCCCGGGACCCAGGACAGAAGCTCCATTAAGCGGGACAGCCATGGAAATACATGCCTCACGAAAGGAAACCACCACTAGTCACCGTCTATCGCCACTTTTTAAATAAAATAGATTGGTTCTATTCTTATTGTTCTCTTCATATTGCCCAACTGCGTATTGGAGTCGGATTACACAGTAAATACCAGTTTAACTAGGCCAGCCAAAGTTTTTTTCGAGGCGTTACACACTAATGCTATGTTCACATCATGCACCAGTGTTTATCAGTGTGACGTTCCAAATATTGTTTGATTTGCCTGAAGAAACCACCCCCTCTGCTCTTACCGAAACTTCGACAGCCACAAGTCTGAAGGCACCACCTCAGTGATGCTCACGTCCAGATCAACAGTGTTTCTCTTCAGATACAAGAGGATCTACTGCCATTCGAGATTCAAACGAATGCGAATTATAACTGACACTGGCACGCATGATCCCGGCTTACTAACAGATGGTTACAACACGTAGTCGTTGAAGATTTGTGTGAGGGCTTGTGGCTTAGAATGTTAGTCACATCGATGTCTAGCCTGTGTGCTGCGTTTGTAAAAGCAGCAACCACAGTGACACAATTTCGGGAAGTGGTTACTTACATTGATCTTTTTGAAGGACATGGGAAGTATCCTCTCCTTATCATTGGACCAATTTGGAACTATTCTAAGACTTCTTATTATATGTAACCTGATATTTCATGAGACGTCCTTCAGCTGGTAATCTGAAGAGTGTTACTTCGAAATCGTCGCCGTGTTTTGCTGCTCCGTGTACTGTACATAAAGCTTGTGAATAGTTGGCATATCATCACATTGTTTTGCTGTTGATATTTAGGTCAAATTGCTGACAAGGATGGAACTGGAAGTTTCTCCATTTATTCTGAATACATGGCATTATGCCATCGTAAAATTGTCAGATAATGTTTATAAATGTCTCGGAAGTGAAACATCTACATTATCCCCAACAGAACGTATTGACCTATATACACAAATGCCTTGATTACATATAACAATATGGCGTAAATTCTCTGTTGTTGGTCCTGCTATATTTTTTGTAGATTTAGTGCACTAAATATCATATTGTGCAATGCCTAGCGATCTGGCATTGTGTATATTATCATCAATACCCACACTTGAAACTCCTAGAAATGCATTCTGACAGATAATCTAACCATACCATTTCGATTTAAATCTTCTTCACAAAATCTATCGTTCATTCTCAACAATTCTTCTATCCCCGTATAAATTCATGCACGCAAACGCACACTCCGACTCTCACATTCTATATCTCACACGCATATACGTACATACATATATGCGTTGGGGTCGTACACATGTCAATTTTTATCTCCTAGAAAGCCAAAGCCCTGACGGAATATAACAGTTGGTTCAGTACCTTTGATAAGACAGAAATGTCCAATCATTTCTTTTTCTGCTAAATTCATGTACGTGGATAACTAATTATGACGGAAGAAGAGAATTATGTAAATTGCTCTAACCTAGGCATGGCGACATTCACGAAAATAAGTTTTTTCTAACGTAAATACCATTTTGTCTAGAATTGTCAGAAATTTAGTAGTAAAATGTATAGCTTTCACAATAAAGGCGTTCCTATTCAAACTAAATGCATTTTTATTTCTTCATTTCTCCTTCCAAAATAACATAACGTAGAAGGGATTTGTAAAAGTAAACAGTCGATAAATGTCTATGAAGATTATCATCTTTAGACTTTCGAGAAATGAATTCTCTTTAAGAAAAGATTGATGTATATTGATTATCCTGTTCCAATCCGAATAACATTGAGATTAAATTGCATGATTTAAACACATTATATCCCTGACTGATATATAAGATTACATACAGACGATGATTGACAAAATATTTTGGACTTTGAAAGAGGAAATACGAATTGTGGACTGCTACATATAACTATACGATAGCCGAAAAATAACGATCTCATGCGAAGTACCTGAAAGGATTATTTCTATTGAAATTCTGTCATATTCTCCACAATCTAAATCTGGAAACGTAGGGACAAATCTTTTCAGAAATAAAATAAAAACAATTACGAAGTTTATTCCTCCCGATATTATAATAAAGGCAAAGATGAATGTATACAATGGAAAGGTTGCTGTTCTGATATATATAGAGAAATAATATGACAAGTTAATTTCCTTTGAACGGGGAATATGGCATTTAGTAAACGTATAAATGAATATATTTTAACAGATGAGTAGATCTTTTGTTTATATATTCTATATCGACCATTATTGTGTATACAACGTGGGTTATCGTGCTATAGACTGAGTTTAATTCAGCGTTTCAAGTGCACTGTGTCAGCGTTTCAAATGCTACTTGTTTATAAAAGTACATATTTTGAGATGCAGAATTATGGGGTACAGTGTGTGAATGCTATTTGCTGCCTGTTCTCTACTCTTTTAAGTTAAGTAGCCTATTTATTCGACATTAGATATATCTGGAAATTTAACGTTGTTGGGTTTCAGGTTACATTATAAGGGACGTATGAAATGTTGGTACAGCACATTATTTTTGTCTGTTTGTGATATTATAAATATTTAGATTGAGTTAGAGAAAGAAAGTCCTTTATTGAATTTCAGTATCATTTGGACGTTTGCTAAATATGTCTCCTTATATGAATACGATTGTACATTTTACATAAGAAAGTGCAAGTAATGTAATTTACGACGGCAGTGTCCCACAAGGACACTTATTATCTTGATGAATTTAGCAGTTTTTAGGAGATGGACAATTTGCAGTTTTTATGTAGATGCTAATAACATTCCTGGAATAATTAAAATCAATCATATGTATTTCTGTTGGCCAAATCATCTGCATAAACTGAAAGAAAATATTCTCATTTAAATTCCGATATATGTAATTGAGACATGTGCATACAACATCACTTTTACAAAAGAAAAGAAAAAGGAAAAGCAGTATGTAAGCCTATATATAGTGTTAATAGTAAAGATTAAACGTTTTTGTTGGCATTTGGCGAGCGGATTTTCAGCATGGGCGTGGCGGGTCGGCGGCAGTGTTATTCTCTGAAAGTCATGGATATTTGACCTAGAAAATTGTTGACCTGCACTGGCTTTTAATACATACGGTTGTGATAATGAATTGTCATTGTTTTATGGGCTTTTTAGATAAGACTTGGCTTAATGTTCAATAGTGCCGTCAAATGTACATGGAAGGTTTAATAAAGTAATGAAAGATACTGGGATATAAGGTTTATATTTGTCTAAGTAGAATGATAGATGGATCGATCTTAGGCTACCGCGTTTGGTAGTAGGAGAATATATTTGCGATTTTATATCTACAGTTGAAGACAAGTTCGATCCTGCTATTTAATAGGTCGACCACTGTTGTTATGTACTATAACTCGATATTGCATTGGTTAAAAGCAATTGTACTTTGATAGTATGGATTGGCTTTTAATCTTTACTATGTACTCTATATACACGCTTACTTACTGACTTTCGTTTATGTCTACACTCTTTTCCATCTACTCGCCTACCGCTCTTACAAGTTCCTAACTAATATAAGTTGTCATTCTGTTTTCGTAATTTATTGTACCGAGAATTTAAAAAAAATATCACCGTATTTGAAATTGATTTTTCCCGGTAGATTATTAGGATTAGCAATTTCTTTCCAGAAGAGCTTCCTCACACTTTATTGAAACACATGTAACTGTTTGAAACAAATACGTGTGTATAGAGTATTGCAAATGTGTTTAAATCTGTATCTCTCTCTCTCTCTCTCTCTCTCTATATATATATATATATATATATATATATTATTCAAAATATTAATGAATTAAACATATTCTAATAATCAAAATATATATTGTATTATACATATTTCAAAGGTGCAATGGTGTTTAAGTACGTTTTCATCAGATAAAATATATATGATGTGATATGCGACATACCGCTACGGTTTTGATTACAATATATTACAATATATATATATTAGTAAAAAGGAAAAGGAAATGCTGACAAGTTTTTCCCAGTGAAAAATAGTTTAATTAGGAATAAATATAAATTAGTAATAAGTATTAGTTAGTATTCAGTTTTTACCGGTTGCGCATTTCTAATGCTTTTCAAAAATGATTTTCAGATAGAGCGTTCGTAATTTTTGCTCTCATCTGATCAGTTTGGGAAATTCTTCCTGTTTTATGTGAAAAAACTGGCTCCAGAGTTAAGATGTTGTTGGTAGTTGAATGTCACGTGATTAAGCACTATAAATTTCGCGCCAATTCGTGTTGCAAAAATTCTTGTAGTCAAAACAATTTTGATTGGTCGGTAGAAGTCACGTAAATGTTAAAATTGATTTTAGCGCGAACTGGATTCGCGCCAAATGTAGGTTTGTCGAAGAGTGCTCTTTTCCGCTTGATTGAGTTACCGTCATGTTGAGAAGTCACTGAAAAATAAGTCTATTAAGACAAATGTGCGTGTGTGAATTTGTGTTTGTGTGTATGTGTGTGTGTGTGTGTGTGTGTGTGTAGGAGAGTGGTTCATTGTTGTGATAATGGGAATGAATCGGCCAGTAGGATGTGTGTGTATGCGTGTGTGCGTGTGTTTGTGTGTGTGTGTGTGGGGAGGGTATTTTAACATGTTGAATCATATTTTTCAGCTCTTGTCTTATACGGAGAAGTGTGTGTGTGTGTGTGTGTATGTCTGTATGTATGTTAGTGTACGCGTGTGTGTGTGTATGTGTGAATTGACCAGTATTTTGGTTGTACTGGTAAAAAATGGCGTACATTATTCGATACTTTCACAACATTGAACCACTTTACTACACACGCACACACACACGCACACACACACAGACATACACACACACAATTGTCTCAATAGACTTATTTTTCAGTCACTTCTCAACATGTCTGCAATTCAATCAAGCGGAAAAAGACACTCTTCGACAAACCTACATTTGGCGCGAATCCAGTTCGCACTAAAATCAATTTTAATATTCACGTGACCTTTACCGACGAAAAATCACGGACGCTCTATCTGAAAATCATTTTTGAAAACATTAGAAATGTGCACCGGTAAAAACTGAATACTAACTAATACTTATTACTAATTTATACTTATTCCTAATTAAACTATTTTTCATTGGGAAACATTTGTCAGCATATTCTTTTCCTACTTACTAACATATCACAACTCATGTGTCACACCTCTATTTTATATATATATATATATATATATATATATATATATATATATATATGTGTGAGAAAATCCACAGACCCTCCATCTTAACTCACCTTTTGAAAAGCAGAAGAACTGCGAAACCGGTAAAGGAACCAAATAAATGTATATATTTAAAAAAAAATTAAGACTCCAGTTGCATTTTCGATTTCATCTCTTTTTCTTTATACTTTCACTCGTGTAGGACACCTCGGTTATTTTTCATTTTGTAAAAAAAACCTCACTTTCTAATATATATATATATATATTAGAATTGGCGCCGCTCTGATATAGCGATATACATATGAATATATAGCGATATACATATGAATATATATAGTGTATTTTGCAATACACCGTATGCTTAATTAAAAGCATTTCGAACACCTTACGCTATTGTTTTAGAGTAGTGACAGTCTCACTTACTTTTAATTTTCAGCAAACAGGGGAGATAAAGCTGACAGAGCTGTGTTTCGTACTGATTGGTACATATCAAAGCCAAGTTCTCCACCTGTTTGCTGAAAATCATGAATGTTTGATTCTTATAGAATTTCTAGTAACAATCAGGAACTGATTATACAGAGCGGTTGCCGGTCAAGCAGAAATTGAACATTAGAATTGACGCTCTGAAAATTTTGTTTGCTGAAAATTAAACAGTGTATTGCAAAATGCACTATATATACATTTATATATATATATAAACAGACCAGCGAAACTGTACATTAAGGACTTTGAAGAAAAGATAGGTATATATCTATGTCTCTTATTTTTTAATTGGATATATAGCTCTGATATCGAGTTCATTTAATTATTTTGATCATCAAGTCTCTCTTGATCATCGAGGAAAACTGGTTAAGGTTAATACCACACGCACCCACATACCTACGAATATATATATATATATATATTTATTGTAACCATCGTTTGAAAACGACTTTTTCTTTTTTTAAATGCATGTAATGTTACCTTTTTACACCACCGTTTGCAAATTTCTGTTGATATGTTTATACACAAGATATGGCTTTCTATAATAATAGTACTAAACTCTGTTTTCTGGACCCCTTTAGAAATAACCTGCTACTATAATAGCCCCAATAACTTGTCTGTAACTCTGTACCACTTTGACCCCTTTAACTAAATTTTGTCCAAACAACACCACTAGAAGAATTTACTGCCCCCGCCAACCCTAACACGCCTCATTAAGCTAACTGCTGCCAAAACATTCTCTCCTTACAATCTCTACTAGTCTGACAGCATTAAATCCTAGGACTCCCTCCCCCTTACTCACTTCCCTCTCCCCTTCTCTTCCTACCTCCTTCTTTCTCTTTTATCTAGTGTATAAAATATTTTCATATCATTCCTATACAAAGGTCTGACGACATGGTGTGTTTGCTTGCAGTGTACATTCGGTTTATGATAATATTTTTATATTATTCAAATAGCGAGGTATAGGTAACCCATACACTATAGAAACAATTGTTACCTAATACATTCTTTATACCCGCATTTCCGTTTCATAAACTTCTTCTCCATATTTATATATATAAATATACATGTGTGTATCTCATTTTAGAGAGTCGGACACCATGGTTTGAAGCATAGAGTTACCTCCCTTTATGATCTGAGTTCAAATCCCGCCGAGGTTAACTTTGCCTTTCATCCTTACGGGGTCGATAAAATAGAGTACCAGTAATGTACTGGATAATTTGCTGGCCTAGTGCCTAAAAATAGAAACAATTATTATATTGTCTCAAACTCTCTTAAGTTTGAGTTAGCCCGTAATTGTAGTAACTGATATCTTAAGCAAACACTATAATCGCTTTTCGTTCACCTTACTACCCGCCTGTGAGATCGGTATCATGCATCAATTTCTTCCCTCCGCCTTCTCAGATATTTTTAACTTGCTATAAGTGAATCCGTCTTATTTCTTGACCGATGCATCACGTGTTAATTCATCCTCCACCTATTAATATTCTCTCAATTGCTACAAATGTGTCTGGAAAACGTTCCTTCCCTTAAGTGTTACTTTGGAAGCTGACATGCTTCAAAATAATATTGCACATATAATGTGCAAAGGTTGCAAACGGATCAACGAACCAGTACCGTCGGGACTTTGAAGAAAAGATGGGTATATATCTATGCCTATTATTTCTTCTTATTCTAGAATGTGATATATATATGGGTGTTATTTTAAATATATTATATATATATATTATATATATATATATATATATGAATATATATATATATATATATATATGTGTGTGTATATATATATATATATATATATATACATATATATATATATATATATATATATATATATATATATATATATATATATATATATATATATATACATATATATATATATATATATATATATATATATATATATATATATATATATATATATATATATATATATATAAATCAGGAAAGAAGGTTGACATGGTTTGCTATACAAAAAAGGTTTTTAATCTCATAGCTGACAATTGTTTCTCTGAACTGGTAGGTCTAGAGATCGCTATTCGCTTATTTTCACGTTACTCGATCGCCAATACAACATTATAACCACTCAGTTCTTCGGAGCATGCGAGAATGAAGAGAATACACAGGCAAGAAAAGGATATACAGGCTACTATATGAAGTTGTAATGGCATTCAGTTAGAACAATAACAACAATTACAACAATGCTATTAATAAATTATTTGAGGAGACCCTGACATTACCTAGGTGGGGGGTATAGTGTATCTAAGATTTCGGCGTGTAAAACTAGCTGTCATGAGGCAAAAGTAAAAGTTTGGCATGTACAGAGTATCGAAGTGTGTATCAATTTTAAATTATAAAGATAAGCCAGTGTTTACAGTCTTTCTTTTCATCTTCAATAACGAGCTGGACCTTATGGACATGATAAGTGAAACTAAATTAAAAAAAGGAACAAATCACAACAAATTGCAAAATGACTTATATACACTACTAAAAAAACTAAAAGACACTAACGGTATCATAGTAAAAGCAGACAAAACATCAAACGTATAATCTATGGACATTAACACTTTATTCAGCGTGAACTACATAAAAAATATAAAAAACAAATGAATCTACACTCACCAGCATTAACGTGGAGGGCATTAAGATAGTTAATAAACTCGGAATTCCAGATAGGACCGAACCGCTAACCCCGTGCAACCCAACATTTAACCTGAAGGATCACAAAAATAACTTTGAAACTAACCCCACCATTAGATTAATATGCCCATCCCAGTTAGACATAGGTAAAATTAGCAATAACATTCTAGATAGGGTAATCGCACAAATATAGGGTAAACTAGAAATCAATTTATGGGGTAACACTAACGAGGCAATTAAATGGTTCAATAAAATACAAAATAGGGAGACGTGTAACTTCATACAATTTGATATAGACGACTACTATGCATCCATATCCCCAGCTACCCTAGATAAGGCGCTTATATTTGCCCAAAATAACTCTGATCTTACCCATGATGAAATTGAAATAATAATAGCGGCTAGAAGGACTATCATAAAATTTGAAAATAGCTACTGGGTAAGAACGGATAGAATAAATAGCTTCGATATAACAATGGGATCAAATGATTCTGCGCAAATCACATATATCGTGGGGCTATTCATAGCACACAACCTACATAAGGAATTCAGTAACCTCCAAGGAGGAATTTATAGGGACGACACGTTACTTATAGCTAGGAACCTAAACAACCAGAGCATGGAAAGACTAAGAAAAAATATTAGAATATTCTTCAAAAAACTTGGCCTAAGTATTACCTACGAACTGAACTATAAAAAGGTAAATTTTCTAGATGTGACTCTAAATCTAAATACTGGATTAATAGAACCTTTCCACAAAAATAATGAAAATCTTGCCTACATTAGTTACAACTCAAACCACCCCAACTGCATAATTAGATCCATAGCACGTAGTATATCCCTCCGAATATCCCGCTTATCCTCAAACCTAGAAATCTTTAACGAGCATGCTGACTATTATAATGCAGCATTACGTAGGGCCGGTCAGAAAGATAAACTGCAGTATATAGTGAATAAAGACAACGTAAACAATCCTAGTAAATACTACTCCAACCGCTCACATAATAATAGAAATAACTTGACTAGACATAGGGTTAGACACGTAACACCTGGAGTAAACGGCCAAAACACTAATAACGTAAACCCAAGAAACAATAGAAGAAACAGACAAAGAAAATACCTATGGTTCAACCCAATATTCAACTCTTCTATAAAAAGTAGACTGCCCTCTACATTATTTAAACTAATAGATAAACACTTCCCTATCTCGCATAGATATCATAAAATACTCAATAGATCTACTATAAAACTCTCATACTCAACAGCAGCAAACATAGAATCACACATACGCAAGATCAACCACAGAAATATCTCTCGTAAATCAACTGCACCTATACATAACGTAGCACCAAATTATAAGCACAAACACATCACAACATCACAACTACAAGCGCATACAAACGCGCAGCAGCAAAACCCCATTGGGCATATATCACAACCAACTTATAACAGAGTACTAAACAGGAATGTAAAAGCTGCACAAAATAGCGCCTCAAACTGTAACTGTCACCTACCAGATAGGTGCCCATTGGCGAACAGATGTCTCGATTCGAGCCTAGTGTACATGTGCACGGTCATCTCGGGTAACTCCACCTGGAATTACATAGGATCCACCGCGGGTTCTTTTAAAAAAAGATGGTATGTGCACAGGCACTCAATGAAAAACCTTGCACTTATGGGTTCCACAACCCTCGCCAAAAAAATATGGGACCTGAAGGACAGCAGCACTAACTACAGTATTAACTGGTCGAAGTTGTCGGCTGCTAAAACCTATAGTACAGGTATGTCCCACTGCGGGCTATGTGATCTTGAGCTATTGTATATCCTCAAAAATGTAAAAAGGCTACTTAACAATAAGTTAGAAAGATCTATCTTCTGCAGACTTAGAATTGCCACTAAATTCATAAGATTCAAACCTCCGTGAATCGAACCAACACAACATAGCTTTAAATTAGGATACCTACTACCCACAGAAATATTTTCATTAAGTATACTCTAGCCTTCACAAGTCTATACCACACAAATGTCTGTAAGTACCTCATCAACCCACAAACTTATTCCTTCTCAGCTGCTGCCTTCATTTGATCCTAAATCCTAGTTGTTCTCAAATCACTACTACAATGTAACTTTACCTTCCTTTTGCCATAATTACAATTAGCACGCTTATCTCTTTGCATGTATGTATATTTTTGTACGAGTGTATATTGATGTGTATGTATGTGTCTATGTACACATGCATGTGTATATATATATATATATATATATATATGTTTATGTGTGTGTGTGTGTGTGTGTGTGTGTGTGTGTGTGTGTGTGTGTGTGTGTGTGTGTGTGTGTATAAATATATGCGTATATTACCTCCTTAACCTCTGTATTAACTCAACAACTAATTAGCTTTGACAGTGTTGTCCCACTCATGTATGTTATTGAAGATGAAAAGAAAGACTGTAAACACTGGCTTATCTTTATAATTTAAAATTGATACACACTTCGATACTCTGTACATGCCAAACTTTTACTTTTGCCTCATGACAGCTAGTTTTACACGCCGAAATCTTAGATACACTAACCCCCCCCCCCACACACACACCTAAGTAATGCCAGGGTCTCCTCAAATAATTTATTAATAGCATTGTTGTAATTGTTGTTATTGTTCTAACTGAATGCCATTACTACTTCATATAGTAGCCTGTATATTCTTTTCTTGCCTGTGTATTCTCTTCATTCTCGCATGCTCCGAAGAACTCACTAGTTATAATTTTGTATTGGCGATCGAGTAACGTGAAAATAAGCGAATAGCGATCTCTAGACCTACCAGTTCAGAGAACCAATTGTCAGCTATGAGATTAAAAAGCTTTTTTGTATAGCAAACCATGTCAACGTAATTTCCTGATTTATTGTTAATCCAAGTGTTTACAACATAGGAATTACAGCATACCCGCAGCATCACTATGAAAACGCCTTGTTGAGTCAAACCAAGCCAAGCGTTGATATCATCGACTACCTGGTACCTGGAATACCATAACTGGACTATACCTAAGTGGACTGCATTTAACTATTATTTGTTACCCCGTATATATATATATATATATATATACATATACATATATATATATATATATATATATATATATATATATATATACATATACATATATATATATATATATATATATATATATATATATATATATATATATGTATATGTATATATATATATATATATATATATATATATATATATATATATATATATATATATATATATATATATGAATATATATATATGTGTGCGTGTGAGTATGTGTGTGTGTGTCTGTATCTGTGTCTGTACCTGTGTCTGTGTGTCCCCCTGTGTATGTATGTATGCAAATAATATATACATGATTGCGCGTGTTTATCATTAATTATTCAAATGTTTGAATACATAAAATCTAATCGTATGTGATTTTTTGTTTATCTCTGTGTATGTTTGTGAATATGTGTTGGGATGTAAAATATATTCGCGGAAAGATTAGATCCATGCCCATAGTATATCTAACATAAAGGTTAGATATGTGCTGAACATGATACATTCGTAAATGCATATCTTTTATATTGTGCATAATAACACACTGATTAATTCTCTAAATTACATTAGTCCGTTTCTTTTTAATAGAATATTTGTGCATAAATAATTATGCCAATACACATGGTCTATATATACAGTAGTCTTCTTCCTCATATTGATTTTATTCTTTGTCTGAAGCTTCAAATCTAAATTTGAATCCCTACGATTGCCTGATATCAAAGAACTGTGTGCCATTTTACTGCCGATATTCTATGACTTCTAATTAGAAATTCTCTTTGAAATGTCAATTTTTTCCCCCTTTGCGAGTATATGCACATTATTTCATTTCCTCCCTTGGTGATTTTCTAAGCTAGACGTATTTGTTCCATACTTAAATCTTTAAAGACTTTCCTGCGGTTATGTATATTGAAGTTATTTCTCTAAACAGAGATAAACTCAATTAAAGCAAAGCATTTATTGTGTTAAGTATTGATTACACATATCCTGACTTGTGAATATTTCGATTATATAGCGGTTATATATCCATAAATCTTATAAAGCAATTTTTTCCTAAACTGAAATGCCATGTGTATTCTAACTTCATTATATAGAAATGATGTCATATATTTATATATTTACAAAAATTAAGGACTACAAAAAACAAGAATAGGTGTTGAATTGCAATGAATATATTTTCTTCTTTTATTTACAATCAGCACTGGTGAATATTATATACATTTAAACCGAAATAGAAAAAAGGAGCTCAACGTTAATCTAAGATATTTAGTGATTGCATAACTCTGAAATGCAATCTTGAACTATCTTCTTTTACTGCCTCGTACTTCGTTGCTTCACTACATAATATTTATTCGTGTAACTATATTAATATTCATGAAATGATGCGCATTTAATTTAGTGATTCAACTATTAAACATAAGCGTCACTGTATCTGACATTAACTTAACTTATTTTAGAGAAGGAATCAGTTGTAGATATTGAAGTGTTGATTAGCAAAACAAAACAAAACACAACAACAATTGAGTCACATAGGAGTTGTTTTTGTACACATAACATCGAACCAACAGTAAAGTAAAGTAACATTAACCGATATATATATATAGGTTGAAGGCCTATCAACAGTTCTTGAAGATTTGGTTCCACACTGTTATATTTTGTTTCAGCAGAGAACGGTTTTGCATTGCATCTTTCAGAGATTTTGTCCGCATTGCAGCGCTAGTTTGGGAGCTTATAGCGACACTTATCGCTCTCTTCCACTAGACCTTTGCCGCACTTGGTACGAGTCTGGTTTTTCTTCCGGCTGGAGCTTGAGTATGTTGTAACTAACCATTATATAGGTCCGTGACCCAGCCCGCCACTAATAAGCCATTCTATAAAATAACAACTAGATGAAGACAGGGTTTACTCGGAACAATCCCGTGGGTCCCAATGGGAATACGAATGAAGCGTCCTTTAGGCGTCTCTTCAAGTAAGGCGCACAAAACCATGCATAAATACACATGGTATAAGAAGAAACGAAGGAGGACAGAGAAAATGATTCATTTTGTTATTGTCACAGATAACATCGATTAGGATAGGAACATGGCTGTCTACTGATAAACATTTAATTATTTGTTACCCGAGAATAACTAAAGCAATGAAGTACAAAACTTGCAGGTCCAGCTTGTCCTACAAAATAAAGAGGGATGCGCTTGTAGGTAACAAAGTTAGGAAGAGGTTTGAGGATACTATTGCAAATTCAGACAACAACCTGATGAAACGATCGCAGACTGCTTTTCTCAGCATGTTCTGCTTTAGCTTTAATAAGCTGCGGACGAAAACGGTTTGGTGTGGTGGCAGGTTCACTTGTTAGTTCAATAAAGAGTTCAAAGATGTCATCCAAGCAAAGAAGGAGGCTTACAAATATATGTGTGTATATAGGTGCTACGTCTTCCACGTGTGGTACATCAGACGCGAAAACATCGCAGTAGATAAAGTACATGTCCAAATAGTATGACATGTGATGACTTTGGGTTTAAACTGGAATCAGACCGCATTTAAAATATAAAGTAATCTGGCAGATTTTAGGGTGCCTTCCTATGAAGAAGTTCTCTTCCTCGACTGCCATCACAAAAATGTCAGGTTTTCTCATTTCTTCGAAAAGGTGCATCATCAGGTGCTGGCGAGAAGGCTTTGCTGACCACTTATACCCGTTCGTAACAGCATAAGCTGGTGTGCACGAGGTGTAATTTGAAACACTGCCTAACTTCTTGGATGCTTAGATCACAGGAGCAAGTACAGAGTTTAAATGTAGCAACGGGGCTTAGGTGTGTGGGTGTCAAATTCTTTCCGAGATGTTAAGAAAATTAAATAGATAAGGTAGTGTCTCGCTCCATCGTGTGCAATGGGTGACTGGTAACATTCGAAAGGCACATACGCAGTGAGATTTGGATGTATTAATGCCAACGTTCAAAATGAAAGCAACGGAGGTTGCAACACATATAGAAGGCTCTTCTTGTTAATCATCCCCAACAAAGTATATGCTAAGTGGTTGGTAAATAGGTACAGGGGTTGCAGACTCAAAGCGATCTTCGTCTGAGTAGTGTTAAGCTTATATTACGTCTCGAAGAAACATATTACCTTCTTTGCAGGTGATTTGTTGTAGAAGGTTTTGTATGACTATAGGATCGATGAACAGTTTCTAGTTGCCCTGATGTTTACAATGAATTGGTGCTAAGGGTAATAAATTAAATGCGAGCAAGCGTCCAACTACATGAAGGGTGCGTTTTCTTACATCTCGTGTCGTATTCTTCATCCATAGCTTTGATATGCGCAGCCAGATGGGAAGTAGTGTCTAGACTAATGGGCGTAGAGTCAGTCGGTGGCTGCAATTTAATCTTCAACATGCACTTGACAGCTTTGCTGTCTGGTGTTGCATGGCAGTAAGTAAACATCAGTGTTTCGAAGACTGTTTTCTAAAGGAAGTCTGCGTGAGTGCCACTGAATCAGGTGGAGACATCCAAGTATCTGACAAACTAAATAGTACGATCGTGTACCGACTTTAAGAGCAAATATTATTTCCATCATCATGTACATTAAATCTATTTTTACAAATAGTTCTGAGATTTTATAAATTACACAGTTTAGATTATATTTAATTCATTTTTTCAGTATGTCATTTACATTATAATACGTTAGTCGCCTCTCTAGGTCGTTTCTTTTATTGCTGCTTCTAATATTTATTGCAGCATATGGAATTACTTTCTCTTCCAATAATTTTAATACTACGTGCTCTGCCTTCGTGATAGGCCAAACATAATGAAAGGCTCGTGTGCAAAACAATCAACATTCCTAAATCATGTTCGAATATTCCATAATTCATTTTTATATTTATAATATATTTGCACTAGCCATTGTATTCCCAATGTTGCATAAATGCGCCTAATTGTGTACAATTGGTTTAGTTTATTTAAATGCTAATGTTTGCTTTAACTGTGACTTATTGTAATATGAAACTGTCTTTCAAACTTTTAATTATCTATTCCTTTCGCTGCTAAATGTAGAGGCCTCCTGAATATGTATCAATATTAGAGACTGCTATGTCTTGCATTAAGGTATTTCTAAATAGCAGAACCTATAGCATTTGGTAGTGTAATTGTTTCAGTTTTATTCCTTTTAACCTAGAAAAAATACTACATAATGCTTTAGTTCACAATGTTTCCACAATTTCTTCAGGAACGCTTTATGCATCGGATTTGCATGTGTTACTGTGATGAGTATCTGCAAATTACGATTTTAGTAATTAACTTTTTGTTAGTTTGGCTCTAAGCCCGAATTATCTATCACCAAATCTATCTGTCACTGCAACACTCTTCCTCCAACTTACACACGTACATTCGGGCTTCAACAGTTTACCGAAATGCATGTAACGCTGATATGATTCACATTGATTTAAGTATTTATTAATTCTCAGGCTACAGAGAATATTATATAAAGTTTGTTAATCCAAGAATAGTTGTTAATTGTATTGAAGTGGGCACAATTGCTGTACTTCATTGGAAATGAAGTAACGTATAGCTCTGATCTGAGTTGATGGTAAAAAGATTTATTAATAAATAAGACTGTTCTATTATGTAACTTCTGTTGTCAAATTGAAATTAATTACTGTAAGTTCTTCTTCGTTTTACGCAGGCATTTTCTTTCCCGTAGTCTTTGTATTAACTAGTTTATATCAATATATATAACTTGTTAATGTACTGACAAGAAACGTGTGGAATTTGTAATTGTTACTGTTTGATATCTACAAAAACTAATGTTATATATTTACAAAAGCAATCATTGCTTTTGATAACAGCTGGTGATCTGCATGTAGGTAAATATTTTCCTTATCTGATATTTTGTACCTAACCTTACATAGATCGATAACGAAGTATGGTTACGATGTATTATCATCACCTAGAAACGATTGCAAAATCAGTGAAGTATATTTCTAATGACTTGAATTTTTATTTCATTGTTTCATCTTATATATATATATATATATATATATATATATATATATATATGTGTGTGTGTGTGTGTGTGTGTGTCTGTGTGTGTGTGTGTGTGTATATATATATATATATATTACTAATAATAAATGTGAAGACTAAAATCCGAACAGGGCACGATAAGGATAAATATATATCAAATATATAAGAACCCTAGAGCAAATATTTAAATATTTAACAGATTAAAGTTTAAGCAAAGAAATACTGCTTTCACCCTTGAGGGGATCTTCTGAAACTAAAATATATCAATCTGTGAACGCAGAAGTAAATATTTCGAAAAACGTTGCAACCACATGAAAAAAGAAGACGGGACTTTGCTTCGTGAAGACGTTCCCTGGCAAGGAAGGGAAAAAAGTGAAGATAATACTTCGTTATGTGGAGCGAGGAGGACAAATACACGCAAAGACAAAAACAAGTTTATTGTATAAATTGTGTCATTAGACTAATATTCTATTTAGGAAACCGAATGACTCTCGGATTCAGAGTTAAGTATAATGTAAATAAATTCGTAGGACAAAAATGATAGAGGTTATTAAAATCATAAAAGTAATAATAATTAAATATATACATATACACGTACATACGCCAAAACACCCGCCATTCATGAATATACATATAAACACTAGGATCTCCCAGTGTTACCTGTATTGGATGTGATTGTCTTTTAGACTCCAGATATAAGCTGAAAGGGATGTCATGTTCCTTCTTAATGTGTTAAGAAAAGAATCGGGGTGCAGTAAATACGATGTTTGAATCTATTGGCGGTTAACCCTATGTAGGCCCTACTAGACGTGGGTGTGTCGACCTTACATTTGTAGACAATATTATTGGAGAGGCATTTTCTGGACAGAGAGCAGTCAACTCGATTACAATAATTGCAGTTAGTACTAGCTACATGGGTTCACGTGTTACTACGGCTAGGTAATTTAGCTAATTTTGAAGCAATGATGTTATGTTCAAAGTTTGGAGTTGTGGAGTAAGATATGTTAACGGTATTTCTATTAAAAAATGTATTATATTTATGTGCAGAGGGGAAATGCTTCTTGATAAGGGAGAGAAAGATCTTAGCTAATGATGTGGCCACCTCCATATTAAATGGTGGATTATACCATATAATGCGTCTGGATCACTTTTCCTAGGTTTATCTCATACTTAGTATATGCTACTTATCGACAAATCCACTCCGAGCCAGAACTTGGATGTAATATGTGGAACGGTTGGTGAAAATATTCTCGTTTGTAAATATCATGGAAAGCCTCAAAGAAACGTTTCTTACCAGATTCTTAGTTATGCTTGCAGGATGGTTTGAATACATACTTATGTAATTAAGCGTATCATTCGGCTTTCTATACGGGTAGTGCAAGCCTTTCGACAAATTGAGGGTAGCGTAGAGGTAGCTTACGACCGAAAGGTTAGCCTCAACTTGTATGGAGAGGTTGAAGCCTTTAAAGAAGGGTGTGAGTTCTGTTTTAAACCTGTCGCAAGTGCGGGCACCGCTCTTTGTCATGCTCAAACGACAGTCATTGCGGTACAAACCACGGCCCACATTAGGGAATTTTTCCTTGATAGAGAAAAGAAGGAAAAGGCCGATAATTTCTGTAACCTCCGCCGAATGACTTGCACCCATACTCACGTCGAATGGGGTACTATTAGATTTTTTTATCCAAATAGAGTCGTTAAAATTAATCTTCGACTTACGGGCATTGAGGATTACATCAACTTCGAAATCCTTAACCACCGGAATCAGAAGTGTTAAAGTGATGGAGGAGTAGTAGTTATTGATGTCGAATTGGATAAAACGGCAACGTTCCCTGTTGCATATGCCATTGAACCAATCAATCACCGCGAAATAATTATTCCACAGTGCAAGAGGGGCTAAGTTTCTAATTTCAGGTATAATTCTATGTAAAATGCTTTTACTAAATCTACCTAAATCAGACTTCGTAGAGTTAATTAGCCGAATAGATGGGTCGTTAGCGAAATTAGGTTTGTGATCCTCTGGGTAAAGTGGCGAGAAATAGGATCTAGAGTTTCAGTCAGGTTCTGGATGTTGAGTTCTGAAGAGATGTTAAACCCAGCATCGTTGATGTCATTAATGACACTCCGATCGGTTTTCCGGTAATCTTTAGTTACAGCATTATATAGCAGTTGATGGGAAGTACTGCGCTCCACTTGATATAAATTACCAGTTTTGTCGGAGTGAACGTGTACGGCATTAGAATCCTTAATAGAACGAATTCTATTCTTCAGGTCCTGTTGGAAGGAATTTCTCACGTTCCGCAATTTGATACTCCGTCTGAATTCCAAGATATCGTTATCGAGGTGTTACTCGGAGGGTTAGTATAAGTTTTAAACCCCAATTTATCCTGTTTATTGTCCATTTTTTCCTGGTTATCGAAATAAAAGGCGAATCCTTTTTTGTATGAGCAGTTTTAAATATGTCTTCCTAATAGGTACGGAAAGTTCTTTGTAGGTGTTTTTTTATGCATGTTGAATATAGGTCGGTAGAGTGCTCAACCGAGGGAGCAAAAAGTAATAATAATAAATGTGAAGACTAAAATCCCAAGAGGGCTCGATAAGGATAAATATATATCAAATATATAAGAACCCTAGGGAACGTCTTCACGAACCAATGTATCGTATTCCTGTTTTCCTTCGGCTGCAAAGCTTTTCGAAATATTTATTTCTGCGTTCACAGATTGATTTTTTTCGTTTCAGAAGATCCCGTTAATGGTCGATTCTTTGCTTAAACTTTGATCTGTTATTTAAATATATATTTATATATACAATATATTAACAAATGGAAACTATATTTATAAAACCATATTTATTTCATTATGCATATTTCAAGGGCCACCAGAGAAATATGTATAATGAAATAAATATGGTTTTATAAATATAGTTTCCATTTGTTAATATATTGTATATTTACTCCAATAATTTGTTGAGTGCTTTATATCAGTTATAAACATATTTTGCTTGTTGTATCCCAACAAATTAAATATAACCTCTACATATATATATATATATATATATATATATATATATATATATATATATATATAGAGAGAGAGAGAGAGAGAGAAAAAAAGCGGTGGGGGGAGTGACAGAGAGGTGGTGGTAGTAGTAGTAGTAGTAGTAGTAGTAGTAGTAGTAGTAGTGGTGGTGGTGGTGGTGGTGGTGATAGTGGTGGTAGTAGCTGCAGTAGTAATAGCTGTAGTACTTGTGTCTTTTCGCAGAACAAAGGTGTTTTTTTTATGTAGAGGATGTTTTCTGTATATATGTGTGTGTATCAAAATCGTCTGAAAGAACTGATCAAGAGTTCAGTTGGGGTGGCGTAGAGGGAAAAAAGTAAGCTTGGTACAATTGCTTTAGGGCTTTAGGGGGAGAGATATATAGGATTGTCAAAGGTATGGATTGATTATTTTCTGCTTTTCAAAGTGGGTTTGTGTCATCGGGTGTCGTGGGCCCTATAGCCTTTGTCTAATAAATGATCCTTCTGAATTGTTTTGTCATGGGTATTACTATATCTAATGCATTTTCCCTGTTATTGTGAGATCTTTTATAGACGTTTAGGACGTACTTAGTTTCGATTTGTTAATGGTCCTGGCTGTAATTGTTGTTCCTTTGTGTGGGTTGGATCTAGGATTTTGGAACAGGCTCTGTGTGTGTTGAGATCTATGGTTTTGGAAAACGGTTATGTGTGGGTCGTGATCTATGGGTAGAGCCATGTCTTTTGGAAGGTGGCACATGGGTTTTTATCGTAGGGTTATAGTTTATTCGATAGATTCTGAGATTATCGTCTAAATATTTCTGGGTGCATAATTGAAATTTTGTTACTTTTTTAGTTGTTTTTTGTGAATGTGGTGTGTGAATTTTAGCTTGTTTTAAAATAGATTACCTGCATGGTGTTCGTTTCGGAATTCAATTTCGTAGTTGTTGCACCAGGTGGTGATTCAAAAATTTAATTAACAACATCAATATTCATATTCAATTCGCAATAGAATACAGTTAAGACCAAAACCCATTTCTGGACATCTCAGTCATACACAAAGTCACAAATATTGAAACTGACACAAGCTAGAAACCGACAAATTCCAAACAATACCTGCTATTCACTTCCATCCATCCAATCACACGAAGGTGACCATCCATTTTAATCTTGCTAAAATAATTTGCACTATTATCTCCAGTTATGAAACATAGAATAAAAGACTCCAAGAATTAAAGGAAATTCTGCTCGACATACAGTAACCACCGTTATTAATAGATAATCGAAAAGAAAGGGCTAAAGCAGTAGAAGTGATAAGGGTGTTATGTGAGTGTGTATGTGTGTGTGAATATCCTATCATATATTTCAACACACAGTCCAAGAAATATGGAAGCATACAACATCATTCACAAGAATATCCCACTATTAAAACAAGACCAATTAATGGAAAAAAAAAAGCATTTGAAAGACACAAAATAATTAAAAGCAAAAGAAAACCTAAATCACTAAGATTATTATGCACCAATGCCAAATTACCCACCACAAAACGAAAACCAACGGTAAAAAAAATGTGGTCGCTCTAAATGCGTAACTTGCACTCACCTCATTGAAAGCAAAATTTCAATCAGGTCAACATTTTGTTGTAAAATATCATTTCACTTGTTCATCAAAAAATTTACTTTATACCGTTAAATATAAAGGATCTAATGGAGATCATACAGGGTAAATTAAACATACCCTAAGAAACAGAATGACAATTCATCGACAACAATTACGAAACCCTACCACGAGATAGATATCTACTCAGTGAACATCTAGACATATGTGCAAAAAATAAGACACCAACATTCCAAATCTTCCCACTTTATCTTTGCACTGACCAGTCGACAAACCAGATACGAGTAAATGATGAAAATATGTTTATTCAGAAATATAGACCAGCATTAAATATAATTTAATGTACGTTAATATGTTAACACCATAAGATGCTAACCATCCACACACACACACATACACACACATACACACATATACCCCCTCCCCCAGACATACACATAACACCGTCTCCATATTCCAAAAACGAAAGATCACATCTAAATATACTTTAACATACGTTAACGTTTTAACACCTTAGCTTGCTAAACATACCCATCACACACACATACACACTCACATAACACCCTTATCGCTTTCTACTATTGGAATCATTTTTATTGCTATTATCAATACGAAAAATTGCTTTGCTACACACGCGCATGCACACAAATAAAAAAAAACACATTTCTCTTTTCTACCCCGCTACCAACATAGCCGCCGGCACCACTATCCTCAAGACATAGTATGTCAGCAATACATCAGCCATATTCACTGAACCAGAACTATTTCTCCCCCTCCTATTTCTTAACCATTGTATCTTGCTTGGCACTAAACTTTCTATGACAAACCATCCTTTTCTGGCACCTAAATTATATAGCCAATCATGTGACTGTGTTCAAAAAAGAACCTTCAAACACAAACTGGCGCGAAATTGGATGTACTTATTCACATGATAGCCATCAACCAACCAAATTACAGATTAAACAAATTTTGAGCACCATGTTTTAAGGCGAATAAAATAAGAACTTGGAACACGAACTGGCGTGAAATGTATTGTACTTATTTAGGTGATAGTCATCAACCAACCAAATAAGTTTTAAAAAATACCCAGCAATTCGAGTCACTCTATCCCATGAATCAGAAAGAACTGGTTTTAAGTTTTTAAGCTTTTACCGGTTGCGCATTTCTAAATGCTTTTCAAAAATAATTTTGAGATAGAGTGTCCGTGCTGTTTGCTCTGATCTGATTAGTTTTGGGAATTCTACCTGTTTTTATGTTAAAAAAGTGGCTCCAGCGTTACTTTGGTGTTGCAAAATTTCTTGTGGTCAAAACAATTTTGATTGGTCGGTAGAGGTCGTGTGAGTATAAAAAATTGATTTTGCGCCAAGACTGTTTTTATGTTAAAAAAGTGGCTCCAGCAACACTTCTTGTGGTCAAAACAATTTTGATTGGTCGGTAGAGGTCATGTGAATAAAAAATTGGTTTTGCGCCAAGATTGAGAAATGACTCTTTCACAACAAATATGTGTGTGTGTGTGTGTGTGTGTGTGTGTGTGTGTGTGTGTGTGTGTGTGTGTGTGTGTGTGTGTGTGTGTGTGTGTGTGTGTGTGTATAGCAGAGTAATTCGTGGTGGCAGGGACGGTCAGTAAGAATGTGTCTGAAAGCAATGGGGGGTATTTTAGCATGTCAAAAGATATTTTTCAGCTTTTGTCTTATACGGAGAAGTGCGTGTGTGTGTGTGTGTGTGTGTATAAGAGTCTCTTTGTATGTTGATGTACGCGTGTGTATGTGTGTGTGTGTGTATATATGTATGTGTGTGTGTGTGTATGTGTGTGTGTGTGTATGTGTGTGTGTGGGTGGGTGGACCAGTATTTTTTGCCCCCTGGTAAAATGGTTTACATTATTCGATTTTTTCAGTAAAATCGGTTCTCTTAATAGAACTATAACAAAAAATAGAAACAAACATATACTACAAGCCCACAGACTCCAAGCAATATCTCCCCTTCAACTCTTGCCACCCTAGACACGTTAAAATTAATATTCCCTACAACCTAGTCTCCAATAAAAACATCTGCTACTTATGGCTACAAGAACTAAAGGACACACTCATAGGCAGGGACTACCCTGCATCACTAATTGACAATGGAATCCAACGTGCCCTAAAACTCAGTACTCAGGACCTTAGACACCCTAAAGTAAATCAACCAAAACTAAAAGCTCTTCCATACATCTCCACACACAAACCCCTCAACAATGAGGCCTTTGACACCATCCTCCAGAACATCCCTGCATTGAAAAAGGACCATAGAATGAACCAAATTCTACGAACACACGATATCATAAAGAGCAAAAGACAATCCAAGTCAATGAAAAACATCTTAACTCATGCCAAAGTACTGCCAACCACAACAACGAAACCCACAGTAAAAAATTGCGATAGACCCAACTGTGGCATTTGCATCAACCTAATAGAGGGTTCGGAATTCTATTTCAAAGATGGACAACGTTTTATAGTAAAACACA
>OZ024742.1:85678041-85700541 GCA_964016885.1 Eledone cirrhosa
TATATAGTCCAAACGAATGTAGAGATGTATTGAACATCACTGAGAGATATATGAATTTGTAATGCCAATAATTATCAACCTACTCTGAAATGTATCTATAAACATATATATTTTCCAAAAAAACGATGTGATTTGTAAAAGCCTGACCAAAATCCATCAATTTGGAAAGGTTAATGTTGCTGGTCGCAAAATCACCTCAAATATAATATAATATATTGGTCTGAATAGGAATTTATACGGATGATAAAAAGAAAACAACAATACTATATAAAACATCAATTAAAAAACGACAAAAAAATTAGAATTAATGGCGATGCAAAATAGATGAAAATGAGACAATCGATACAAAAATCAGATGTATATTATAAATTTACGAGAATGTAGCATGGATGTATGACATTGAGTTAATGTGTAAATAATTTATTTTGTATCATATAGACGATAAGTCAAGTTATTTGAATAGCGAGTGAAACTGTAAATATAGTACAATGTATCAAATCTTATTAATCAGCTTCCCCAAAAGTGGTTTTGTGCTGAAATGAAGGAAAACTATTATATGTATATATAAACATGAAGTGTAACTGAAAAGGTTTTAATTAACTTCGTTTATTCATAGTCGCTGTTATATAAATTTCCGTGATAACCATTATGCAACAGCTAAAACCTCATCAGGCAGGTAGAATTTGAACAGAAAAAACAGTGTCACATAACGATGGAATGCATTTTACCTCTGAAATCATACTACACGTTTATATTCAAAAAGACAGTCCTTGTCCCAGTACTAACATGGGAACAGAATAGATTCTATATGAAGTTTGCGTGGTGAACATTCACTTGAGATGCTCATTTGCATGTAGTGCAAACACGCCTGGCTATAATTATTCGGAAGTAGAACTAAGACATTGTTTAAGCATAAATAACTTGCATATGACATCTTATATAACATGTTTATATACAACGTGTTTCCCTTCATATTGTTTCTTTACATTTCTATGTTACATCATTACAAAATATCAGTAATATTTGAGAATATCAGACAGTGCTGTTTCAAGTATGATCAAATATTTCTTTGATAATAAAGTTAATAATATGTTTATTGTATATAAACCTATATTATAGGATTCCTATACACCCATATTACGCTTATATTCTACAAATCAATTACAATCAGCTACATTCTTACTATATGCAAATGAGCACCTAAAGCAATGTTCATCACGTAAAATCTATATTGATTCTAGTCAGAAACAATCGGAAAACTGCAGCATGTGTACGGAATTAAGACTAGGTCACGCTCACGCGTTGTTGAGTAACACAAAAGGTTCAAAGAGGGACGCGAGGACGGGGAAAACACTTGGAGTGGATGGTCTTCAAACGACATGACTGCGCTTAATGTTAGGTGCGTGACGGAGGTAATTAAATGTAGCACATAGAGGACAAGGTTGAGAGTCTTGAAAACGAACTACATTTGCTGGGCACAGTCGTCACCGGTGATGAGTTATGTATGTTCGTGTACGACCTTGAGGCCAAGTGCCTGAATCTTTAGTGCATGAGGCCAGAGCCGTCGGGACCGGAGAATGTAAGCCAGTTGAAATTTAAAATCAAATGGTTGTTGATCATGTATTTAAAATGTTTGTGGTATCTTCAACATAGAGCTCTGGGCAACGGGCAAGATGATAAACTAGCATGTCAAGAAAACATCCCGTAGCATTTGCTTCACTCCGTAAGAGGCTTAAGCTGAAGCATGACAGCTCATAGCTATTCAACACGACAGTAAATCATTTCACACTCCTTGCGCATCCGGCAGTCTCAGAGAGAGAGAAGACGATCAACCAGCAAGTTAAACCTCACAATTGATGCAACCTGATTCCATGACATATTTTTCCTTTTCCTCAACCTCAATTTGGTCAACAGCCGGACACATTTTCAGTTGGCCATAACAATGGGGCTCTAGAGAATCCCGGAGTAATCCTTCCAAGAATGCATGGACACGTTGCGAAGAAGGAGGGTAAAGGGGTTAGACTCAAGGAGGATTATTTCGTAGGGACAACAAACATATTTTTTGGGAGCCGTCCGTAGTCTTGTTTTTTTTCTCGCAAATATATAGTGTATGATTTTAGATGCAAATTAATTATGCAGAAATGCAGAAATGGTCTCTTAGTGAAACTGCCAATTTTCTATATTTTTGTATATATATATATAATATATATATATATATATATATATATATATATATATATATATATATATATATATATGTATATATATTCAAAATATTAATAAATATAGACATTCATGTAATCAAATATATTTTAATAGACATATTTCTGAGGTACTGAGCTATTTCAACAGTACTTCCTCATCAGATAAAATAAGTTGATGCTTGACATACCTTGACTATGATGATGGTTACAATTCAGTCATGGCAGTAACTATATGTATATATATATATATATATATATATATATATATATATATATAAAACTATGTATATATATATATATATATATATATATATATATATATATATATATATATATATATATATGTATGTATATATATATAGGAGAAAGTATGACCCCGTTTCGACGGCTATTTCTCCTATTACCCACTCTACTACCCTAAGTATTGAGTACACTGGTGCGTTCTGTTCCATCTGGTTCCTTACCACAACTCCTTCGTTATTTATATATATATATATATATATATATATATATATATATATATATATATATATATATATATATATATGTATATGTGTGTGTGTGTATGTATATATAAATACATAAATATCTGTACCATTAGAGTTTTCGTAGTTATCTGATGTATTATTATAAAATTGTTGATCATATTGCTAGGCCCCCACCTATGACCAACATTTACAATATGGATTTTATACTTATAGCGAAACATACACTTATTTGAGCATGTCCAGGTTTTATTGTTTTAATCGAATGGTTAATACATTTTAATATATTCTTCTTATTGATTTATATTCGACATTCCTTCCGTAGGTAATATGTTCGTCACTCTGGTCATTTTTGATCCCCTATGATTGAACACATATCTTTATGTTTACTTCCCTCTACGTGTTGATTTATAAAGAGGCCGGAATATATATTTATTGAGCTCTATAGGTATTAATGCGAGTTATTAACTCGGTTAATTAATTTTGAATATATATATTCAGCTAATACACACATGTTACAACTAAAAGTAAATAAAACCTGTATCTGATATATGAAGTATGACATGTCTACTGAGTAGTCTAGTGCTTTTCAAACTTTAGATTACTCATAATTATGCTGTGATTTTAAAGACATAATACTTTATTACTTTCGGGACTATGCCTCCAAGTTAAATGGAATAAATAACATCGGAATTAAAAATCAACTGCAAATATGCCTTACTTTAACACGCATTCAAATGTGTCATCAGTCAGTCCTGTGTCATCTCCATTGTAGTGACAGAGGTGTCAGTCCTGTGTCATCTCCGTTGTAGTGACAGAGGTGTCAGTCCTGTGTCATCTCCATTTTAGTGACAGAGGTGTCAGTCCTGTGTCATCTCCATTGTAGTGACAGAGGTGTCAGTCCTGTGTCATCTCCATTGTAGTGACAGAGGTGTCAGTCCTGTGTCATCTCCGTTGTAGTTACAGAGGTGTCAGTCCTGTGTCATCTCCATTGTATTGACAGAGGTGTCAGTCCTGTGTCATCTCCATTGTAGTGACAGAGGGGTCAGTCCTGTGTCATCTCCATTGTAGTGACGGAGGTGTCAGTCCTGTGTCATCTCCATTGTATTGACAGAGGTGTCAGTCCTGTGTCATCTCCGTTGTAGTGACAGAGGTGTCAGTCCTGTGTCATCTCCGTTGTAGTGACAGAGGTGTCAGTCCTGTGTCATCTCCATTGTATTGACAGAGATGTCAGTCTTGTGTCATCTCCGTTGTAGTGACAGAGGTGTCAGTCCTGTGTCATCTCCATTGTATTGACAGAGGTGTCAGTCCTGTGTCATCTCCGTTGTAGTGACAGAGGTGTCAGTCCTGTGTCATCTCCGTTGTAGTGACAGAGGTGTCAGTCCTGTGTCATCTCTGTTGTAGTGACAGAGGTACAGTCCTGTGTCATCTCCATTGTAGTGACAGAGGTGTCAGTCCTGTGTCATCTCCATCGTATTGACAGAGGTGTCAGTCTTGTGTCATCTCCATTGTATTGACAGAGGTGTCAGTCCTGTGTCATCTCCATTGTAGTGACTAGGTCTCAGTCCTGTGTCATCTCCATTATAGTGACAGAGGTGTCAGTCCTGTGTCATCTCCATTGTAGTGACAGACGTGTCAGTCCTGTGTCATCTCCATTGTATTGACAGAGTTGTCAGTCCTGTGTCATCTCCGTTGTAGTGACAGAGGTGTCACTCCTGTGTAATCTCCATTGTAGTGACAGAGGTCTCAGTCCTGTGTCATCTCCATTGTAGTGACAGAGGTGTCAGTCCTGTGTCATCTCCATTGTATTGACAGACGTGTCAGTCCTGTGTCATCTCCATTGTAGTGACAGAGGTGTCAGTCCTGTGTCATCTCCATTGTAGTTACAGAGGTGTCAGTCCTGTGTCATCTCCGTTGTAGTGACAGAGGTGTCAGTCCTGTGTCATCTCCATTGTAGTGACAGAGGTGTCAGTCCTGTGTCATCTCCATTGTATTGACAGAGGTGTCAGTCCTGTGTCATCTCCATTGTATTGACAGAGGTGTCAGTCCTGTGTCATCTCCATTGTAGTGACTGAGGTCTCAGTCCTGTTTCATCTCCGTTGTAGTGACAGAGGTGTCAGAGCACCAATTCTAATTTTCAATTCCTGTTTGACCGACAATCGCTCGTTATAATCAATTCCTGATTATGACTACAATTCTATAACAATCAAACATTCATTATTTTCAGCAAACAGGTGGAGTAGTTAGCTGTGATAAGAACCAACTAGTACGAAACAGAGCTCTGTCAGCTTTATCTCCCCCTGTTTGCTGAAAATTTAAAGTAAGTCAAACTGTCACTACTCTAAAACAATAGCTTAATGTCTTCAACATTATTTTAATTAAGCATACCGTGTATTGCAAAATGCACTATATTTACAGTCATATATATATATAATTTTGAGTATGTGTTGGTTGTTGCCGATACATTACTAAGCAGGTTAAAGCACTCAATGTAGTGCGTAGGTGGGTTTGTTTACTGCGGAGTAATGTAAAGACAAGAAGTGTAAGTCAGCAGGTTAAAATTAACCAGACCGACCGGTAGCTGACCTGCTCACACCACTACAGTTGGGTTGGTCAACTGGATCAGAATATATATTTGCAGGTAAAAGCAAACATAACATGCTGAATCTGTTTCTAGGTAAACTGAGCGAAGAACTCCAATATACTTTCGGCTGGTGTGTTGACATGATATCTGAACATTGGGGTGAAGGTATAATCTTCGGTCGCTGGATTTCATTAATTCTAAATCATATACTCTCAGTTCCTTAGAGGATTAACACCACGCTCTGTATCTGAATATATCAACGAATTAACAAGGTAAAATCTTTTCCAACATTATGTTTTCCTGTTTTTTCTGTTCAAATTCTAAGTGCCCGATGAGGTCATAGATGTTGAATAATGGCTATCACCGAAATATATATAGCAGCGAATATGAATAAACGAAGGTAATTTTAACCTGTTGACTTACACTACTTGTTCATATATATATATATAATTATGATTTTATTTTTCGATCAAGTACAGCTGATAAATAAATATAAGTACGCATACGTACACGCACGTACGCACGCACACACACATACCCACACACACACACACACACACACACACACACACACACACACACACACACACACACCCACACATATATATGAGAGTAGGTCAAATTGAAGACTCCCCCTTCCCCTCCAACATCCAGTTGTCCAAAACTGCACTGTTGATAAAGCTGGAGCGCCATCCCCTAATGTAGCAAACATGACAGCAATAATGTATTGTGGGTCTAAACGCTTTTTTTGTTTGTAGGCACTTCATATCACCACGATGCCGAATGTTGTCCATTTTCAAGAGAATCCTTACTACGTACATTTGAAATCTTATTTGAACAGTCATACTGCAATTTATGTGGGAGGGAACATTTCCGCTTTTAATAGGAAGAGTTTAAAGTCATGCATGAAGTATTCTACGATCCTAGCATCAAACATTCATAGTTACTGTATGGATTTTCAGCACCATCCTCGTAGCTCTAAAACTTCTCTCTCGAAGAGGTACGTTTTACAGATTTAGAGCCTTAGATATGGATCTACAGAAATCTGGTTTAGAATATATGGTAAGTAATAATTTCAGCATTTAGTGTTTATAAATTGTAGATATTAATGTTTCAGATTTGTGAGAGAGTTTTTGTCTCTGCTGATGCAATTATGAATTTAGAACTTTACTACTCTTATCTGCAAATCGTCTCAATAATGTTCTGTTTCGTCTTTTTGTATTGTTTAGAATATTTGTATATGGTATATATCATATTTAGTATCAAATTGTAATATATATAAATGTATCTATATATATATATATGTATTAGAAAGTGAGGTTTTTTTTACAAATTGAAAAATAACCGAGGTGTCCTACACGAGTGAAAATATAAAGAAAAAGTGATGAAATCGAAAATGCAACTGGAGTCTTATTTTTTTTTTAAATATATATATTTATTTGGTTCCTTTACTGGTTTCGCAGTTCTTCTGCTTTTCAAAAGGTGAGTTGAGATGGAGAGTCTGTAGTTTTTCTCACATCTGAAAAGCAGAAGAACTGCGAAACCGGTAAAGGAACCAAATAAATATATATATTTTAAAAAAAAATAAGACTCCAGTTGCATTTTCGATTTCATCTCTTTTTCTTTATTGACCATATATGGAATTACCCCTTGAGAAGATCGGCTATTTAAATACCAGGATAAATTTTCATTTAGTCCAGAATTAGCCGTCGAAACGGCTGGAGCTCAGCCGTCGGGGTCTTACTGGTTCCTATTACCTACTCTACTACCCCAAGTATTGAGTACTTTGGTGCGTTATGGTCCACCTGGTTCCTTACCACATTTCCTTCGTTTTCTTTATATATATATATATATATATATATATATATATATATATATATATATATATATATATATATATATATATATATATATATATATATATATATATATATATATATATATATATATATATATATATATATATATATATGTATATATATATATATATATTTAATATATATTTAATAAAGAGACAGATTTAAGCAGTACTCTGACCGACTTCCGTCTCACTCAACAAACATTAGGATATTCCTTAGTCTAATCCCAATTATACGTTTGGGGTGCCCACCATACGTATTTTGCGGATAGCCAGTTGTATTTTTTTATATGAGACATAAATAAATAAACATTCATATATATATATATATATATATATATATATATATATATATATAGAGAGAGAGAGAGAGAGAGAGAGAATTAGTATATTTACCAACATATGCGCACAGATGTACACTAATGCTAGCAAATACATAAGTTATGTCATATTACCTAGGTGGTTCTATGCAGGGGGATGCAGAACAATTATATGAAAGACGTAAAATAAGAAAATTTTAAAAATTAAAATTTAACTTACTTGCTAAAATTTTCACTCCAACTAATTAGTTTCTGTAATGGGATAAAGATAGTTACGCAATGCAACCATCGAGAATTAATTACATCATCAGGGAGTCTATTCTCAGCTAAGTCTCCAGGCAATGCGCGGACACTAGGGACTCATATAAAAATAATAATTCGGTGGATGGAACAGCTAGCGGGGACTGAATTCCATAGCACTGAAAATGTTCACTGTCTCTGGTCAAGTGGCAGATTCTAAAGAATCAATCACGTGACACTGAGGCTAGTAAGTAGGAGTGAGATGGTATTATGACAAGAGCCTACTACCACTACGATGAATTAGCAGTGGATTTGGCAAGTTTGCTCAACAAATAAATACTTTGGAGATAAATTTAGAGAATTAGTATATTTACCAACATATGCGCACAGATGTACACTAATGCTAGCAAATACATAAGTTATGTCATATTACCTAGGTAGTTCTATGCAGGGGGATGCAGAACAATTATATGAAAGACGTAAAATAAGAAAATTTTAAAAATTAAAAATTAACTTACTTGCTAAAATTTTCACTCCAACTAATTAGTTTCTGTAATGGGATAAAGATAGTTACGCAATGTAACCATCGAGAATTAATTACATCATCAGGGAGTCTATTCTCAGCTAAGTCCCCAGGCAATGCGCGGACACTAGGGACTCATATAAAAATAATAATTCGGTGGATGGAACAGCTAGCGGGGACTGGATTCCATAGCACTGAAAACGTTCACTGTCTCTGGTCAAGTGGCAGATTCTAAAGAATCAATCACGTGACACTGTTCCACCCACCGAATTATTATTTTTATATGAGTCCCTAGTGTCCGCGCATTGCCTGAGGACTTAGCTGAGAATATATATATATATATATATATATATATATATATATATATATATATATATATATTAATGTAAGTATAGTATATTGGCAATATACCGTATCTTTAATTATAATTTTCGGCGGAAGCAGGGGATTGCGTGGTTCTGATGGGCAGCAGCCAGCATGAAACAGATTGTCAACCTCTCTCCCTCTTTCGGCAAAAGTAAGTAAGTGACATAGTCACTACTTTAAAACTGATAGCGTATGGTCTTCTAAATGTTTTTAATTAAACATACGGTATATTGCAAAATATACTATACATACTTTCATATATACATCGCTATTTCAGAGCACCAACCCTAATTCCATATATACGGACGTATACATGGACGTATCTCTGAATATACCCGTGTATGTATGTATGTATGTGTGCATTGTGTAAGTATGCATGTATGTAATTATTTATATATATATATATATATATATATATAATTAGAAAGTTAACATTACAAAACATAACTACTCCGACAGAGATGTTATAGATAAAATATATCTATAACATCTCTGTCTGACGAACGATCCAAACGTATACTATTATCGTCTGTGATCCAGAAACCTTTGGTAATGGACAACTTATAATTTGTGTTGTTCACTTTCTAATTAAATAGCTCTTTTCTATACATAGAACACTCTTTTTTCTTTTGCTTTTCCTTTAGAATTACCTAACACACACACACACACACACACACACACACACATATATATATATACATGTGTGTGTGCGTGTTTGTGTGTGTGTGTGTGTGTGTGTCTGCATACATATGTATAGTTATCCGTGTATATATGAATGTACTTATGCATAGAAATATATTTATACCATCTAACCAAATCAAGCGTCTCAGTAATTTAATTAATAACAATCGTAATTTAATTAATAACAATTGAACAAAACTGGTTTGATTTAAAATTATAATCTTCATACATACATACGAGATTTCTAACTCTATTTCTCTTTCTCTCTCATCTGTAGCTAAAGTAAATATTCATGACGAGAATATAATTATTGGCGGAATATATTGATCCCAACATGCATCTATTATTTACTGTACCTTCTAATTAACAAATATTCATAAACAGTTGTTTTTTACATACACACACACACACAGTCACACACATACACAGCCACGCACTCACACACACACACACACACCTATATATATATATATCATGTATACAACCGACCGTTATATCCAGTAGGTTCGGCCTGCTTGTGGCAAGTGTATATTCTTATGTATGTTCTTGAATACCGTTGCAGCATATAAGCCGAAACCACGAGGCCCCTTGGCCAGGTCTATACCTTCCCATGTACACATTTTGCTACTTGCCATACACAGTGTACGACCCTAATTTGTGGTCTCCCCTATCTCGGCACCGCAGTCTCTCTCTCTCTCTCTCTCTCTCTTTATCTCTCTCCCTCTCTCTCCCTATCTCACGTGTTTTTGAGTGGTGCAAGAGGTTTAAAGAAGGACGCGAGGACGTGGAATATGACCCCAGAAGCGGAAGGCCCTCAACAACCAGGACTGAGGCCAATGTTGAACGCGTCAGGCAGATAGTGCGTAGCGATCGTCGGCTGACTGTTTGACTGATGGCAAATAAGCTGGGAATAAATCGGGACAGCGTCTGGAAGATTATCACTGAAGATTTGGACATGCGCAAAATCTACGCTAAGATGGTGCCAAAACTGCTGAACAATGACCAGAAGGGTTGACGCATGCAAGTGTGCCAGGACATCCTCGAGCGTCTTGAAACCGACCCAGTCTTGCTAGGGACAGTCATCACCGGTGATGAGTCATGGATCTTCGAGTACGACCCGGAGGGGACCCGTTTTGAAGACGTGGACGACTTCAAAAAGGCCGTGGCGGAGGATCCCGGAACAATCCTTCCAAGAGTGCATGCAAGCATGGCAGAAAAGGATGGAAAAGTGCATTAGACTCCAGGGGGTTAACTTTCAAGGAGAAACCTCTTAGTGTGAAGTATGGGTTTGAAATAAATCTTTTGTGACATCAGTCCTGGAACTTTTCTGACCCACATCGTATATTTATATATACGGTGAAACCTAGAAAATCATATAAGTGTTTTCTCGCTAAAAATATTAATTCTCGTAATTATCTGCTTGCTGATGTTCAAATACAAAACCTAAACCCTTATAACATGCCCCTCACTGAAAAACAGATATTGTAGTAAAGCTTTTACCAAGTTAATGGTACTATTAACAGTATTTGCAACACATCAACACCACAATAAGAATATCAGTAACGCTTAATTCGATATAATTTGAAACAAAACCTATGTATCGACAGCTTAAAGGCCACAAAACTCTACCTTCACGAACACGTCTATACATATACCTGTAGCCACACGTTAATAGCCTTTATTGTCTATATGCCAACACACATATAGACTTAGAAATCTCGACGAAAAGGCTAATCACATGACATATAATTAAAATTGCACTACATACAACCACCTGTAGCCACACGTTAATAGCCTTTATTGTCACGGAAGCGAAGGAACACGCTTCTGAAAAAAACGTAGTTAAATGCGAGAATGCGACTGGGCATGCGCAAACACTACTAGTTGGAATCACAATGTAAATTTATTTTCCAACTCCAAATTTATATGCAATATTACGAAGAAAATGTGATGAGCGATTATCCACCTAGTCTACTTTGCATTCAACCAAATTCAACATTAAAAGAAATACAAGTCTAAAATGGTGAATCTATATTACTACTGGCATCAAAGGTTTTTTTGCTTTTACTAATGACCAAACCGGATCGCTTAAATTCATTTAATAGTATGTTTTATTTTCTTGAGATACAGGGATTTTTAGAGATAATTGTCCACAATTAAATAAACATGAACTTAGTTCTGTGTCGCTGTGTCAGGTTTAAACGGAGTGTGAGCCTTTGTTTGACATCGATGTAGGAAATTGTGAAGTAGGCATTTATCCTTGACTCAACACGAAATAACTAGATACACATAACATCTTAGTTTTCACATATAACGACAAAACTATTCTATGCTGCACCATGGTATATTGAAAGAATTCAATCGGATTTGAAAGAATTCAATCGGATTATTTAAAGGGAGTAGCTAATTAAATTACTATTAGAATCAATATAACGATAGCATGGATGATATTCAGTATGTCCGAGTATGTATAGAATGTGTATCCTTAAATGTGAGAACATCTGCGACATTTAAACAATAATAAAATCACTGTTCGTAGGAAACCGTTTTATCTAATAGCGGCAAACGAAATATTCAATAAAACAACCACTAATATAAGCGTGTGGTTTGGTGGTCACGAAAGAGAAAGTTAATATACTAACCTTTAGAAGCCTGAGGAATATATAAATGGAGTTTAATCCACTATACAAAATACAAGTTACAAATTAACTAGTCAGGATTGTGTAGTATGAATGAGACATAATTTAATATCAAATAAAAATATAAAACCTTTAACTCAAGTGATGTGTGGGTTAGTATTTCCTTATCCACGAAGAAATTAGAATTGAAAAGACAACTGTCCAAGTATCTTCCGGTCACTGATGAGTTTGTGGGAATGCATGTAGCAGTGGAGAGATCGGGGGCTCTTTGCCCCTGGACCACATCCTCTACTCACTGCTAAAGAGCGGAGTTTGCGTGCCATGCGAGGCAGATTTGCTGTTATTATGCATCTTCTGCTCCAACCTCCTGTTCAAGGCATTCTCCATCATGTCACCCGGGATCCAGAGGTAGTGAGTGAGTTAGATAGTGGTGTAGAATATTTGTTCATACCTCACATATTTACATATAATTCATATGGAGTTTGATAAATTTTTCATGAGTTCATCGAAGAGTTAAAAGACGCAATCAGTAGTTCAAATTCCCATTCACTACTAAGCATCCCGGATATAGCAGATACTTGTAATTGGCAAACATCATTTAATTTTTTACGCAGTATATCCAAAAAAATATGTGAAATTCATCACGGGTAATTAGGTGTGATGTCCTGTTTTAGGATGTTTCTAAATGAACATGTCCGGCTGTTGTTGTTCAACATATTTTCAATGCGTTTTACTTATCTTTCGCTATATATGGAGCAATTATCAATAATAATTCTTTCTACTTTTGACACATGGCTAGCAATTATCCCAGCGCATTACTGGTGCTTTATTTTATCGACCCCGTAAATATGAAAAGCAAAGTTAACATCGGCGTGATTTGAACTCAGATAATATAGGTCATAATTCTAGGCTGCAAAGCATGGTGTCCGACATTCCAAATTTGAAATTCTGATAATTCGCACGATACTTTTGTAACCCAATGACAGAAGGATCAATTAAAAGTTAATATCAAATGATTCTGATGACTCAGCTAACTAAGATATTCAACTATAAGAGATCATCCATGGAAATACCGGTTGCAATACATATAAGTAGCCGTAGGCTTTAATGCATTGTGTAATATTGTGCGTATTTTTGTTTTCGTTATATATATATATATATATATATATATATATATATATATATATATATATTAGAAATAAAAATGTTGTTCTGCCCACCATTATGGCTTCGCATTTGAATTTATGTTGGTCCGAAATTATTTCCACTTCTCAACAAACACTTCTCTAAGGAGCATAAAGACAAGTTGAAACTCGGATATTATTGTGCTAAACATATGCAAGCCCAAATCATTACCCACCCGGATGCTCTTACAGAAAGCCAGAATCATGTCCTTTTCAACAACAGTGTAACATACTTGCAATCGTCTTTGAGGCTTAAGATACATCCACTTGGTCGAAACAATAGCAAAACTTCAAACATAGTTAAGTATGTAGTTAGACGCTCCGTTAAGCGAACGTCCTGTGAAGCGAACGTCCCGAAGATGTGAAGCAACGTATGGTCACTCAAGAATGAGTGAATTTCTCCACTCAATGGAAAGTTCTAACGGAACCCCGACCATACCGAAATGGAACAGTGCCATTTAAGTTGTGTAAGAGTAGGGCAAGTGAGCATTGACTTGATAGCGACCAGCATCTGACACTAAGTCGTCGACAGTTACTCACCCTTTGCTTCTGCTGGAATTCGCAAGATGGCGCTATGCCTACGTAGCTGAAATCTTTCAAAATGTGTATTCCCAAATATACTGTGTAACGCTAGATATAAACAACACGCATACAGATATGCGTTACAGCTATGTTAGAGCGAGTCCCACAAACACACATAAAAACATTTACATACAGACACACACACACGAAAAAAACATACATTTATATATATATAGAATAAATTTGCCTATACTTAACTAATGTATGGCGTATCTTTTTTAACCGTGACCACCTCCAACGCAACTCGGAAATACACGCACAACAACTCACACACACGCACACACACACACGCGCACACACACACACACGCACACACACACACACACACACACACACACACACACACACACACACACACACACACACACACACACACACATACATATATATATATATATATATATTAATGTATATAATGTATACGCAATATATATATATATATATATATATATATATATATATATATATATATATAAATAAATTCGGATAAAAACAAATGTAAACACAAGTATAGAAAGAATGTCTATAGATTTCTAATGCATACGAAATTATATGTATGTATATATATATATATATGTGTGTGTATATATATATATATATATATATATATATATATATATATATATATATATATATATATATATATATATATATATATATATATATATATATATATATATATATATATGTGTGTATATATATATATATATATATATATATATATATATATATATATATATATATAATTTCGTATGCATTAGAAATCTATAGACATTCTTTCTATACTTGTGTTTACATTTGTTTTTATCCGAATGTATTTGAGGAAATGAAATAATGTGCTTTCATCACGCGCAGTAATGTGCCTGAAATATTATCTGGTATATAAAATCAATAAGGTAAAATACATGTTTTTACATTCCATCAAAGATATTTGCCTTTGAGATACGAATAAAAGGAAAACTTATGTAAAACATTCTACGACCATATTTCGTATATTAACTGCGCTACAAGAAATATTCAGTGATTCAATTTAGGTTTCGAGTTATTTATTTAGTACGATCTGTTATGAGAAATAATGTAAAGAAAATCACTAAAACTCTATGGTCTGAGTCGGCAATAATCCAGAAAAATATTACTAATTGTATAGTTTCAAAGAATGAAAGAAAAAACTTATAATAGAATTGTGGGCCTTAGATGCCAGTAAAATATAAGTAGCAAAATTTTGATATATGCATGCGAAATATTATATGCAAATAAAGCTTAGGGAAACAACGTAGAGGAATACAATAACTATTATGTGGTAAATAACTAATTTAGCTGTATTTGTTGGCCTACATGCCATTTTCATTCTATTCACTGCACACACCAAGCCATTCATGTAATATACGTTTATTGTTGTTATATACCTAATATTTCCTTTTAGTTTCTCGATGTAACGGAATTCAATAATACTGAGAAGTATGCCAACAATTAGGAATTAATCAAATGTTGTCTACTTAATATTTGTTTGGCTGTAGAAAGCAAGTTAAACATATCTTCTTATGTACACATCACCACAATTATTATATTATTTATTTTAGTGTTAGGAGCAATTGTAAATATATCGAATATGGAGTTGAATATTGCATTAAATCACATAAACCTGCCTTTTTATTACTCATATTTCAATATGAATATACTAAACACAAATTGTATTCGACTGCTTATTAATATGAGCTCTGGATAGTGCCTCATGTCATATGGACAATCAATATCTGTTACATCTTATCAATTACGTCGTATTTGAGCACAATGACACTCACTCAAGGCAAACCATATTACAACGGAATTTTGTGTGAGCAATTGGCAATAATTACTGTGCCATTCAATGAAACCTAATAAAATAGTTACTATTAATTTATTACTTTCGTATATATTGACTAGAAAAAGCCGGTCTAAATATATATTGATATTTCCAAAGTTTTTAATAAAATTGCTTTTCATAAACATGAAAATAAACGATTACAATGATTTTGCTCTGAAGGTGTGATTGTAGATATACAGCTGAAGCCTTATATACATATACTGAATAAAACTGATCAAATACAATTTTGAAACTAAGAAATTGTCTCACTTTAAACGTCTGAGAGTGATTCTTCTTTTCTATATAGAACATGAGAGTAATCTTCGAATAAACATCGGTAAATGAATTTAATATATATCATACAGTATTAATATAAAGAACAAAGTTAATCCTTTCACATAAACCTATCAATCACAATACCCTTCCTTCCTGAATTAAAAAAAATGAACTATTTCAACAGTGAAAACAGCAGTTGTTTTTCCTTCTCAACTGGAGCCGGAAGGCCTAGACCGACGAGATAGCAAGGGCCCCGACGGAATCACCCTCTTCCTTCGAAGGAGGTAGATCCCTCATCTGGAACGCCACCTGCTGCGATACGTTTCTTCGCCTCCAACTTAGTCGCTTCAGCCATAAACCCCGGCATCGCGGCCCGTCACGCAGAGGAAGGTAAAATAAAAAAATACTGGGGTTTGTCCGGCCTCTACCCCTTCTCACCCGTCACCGTCAAGACGTCAGGCGTACTTGGACCCCGTACAGCCGAACTCCTTCACAACATCTAATGACATAAAATCATGTATATTATTTTTATATAAAATAAGCATACGAGTGTCTGTCTCGCTATGAATATTTTGACGCATGAGGTTGTATGGCTGTTGCAGCGGGTGTCACTGGCCATCGTCCGCGCAGACCTTCTGCCCTTATGCCCAAGGCCCAAAGCCGAATCACCATTCCCTTTCACCGCTATTCTCTCTTCTGCGACACCAGAACTCTTGCCATCCACTCCTCTTCCCGTTCTTTTATTCTTTCTTTTTCTCTTTCTTCTCCTTTTCCTATTCCTTTTTTCTTTTGTTTACTTTTCTCTTTTATTATTATTGTTGTTGTTATTATTGTTGTCATTATTATTATTATTATTATTAATGTAGGGCGGTGGATTGGCAATATCGGTAGAGCTTCGGATGCCATGCCTTGACGCATAGAGTTACGGCCCTTGCCATTCTGATTTCAAATCCCGCCGAGGTTAACTCTGCCTTTCATCCTTACGGTGTCGATAAAATAAAGTACCAGTAATGCACTGGTTAATTGCTGGCCTTGTGCCAAAAGTAGAAACAATTATTAATGTAAATGAAAAAAAAACCAGATATGTGTGTAGTTAAAAAATAGCTAATGACATAAAATCATGTGTATTATTTTTATATAAAATAAGCATACGAGTGTATGTCTCGCTATGAATATGTTGATTTGTGATTATGTCTCAGCTATTTTAACACATACTAATATATTTCATGGTAATATTCTCGAATGTTTATTTTACATGAGATATATATGTTTTTATATACAGCTATATAATGACCGTACTACATTACTGCTATAGCTAAAATAGATGATCATACTGCAAAAATTATTGTTTCTCCTTTTGGCACCAGATCAGCAATTACCCCAATGCATTACTGGTGCTTTATTTTATCAACTCCGTAAGGATGAAAGCCAAAACTAACCGTGGCGGGATTTGAACTCAGAACGTAAAGGGCTGCAAATCTATACTGCAAAGCACGGCGTTCGAACCTGTGGTGATCTACCAATCCACCGCTTTCAATGATGCTCAAATAATAATTTACTTCAAATATATTTGTGTCGTCAGAAATTAAAACGGAATACAAACGTAAATACTTACTGATATATATGGGTGCGAGCTATTATGACTGCAATGGGTATTCTGGGAATAATTTCAAGGATATTCGCAAATATATAAAAAAGTATATTAACTTACTGTTGTTTATGTATTATAAACATTTTATATATGTTAAATGGAAAATAGCGCTCTATAAGTTAACATCTATATGTATGTGAATGTTATATCTGTACGAATAAAGAGAGTGTAACAGAGACTGTAACAAAGTGCATAATTAATATATATATAGTAAGATATACTCTAGCAACTTAAATGATATGTATAAATATCGAGTGTTTAACAGAGACTGAAACAATGTGTATAAATATATACACATATCTATTGCGTAGTAAGGCAACTTCGCCAGAAAATATGGATTTCTCAGATAATTTAATATACTGTATGGTTTTCGTGTCACATTGGACCCTCATTATACGACGTGTATATTATCATTTCAAACGTAAGCAAACATAAATTTAACGTGTTATAGCAGCAGAATTAACGACAAACACAACAGTAACAACAGTGGCCCCTTGAAAAATGCATAACAAACAAAATGGGAGAGCTTCTCCTACGACATGAGACTAACTAACGTAGGGACAACCCACTCGTTTTGAGAGATTTCCAAAGGAAACCGGACTAGATATAGCGACAAAAAATACACGATCTCCAATATCACCCGGGAGGAGGTGTATACCTTCTTTTTGTTTTCTCTCTTAACTCCAATCAGCGAACATATCATTCATAAGAGTCTAGTATACGAGTATACGTGACTTTAGGTAGTCTTTGTAGCATAATCGGTTGCTCAACAACGGCAGGTCAATAATAATGGATATAACAGCCGTTGGTGAAACCAGAATGTCCGACATCCATGCCGGAAATGTTGTGCTGGGTCAGGCCAATATCGAGATTTTTGTATCTGGCATTTGAATGTTGTTAGGCACTCACACCCTCTTACCAAATCAGGGAATGCGGTGTGTAGAAAGTCCACATTCGCATTCTGTAGGAAACTATTGTTTGGCAATGCGATGACGTTCTCTTGGGCACTCTGGTGTCCACGAGAAAGTAACATCTAGTCTTTTCGGAGGACTTCCAGTCCCGAGACTGTAGATAATTTCTAGAAATCTCTGGCCTGGCAGTGCTACCGGCTACTCTGCCGATTCGAGAAAAAATCTTCAAGCCAGGAAATAGTATCAGATGGACTTGTCGGAGATCGTCTTAGAGAGAACAAACCATTCTGCACGCCGACTTTCAGTGGAGAGGGAAGTGCTGACCCTCAGTACATGTGTTAAAAGTTGTGTGCATATGGCACGAGTTAAGGATTCTACTCTGATCATGCGACTGTATTCTTGATATTTCAAATAAGAGGAGAATCCTTCCTATATTGCTCTAGGTCATTAGGTAGGGCGGAACTCTGGGTTTCTACACCTACACCTATATAATGCTTCCCCTTGTCTTCTTTTCATTTCTTGTTAATGGTTACCAGATTTACATTTTTACTTGTTTTTAAGTAAAGCCCCACCCTCCTTGTTCTTTTTTATTTTCCTTTATGTGTCGGCCTTCGTGTTCATTAAATAAATCTCATGCAGTACACATCCTCACCTTTAGATATAGAAATCATTTCTAAACTGATTTCTCTTCTTTAATGTTAAACAACATTTTCATGACAAATTTTAGAGTGGTATCATATTAATTCTTATTAATTATTAATATTCCAAAAACATATTACTGAAATTAATAATACATTAATTGTAAAGTCTATGTAACTTATGATTCGCTTCAACGTTAAATTTCATACATGATGTGTTTACGGAGAAAATCTTTATATATATATTTTAATATAATTGTATATTTATAGTTAAATGTGTAGGTAAACAATGAAAATTAGATATGTTTATATATTCATATATTGCTATATCTAAATCCAAATATAAATGCATCTTTTCTACGCTTTATTATTTTTATCAATAATTGATTTCATCATTTGTAATCCTAGATGACAGCAGGCATTAATATGATTTACATTTTATTCATATTTTCATTTTCGCTATTTGACTCAAGACAATATATTTAATTAATTAAAACGTTTCATAATGCCAATAATATCGGATTCCACAGTCTCCTTGTTATGCTAGAAAATGTTAATCAAAATATTTATAGAAATATTGCAACGCTGTTCTTATTCAATTAATCAATATATATATATACATCATGCGGACTTTTAAAGAACTATTAAGTTCAATGAAATTTATAATGATCAAGCACAATAGTCTAGTCAATATCTGTATTCTCTTGTGTATATAAGAACATATCATATTTAACAGTAAATTTAGTAATATTTCAATACGATTCAATGTAGGTGCTATGGTAACTGAAAATAAGATGGGGTATTCTATTTCATCTTGGATAATCATAAGTATATCCATATTTGAAACAAGGCTGTATATGTTTGTTACTAATTTCTTTGTGGTTAGTGCTTGAAATTGAAACCTAGTTTACGTCAAGTGGTCATCTTCATCATACTACTATGTTCTACATTAAAACGTCGAAATTATGCCATTTCTGTATATATTCAAAAGCGAAAATACAATCATTGTCATAGCGCATTTTATGGTTAACGCTGAGCGTCAAGGAAATTCCTTCATAGATGAAACCAATTGCTCATTACTATGGGGGCGCTGAAATTAAACAAAACAATGATACTCATTATTCATGTTGGGTTATTATTTTTCAGGTTTAACTTAAAGGCAGCATTCTTGATTTTACTAAAAGATATGAGAAAGGTTGTCAGACTATTGTCAGTAGTGTAAGAACAAAGCATTGTGTGTTGCAATACTTGTGCAACAAACATTATCCAATGGTTGCAAAGGTAAATACAATCTATGTTTATTTACCGTCCTAATGTTTAGGCGTGAGCTACATATACAATTAAATGATAGTTATATCTGTAACCAGCTCGGAAACAACTTAATGCGATGTGGAATGTAAAGGTAAATTTTTTCTGATATCCTTTTTCACAGACACACATTTCCACACAGAGCAGAACCAGACGAATCTGCACCTACAGAAATAGGCTCTGAAAGGAATAGTGATGAAGAAAAGGACTTTGCAGTACAGTTTGAAGCTTCAACAGCAAACGTATCAGAGTTTAAAACAAATAATAATAATAAATACCACCCTCTGGCAAGACAAAGTGAATTAGATTATCTCAGCAAAGATTAGAATCTGTAAACATATAAAGCAAAAATGTTGAACTCATGCATACAGCTATAGAGTGTGTTTTGTGATCATGCTTGAGTATGCTTAAATATAAAACACGTTAAAGTTTCTCTACGATATTTTACAAAAAACGTATAATCTTATAGGGTGTACCGATGTCATGATAAATATCCTAATTACAGCAGGAAAGACTGGCCACTCTTGAGCGCAATAAAGCCTGGGTAAGAACATACACGAAGCAGACGCATTAGTGTAGCGACTCCGAGCATGCATTTTACAGACACGTAGGCCAATGAGGGAAAATACATTGATCGTTTGCTTTCTATTTATTGGAACTGTTTCAGCTCCACATTTCAAGAGAGCGTAATAACAATGAAATATCTTAAAATTAACTGGTTTAAACATAATTATCATTTAATTAAATATTACTATTTGCTCTTTGTATATTTCTACAACATTGTACAGGGTGTTTTAAAATTGTCAGTACTTTACTATATATATATCTAGGGCGGGGAACATTCCCGAGATAACTATATATATATATATATAAAGGATAACAAAATATCGTTATAGGTAATCCAATTAGAGGTTGTGAATACTTATTATTATTGATAGTTTTAGCGTACGGCGTTGCTTGACTCAACAAAAGGTTCACGTAGATGACGGCGCATAGAAAAGCATCTAAATGTAACTGCTATCTACCTGACAACTGCCCTTTAAAAAAACAGATGCCTAGAGACAAATATAGTATACCTATGTACTATAAATTCAGGTAGCGTAGCATGGCATTACATTGGTCCCACAGATGGGGAGTTTAAGAAAAGGTGGTACGTACATAGACACTCTATTACTAACAGGAATCTCTCAAAGACAACGACTCTCGCCAATAAAATCTAGCAACTTAAAGATGCAATCATGGAATATAAAATCAGCTGGACAAAGCCATCAGAAGCAAAGGCCTATCAGATTGGTATGTTCCACTGTGGTGTCTGTAATATGGAACTTTTCCAAATTTTAAATTACAACAAAATTCTTCTTAATAGTAAAAAACATTTTATGAAAAAAACATTTTTTGTCGAGATAAATCGGCGACTAAATTTGAGAACTTTAGACCAGCTTAATTCCATCTTTTCTATTCCATAACCCAGATTGTACCACTTGGATCTATTATGATATCACATTATCATTATCATTATAATTATAATTATAGGGCAGTATCGGTAGAGGGTCGGACGTCATGATTTGAAGCACAGTTACGTCCCTTTATGGTCTGAGTTTAAATCCCGCCGAGGTTAACTTTGCCTTTCATCCGTACGGGGTCGATAAAATAAAGTAACAGCAATACACTGAGATAATTGCTGGTCTTGTGCCAAAAGTAGAAACAATTTTAATTATAATTATAATTATAATTGTCATCATCTATCAAAGAACAACATCAACACCTCTTATATTTACATTCTTATTTTATACTAGCAGTGGTACCCGGCGTTGCACGGGATAAAGTATTTTGGCACGCGGGCCGCCAACAGACCTAATCCTGGAAAAACTACATGCCTGGACAATATGTAAATAAAATAAACCGAATACTCTGATGGCTGGATATTCTTTAAGATGTTCCTCGATGAAGCAGGAATGATGCAGGTTTTCACCTAATGTTAGCCCTAGAGGATCAAGAAAATGAATTTTTCTCATGTGCATAATATGCCTTGAAATTTCGGGAAAATCGGCTAGACGTAATGTCTCCAAAAAGCCCTCAAAAAGCTGAAAAAATGAAGCTGTCCACCTAATGCGGGTCCTAGGCCCAAAAAGTTGAATTTTCTTTGCTCTCGGTGTGAAGAAGAGACTGACTAATACATATTTACAATTTCAAGGAAATCGGTCTGA
>OZ024742.1:85705541-85783041 GCA_964016885.1 Eledone cirrhosa
ATATATATATATATATATATATATATATAGAGAGAGAGAGAGAGAGAGAGAGAGAGAGAGAGATAGAGAGAGAGAGAGAGAGAGAGTGAGCGAGAGAGAGAGAGAGAGTGAGAGAGAGAGAGAGAGTGAGAAAGGTGAAGCGATTTGGATTTTTTATTCAACACGCTGATGTGTATGTGTTGGCGTGTGTCTATGCACATATATATATACATTTATATGTATGAGTATATATCCGCGATAAACATTTTGCCGTGAAATTAAGTTTGTTTATACTGCCAGTATATTGAATGTATAATAATTGTTTCTAAATTTAGCACAACGCCAGCAATTAACCAGTACATTACTGGTACTTTATTTTATCGACCCTGTAAGGATGAAAGGCAAAGTTAACCTCGGCGGGATTTGAACTCAGTCTATAAATTTACGTATCTATGCTGGAAAGTATGGTGTCGACTATCTAACCGATACTGCCAATCCACCTTTGTTTAATAATGAAAGTTATTGTGAACAGCTCTCAGGTGAATTATCACTGTTGTTCTTTGATATTATAAAATCATTATCAACTACAACCCCCATCACATCAACTTCCATATATATGGAGAGAGAGCGAGAAAGTAAAAATGGGAGAGATTGTGTGTGTGAGTATATGAAGACAGCGACACACTCACACATACACGGATACAGACACACAGATACACACACACACACACACACATACACATACACACGCACACACAAACACACACACACAGACACACACACACACACACACATATATATATATATATATATATATATATATATATATATATATATATATATATATATGAAATACATACATGACAGAAATTGAACATGAGACGCAGAAAACATTTCTCATCTAAATCTAAACGGTTGGCAGCAGACGCTCGACAGCAAAGAGAGACGAGGGGAAATCAATCAACATACCAACAAATTTCTACATGTATAGGTCAGCTAACGCATCAACAACGGCTTGCCCCGAACGTTCAGAGACGAAGGAAAATTTCAATTGATGGTCTGGTAAAGAATCCTACAGATGAACGTTTCCAGGTGCAAACTGTTCCTTCCATAATGTCACAACGTAATGCAGGGAGTCTCTTTGCCTTTGTTTGTCCGCACTGCAAAGCTCATCACTGGCTACATGAATTCAAATCTCTGTGCTGCTTCCAGGGAAAAATGAAACTTCCTGAAGTTCCTCCTCCTCCTCTAAATATACTTATATATTTCGATATGACTGAAACAGAAAATTATTTTCTCCATATTATACGTGCATATAACCAGTTGCTTGCCTTAGCTTCAATTGGTTGCAAATAAATTAGAGCACCAGGATTTAGTCGCACATTTAAGATTCAATGTAAGGTTTGTCATGTTATTGGATCACAACTTCCAAGTGAAGCTTCACGCAATGTTGCGCAGCTTTACTTCTATAATACAGATCATGAGATTCAGAATCACTTGCATCATGCTAATATAGAGGCTGCTCTCCTGCAGGTCCTGCGAGAAGACTTACACTACTGCAGCACCTATATAAAATGCTTCAGGGCAGTCATTGAAATGTCAGTATCTGAAAATATGAATATTGTCCTACATGCTGACAAAGTAAAACACACTTATTTTCATTGTTGCAAATATACTCTTCCAATGGTATCTGAGATTTCTGTTATTCAACCTGATATGAATTAGGTATTTTGGATATCATCATCCATAAACGAGACTGTGGTTTTCAGAGGATTGATCAAATGATCCTCTGCATTATGTGCTACTGTTTCCTTGGGTGAATTATGGCTATCAGATTGGTTTGAAAAGAATTGGCAACAACCTCACACTCACACCTGATTTCTACTGTTATCAGTTTCAGATTAGGCAAGGTGACTATAACATTATCATGAAGAGCTGGCGGCTGATGCAGTAATATGCTGTAGATGCCCTGGCAAAAATAGTACATTGTCGCCTCAAATGGGGCCACAACAAGCACACCATGAAACGGGTTGAAAAGTATAAGGGTTTTATGATGTTTTGGCTGAAGGAGTATTGTTCTTCCTCCTTCAATCTATGGTTTCCTTTGCTTCTATAGTGACTTCTTCCAGAATTCGATGACTTTGGCTCGACACATGGGAATGCATTCTTATTTCATCACAGTGACAACTAACCCTGACTGGGATGAAATAAAAAGATAGTTTGCACCTTGGGGAAGAACATATGGACCGTCCTCATATTTGTGCAAGAATCTTCAGGATCAGGTATGACAGCCTCATGGATGGCATACTTAAAAATAATGTCCGAGGAAAAGTTGTGGTTCATTCTGCTACAATAGAATGGCAGAAACGAAGACTCACTCATTCTCATATTCTGCTGATAATGGCTGAAGTTAGCAAGCCCCAAACTGCAGATGGCATTGATCAGGTAGTGTACAGTGAGATTCCTGATAAAGAAACCAATCCAATTCTGCATAAGATCATCACATCCTGAAACATTCATGGCCCCAAGCTAATACGATGTGTTCATGTATGGATGGGCTAAGAAAACAATGCCATTGCTCAAAAGGTTATCCTAAGCCATTGAGAAAAAACACATTTGTTGCCGAAAATTCCTTTCCGGAGTATAGAATATAGACAGCATGGTGGTCTCAACCATACATTCCAGCTTAAAGGTCAATAATTTACTGTTGATAATTGTTGGATTGTTCCATACAAACCTTTCCCCTCGTTGAGATACCAGTGCCACATCAATTGTAAGGTTATCCACAATATCATGGTTGTTAAGTACTTATATAAGTACATCACAAAAGGATCAGGCAAGATCACTTTCTTTATTAAGGATGATCAAGGAAATTGCGTCCATGCCCAAAATGAAATTGAGACCTATATCAATGCACGGTACATCTAAGGCAGTGAAGCATGCATGTGTATCTATCAATTTCCGTTACATCATCGGAAACTGCCAGTTGAAAGTTTGCCTTGCCATTTACCTAGAGAATAAATGGTCGTGTATGAGCAGGAAGAAAGAGTTGTTTCTAGGCGACAAGCAATGACTAAGTTGACGGAATATTTTAAACTGAATATTAGAGACCCACTGGCACAACACATATTATAGATTGATATTCCTAAATATTTTACTTGAACAAACAAAAGACGAGAAAATAAATATCTGGATGGGCATCAACAATTTATGAGTAAATCTCTTGGACGCATTCCAACAGTATCTTTTAGTAGACAACAATCTCAATTATATTATCTCAGGATAATTCTATACCACAAGGCTGGGTCAACGTCGTAGAAAGATTTGAGGACAATTGTAGGAGTTGAATTTTCAATATTCCATGAAGCATGCAGGAGACTTGGCCAGTTGGATGAAGATGGAGAAAGAGAAAAGGCTATGGAAAAGGCCTCATCCATTACGCTTGGTCCTCAACTGCGAGAGATCTCCTGCATTATGTTATTGTACTGCATGCAGATCTGGGAGAAATGGAAGAATTGCCTTGCAGAATATATCATGTATGAATATCATGAAAAAAATATGTCCCTGCAAACCGTCCAGATTTTCCTAAAGAAGACCCAACAAAGACTTCAGCAAGATGGCTTGGACATCCATGTCAACTATGAATTTCCTCGGCCAGACCCAACTATAGTTGCCATACCAGAAAAAAGAGGGCTCATGTGGCAGAAACTGATTGCAATACACACCACCTGCAAGCAAACATAAATGAACTTCTGCCAACATCGAATCCTGAGCAACTGGTTATTTTTCACAAAGTACCTCTGTAAATTAAAATGATTGTAGAATGTTTTGCTTGAATGATAATGCAGGAACAGGAAATACCTATGTCATCAACATCATATTGGATTACCTCCGATCTAAAATCAAAATTGCACTTGCCACTGCAATATCTGGAACACCAGCCATTTTGTTTCACAAAGTTATACCTCTTTATTCCAAGGGCAAGATTCCTCTCAATGTGACTGCTGAATCAACTTGCTTCTTCACAAAGAGGGATGCCACAGGTAATCAAGCTGATGTCCTAATCGTTGATGAGATATATATATCGGAAATAAGTATATTATCGAATGCCTTGACAGGAGTTTCAAAGATGTTCGAGATTGCTAAACGCCATTTGGTTGTCTAACTGTATTACTATCTGGTGACTGGAAGCAAATTCTTCCAGTTGTACATCATGGTGATAGACCAGATTTGGTTGAGGCAACCACCAATAGATCTTATCTCTGGAACTATGCGGAAATCAAAGATTTGGCAACAAATCAACGGTTACTTAATGCCGAGGATTCTAATGAAAGACAGTTTGAAAACTACCTTATTGATGTGGGAAATGGTAACATACCAAATGTACCAACTGTAGGTGCATGCAAATGGACTTTGTCTGGCATATGGTAATGTGTGTGCACTGTGTGATTTTGTTTATACAAATCTTCCAGGAAACTACACAAACCCACTATGATTTACAAATAGAGCCATTATCAATCCAACAAATGACGCTGCAAGATTGGTGAATGAATTCATATTCAACAAGTTTCCTAATCATGAACAAATCGACAGAAGCTCAGATACTGTAGATAATGAACTGCAATATACAATCGAGTTCATCAACAAATTATCGCATCAGGCTTCCCAACACACATACTTAAACTGAAGAATGTAGGTTTATCATGCTTCTGAGAAATCTGGATCTTCTAAACGAGTATTGCAATAGTACACGCTACATCATCATAAGTTTACATAATCATGTAATTGAAACTGAAGGGGCGTTGTCTGCCAATCATGGAACCAGATTGCTAATCCCAAGGATAGCACATGTGTCTCAAAAGCTTGAGTTCCCTTTCATCTTTACTCGCAATCAATTTCCTGTCAAACCAGTATTTACAACAAGGCACAAGTGTAGGCATTTAGAATGATATGTTTTCACATCAGACATTTTGCAACACAAATAAAAATGAAACAAGACACTGCGAAACAGTTTTATCTCACCTACCGCTTGAACAATAAGATGTACTCGGCATTTAACACGTGGTGACTATGAGGTTTTTGCATGGAAACAAACCAAATATTAATATTATTATTTTGCCTTTTATCCTCATGCGGTCGATAAAATAATGTACCAATAATGCACACATACATACATACCAGTAATTGATAGAAGCAATTATTATAGTATTAGTATTATTCACGCATGAATACATACCTAGATACATACATACATACATGCACACATACATAGATACAGGTCCAGGTTCGCCTGTAACTGGTTTGTGTTTTCGTTGTTGTAGTGGCTTTGTTGGCTACGTGTCTCAGACCACAATTATCACTGTGTTACACCCTAATGTATTGTTATTACTTTGTGGTATAATTTATTGATATCACATCATGGAGAGCTTTGTACCAGCGCTAGAAGTTTGATTTTGAAAAATGCTAATCGCATCTGCAACTTTGATTTTACTCACTATTATATATATGTCCTTTTATCGGTATGTTCTCTGTGTTTTCTTTTTTTTCCGACTTCTGTTTAATTTTTCTCTCTCTCCATTTTTCCTTCCCAATAACTTTCAAAGCTACTCGGCGCACTAAAGATAGACATATTGTCTTTAATGCGTTGAAATATCGGTGACCCCAGTAGACATCTGAAGAGGGTCTGTGCCTTGTTTGTACTTTCCTTTTATTTCTAAATACACTTCATCAAGTAACCATACAGCCCCTTGTTTCTTCTCTCTTTCTTCCTCTCTCCCACCCCCTCTCTCTATCTCGCTCTATCTCTCTCTCTCTATCTCTCTCTCTATGTATATATATATATATATATATATATATATATATATATATATATATATATATATTCCAGGTAGAGCCGCTAATTCTCCGACTTAATTGATCACGGCTCCGATAATATGCGCATCTGATTAGAATGTCACACGAAGAATAACTGAAGATAATTTACGTGCCAAACCAGTCGGCAGGTGACCCAGGGTTAGGTATAGGGTTAGGGTTAGGGTTAGACCCGACCAAAATGTTTGGATAACATCTAGTAGCCCTGCTGCCATCGCTTGGGGATTTAGGTGCATTAGTTGGAGATAGATTCTTCCGACTCGACATACCGGAAGGATTGTTTGAGCAATCTGTCCCCTTAGTCAGTCTCTGGAATAAGTGTGTGAAGATGACGAAAGCGAAGAAGAAGCGGAGGAGGAGGAGTAGGAGGTGGATGAGAAGATATATATACTCTATTGAGAGTGGGGAGACGATATATATACATATACTTATATATACATATATATATATATATATATATAAATATATATGTGTGTGTTTGTGTGTGTGTGTGTTTGTGTGGGTGGGTTGGTGTGTGGGTGTGTGTGTGTATGTGTTTGTGCATGTACGTGTACATTAACATTTATGAAAATGCGCTCTTTTAACTATATCATTTGTCATTTGCAATGTATAGCTATATACACTTTGCAGTTTTTGTAAATGAAAATTGTTCACAAATATGCACGATGTAGCTCTTCGCAATGTGATGTCATAATGGGTATTATTTTTTTCTGCAAAATGGATATATATTGTTCATCAGGATATCTACGTTAATTCCTGAGATATTTTGAATTAAATCAGCATATATAAAGAAGACAAAGTTTAACCGAATATGTTAATTCATACCTAATATTTGATGCTGTTGTGATATAGCATTTACAGTTCTATGATAACAATCAACCGCAGACAATGTTTTGGGTGTTTCCTTTTATTGTGATGTGAATAAACATAACATTAAATACCATATTAAGACTCTAGATAAAATAATCATATAGTTTGGGCATGGTAGGACATTAAGTCTCTTTCCTCAGACGTTTTAATTTTACGGAGAAGCTCGGCTCTGCCGGCTCCAAGAATGATCTGTACCTCTTGTCTTCCTATTTACGTTGGACATTTGTATACTGGGAAAAATAGACGCCCTCGCCTCTCCTCTCGGCCACGGCCTGCTCCCGTTCAAGAGCCACGTCATGTTACTTTGTATTGCTGAGGATTTCGGTGATAAGGGGACGACTGGAGGAGTTTGTGGAAAAGTAGACAGGCAACTCCAAAACCGAATTAGATCGGAGACACATGGCTGAGAACGGTGTCATGGAATTCAGCCTCTCCATAGTTAACGTCTAACACCTGGAACTTAAATAGGATGTCCTCGAGTCCGCGGAGTTTTATATCTAGGATGATAAACTGAGGTTCCTCAATTGCCATCTCCGTTGAGCCTCCTAGATCCCGATCGTCCATGTATCACGCTTTGAAGGGTGCACATGTTGAGCCGACAATATCATCAACTAGCAGCTCAAATAGGAGAAGGCCGAGCGGTTCTCCTTGCTGGAAACCCGTAATGGATGTAAGCTTGTTGTCATCGGCTATAGTAGGCTGGGTCTTCGCTACGTAAGGTGAGTAAGAGGTAAACTGAGGGGACATTGATCAAGCTTAATGTTTTTGAAAGCTTTCCCATGTCCAGTTATGGAGGTGTGGATAAGAATGAGCCATATGTTCTATAAAATGTCTGCTCGAATAAGCTTTCGCCTAACATCTACATGTGTCTCCTTTACCGACATAGACAGGTTTTATTGCAGGCTATCTTGGCTACAAGTCGTCGTAAGACGTTGCCGATTACTATTGGATGGACGACTCCATCATTTTCCCCAGAGCCATCATACAGGCTGAGAAGAAAAATTCTTCGTCATAGCAGGGGAAGGTGGTGCGGAGAAGACAATTGGTGAGTGATGTGATTGACAGGAACAATCTTACTCCCGCCTCAGCATCAATTAGCATAATACTAATGGCTATATAAGCCCATAATCCCCTTCCCGTCCTTCAAAGAAAATATTATAGGCCCTTCATGCACCTAAGCCAATTTTTGCAGCAATATTCTCATACCTATATACATTCGTATCCATCTGTTTGGGAGCTATGTTTTTCAAACTTATATGACTATAGTATAAGATGCAAGGGGAAATATATGGTATTGGTGAAGGAATGATGAAACCGCATTCTCCTAATAAATATAAAACTTATATTTCATATACTTAAACAATCTATTAGTGTCAGTTCCTTCGATTCTCGAGGAACACCTCTGTAATCTATGGTATCGGCAAAAATGTAAAACGTAACTCAAAATATTCTTTGGTTTCAATATGTATTGTCGCCTCCGATCAAATTAATGCTTCAGCAAAATAAAAAAAAGTGTTTACTATACGGGATTAATTCTTACTTATATGTAAACAAAATATGGCTATACACATACATGCACTAAAAGAAACATCCCGAAAAAATTCATTAGAGTTTAGTAACATGTTAAATCATCAGTACACAGACATTTTATCAGAGATCTCTCTTCCTAAACGGAGTTGTAGTGCGTATATATTATCCAAAATTATAATCTCCCAGAATTAAGTCATTCTCTCATCGTATAATCATCAGCATTGTCTCTTACTAAATAATTATTTCTGGAAATACAGAAATGTGATTGACAAGTTAGGAGCAACATCCAACTAACCAGAGTAAGGGAGAGATCAATGTCAATGCAATTTATATAGAAAGTGGGTGTTAAATATCATTGAATTGGCAGTATCGGTAGAGAGTTGGATGCCATGCTTTCTAGCATAGTTACGCCCCTTTACGGTCTGAGTTAAAATTCCGCCGAGGTTAACTTTGCCTTTCATCCTTAAGGGGTCGATAAAATAAAGTACCAGTAATGCACTGGTTATTTGCTAGCCTTGTGCCAACAGTAGAAACAATTATAGTTAAAAGATAAACAGATACAGGAGTGAAACATAGCATACATATATGAGATCGTATATATATATATAGAGAAATATATATATATATATATATATATATTTATTAATTTACTTTATTTTATTTTTAAAAAAAAATTTATAATTATTATAATTATTCTTAATTTAATTTTTATTTCATTTTATTTTATTTTTATTTTACACTTCTTAATCCAATTTTTAGTATTCAAATTCGATATTAAATAATTGTTTCTAGTTTTAGGCACAAGGCCAGCAATTACCCAGTGCATTACTGGTACTTTATTTTATCGACCACGTAAGGATGAAAGGCAAAGTTAACCTCTGCGGGATTTGAACTCAGATCGTAAAGGAACGTAACTATGCTGGAAAGCATGGCGTCCGACCCTCTACCGATACTGCCAATCCATAATATACCCAGTTTCTTTATTCTAGACATCTAATATTTGTATATTAACACATTCACCTCATCCATTTATTTATTTATTTATTTATTTATTTATTTATTTTTATTATTATTTTTTTAGCCATATTCACAGCTGTTTTTTTTCATTTTTGTCATTTTTGACAGCGTTCCCGATCAAAAGTATCTCTCTCTCTCTCTCTCTCTTTCTATTTCTCTCTCCTCCTTCTTTCTTTCTTTTTTCCTCTCTTCTATTTCTTTTTTCCCTTTTCCTTCATCTTTCCTTTTCTTCATTTTTCCTATTTTTTTCACTTTTCTTATACTTTTGTCATATGTTGACTGGACATTTTTTAGTTCACAAGTGTTTTTAGGCTTCATATCATGTTACCTTATTTTAGCTGATAACAACACAATTTTTGTCCCAGGATGATGTTGTTTTCGAAATGCGCATAATAAAATATATGGAACTTTTTAAAGCATCTTTTAATGTCTTCTTTATATATATATATATATATATATATATATATATATATATATATATATATATATATATAAAAGGGAAACAGAAATAACAACACAATCGGTACAGTATACGGAAGTGTTATATAGCAGGAAGAGGGTGTTAACGTTTCGGACACTAGTCCTTCATCAGAAGGAAGAATACGAAATAAAATAGATTGAGGGACGAGCGGGATAGAATTGTGAAAAATGTCTTCAGATAAAAATAACAGGTCCATTCATGTTGACATCTCTTGCAAAACTGTTGGTGCTGGCGTTTTGTGTAAGATTTATTTTTTAGAAAATTGGATGATGGAACGAATCTACCTAAAATGAAAAAAAAAACGTTTTTTTAAAAAGAGCTATACTTGAGCACGTGCGTAAGTATGTATTTGTGTGTGTGTGTGTTATTATACGTCCGTACGAAGCTAAGAAGAAATATGTGTGTATATGTGAGTAAAGAGTTTGCGTGCATGTAAGTACGAAACTATGAGCAAAAGTATGTACATATTAGGGTGTGAATGGAAAAGTGGGGTGTACATATATAGTTGGCTTGTATTAGCTGTAAGAGAAGCTGCTAACGATCAAGAGAAAGCGATAGGAAACTAGGGGTGTGATAATAGACGGGGTATTAGAGAAATTGGGGAGGTAAGTTGAGTCCAAGAGGGCAATAGGACCCAGGGCGGTAAATTAGACTTTGTTCAGTCCTGGTGCGCAAGGCCTATGATCCATGATGTAAAAAGCCACCCAGGACTGAAACATGTAGGGAAGAATGACCAGTAGAAAAGAAATGACGCGCGACAGCAATATCCAAACCGAGTCGTATGTCCCTCAAGTGTTCGGCAAAAGCATCCGCCATACGGCATCCCGTTTGTACGATATATAAAGACCCGCAAAAGGAACACGGGAGGGCATAGACAACGGGGTGGATATGCAGGTGAAGGAATGGCGGATACGGAAAAACCCGTTAGGGCCTGTAAGAGTGGTGAGAGTAGAAATAAATGGACAAATGTTACCGCGGAAGGGGAACAAGGATGAGAGCCGGGTGGAGTCGTGGGAGAGGATGAAAAGGAACTACCCACCAGGAGGTCGCGGAGGTTGCGGGCGCGCTTAAAAGCAGTAATGGGTGGGTTTGGAAAAAAGCGAGAAGTGACGGGGTCAGAAGAGAGGATACGGCAGGAACGGAGGATATGTCGCCGGAGTGGTAGTGTGATGGGGTGGTAGGTGAGAGGGAAAGGAATACGAGTGTTGGGAGGACGAGGGTGAGGTCAGTGGGCTGTGGTGCGGTCTGTTTCATGGGCGCGGGCGAGAGAAGCCTGGATCAAGTTGGGGGGATATCTACGCGGGATGAAGAAGGAAGCCATGCGAAGGGAATGGCTTTCGAAATCGTCGTCGTGGCTACAGAGTCGAGGAAGAGGGAGGAATTGGGAATAGAGTATGGAGGGTTTGGTGTGGGTTGGATGAAAGGAGGTGAAGTCGAGAAAAGATTGGGAGTCTGTTGGTTTAATGAAAATGGAAGTGGAGAGGAGAGGGAAGATGGAGGTGACAGTGATTAAGAGATAGAGAGATATCTAGAAAAGGGACAGAAGAATCGGAGAAGGAGGCGGTGAAATTAAGAGCAGCATGGAAATATTGGACAAAAGAAAGAAAACAGTCGAGCTGTTCTCGTGATAGAGAGGTGGCACCGATACAGTCGTCGATATAACGACTGTATATCTCAGGAGTCGGTCCAGAGTACTGGGAGAAGATCTGGGCTTCGACGTAGCCAACACATAAGTTACCATAGTTTGCACCCATTCTGGTTCCCATCGCTACCCCATAGATCTGTTGATAAAATTCACCCGAAAAAGAATATCCATTGAGAGTGAGAACAAGCTCAGCCAGACGGAGAAGAGTAGTACTGGGTAAGAGGTAGGGCGTAAACTAAAAATGGTTGGAGAGCGCAGATGCCGAAATCATGAGGGATGACGGTATATAGAGAATGATGTCCAGGGTAAAGAGAAGGCGGGAGGCACCAGGAGGGAAGGAGAAAGAGGAAGGCGAGGATGGTGTCTAAATATTCAGAAATTATCTCAGTGGGGCAGTTACACGCAGAAACGATAGGACGGCCAGGATAATTTCGTTTGTGTATTTTGTGGATGAAGAAGATGGTGGGTGTGCGAGGGGTGCATAGAATAAGGTTGGTGGCTTTGGGGGGTAGGAGAGAGTAGGAGATGAGCTCGTGGATGATGGAGGACACGAATTGATGGTAGCCTGGAGTGGGGACAGAGGATAAAGGGTGGTAAAAAAGGGTATTGTGAAGCTGGCGGAGAGCCTCAGCCCTATAGAGGTCAGCGCTCCAAACCACCACAGCGCCACCTTTGTCAGCGGGTTTGATGAAAACACCATCGCGACTCCGAAGGTTCGAAGAGCGGAGACCTCAGTCCGCGTAATGTGAGAGCGACGAGAATGTATCGACAAAGGGGTCGAGGCTGCTGATCTGGCCAGAGCTCGGCGTCCAATGTCATTGCCGGCGACTGAGACGAGTGAAGTCATCCGTTTGTGTCGATGATGGCGTGTCGTGAAAAAAAGCTTTCACCTTTAATCGACGGAAGAACCCTATTTATATATATATATATATATATATATATATATATATATATATATATATATATATATATATATATATTGTTATACTTTGGGAGGGCCATGTTGCCAAATTCAGAAACGAAATATATATATATATATATATATATAAGTATAAAAGGAGAAAAACAAAGGTAAAAATAGGGATCTATGTATAAAATAGAGCTATTTAATTAGAAAGTAACAACACAATATTAACATTCGCCTACGTCACTCATCAGAAAAAAGGGTTACGAAGATATGAAAATACGTATATATATAGATGAAAATACATTTCATATATTCATAACCTATTATTCTGATGAGCGACGTAGGCGTATGTTAATATTGTCTAAGGTCCTGAAATCTTTGGTAATGGACTAGTTATATATTGTGTTCACTTTCTAATATATATATATATATATATATATATATATATATATAACAAGAGAGAGAGAGAGAGAGAGAGAGAGAGAGAGAGTGAGAGAGATTAAGAAAAATCAAAATTAGTGTCGCAGCATAATTTCTAAATTTATTGGTTTATTGCAATTGTTTCAATATTGATGCACTCAGGTTACAATCACGATGACGTGGTCCAACTCATTTTTCTAGTTCAGATAAGATTTGCGAGTATATATTTGCACAATATTATTTGTACTTATGATGCAAAAACGACTCCGATTCTACTTAAAATATTAACATCCTTCGCACTTAGGTCTGGAATAAAACCCAAATTCATTGAGCGCTTCGAACCACGTGTCAATTGTAACTGTAGCTACACAACTAGCTTACACAATTATATATGCATGTGTATATATGTGAGTTAGTTTTTCTTTTGTTTACTTGCATTTTTAATTAAATCGTTAATTGGATAGTTAGTTGAGTTTCCATTTACCTAATTAGCTATTCATTTAATTAGCCGTTTTGTTAGTTAGCTTTTAATTTAAGCAGACGTTTAAAATTTTTTTTTTAACAGAGCATTATTTGGGAATTCACAAATACATTTTTTACTAGATAACGTAATGTTGAAGCAAAGAAATCAAATGTATCAATTTCATTTTGGATAATATCTCATCAATACAACATCGCTAGACACTGGTATAAATAAATGTTTTGGGGGCATTTAATTTTGTATCTATTTCTATTCTTACAATTCTCTGAATCACACCACTGCTACGTTACGTATATTTTCTCATGGAATGAATTTACTTTTCCCACTTCATCCATCGTTGTTGTTTCAATTTTTTTAAGATTTTCTTTTCCTTATTCCGCATCCTTTCAGTGTATTCATTTTTTTCCTCTAATATATTCATCTCTATATATATATGTGTTCCGAACATAACATCACTGATACACATATATGACGGTAAGCTTAAAGTTATATTTCTTTATCGTATTAGATACGTAAGTACTTATTTTATTTATCTATTTTATTTGAATATTCTGTATGTTTTTTTCCCCTGGTTCCCACCCGTTTCTGAATTGTAATGTAAATGTTTCTGCAATATATATATATATATATATATATATATATATATATATATATATATATATATATATATATATATATATATTTATATGGGGGGGGGGCAATGTGCGTGTGTGTGTGTATGTGTGTGTATATATATATATATATATTTACTCGAAAATATATTTCATGCACAAAATGAAATGACCATAGCACCCACAAATATCCTATATCTGTAATTCAAAGGGCCAATCTTGACACACTATTTGTTATACTGTACCATAGACGGAACAATATTATGTGTGCATGTGACTGTAGAATGTTCATCTACTTGCACGTTGATTTCACAAGCAGGATATTACGTTCAGTAAACCACAGGAACTCTCATCGTCTTATGATGTACATTATTCTGTGTTTTTAGGAGAGGAAATGGTATTTGGCAAGTAAGGAAAAGGCTGAATTCTCATTATCTGCATTGATTTTACATTATGCACATGAAATTCCAAATAAATATTCATGATTTTGCCAATATAATATATTTCTAAACTAGCAAATTTCTGCGAAAAATATGGAGGAATTGCCGATGAAAAGATTAAATTTAATATATAGATAAATCATTTTCTGTAGAAAGTTTATCTGTATGTTTTAACTTATAAATACATTTCTTTTTAACGAAATCGTCATTTACGTACGATTCTCAAAAGGAGCGACAATCCAGTTTTAAAATGTGTATGATATACATATTTATTTTTTGCTTAATATGACTTGCTTAATATGGTGTGAATTGAAGAGGGAACTAAGCCATTTCTCTTCTTACGTTGTTTTGATGTTTTACTGTTTTTGACAGACGTACAGCAACTGTAACTCACTGGATTGTAATCCTAATCTTCCTTAACACGATAGTGCCGTCATTTCTTTCACCGTGGTACATCCCGTTCTACGTTTTGCAAAGTGTCATTCTAATCTTTAGGAGAATAAGATTTAAATTTGGGTAGCAATTATTTTTTCTATTAAGCTGAACAGCAAGGCCAGGTTGCATAAGTGCATGGTGTTCCCGCATAGTCAGTATATTAATGCTCCAGAAATGTACCTAAAACCGAATCGTATCTGTGATGAGAAGAGAAACATGAAACAACAAAAGAAAAACAATCACTTCAAAATAAAACACATATTACCACAGTATAGATTTAAGAAACTTATCAAAAAGCAGACCAAAGTGTTATGGAAGCTAATAAAATCCAGTTTTATCAATGTTAGATGCTTAATTATTCCCTCCATTTCCAGTCTATGTTAGCATCTCACCTTAATTACTTTACCCTCAACAGCTTATTATGCTTATTTTGAGGTGGTATGAATAAAATATTTCCGAATATAAAACCACATTGCACGAACACAGGAACGTATACAATTATACAAGCGTAATATTTCTTCATAGAATGGTACAATATTTGAATTCTAATCTAATCAACAGTCAGAGTGTAATACCCAATATGTATAATTAATAAATATAGACATAACTTTTAAAAAATGGATGAATATATTCTTTTGAATTTAAAATAAGTCATCTTTAAGATATTTCACATATTTCCTGAAACATATGAACTTAAATAGATAACACTACACACACACACACACACACACCCACACACACACCCACACACACACATATATATATATATATATATATATATATATATATATATATATATACTAGTCAGATAATTAAAGGTGGCATCATTTTCTTCGCAAACGAAATCAGATATTTACTCGAAATGCTGTAATTAACTATACATACGTTAGGGTTCGTGAGACTGTTTATTGGCCCGTCGCTGGATATATATACATACACAAATATACACACACATATATACACAAACACATGAATATATATATATATATAGTGTATGTATGTTTATGTTCTGGATATTTATTTATATATTTTTCCCCTCAATTTTTCCCCGTTATTTTATTTCAGCCTCACTTTTAATAAACATTTATAAATCCACATTTAATATACATTCCACATTATTGGCAGTATCGGTTGTGGGTCAGACGCCATGCTTTGCACCACAGTTACGTCTCTTTACGAACTGAGTTCAAATCCCGTCGAGGTTAACTTTGCCTTTCATCCTTAAGGGGTCGATAAAATAAAGTACCAGTAATGTACTGGGTAATTGCTGGCCTATGGGCCAAAAGTAGAAACAATTATTTTCAATAGTCGTCGTCGTCTTGTTCTTCTTACTGAAAGAGCCGTAGAGGCAGAATTCTCAATTAAATGTCTCCGGCTGGATCCGTAGGCACGACCAGACAAGCTCACTGATGTTATCTAAACATCTTGCTCAGAGGTATGCCATTGAACCTCTTGCCTGTCAGTTTAGCTCGTAAAATCTTTCCAGCGATTATTCCCTGAGACCTTCTCACCACATGCTCATAATATCGGATCTCTGATCCTTCAATTCGGACAAGTAGCCGCTCTAACTGATGGGACTCTCTGATGTCCGAGCTACGCACTATATCGAGTAAAGTTACTCCAAAGACCTTTCAGAGGAATACTGTTTCGGCCGCTTGTATCCGTGATCGTATTCATTCGGTCATTACCCAAGATTCATGACCCTAGTTAAGGTTTGCCACAAATAAGTAATTGAAGACATCGAATTTGGCTTTCACGCTTACCTCGCTCAATCGGATTACTGAATGCTGAAGATGGCGCATTACTGAAGCATCTGATGCAATTATTGACTTAATGCAGCCTCGTGTCTTCCATCCTTCGTAAAGAAGACCCCAAGATACGTGAACATCAAGCTCGGATGCGCATGTCAATTCTGTTCATAAAATAATGAACAGCAGAGGTGAAAGTTTACCCCAATGTGGGAATCCGTCTCCCACATTTAATGGTTTAGCACCATTTATACGAAATCAAATATTCGCGCATTCGTATAGAAACTATCATCGATCCCATTCTTCTTCACAACTCTCCACAGCAGGTACCAGGAATCGCGGTCATATACCTTTCCAAATGCGACAAAATAAAAACATTCTCTTGGCTATACTGCCGCGATTTCTGGAATACCTGCCGCTATTTGAATACTGTTTTGCGCCCGGGGCGAAAATCGAGCTGTTTATCAGTTAGCTTAGACTCAATAATCTCCATGCATCTATTTCCCAGATACTCAGCATACGAGGCTTAACAAAGAGATGACATCACCCGTAATTTGAACAATCCCTTTTGTCAGCCTTCTTTTTAAATTGGGAATATAAGTCCATTGCTTAGGTGGATATCCAGAAATCCCTGCCACCCGGCACTCATGACTGAGCCGGGAGTACCTTCTCTATTTAAGGATATTAATATCTCAGGCCGGATTTCATCTTCCCCAGTGACCTTGTCGCATTTCAGCTCTTTAACTGGTCTTGTGATTTCAGTGTCTGGTACGTTAGTAACTGTTCATATAGGCACCTAGTATATATCAGAAGATCCAGTTGTGATCGTGTTTCAGAGAAATGAAAAAAGTATTCCCTCGAATTCTCGAGGTTGCAGCTCTCTGAAGGAACCTACTATATCGATAATAATATATTCCTTCTTTGTACTGTGTCGTCTGCTCAGTCGTTTGTATATATACACGTGCCGCCACATGCATACACCTGCACAAATGTATATTTGCCTACACACACATATGCTTCCACATATATATATATAAACAAAACCGTAAATTAAAAGTTAAAAATACATTATGCAATAACAAAACACAATATACCATAAAATAACGGTAAATTACGGTAACATAAAATATACAATATAATATAATATACAATATGATATATATATATATATATATATATATATATATATATATATATATATATATATATATATATATATACATACACACACTCATACATGTACACATACTCATACATACATATACGGATGATATGTGATAAAGTAATACAACAAGAATAATAGTAATAATCAAAAGCATATATACTCCATATATAATCATCCGCACACATTCTTATGAGATGCACATAAACGCATACATGTATGCACAAATACACGTACACACATATAGAGGCCCGCATATGCATGCACCCGCACCCATACACACACACACACACACATATATATATATATATATATATATATATATATATATATATATATATATATATATATATTTATACACACACGTATATATATATACACACTTACCCACCCACAAACACACACCTACTCATATGTGGCTATACATATATACGCACACATATATAAACATAGATACATATATATATTCATATATATACACATATATATATATACACATACACCTACATTCCGCCACATATGTACATACATGCACATGTATGTATATACACGCGTATAAGCTTTTGCATACACGCACCCATGCCCATATACACTCTCCCGCAGCCACCCACGTATATATATATATACACATCTACACACACACGTACATATACCCACGCACAGGTCCACACATAAAAACACGCGAATATAAACACAATATGATAATAAAATAAAATAAATAAATACATTTACAATATTTTAGGGTACATTAAAATCCGTATGTAACTGCATAAATAGGTATAAGGGAAAAAACAAAACAAAAAAAAAACGTGGGGGGAGGTACAGGAGAAGTTGCGTGTGTCCATGTGATATACTACACACAGGTAGTATAAGATTCAAACTTGTGTCCGTGTGTAGAACAGGTAACAGTAACAGAACAATAATTGTTTCTACGTTAGGCACAAGGCCATCAATTATCCAGTGCATTACTGGTACTTTATTTTATCGACCCCGTAAGGATAAAAGTGAAAGTTAACCTCGGCGGGATTTGAACTCAGAACAGCAAGGGCCGTAACTCTATGCGTCAAAGCATGGCGTCCGACTCTCTACCGATACTGCCAATTCACCGCGAACAATAATGATAGTAATAATCACTGGAACAGGTGGAGTCACGATTGACGGGGTCCACATTCAATGTGACGCCCGTCCCAGTCGTCATAGGGCATGGCACCGTGGCTGGGGTGTGCTGTTCTATATGTTTAGGGCACAGGACCGGGCGGCAGTGGGCCCCGTGTCAGCCGGTCCCGGCCCATGCAGTGTATCTTCCAATGTTGCGTGCCCGCTCAAGTGCGAACCTGGTTTACATATGTTTGCCTCACTAGTCGGACACCGTCATCATAGCATGGTGTCAGGTTCCCTAACCCCGTTGGGCCAATCGGGTCTGTGCGTACCCGTTCTAATGCCCCCTGCCTGGGTCACCCGGCGGATTCCATGCTGCAAATGTGCATCTTCTCTGGTGTCTGCATGTCATGATAATTTCGGACTTCAGGTTGACGGCGTCATCCTTCAGTCTGACTATCTCCATGGCCTCGTGTAGGCACTATCGGCACTTTCTACTTCCGGCCGAATATGCCCTCGCGTGGCGAACGATATTCTATTCCAGGGTGTATGGTGCCTTGGTCTTTCAGGTCCCACACCAGGTCCACTAACCTAGTTTATTGCATTTTGCTAGGGTCCCTGAAGGAAATCGTGATTATAGATCCGCGATTTAAAGGTCGTGGATATTGCTGCGATGTAGGTGCGACGCGCGTTTTGGGTTGTAACCACACACTTGTATATTAAGTCTTTCATCAAGCATTTTCCCTGTAGGGGGCACCGGGTGCTCGCTCTACAGTTACAAGTTCTGCTGTCAGTTCTTGTGCATCCGATATACGGGCCCCGATCTGTTATCGCCCTGTCAAGGTTCTGAGGGTGTTGTACCGCCGACACTGTTGTCTCCCCCTGTGCCACTATTTCCCTCACGGTGTTGGACCATATCGCCCTCCGCGGGCGCACTGGTCGCCTCGTGGGCCGGGTTATCATTTGAGGGCAGGTCCCTGGGTGGTTCTCCGCGCTCCGAAAGACGGTCACTCTGTCACCGCGGTTGACGGCCAGTGCGCGCCATCTTCACCGTGTTAGTTGTAGCCATGTAGTCGGCCATATTCGGCGCCCTGGAGAAGGAAAATTTCACCGTGTGGCGGTTGAAGATTGTGTGGTACTTGTTTGTCGGCGGAAAGCACTCATCCAGCGCTTGGAAGAAAAGTCCTGGCACGTTGGTGCGTACATGTTTGGAGTAAGGCGCATTGAACCGTGTGCGTGGATTCTTGATGGTGTGTCCAGCGCGTGTGTATGTATATATGTGTATGTTTGAGTAGGCCATGCTTATCCAACCTGATACATGGCGCGAATTAAGCAGCCGTCATAGGGCTTGTGGCGATATGTATATACAGGTGGGGGTGACTGGGTCCGTAGAAGAGAGTGTATGTGTGTATATATACATTTATGTATGTATGTGGGAGTGTGTATGTCTGCGCATGTAGGCGTACGTGTGTGTATGCATAAATATGTCTGTGTCTGCATGTGTTTGTGTATGTGTGTGTATATTAGTATGTGTGGGTGCTTACTCTGAAGTGTGAACAGACGTGTGAAATACTGAACCCAGCATGACTCCATCGAAATGTGTCGGACGGAAAATGGCTGATGACTCGTGAGGCAGCAGATACTGACCAGAACTTGTGATGACGTGGTGTAAAAACAGCCAATGGCATGACAAGAGTGGTAGTAGGTTTGTTTTAGGGTGTTTTTGGATGATAACACCCCATTGATAAACATTGCTCCAGACAAAACACCCGTGTCTGAAAGAACCAGCAGAAGTAGAATAAGCCAGATCCATACAAGGACTATGTCTCGAGCTACTGACGGTGAAACAATTGTAACATGCAATAAATTAAGTCCAGATGCATCACTGATTTTTCGTTTTCTTTATACTATCTACACTCTACTCTGCTGAATATCGAGTACTAATTTTGGCATACCGCCTATGGAAGCACCATAGCTACCATTATACACATCTATATACTACGCTCCTCCACAAATAGAGCGCTTACAGCGATTCGCCATGGAAAAATTCAACTACTCTTCTCCCATGAAAGACATACCGATCCCGTCTGATAATACGTACATGGGCCTGTTGTTATACCACACCAACTCGTTCATCAGACGCATGAGCTGGCGCGCATTTCACCATGACATGCGGACACAACAACACTCGCCAGACGCCCCTCAGGACCGCCTAAAGCGGATATTTAGATCGAGAAGACACCCACCACACAATGCACAACTGGAGGAATTTGAAAACCGTATAGTCAACATAGTTCGTAACATCAAGTTCCATAGGAATATTGCACGATAGCAAAATATCTCAAAAGTCTCGGATCCACCATCAAAAGCATGGAAAAATGCCAGGATTTACTCGTGCCCTCAGACAAAACTGGTAATGTATACATGCTTGACCGTTTTACACGCAATGACTGCCTCGGGAAAGAGATTAGGAAAAACTATAGGACCACAGGAGAGACAAATTTAGATAGTATTAACGCCACGACAAAAAGTATACTAACGGGGCTAGGACTAGAGGATAGGACCGAGGTATGTGTACCTAGCAAACCACGGATATCTATTAAGGACCATAAACTAGACTTTAAAACTAAACTGCAGGTTAGGTTAATAGCACCCTCCAAATCCGACCTAAGCAGGACCAGCAAGAATATTATAGATAGGATAATACCGGTACTTAGAAACAAAACTAAGCTTAACCTATGGACCTCCACTAAGGAGGTAATTGACTGGTTCTCGTTAATAGTTGACAAGCACCAAGTAAATTTTATTCGATTAGACATAGATACCTATTACGCGTCAGTATCTCCGATACTAGTCAATAAGGCCTTCATAAACGCCATGGCCAGATCTAGCCTCACCAGGGACGAGACCAACCTCATAGTAGTAGCCAGAAAGACGCTAATTAGTTTCGAAGACAAGTTATGGGAGGGGAGGGACAGACCCGACAGTTTCGATATCACCATGGGGTCAAGTGACTCGGCTTAGGTGACCAACCTTGTGGGGATATATCTCATACATAGGCTGACGGAGGAGATCCCGGGGATCGGAGGGGAAATATACAGAGACGACGCACTTTTCACCTTCCGTTCCCTTAACCCCAGTCAGATGGAGCGTATGAGGAAGCGCATATCGCAGTTTTTAAACAACACGCTTATCCGTGACAATAGACACTAGCACTAAGACGGTGAATTTCCACGACGTTACCTTGGAAATGAATACGGGCATCCACAGACCGTACCATAAGCCCAAGGAAAACCTGCAATATGTGAACAGGCAATCGAATCACCCTAAGTCAGTCATAGAATCCATAGTTAAAGGGGTATTCAAACGCGTATCCACCCTGTCGTCGAACGCAGAAGTGTTTGAACAGCACGCCAACTATTATAATGAGGCACTGCGTACGGCCAGTTACAAAGACACCATAATATATACCCCGAACGGAGTAGAGCCTAGTGATAAGGCGTGCAGAAATGCCAATAGCGAGGGCACCGCCTTAGGTAAGAATTGACCCAGTATCAGTATCCAGGAACACAAATAACAACACAACTAGCATTCATGACTCAGAACCGACCCGACGTAGGACTGAGGCACCCATAGGAGCCAGACCACCCAGTACGCGGAGGCATGGGCCTGGCACGAACACTGCATACTCCGCGGCAACTGGGGCCTTGGACAGGACTTCGACAAATAAGAACGGGGCAAACGCCACGGAGCACGACCAGCCTGGTTGTAGTGCTACAGCACCGACAACAGCATCACATAGACCTAAGAGGAATAGACGTATAGATGGTCACATAGAACGATGTAAATTTATAACTGTAGAGGATAACCACGACGCACGTAGCGGGCAATGCACACATACATTCACATACATACATATACGCACACATGTGTATAGTCATATATATACACATATATACATACATACATATATATATATATATATATATATATATATATATATATATATATATATATATATATATATATATATATACTCACACATGCCCACACATACATACGCATACACTTACGTACACAAACATGACATACACACACACACACACATTTTTATATATATATATATATATATACATTAAAAAACGACAACTTAACATGCATACGCACAGCCACATATATACATACATATACCTACGCATATGCCGACATATATACATCTACACATGCATACGGACACGTGCTGCCACATGCATACACCTGCACATATATATTGATGTTGATTTAGTTATTAATATTAATATTACTTCGGCACCCACTGAAGATTTGTAAGAGCCCACTTGCATAAGACTCCATCGATCTTACGCAACTTTCTACATAACTTCGTATAATTTCACCCACCATGTAGAAGGCTTACAATGAAACGATTCGTTTGGGAAAGAAGATATTTAATATATCTCATATAAAATAATACAGCCAATTATCCACACAATACAATATAGTTATCACTCAAACGTTTAGTTGGGAATATAATCCGGTATTTCCCAATGTTTGTTGAGTGAGTTGGAAATTGGTCGGAGTATCGCTATTAGCCTTCTCCGTTTATGTAGTTATGTAATATACTCTTGGATCACCAGAATTGTACTTTCCCGATATAAGGTAGAACTCTCTTTGTTTCTTTTTTTTATATGAATATTGATTGTTTGTTCTCATATCTGTCATTTGCTTGAGGAAATATATCTATGTGTCCTTAAACAGTACACACATATTTATGTTTTCATATCCAATTGAGTTCTTCGCACGAGGCTTGAATTATTGTCAGAGTTCAATGACCTGCGTGTGTATTATTTTTCACGGTAGCTTCATCCTCCCCTTTTGGGGACAGTTGGAATTTTTTTTCGAACTGCTGGAGTTACAACTTAGTAGCTCTTTCAAGCACTCATGGTGATTATCGCTAAATATTGATGTTGATTTAGTTATTAATATTAATATTACTTGGGCACCCACTGAAGATTTGTAAGAGCCCACTTGCATAAGAATCCATCAGTCTTACGCAAGTTTCTACATAACTTGGTATAATTTCAGCCACCGTGTAGAAATCTTACAATGAAACGATTCGTTTGGGAAATGAGATCTTCAATATATCTCATATAAAATAATTCAGCCAATTATCCACACAATACAATATAGTTAGCACTCCAAACCTTTAATTGGGAATATACTCCGGTATTTACCAATGTTTGTTGAGTAAGTTGGAAATTGGTCGTAGTATCGCTAACAGGTTTCTCCATTTATGTAGTTATATATATATATATTAGTTCAAAATATTAACAAAAATAGACATTCTTGTGATCAAGTATAATTTATTATACATATTTCAGAGTTACTGAGCTAACTTCAACAGTACGTCCTCATCAGATAAACTAAGATGATGCATGACATACCCTGACGTAGTAGATGGTTAAGATTCAGTCAGGGTAGTGAGTAAGATATGACAAAACTCAATATTTATATACTTTAAGATTGAGACATATATACCTTTGATTTATTCATTGAACCTTGTTTAACCTTTATATATATATATATATATATATCTTTCACCGTATTTTTAACTAAAGAAATTTTAGCTTGATAACTGGGTTTAGAACCCTCACATAAATGGAAAAAGATGAGTATTGACGTACATGGGAGTCGAACCCACATATGTGGTTATCGCGACCACTGTGCTACCATTACACCAACACATCACCCATCTCTTTCCATTCAAATTAGAAACTACATTCTTAGCGAGTTTAAATGGCAAGTTAGTATGTTTTGAAACAGTGAGCGAGTTTGAAATTAGAAAATATATAGCTTTCACCATATTTTTAACTAAAGGAATTTTAGCTTGATAACGGGGTTTAGAACCCTCAGATAAATGGAAAAAGATGAGTATTGACGTACATGGGAGTCGAACCCACATCTGTGGTTATCGCGACCACTGTGCTACCATTACACCAACACATCACCCATCTCTTTCCATTCAAATTAGAAACTACATTCTTAGCGACTTTAAATGGCAAGTAAGTATGTTTTGAAACAGTGAGCGAGTTTGAAATTAGAAAATATATAGCTTTCACCGTATTTTTAACTAAAGGAATTTTAGCTTGATAACGGGGTTTAGAACCCTCAGATAAATGGAAAAAGATTAGTATTGACGTACATGGGAGTCGAACTCGCTCACTGTTTCAAAACATACTTACTTGCCAATATATATATATATATATATATATAAATTACTTCTGCAGATCTAGAACTTTTCATTTGTAAGAAATCACGAAAAAATGTCACATAAGTTTGGTCATTTTCGATCATGTAAATTTCAACGCTTTGCACTAGCAAATAATTGCCCCTACACTCGTATTTTTGTAATGTGTGCTTATGTATAATTCTAACATAAAACAAATTGCTTATTGGATAGCCCGTGCGATGCAATAGTAACTGCATGCCTGCAAAGCTCTATTCCAACAAGCATCTCAATACAGATAGACGCACACAAGTGCATGCTAACATGAATCCGTGCACATATTGTTGCATTCATACATTATCGATCGCACACATCCTTGTAATCACCTGAACTCACATAAAGATAAATGAACTGAAGAAGGAGTATGTTTTATATTGCTCTTCTCTCACATCATATATATATATGATCATGTTGATTCAGGAATTTCTACCCACATCCTCATGTAACAATATACATATATATATATACATACATAACAACATATGAATACATGTGAGCAATCTTCAAAACATCATTGAGTTAAATAATATGTACTAAGTATAGCAGAATACGCGTTCCCACAGGTTTGCATGTACATATGCATATGCATGCACACAAGTATTACTCCATGCAAGTATCAAGGTGTTATACATGCATGGGTTCATAGATATATAAACACATAAATAAGAATTGAAAATTCCATACTAAACTTTTCATGATGTATTTTGACCGGTGATATAATGATCACAGGCATGAATACCTCCCACACACCATAGAGATAAAATCATGTAGGTATATACAAATATGTATGCTTATGTGTGTCTTTGAGTGTATCTAAAAATATATGTTAGTATATATGTGTAATTACGTGCATCCCTCATAGCGCTCTTTTTTTACTATCATGAATTTTATCATTGCCAAAAATCTCTTTATGAGATATAGAATACGTAATAATGCCTAGTCTCTCAAATTCGCTCTGGTGGAATTTCCCTTGAAAATCTGGTCTCAAGTAATATTAAATAAATCAATATCTCAACCTGTATGTACCGCATCTCTTAGATTAATATTGCAGAATAATAGACAGGAATTATAATTCTATATCAATAATACACAATCAAATATCTCAGTTGTAATTGACTTCCCTGGAGATGGGCACTTATGAAGAATATTAAAAGTAATGATATATAAAATTTACATATAAATATGACGCTTTTGATTAATAATGTATATTTCACTTTCCTTCATCTCTCCACCATAGAAATCATATCGACATAAAGTTGATTTGCATCAGCTACTTTCTTGATTTATAGATCTTTGTATCCCCACCCGCCTCAAAGAGTACTCTTGGTATAATAGGAAAAACGTATGATAAAAATCAGTTGGTAACAACACATTTTTAAGCTTTATTTTCGTATAGTTATTATTGCTATGATAAATATAGCACTGACATATGAGAAAAATATTATAAGAATACCAATTTCTAAATATTGATTTCTGATTTAGGCATAAGGAAAATAGTTTGAGGAAAGAAAAAATCCATAACATCCAGCCTACGGTCTGAATTGTAAAGTTTTCATAGCCGTGATATGAACTCAGAATAAACATATAGAGTATAGCGCAATGTTAATTTAACCGACACTCTCCCAATTCAGCCAATCAACCATTCTACGTTTTCTAAGTATGAATATGATTATCGGCTCTTACCATTTATCAATAATTAGATCATGTTAAACGTATAGCATACATGATCTCCGTACATTCTCTTTACTCAGAACATTAGTGGCGGAGTTCGCCAACTGTAAAAATAAAGCCAGGAACCGGGAATTAATATTTCAAAGACCTTCCCTTGTTCAGCTTCGGGTTAACGTTTTTTTTTCAATTCCGTTCACTGGATCCACTGGGTGACTTCCAGTTAGGATTCTGAACACCAGAGAGCAGTTTCCTAAAATACTGAATTTATCATTGCCGACACTTTGGGACCCCTCCTGTGCGCCCTTGGTATTGACCACATCGCCCGGAGTATCACAGCCCCTCTCAACGTTTGGTATCTGGAGGATGCTACGTTGGGCGGGCCCGTACGGACGGTCTGCAAAGACCTTCAATCGGTGCTTCCTGTCCTGGCGGGAATCGGGCTCCAGGTCAACTCGGCCAAGTCGGAGGTGGTGAACGTCAGCCTCGATGCTGCGAGCTTTGCAGCCTCCGTCTTGGACGTGCGGTCCATTCTCCGCCAGATTCAGGTGACCCCCCAAAAAGTATGTCTTCATACGCGGGTCACCGTTCCACCCGCCGGCCATCCGCTCCACCATCAGGTCCAGGCTTCAGCAGCTCCAGACTCTCACGAGCCGACTGGGCTTGATTGAGGGCCACCCAGCTCTCTTTCTGCTGAGGAACTGCTTCGCCATGCCGAAGCTCCTCTATACACTCCGCAGTGCTCCATGCTACACCCATACATATCTCGTCGCTGACCTCGATACTTGTATCCGAGCAGCAGCCGAGGGTATATGCAATGTCAAGTTTGATGACATAGGGTGACAACAGGCCACTTTACCGGTCAGGTATGGCGGCCTAGGCCTCTGATCCCCAATCTCACTAGCTTTGCCAGCGTATCTTTCGTCGGTAACCTCGTGCCGCGGCCTCGTCAGCAGGGTTCTTCAAAACACAACAAAACCCTCTGTGTTCAGAGAACGCGAGGCCGCCTGTGAGACGTGGGACCGGCTGGGACTTAGCCCAGTAGATGTCCCTCCTCCTTATTCCCCTGTTGACGTCAAGTCCCCCCAACGCACTTGGGATGCCATCCAGTGCAGCCTGACCTCAGACTGGCTCACGCGCCAGCTAGACAAGCACCTCCTTGCTTGTTTCATGCGGCCTCAAAACCCCACAGTGGTGCCTAGCTCCATGCTCTGCCCTCCTTCTCCACTGGCACGCAGCTATACAACCATAGCCTGCGAATCGGCTTTTGCCTGAGGCTCGGCCTCCGGATCTGCCAGCCACACCTGCTGCACGTCGGGCTGAGGGGGCCAAACTCATCAAATACCGCTTGCTCTCCGACAGGTTTGCGGTCGTTCCATTGGCAGTGGAAACTTCTGGTGTCCTCGGTCCCAGGGCTACCTCCTTACTCACCACCATAGGCGCTGATCTGGCAAGCCGCTGGTGTGACGCCCGCGAGTTGGAGTGGCTTTTCTAGCGCGTCTCTCTTGCCGTCTTCAGGGGAAACGCCTTCTCCATTCTGTCCGCTGGGGCTCTGGCTGGGCTCCATCGCGTACCGATGCATTAGTTACATACCATTCTTTCATCGTTACAATGATATAAATATCAATCGAAAAAAAAAAGAAAAAAAAGTGAAACCTTATAATGATAAATATTGCTGATATGATAGAAATCAGTTGAGAGACACCTACACACACGCACTAACAATGGCACACATACAGACAAGCATGCATACAGTAACACACACAAACACTTCCACACATACATGAAAGCAAATATGTATCTACAACCACATTTCATATGACGTAATATTGTCTAAATTGGTTTGTATCTTCTAAGCCGTATACATATATTATTCGGTGATGCTCCTGAAACCGTATATTATCTAGCACTGGTTTCAACATACGATTTTACTTTTTTAGATATCTCAATGAAGTTAAAAGAGATTTCATCACATATATATTCTTAAACACCAACATTTTTATATATTAAATATACTATATTTATACATATTAGAAAGCTTGATGAAAAATATAATCGAAACTATCCACTATACGAACGTAGCCTGCAGAAAACAAGAATTGGATTGAAATGTCATTAGTATGGAAAGATCCTTTTGAATTTTCCCGCTTAAAACAAAAGGTAAAGCCAAAGAAAATCTGATTTTATTCAGAATGTAAATAGACACAAATTAAGGCATTTAATATCATATATAATGTTATTTATCTTGAATGTAATATATTGTATAGATACGCATTCCTCAACAAACATTCCAACTAAGAAATAATACCCATTTAAAAAATATAGTTAACGTACAAGGCCTTACTCTAGATTGTGTCCAAAATAATATTATAGGGTAATATATCAGATAAAAGTTTCAATTCTTGCGTATAGGATTGAAAGTGAATATGAAATAAGATTTATAATGCTCTATTTTGCGTATCGTAAAACATCATCTTGATTTCATTGTTTCGATTACTAAAAATTATATTCAAATTTAAGTATTTCACGCACACAAACATGAATAGAGATACAACCACTTACATATCAAAGATATACATGGGTATGTGTATGTACAGAGATGTAAATATAATAATAATAATTAGGGTGACGAGGTCAGACAAACAGTCTAATATATTCGGAAAGTATGTGAAAGAAAATGTGGATTTAAATCACTGATGCTTTCTTGAGTAAAAAACTATAAGGAACTGCAAGCGTTATCTATTCACATCCCGGCTTCTTAGATAATAGAGTTCATCGTTTAAAAAGTCCCCCCCCCAAAAAAAAAAGAAAATTATAATGTAATTTAATTGAATTGCATAGCAGTCATCTTTGGTCTGTGACAGCAAGTGTGAATACGATTAATGAATATTTCCTTACATTTCCATGACACATGAAATGTATAAACAATATCGCTCACTGAAAGGTATATCATGAAATACTAAAATTACGCATTTTCTATCAACAAGATTCTACAGAATACGAGGAAGCTTAAAGCAAATAATGAAAAATAGAACTATGCAACGAAAAACATTTTTGTGACGCAGGTAAAGTAAGCTGAGAAAATACATCCAAGACCACTCGATAAGATACCTTAAGTTCGAGACCGAGTAATCGAGAGAAACAAGACACACGTCCGATCGCCGCAGTTGTAAGTGAGAAGAGAACTGCTAAATGGTCAGACGAGGGAGTGAAAGTGAGAGGGAGAAAGGGAGAGGAAGAAGGTGTGGTAAGAGGAGAAAGGGAGGGGAAAAAAGAGGGGTGAAAGTAGAAAGTGGCGAAATAGGTAGGTAGAAGGGGAGAGAAAAATGGTCACAGCAAAAATATGATGAAATATATGGAAACTAGAAATCCCTGTGTAGTTGCTATATAAGGTAACTTAAAATGCAGTGGAAATACGTAGAAAGCAAGAACAGGGGGTGGGGAGTTTTCCTCATCAGTTGTCTACTGGGTGTCTAGGATATTTCTACGCTTTAAATACAAGATACCACTTCCCCACAGGGCGTCAATAACTGGATACGTTGTTGGGAAAACGAAGGAAGGAGGGAAGGAAAGCAAAAGGCAAGGACAGAGAAACAGTAACAAAACGCGAAAAAAAAACACATACCGAGCAATATACATGTTAAATGTATATCTGAATAAATACAGAGTGTGCACAAACCTGTATAGCATATATAAATTTATCTCATATGTAGATATATAGACATGCTAAAAAATACGAAATTCCATCTGAAGTGAAATATTATAAAGAGCTTTATTGTTTTCTGATTTGATCTCACCATCATCAGAAGACGTGTATATCATCCAATCAACCACAAAGAAACATATATTTAAAACGTATACATACCCATTCCCTTGTAGTGTTATTCTGAAATGGACGTAGTAATTTGCATATACTTAACGCTCATGTTGGTAATTGAGTATGATATATATTTCGAGATACGCTAGCAGCGGAAATATGTAATAAACTTACATATGCATGAATACAGTGTGTGTGACCGAGAGCGCAACAAGGTGCATACATATTTACTTATATTTAATATGCAGGCCTGTAAACAGCCGGAAAATAAGAATTTTCCTGTGATTTGGAAAATTAAATCATCTTTAATCGCTTTTCGAATATATGAATTTATACACATTCGTACAATCTTGGTTACACAATCTATATTTACACAGATATACGATCATCATACACACCTGCTGCTAGCACATATCTTAACAGAGTATGTAACAAAAAATAACAATGAAAAATTCCCCAATAGAGGGGAGACTTCGGAGGGACATTCGTGGAGAAAGCCCATTAAAAAGACACAGTGACCCTGACCACCAGGGCAAGTGCCCTCTCCCAGTTTTCCACCTTTAATTTACAAACTCATATTCAGAGTAGGCCCATTCACTCGGGGCATTCTTGCCTCTCTCACCCATCTTTCAACAAAATTCTGGGAAGAGAGCACTTCCCTTTCTACCCTGATTTTACTTTTTAAATGAATTTGAAAAAGTTAATCAGGGCATCACCGAAGAGGTAAGTGCTCGTCTTCAGCCCTTTCAAACGTGTTCACCATACTATCTCTTTCGCCATGGTCACCAGACAGATAAAAACTGCCTGCCCTTCTCGGCTAAAGGAGGAGGGCGGGGCAATCCTCACGATGGACTCAGCTGAGAGCTGGATCCATCCTACACGCGACAGCAGGTGTTCGACATAAATCCACAAGTCAGCAATGCTCGGACACTGGACGAGTGAGTGCAGGACGGTTTCGTCGCCCTGCGCGCATCTCGGACATGCCTAGTTGACGGCACCACCATGCCTGTTGAGATTATCCCGAACTGGCAAATCTCCTCGGTAGCACGCCCAGGCCAGGGATTTCTGGAAGTTGTCCATAGGCCCCGGCCCGAAAGTTCTTCCGAAGAGATTGGCTAGTTGATTTTCGTCGACGCCTAGAGTTTCCCCAAGTACGTCGTCGCTCTTCCTCTCCACTAATCCTCTATAGAACGCCAAGGTGGAGTTTCCACCGATCACATTGCCCGATTGGTCGAGGGCTGTGAGCGCCTCAAGACATTCCAGTCTCCAAGCGCTCCCTCTCGGTCTTCGCTTGACCCAGGACTGCAGCTCCGTCAAGGAGACGAGCTGGGGAAAGACGCGTATAGCAAACGAAGACCACACCTGATCACCGTCGAGGAAGAGGTGGAGATGTCGCAGCCTGAGCGTGTGTCTGCGCATCATCAGCCACGGCATTCCCAGCCCTCCACGTAGCGGGTGTTGACAGCAGATGGACCGCCTGACCATCAGAGCGCGTCCCTTCCACAAAAAGCGAAAGAGCAAACGTTCCAGCGCAGTCAGGCGGGGCTTAGGACAAGGTACGACGGTCAGGCGGTAGTAGATGACGGACGCGATATACGCGTTCGCGACCTCCGCTCGACCTTTCAGGGATAGCTTCCTCTCGGCCCATTTCTGGGTGAGAGAAGCCACCCTGCTCGTCACCTCGTCCCAGTTTTTGTCCGTCTGGAGATCCGGACCCAACCAGACTCCGAGCAATTTAATTGGTCCGTCCATCCAGCGCCCGATGAAGCTGTTGGGCGGCAGGGACCTGCCTCTCCAGGTGCCGTGCTGCAGGCCACTGACTTTTCCTGGTTGATTATTGCTCCTGTCACCGCTTCGTATTCTCTCGATGTGTTTGGCGTTCGACACCACTACGGTGACATCGTCCGCATATGCTGACACGGATCTTCCGCATCCTAGTTCGCGCGGGACCCCCATCAATGTCTCCAGGTTGTGCAGTAATGGCTCGAGAGTCAATACGTACAAGAGGGACGAGAGGTGACATCCTTGGCGGACCGAGCGTATGATGTTGAACGGTTCCGAAAGGTGACCGTTAACTCTCACCACAGAGCAGATGTTGCTGTGCATGGCAGCGATCCTGCCTCTGAAGAGGGGCCGAAAGCAACCCTCCCTCAGGACTGCCGCTAGGTAACGATGTTCGATCCTATCGAAAGCTTTCGACTGATCTAAATTGATCAACGACCCACCCGTGCCAGGTTCCCTAGCTACCCTCTCCACGATGTATCGCATGAGGTGGAGTTTTCGTGGATGGATCTGTCGGGAATGGCGCATGTGTGCGCCTCTCCCACCATACCACCAACGACAAGCGACAACCTCTTTGCTACCACCTTTGCCAAAATCTTGAATTCTGTGTTTAGCAGATTTATGGGCCTAAAATTATCTATGTTATCCCCCTTTTTCGGATCCTTTCTCAGCAGCGACACAGCTCCTCGGCTCAAAGACCTGGGAATTCTCCAGTACTGTTGCCAGTTGCAGTTGCAAAGAGGCCTCCAAACAAGTCTGGCATCTGTACGTAAAGTTCATAGGGGCAGACCATACAAACCAGGCGAATTACCCCTTGTGCAGCCAGTCATTGCCTCCCGTACATCAGCGGCTGTTAAGGGCTTTTCGCAACACTCCTCTTCAGTGGCCGAAAGGCACGGCAGTCCGTCGAGGTAGACACTAAAGTACATCCCTCGACCCGTCCCGCCGCTGCCCCCAAACAGCAGTGCGAAGTGTCGCTGAAAAGCTTCACATATTTGCCCGGGTTTGAGTAGCATGCGCCCGTCGTGGTCCACCAAAGACCGGATCGTGGCTTTGTTCCCACGACGCGCCTCCGCCACTGGGGCCCATTGCACGGCTTTCGTCCCCTCGTGTCTGAGAGCACGCACCCTAGCTCTGACAACGCAGCCTTAGTGTTTTGCATTGAAGAATTGGTCAAGGACCAATTTCGCCGCAAGTACGTCGGTCGCGAAATGGAGTGGAAAAGATGGGAAAGACCACTTACCTTACTTCTTGTAGAGGAAGGATGGTTTCTCTATCCTTTTCACAGCTTCTGGTCTCCTCCGGAAGGATGTCCTTATAAATCCTCCTGGAGAGTGCTTGTCGGAAGTCTCCGATGTCTTTGGGGAATATTTGTTTTAGTGTCGTGTACGTTTTCTGTGTGATGCGAGTGATTTGTATGTGTGGAGGTGGTGTGGACTTTTGGGTTGTTGTGTAGTCTGTTTCTGTGATGCTGGTGTTGTGTTGGATGTAGTGTAACAATTGGTTGTTGTTCAAATTTATTGCTGTGTAGTGTGTATTGTTTTGGTTGTTTTGTTTTGTTTGCGTTTGTTGTGGGTTTGTTTCTGTTTCGCTTTTTGCTGACGTTTGTGGTGTTTGGGTTAATGATGGTGATTGTGTTGGTGTTTGTGGTGATGGGGTTGGTGATGCTGGTGTGGATGGTGGCATAGATGTCCTAACTTTTTTGTTTGCTAGTTTATTTGTTTCCCTCTGTATTTTGTTTTTTGAGGGGGAAGGAATGGGATTTGTTTCTTTTTGGGTTTCTTTTTCTTTTTTTCATTTTTTCTGATACCGTTTCCCACTCCTCGTCGTCAAAATCTGTCTCCAGTTGCGATAGGTCGGGGAGTGGAAAATCCACCACAGGCGTTGGTTTTCGTTGTGGCGTGGTGGATGGTGTAGGCGCTGGTGCTAGTTCTGGCGCGTTGGGTGGTGTTGGTGTTGGTTTTGCTACTGTTGCTGGGGTTGTTGCTGTTACAGTTGCTTCTGTTGTTTCTGCTACAGTTGTTGCTGTCATTTCTGCTGCTGGTGGTGTTGATGGTTGAGTCACTGGTGTGGGTATGTGAGGTGGCCTCAACATTTTATCTTGAGGGCAGAAAGCCCTTAGGTGGGTTCCTTCACCACAAACCACACACCTAGGCCCTCTGGCCTCAAATATTACGGTGAGGTGGCTGCCGTCAGTGAGGTCTATTGCCTCTGGGATCTCCTCAATGCTTTTTTGGTCCGCTTGGATAAGGAGATCCATCCCAGATCCGGACCAGTTCTCCTGCTTTTCTTTCGCTATTTCGATTATATGGTGTGGGCTTCGATGCCGGCGAGGACGGCAGCCATTAGCCAGGGAATTTCGATGGCCGGTGATACGTGGGTCACCCTGATCTTGACGAATCTCTGGCCACAATAGCTTGGGACGAGTGTGAAGTCGTCACTTCTTAATGGTGTCATGGAGTGTTATCTGGCCTCCTGTGGTGTTTCAAAGAACACGTCCACGGTTCCATATTTCTGCACACGTCTGATATGGGTTTTTTTGCCCACACATGTCCCAAAGCTTTTTGGATTTGGGACTCGGATGCCCGTTCCACTCGGCGCGATGTTATGTTAATCGTCCGATAAGACACGGTGCATAGGCGCCGATACTCAATTTTATTACGTGTGTGTGTGGGGGGCGGGGTGAGGCTGACGCTGTACTCATCTTCCTTTACTATTTGGGGAGGCTTCTTTCTAATTCCTCCTGAGTTACCTGGAATGCTTCGCACTTTTTTGCTACTCTGGCAAAAGAGAGGGTTTTCTTATTCTCATTGTTGCTGTTATTGTTACCATTATTTTTGTTATTGTTTATTTTAGTTTCAGTTTAGGTGGTGGTGGCGTCATTGGTGTTCTGTGTGGAAGAGTTCATTTTGGCTGAATTCGTTTCGATATCACGAGATAATTTAATTTTTCTTTTGTTTCTGTTGTCGCTGTGATGGGGGGGGGGGGATTCAACACCTGCAGTCATTGGTAATGGCGGGAAATGAATGTCTGCCTGAGACAAATTTAAAATATTGCTACTGCTTATATTTTTAGTGTTGGCGAACGTAGTAATATTTACAATGGTGGTGTCGGTGTGAGGTGTTAGTTTATGAGGAAGACTCTCATCTACTGGGTTCAGCTGTGAGTCGGCCATGATTTTTTTTGTTTGATAATTATAAAAGTTTAAATTTGGGGCTCAAGGCCACAATCTTTTTGAGTGTCCTTTTCAGAAAACAATGTATGTGCACTTATATACAGTTAACAATAAAAATGTCCATAAATGGCAATTTTAAACAACTGAAAATAACAAACCTTTGCGGAGCTCACGATGATATGATTTACTACGTAGGTCGCCAATAATAATAATAATTATAATAATAATAATAATAATAATAATAATAATAATAATAATAATAATAATGATGATGATTTCTTTATTGGCGACAATGGCTGACATCAAGAAACACACTACAGACGGCAGAGGACGGTACAGGGCCGTGCGATTTGGGTTTTATTCCTGTAAAGAATTTTATTATTTATATAAGAAAAGAAAAAGAAAGAAATGACATAGAAACATATATATATATAAACAATAAAAATGAAAATTGAAACAATGAAATATTCCCCAATAGTGTGGGGGGGGGGGGGGCTCCGAGGCTTACTCATGGCGAAAACCACACAAAACACCACGGCCACCCTGACTACCAGGGCAAGCACCCTCTCTCAATTTTTCCATTTTCTCAAACTACAGGCGTATGTTCAGAGCGCTCCCGTTCACTCGGACCATTCTCGCTACATTCACCCACCTTTCAACAAACTTGCTAGAAAGCAGCACTTGCCTCTCCACCCTGATTTTCCTCTTCAATTGAAACTTGAAAAGGTTTATTAGGGATTCGCCGAAGAGGAAAGTATCTTTCAACCTTGTCCACCACACAATCTCTTTCGCCATGGCCACCAGGCAGATGAAAACCGCCAGCCTTTCCTCCTCGAAGGAAGACGGCGAGACGATCTGCACAATGGACTCAGTCGATAACCGGATCAGTCCTACACGCGACAGCAATTGTTCGACATAGCTCCACAAGTCAGCAATGCTCGGACATTGAACGAGTGCGTGCACGACAGTTTCGACGCTCTGAGCGCATCTCGGACAAGCTCGGCTGACGGCACCTTCGTGCCTGTAATATATATATATTTATATATATATATATATATATATATATATATATATATATATATATATATATAAGTAGTTCCACAACAGTTAGTTCACCATTTCCGAGAACAATTATTTCGCCTTAGTCGGATCAACAGCTCGTTTTAAATGAGGTTATACGGAAAAGAGAAAACAATTGTACAAATACGCGTGTCAAGAATAGAATCTGGCATTTTCCAAATGGGAGGAACACCAGCGTTGGATCCGTGCGAGGGATACAACTGTGGATACTCAAATAATGATAGATTGTTTATGTTATTCAGTCCAGAATATTAGAGATTGTTCATGTTAGTCAGACTGGAGCTTTGTAAATACGTAACAGTTGTATTCATATGTGTGGACAACGAGAAAACCTTCATTCCGTGAGTATAGTCAAGCGCTATTACGGCTCTCTGAGGATATTGACTCTTTCTTCAACGCTCAGTCCACAAGACTGTTTCCCATTCCCGCATGGCTTAGACTTAGTAATAATTTCAATTGAATGGAGTAATCCACACCTGTGTTATTGAGGGAACATACCGGACACGCGAGCCTCGTGGACGATCGTATGCCTGGGTATCTAAACGTTGACAGATGATTCAGGAACCATTCTTTGGACCAACCCTCCACCATACCTACATATGATTTGACCCCTTGTTGATTTGGTCGGTTAGAAGTAACTACAGCTTCTTAAATTACAGTGGGTGTGTTACATTGTTGTTTTAAGGAGACAAGCTTCAGGCCTTCGACAAGAGCATCCTGGTGTGCTTCTGCTCTTAGGGTTGTTGGTGATGTGGGCCTTCATTTTCTTAGCACAGGAGTATCCTAGTTTCACCCTGTTAATGATTTGGCCGCTAGAGTTGCATTTGGCTGGCTGTGAATTTAGTCGTATATTTAGCATCCTCCAGCAACTTTCTTTGTAAAATACGGTCGATAACAGTCGCAAAACACGCCTCGGTGGGATTGGAATACACCGGCTGTCAGTCGGACTAACTCTTAAGAAATGCCTTGTATTCCTGTTTTGCTAAAAATCTATTTTCGATCCAGGTGTTTCGTAGATTATTTCAGAGCTCGAAACCTAAATAGTCTGGTGAACATAAATATTTATGTCAACCTTCTATTGGAAGTGTAAATATCCCAACTTTTTAAAATTAAATGTTGGAATTTATAAATATATTTTGATTATATTAGACTGATTTTTTTTTCTGCGAAAGAATTACTCCAAATTTGCCCCAAAGTGAATTATCCGCACACATAGCAGTTTATAGTAACTAGGATTGGAAAATTGCATTGGTCTTTGTGCCTCTCCGACTAAATCGATTTAAATACCCCACACGCACATAGACACACATACACACACACGCACACATACACACACACACCCGCAGACACACACACACACACACATATATATGTATATATGTATATATATATATATATATATATATATATATATATATATATATATATATATTCATATATATATATATATATATATATATATATATATATATATATATATATATATATATTTACATGTGGGAGAGAGCGGGATATGAACAATGTAATTAAACATGACTATGAACACAATAGATTGGAAATATATATGAGTTCCACACCTGATAATAAGAGAAATACACTTTAATGTCTCAGATGTTAATCATCCACCGGGAAATAAAACATAGCTTCCAATACGCTCACACGAAAAACAATGTAGAATCTACAAAAAACGGTCAAAAAATTATCCGTCTAGTATATCATGTATATTATAATATATATTATAATATATATAAAGAAATAAATCGCTACGCAGACTCTCCGTGTATTATGTACCTGCTGTTTGAGAAACAATCCCGCTTATATCAATTGGGATTTGCAAATAGTATAAAAAGATATTTGCATAATATTTATCTTCCATTGACTCATTTTCTAAATCACTTCAACAAATTCACAAATACATTAAATTAAGGGTCAATCGTTACTGTTGAATGAAGAAAATACTGCTACATAAGTTGAAATACCTTGAAATTAATTTTTAAATTACATCCTGTGAAGAGAAAACATAATATGACAGAGGAATATATTATCATTGGCATATGTCGGCCTAGAAGGACTATGGTTAATGCATGGGGTATTTTGTTTCAGTTGCTGATGGCGGTGCACACATGAGTTGCAGTCCTGTATACAGTGACTGCTTTTGTAGATGCTCTCCTACGGTGCAACAATGCTGTTCTTTTTTCGAGCAGGATTTGCCTGAGAGGCAAGTGTTTGTTACTCCTCCCCTCTTTCCATCCCTATGCGCAATACTCGTCTTCATTTCAGGCAATCATTAATGACCCCTCCCATCTCTGGGTATCCTCCTGCTGACAACTTTGAAACGAAGATTAGGTAGTCTTCGTGCTTTTGTCCCGCTGGCAATTTCCCCATACTGTAAGTCTTTTGGAATCCTCCTGTTCGTCATACAATGTAAGTGACCGAAACAGCGCAAACGACGCTGTTTGAGCAGGGTGTATATGATGGGAATATTTACGCGGTTTAGAACATAATTGTTGTTAATCCAGTCGACCCACTTGATACAAAATGTGTCTCAGTTTACGAATGCGGAAGATATCAAGACGCATCACCTGTCTGGAGTATAGCCGTAAATAGTGTGCTGAGGACACAATACTTGTAGACAACTATCTTGATGTTTGTAGTTAGTTTTCTGTTCTCGCAGACTCTCTTTTTCAGCCCCACAAATGTCGACGTTTTCATCCAACTCTCCTGCTGATCTCGGGTTCCACTGAGAGGTTTTCTGTGAGTGCGGAGTCAAGTTAGATGAATTCGTGGCCCACCACTTATTATTAGTTATTGATAGTGTTCGTTGAGGGTTATTTGACATTTTAGCCCAATATATTGATTTTACTTCAGACGAATTGCCTGACTGAATTCCTGGCAAGGCCTCCAGAGTTTATTCATGAGGAGTTCAATTTGCTCCTCATTGTGCTCTGTCAATGATACATCGACGGCATATAGCATTAAGCTGATGAGTACCACGCAAAACCTTTGAAATCATCTGACGGACAAGTAGACATGGTCCATATATTGCAACATCCATGTCTGAATAGCGATTTCTTACATTGTTTGTTTATTTGCTTGTTCATGGAATTTCTCTGTGTGGTGTTTACAGCCCAAGTTTGAGTATATTGAAATCCCTAAGTTCCACGCACCCAGTGGAGCTCTCGGGTTGTGACGGAATAGCAGAACTGACTGGGCTCTTCCTAGCTTGATGCCGTCTGTAGCTATCCAGTGAGGAACATTAGTCTCTCCCTCCATCTAAACAGCCGCCCGTGTGTTGCTCACATGCCAATCATATGCAGACTTATAACCGGTAGACTGCTCCTTTCCGTGTTTTGCCGATGTGGTGATATGCATGTATGGGCGTGTTTTATCGAAGATTGGCAGTTGCCCCTGCAACACATCTCCCCTCTCCGTGCAAATAGTGTGCTCAAAGGGATATGCAGAGGCCAGCACAAATAGGCTTCGGTGGAGCCGCAGTAGTTGCCAGAACGAGGATGGATGTAACATCCAGTAGTCTTAGGGAATTCGACTCAGGATTTATACTCGGGGTTTAATTCCGAAGCCTTGCCCATAAGTGGGTATAGCCGGAAGGCAACGGATGTTTAAGTTCTAAGATCACCTTCTCTTATAAGGACTTCTCTCCTAGGCTACCGAGTACCACCTACCCTGAGCATCGGTTTCAAGGCACCAGCATCCACCTACGAGACTTCTCGTGTCAGTAGTCCTCAAGTTAGGGACACTTGATCTGGAGGTAGGGTGTACAACATATATCCAAATCAGCAAATTTGAGTGAGAATAAAAATAAAAAGAATATGAACAAATATAAAATGAATACAGCAAATATTATTAAAAACTACAAATATCTGTAGATGATATCATATGGAAACAGTCAAAGTAAAATTATAAAATATGAAAGGAAATATCGAATTTTGATACCATAGTAATAGAACGGTATGAAATATTGATAACTCTATATCAATTTAGACGTAATGGTGCTAGATACGATGCTAATTATACTATGTCACAATATATTGGGCACAGATTTTTAAATATATAAATTGTGTGTTAATATTAAGTAGCCAACATTTAATATGCTGTTGCCACATTGTCTTAGATATGGTTTAGAAGTTCAGAATTTAAGCAGACAACTGCATACCATAATGATAGTTATATATTAGCTGTGTCGCGTAGATGACGATGTACCACATGTAATAATTAATTGTATGTACGATATGTATCAGTTAATTGAAGATTTTTAAGCATGATTGGTGAAAATTGATTTAGGTAAGCTCCCAATGCGTTTATTGATTAATCCGATTGTACGATGTTCTTGTCTATAGATTCCAATGAGCATTGCTGAGATGCAAACCCAACACATCTAGGGACTATAGACCAAGGCAACACACATTCAAATTCTTTCGTTTCAAAATGCCAACTTCATAAAGCGGCAGACGTAAAGCAAATTCGCAATGAATGCACATTACACACATACATACACACACATATATATATATATGTATATATATATATATATATATATATATACATATATATATATATATATATATATATATATATATATATATATATATATATATATATATATATATATATATATATATATATATATATATATATGTGTGTGTGTGTGTGTGTGTGTGTATGTGTGTGAGGGGGGGGGTCATTTTGTCGTTAATTATAAGTTGTTATGTTGCTATTCCATTCATGTTTTCTATTTAATTTTGGTTGGAGTTCATTTATGTTTCTTGCCTCTGTGATTTGTCTAAACATTGCGTCTTTTCTGTGTGTAGATTCTATTTGTGTATCTATGTTCTCTAATTTGCCCTTATGTTTTATTTTAGCATGTTGGTGGAGTACTGATGAGTCTTTTCTATCTATGTTCATTTAATCGTTCTCTAATGCTACGAGCTGTCTCACCTATGTACATTATATTCTAATTGTTTCATTGTCCCTCCCTCAGTACATCTTATACTTTATACTATGTTTCTAGTTTTACAGCTAATATGGGGTCTTAGCTTACAGATTATGCATTTCCTATCTATACAGGGAGATCTTTGAAAAGGGTATGTATTACTAATAAAAACACAATGGAAAGCATCCAGCAAATAGGTAACTCCATCCAGCAGAGTATCAACGTTACTATAGACTACCCAAGCAAACACCCCAACCATCGATTCCCTGTACTCACACAGAGCTCTGGATATAAACTATTAATAACAAAAAACAAATCCTCCATTCCCATTATGCTAAACCCATGGCTTCCAAATATCTGATCCACCGAAACTCGACTGTTTCGGATCACATTGAAATCAACATACTGATTGCGGATTTAGTAAGTGTGATGAGGAACGTGTCCCGCATGTACAACCGCATGCAGTTCTCTGGTTACGATCAGAGAGATAAAATCAGAGTATATAGAGGAGCCAGGACCAAATGGGAAAAAATAGTAAATAATGATGCAAATGGGACCTGCCCCTTGTATACGAGCCATTTTTGGAATAGAATAGAAAGAACTAGGAGTAAGGTTAAAAGATAAACTCACGGTATGATAGTAATAAATACCAGAGTGTAATATTCATCAATACAACCCCTAGAGGTGAACTAGCTTACAAATTTAGAAGAGCCCTGGATAAAATTAAAATAAATATTAAGATAGTGGAAAGACCAGGTACCTCCATAAAAACACGTATTAATATTACATACCCTTTTCAAAGACCTCCCTGTATAGATAGGAAATGCATAATTAGTAAGCTAAGCCCCCATATTAACTGCAAAACGAGAAACATAATATATAGCATAAGATGACACACACATAGGATGACAACACACACAAAAACAAGATGGCGTAGTACAAAAAATAGGAGAGGCACAAAACATAGAAAAGAATCCCCAGTCACTGAAGAGGTCACAGAATATGTGAAGAAGGAACTTTGACAATATACGAACAACCATCCAGTTGTGGAACCAACCAACAGGAAATTTATAATAAATAGAAGTGGAAGCATTTTATGCGTGTGTTTCTTATTGGAAACATGACCATCTCAGAGTATAACAATATCGGTTTCAGCACACGTTATCAGATCAAGAATCTTGCTAAACAAATTCGGAAGCAAAATATATATATATATATATATATATATATATATATATATATATATATATATATATATATATACATATATGTGTATATATATATATATATATTTATACTTTGGGTGGGTCATGTAGACAATAAGAAACACACGCACCAGTGTTTCACTTCAATTTATTATAATAAATTTATAAATTTAGGAATTTATAAATTTCCGGTTGCTTGGTTGGTTCAACAACCAGATGATTGTTTATATATTGTCAAAGTTATTTGGTCACACATTATGTGACCTCCTCAGTGACTGAGGATTCTTTTCTTTGTTTTTGTGCCTCTCCTGTGTTCTGTCCTACGCCATCTTGTTTTTGTGTGTGTGTTGTGTGCTTAGTTTGCACATGTGTTACATCCGGGTGTCTGTGTGTGTTTATATCGTTTATTTATTTGTTTATTTACATGTTACTGGTTGGTTGTTTGTTCTATGTGCATGTGTGTTTTCATTTTGTCCTTAATTGTAAGTTGTGATGTTGCTGTTCCACTCATGTTTTCTATTAAATTTTGGTTGGAGTTCATTTATGTTTATTGCCTCTGAAATGTGTCTAAACATTGCGTCTTTTCTGTGTGTAGATTCTATTTTTAATACTATGTTCTCTAATTTACCCTTATCTTCTATTTTAGCATGTTGGTAGAGTACAGATGATTCTTTACTATCTTGAAGGTCTCGCCAGTGTTCATTTATCCGTTCCACTATACTACGAGCTGTCTCACCTATGTATACTATATTGTTATCTCTACATTGTCCTTCGGTACATCTTATGCTATATACTACGTTTCTACTTTTACAGTTAATATGTGGGCTTAATTTACAGATTATACATTTCTTATCTATACAGGGAGGTCTTTGAAAAGGATATGTATTGCTAATAAGTGTTTTTATGGAGGTACCTGGTCTTTCTACTATCTTAATATTGATTTTATGTTTATCTAGGGCCCTTCTAAATGTGTAAGCTACTTCACCTCTAGGGGTTGTATCGATGAACATTACAATCTGATATTTATTGCTATTCATACCATGAGTTTATTCTATTAGCCTTATTCCTAGTTCTTTCTATTATATTCCATAATTTGCTCCTATACAAGGAGCACGTCCCATTTATGTCATTATTTACCATTTTTTCCAATTTGGTTCTGGCTCCTCTATATACTCTGATTTTATCTCTCTGATTGTAATCAGAGAACTGCATACGGTGGATGAAGTTTTGTATGTGTCTCTCTAGTTCTTCGGGGTTGCACATGCGGGACACGTTTCTCATCACCCGTACCAAATCCGCAATCAGTATGTTGATTTTGGTATGGTCCGAAACAGCTGCGTTTCGGTGGATCAGGTATTTGGAAGTCATGGGTTTGGCATAATGGGAATGGAGGATTTGTTTTTTGTTATTAATGGTATCTAACCAGAGCTCTGTGTCTAGTACAGGTTCGGTTTTTGGCGTGTTTGCTTGGGTAGTATATAGTTTCTCTAATACTCTGGTGGATGGAGTTAGCTATTTGCTGGATGCTTTCCATTGTGTTTTTCTCTAATTCCTGACTGTTCTCTAGTAGGGATGTTTTAACTACGATGTTTATATCACCAACGTAGCGGGAGTTCATTATCAGGGTTAAAGGGTTTTTCTAATTGTTCTTTAAGTTTAAGTCTACTGTTCCACCATACCATGAATAGGTAAGCTATGTTGCCTGCAATGCTAACACCAGTGACTGCTCCCTCCTCTTGGGCATATATTTTTCCATTAAATTTGAACATATGTTCCTTAAGGGTTAATTTTATGCTGGCCCCCACCGCATGTGCGATCATTTTCTTTAGTTCATCGTGAGTTTCGGGGGTCCGTATGGCTCTGGTCCACCCGTTCCATCTGTGTGTGTGGGTTTTCTTGGCCATTGAGGTATTGGTAGGTGGTCTTACTCTTGCTGGTCATGTAGGGCACAGTCTGCTAAGGTCATATGTGTCTAGATAATTATTACTATAGGTAAGTTTAAGTAGGAGTCCCAACTCACTGGTATCAATCCCACGGAATTCAACATTGCTCTCACTGATCATTTCTACGTATTTCTCCACAGCAAAATCCACGTCAATAGATGGATACAGGGACACAACATCCATACTACCTATTATGCAGCTTGTTAGGTCCCTAGATCGGTTACTCTCGCCGATTCTGCTGAGGAGCTCCTCCGTGCTGTCACATACATCTGGGGACATTTCAATGATGGGGCGTATGATCAGGGAGAGGAAGTATGAAAGTCTGTAGTTACTAGCAATGTTAGCTCCACAGACTGACGTGTTGGTGGTCCTGTGACAGGGTCACTGCTCGTTTTATAGTCTTTTCGAAGTCCATACAACGCTGGCACGTATTGTTCCAGGCCTGGAACTTGTTGGCAGTCCTTTTGTTGGGCTGCATTATATTTGTCCACATCATCATATGGGCATTGAAGGCTTTTTACCTATCCCCATGCTCTTGTGGTGTTACTTCTCTTGTGTTAGTGATGTGGGGTTGCATTGCCTGGATGTAGTTTGGCAGACTGTCAACCGACATTCTGCCAGACTTGTCCGTTGGAAAGCATGCTATCACTCCATTACGCGAGCGCCGCATGAGCTTACGCAAGCCATTTGCAGATTTTTAATAGTGTTGCTGGGCCTCCATTCGATTATGCTTCTAGCTATACTGTTCCTTAATATTTCTAAGTTTAGATCTAGCTATACTAAATTGTGCTTCTGTTTATTCATCCACCTGGGACCGCAATTGCGTGCGTTTGTTAAAAGTTAAAGTCGTGGCCTGGACTCGTCGCAGGTCGAACGACTGATCGGAAGGATTTTAAAAAGTAGAGTTCCTGGCTGCTGCTTTATGTGTACTAATGATATTGTTATTGTTAGTTGTGTTGTTTCTATTTCTATTTCCACCAACAGCCTCATGGTTGTTTCTATGTCTCTCATTATTACTCCTGTCTCTTTCCTCTGGCTCATTGTTATTATCTACTCTATGTTATGTGTCTGTGTGTTCGTCTTCGTTATTTTCTCTGTCCATAGTCTCCCTTCTCCTTTCAATCCTATTACCTTCCCTTATTTCTGTGTTACTGTCATTACCTGTTTTCTGCGTCTGTGTGTTTTTAAGATTGTGGTGGTGGGGAGAGGCATTGAATGTGTGTGTGTTGTTGTTGTTGTTGTTGTTGATGTGTGCTGTTGTTTATGTACTACACACAGAGCTCTGGTTAGATACCATTAATAACAAAAAACAAATCCTCCATTCCCATTATGCCAAACACATGACTTCCAAATACCTGATCCACCGCAACTCAGCTGTTTCGGACCATACCAAAATCAACATACTGATTGCGGATTTGGTACGGGTGATGAGAAACGTGTCCCGCATGTGCAACCCCGAAGAACTAGAGATACACATACAAAACTTCATCCACCGTATGCAGTTCTCTGATTACAATCAGAGAGATAAAATCAGAGTATATAGAGGAGCCAGAACCAAATGGGAAAAAATGGTAAATAATGACACAAATGGGAATAGAATAGAAAGAACTAGGAATAAGGCTAATAAAATAAACTCATGGTATGAATAGCAATAAATAATAGAGTGTAATGTTCATCGATACGACCCCTAGAGGTGAATTAGCTTACACATTTAGAAGAGCCCTAGATAAACATAAACTCAATATTAAGATAGTAGAAATACCAGGTACCTCTATAAAAACACTTATTAGCAATACATACCCTTTTCAAAGACCTCCCTGTATAGACAAGAAATGTATAATCTGTAAATTAAGCCCCCATATTAACTGTTAAACTAGAAATGTAGTATATAGCATAAGATGTACTGAAGGACAATGTAGAGATAAACATATAGTATACAAAGGTGAGACAGCTCGTAGTATAGGGGAACGGATAAATGAACACTGGCGAGACCTTCAAGATAGTAAAGAATCATCTGTACTCTACCAGGTGCGTGTGTTTCTTATTGGAAACATGACCCTCCCAAAGTATAACAATATCGGTTTCAACACACGTTTTCAGATAAAGAATCATGCTAAACAAATTCAGAAACGATATATATATATATATATATATATATATATATATATATATATATATATATGTATATGTATATATCTATATCTATCTATATATATATATACATATATATATCTGAAAGACGTAAATAAGAAAGTTATGAAAATTGACTTACTTACTAAAATTTCACTCCAACTAATTAGTTTCTGTAAGGGGATAAATATAGTTATCTAATAACTATAGAAGTCTTACGTCATCAGGGAGTCTATTATCTGCTAAGTTTCCAGACAATGCGGGGACACTGGGAACTTATATAAAAATAATTCAGTTGTCTTAGTAACTTTGTGGTCCTATGCAGGAGAATGCAGAACAATTATATGAAAGACGTAAATAAGAAAGTTATGAAAATTGAATTACTAAAATTTCACTCCAACTAATTAGTTTCTGTAAGGGGATAAATATAGTTATGCAATAACTATAGAGAATATATATATATATATATATATATATATATATATATATATATATATATATATATATATATATATATATGTGTGTGTGTGTGTGTGTATATACATATGTATATATATATATATTGTTTTTTCTATTTCTAGGACGGGTAAAATTCGCGAGATCCATGGACGAGTTGTCTCCAGCTGTCCCTGTCCCTCATTATCGCTGCCATGTCCTGCGTCTCCAACAGACCAGTGTCTGTCCTTACGGCATCATCATACGTTAACCTTGGTTATCCACTTCCAGTGTGCCCACGTAGGGGCTCCCACAGGAGCGCTGTGTGCAGTGTCAACACTGGATGTCGGTGAGCATGTCCAGCTAACCTCAGACTCCTCTGTGTATATATATACACACACATATATATACACACACACACATATATATATATATATATATATATATATATATATGTATATATATATATATATATATATATATATATATATATATATATATATATATATATATATATATATATATATACATATATATATATATACATGTATATACACACACACACACACACATATATATATATATATATATATATATATATATATGTATATATATATATATATATATATATACATATATATATATATATATGTATATATATATATATATATATATATATTACTAGCAGTAAAGCCTGGTGTTGCTCGGGGCTGCTCAGTAACTGTGTTAAAGTTCCAATGTTAAGTTGCTTTCTTGGCTTAAAGACTGTAGAGCCTACAGTGTAGACTTTCATGCGGTACTTTTGATTAATATTCCCTCAACCAACAGTATGCCTTATGAAGTTAAGAAAACATAACCATAACCCGAATGTTAAAAGAAAAGTGGATACTGGGGATAAAAACTGCACTGGTAATCTATTAGCACAAATCGAAAATATAAACACTGCAACACTTGTGTCAGAGAAAAACATCAGCGTGACCAAACTATCAGTTATTTTGAAACAAAAAAATTGGATGGACATGAAAAACCAAAAGAAAAATGTATTATACGAAATCGAGGGGGCAGGCATCTCAAAGAGGTTCGCACCTGTGATAACAAATGTTGACAATGTAATAGCGTAGATGTTTAAGTATAAACTATGAAGAGCTCATAACATACTCATGATGAGTTTGACGGGCAGATTATAGACAGCCACACCATGTGAAATAGACAGCTGCAGCAAAAGCCATATTCACCCAAAAAGACTCGCTGAAATCAACAAAGCAGAAATGCTGCTGCCATTACACCTTCACATGCAATTGATAATTATGACGAAAGTTTACTTCGACGCAACAGAAATGTTGTTGCGTGTTGTCTAGGTCGGGATGCATATTGAAACAATGAAAGAAATAACGGGAACAATCTTTGTATGTATGCGCCAAGTTGTATTAAACGCCGGACTTGTCAGCGACTGGACGGGCATCCTTAACAATCGAAAGCATCGATTTCAGAGTCCGCTTTGATTTGCGAGCGATGCTGGTCCTTAGGGGCCTAGGTGTCACTAGATTGCACTGCATCGATGTTGAATACAGGTTTTGTAGATGCTATATATTTAAGGCAGTCGGAGTAACATTGCCATTTTCAGCCAAAAAATCGGTATACAATATTCTTTGTTTTTCCGTTTGGAGCAAAAGCAAGGAAGTTGTTCCGGCTGCCAACTCGAGAACATCCAACGTAGAATTGTCCATGTGAAAAACATGGCTCCCGTGAAGTCCTGCCACAGATAAAATCTTACCCTGGGACTTGTTGATGGACATATCAAAGGCAGCGGGAAGGGGAAATTGGGTTCTTTTAAAATAATAGGGTGCATGCACTCCTGATGTAGTAAGAGATAGCGTAGGTATTAAAACATCTTCTCCTTTTGCACACCCCGACATATTCGTAACATAAATAATGTGCTGGGGCATCATATTGACAACAAGGCATTTACAATTGCAAAACTTGGGAGGGGTTATATTTCTGAGAAATATAACTGGACATCCTTCCTTGAGAGACGAAATATGATGAGGTAGGCCCGGAATATTCAATGAATTGAGGAATTCAATCGGATAATTGACCGCATCATGTGGATCAACATTGGTATCAATAGACTTAAAAATCTTATTATTTCCAGGAAGGCTTCAAGCATTTGGCAATTAATGGCGGAGACAGTGACATTTGTAGGAGCTAATATAGCCTCTCACACAGCCATGTATGATTGGGGTAATTATCTGCCAAGTTGGGAAAAACGGCTGCCTTGAGATCTTCGACAGTGTTAACCAGACAGCATATATTGTCGAGTGCAATGTCAACATGCACACCTGAAGGTAGTTTGACGTTGCCAAGAATGAGAAGGTCTTCAGCACATTTTTCAGACACATATCGCCATCCAATTGAACACGCATGTGGTCAGGCGAAGTGTTGTTATCTGTTGCCACAATGGAGAAGACTTCAGGCAGGCACGAACTTGATCTGCTCTGGTCCCCTTGGGAATAACAGGCAAAGTTTGTCGAAGGTACCTGAAAGCAAAAGAGTCACACCCCCATGGTCTCCTGACGGTCTTTAATGTCTTTCAGTGTCCTATCTAAGGCCTAAATAGCTCCTGTGTGAGCCATGGTGCATTCATCCCACACAATCAGTTGGCACCGTCGTAGCAGTTCTGCTGTTGGTCTATCCTTGGTGATGTCACAGAGCGGAGTTTCAGCTGATACCAAGTTAAACGGAAGCTTAAAGATAGAGTGTGCTGTGCTGCCACCAGGAAGTAGTGTTGCTGCAATACCGGATGATGCAACGGCTATTGCGATAACTTCATTCTGTCTAACTTTGGCAAGAAGAAGTTTAGTAACAAAGGTTTTTCCAGTACCTCCAGGGGCATCGAGAAACAAGATACCACCGCATCGATGAAATACATAGTTGGTGACAGTGTTGTATGCACATTACTGATCGGGTTTTGGTTCCATTTCAAACACACATCTAGTTAGAGTGTCGATATCATAAGATGTTTCTCAGATGATGAGAGTTGGAATTTTATTAGAATCAGTGCGGTGGGTTTGTGGCAGACCGTCTGCTGGCAAGGCATTCCCACCCATAAGGAAAATGCTGTCCTCTATGTCTATAAGCCCTTTATTGTATAAATCATCACTGAAATCTACTTCTATGTCAGGAAGTAGTAGTTGATCTTGGTGCAGGAAGTCCTCAGACAGTTGGTTCCGAAACTTCAAACATAATGTGTAGGGATCACAAATGTTACATAAGTGAAGAAGCTTTGCAAATAGCTCTTGTAGGCTTCCAGCTGAGTATGATGAAGCGATCTCCACCAAGGTTGCACCCCATCGTGAGTCATCTATTCCACAAGCCAAACAGGCATCTCTGTATGTAGACCAAACAAGATTACCGTAAGTTCTGAGGTCCTGAAAAGTGGTCGGTCCTTTGACCTCATTCAGTAGCATTCGAAGATAGAAACACTCGTGTTGATTTGGAGGAATCGTATACACCCTCCCCAAGCAATTAGTGTATTTGATCCCGGGAACTCCAATAACTGGTTGGCCAGTCTTTCTGCGGATCCATGATTTTTTATTCCATGTGTAGTATCATGGCACTTGAGGATACAGTAATGATTTTGCGAAGTCATCGTATTCGTACAGTTTGAAAAATCCAGTTAAAGTTGTCACCCTTGGGGTCTGTGCCAATTCAGCGGCATTTGTGTTCGTATAGTACATCCGTTGACCGTTTATCTAGCTGTACATCTAATTTTACAATTGAAGGGTGCCTATCATGTATTGAAAAACCGAAGATTCGCCAGAAAGCCTCACTACTACTTATGTAGCGCCCTACTTGGAATTGCGTTACTTCGTCTCTATTGTTTTCGTTGAGTATACCGAACGAAGGAGCGCCAGTCCCTTATTAACATACTTACATATGTATGTGATGCACTTGACTGCCTGTCTGCACACATTCATCGCCTATATCAACATTCTGCACGACTGTTTGCCAGCACAACTTTATCGCCTACTAGCAGTAAAGCCCGGCGTTGCTCGGGGTCGCTCAGTAGCTGTGTTAAAGTTACAATGTTAAGTTTCTTTTTTGGCTTAAAAACTGTAGTGTCTACTGTGCAGACTTGCATGTGGTGTTTTTGATTAATATTCCCTCAACCAACAATATGCCTTATGAAGTTAAGAAAACATAACGATAACCCGAATTAAAGTAAATTCAGCCTTATAAGACCGTAAAATTAATTTAAACGTTTAATAGGGAAAGTTTGCTAACCGTCGTAATAAAAAAATAAATATCAATAACTTACGAAGTAATGAACTCGCCGAACTTTTAAAGCGTTGTAGCATACAAAGGCAGTACAGTGCAAATGAAGCTATTAAACAAACTGGAGATTCCAATTCACTCTACTAAAGATTTACTTAATCGTCTGCATATTCGCTAATCGTCTGCTCATTCCCTAAAATGGAAATAATCGCCTATATCACCTTTCTGCATGACTGTCTGTCTGCACGCCTATATCACCTCTCTGCACGACTATCTGTCTGCACGCGTATATCACCTCTCTGCACGACTGTCTGTCTGCACGACTGTCTGTCTGCACGAATGTCTGTCTGCACGACTGTCTGTCTGCACGCCTAACGAAATTTACAGATACATATATTTTAAATAAACTTATATAAATTTTGCTTTTTTTTACGAAATATTTGCTTGTTTTACGTAGTCTTTAAATAGACTAGTTTTCAAGTAAAAATATTGTTTTAAAAGGCTTTTAAATGGAAATGAAGCAAAACGGAAGCTTAGTGTTCGAACTGATGAATTTTGCAGGTCAAAATTTTGCTGGCTCGACAACTGTTCGTGTATTGTGTTAATGTCATTTTAAACGCTGAGAAAGCCAGCGTAATTTTTTTAATTTTTGCACGCAGAAAATGTAAACAGAACGTAAGACGCTACGCTGAATGTAAACAGAACAAAGGGAAATCATTTTTTTAATTTTTGCACGCAGAAAATGTAAAGAGAACGTAAGACGCTACGCTGAATGTAAACAGAACAAAGGGAAATAACTGATCACTTACGCTCAAAAATCGATACATTATATTCGATTTCGTCAGATAGGGCGGGTCAATTTGAAATATTATTTTTCCGATGTCTTCGCTAGGGCTCAATGTACAAGTATAGCAATTTCGGTGCAATTCCGTGAGAGATTCTAAGAGGAGATGTGTGCCAAAAATCGATAGACAGACAGACAACCTCAGTTTTATATATATAGATATCACATCTCTGCACGACTGTCTGTCTGCACAACTTTATCGCCTATATCACCTCTCTGCACGACTGTCTGTCTGGACAATCTTATCGCCTATCACCTCTCTGCACGACTTCTGTCTGCATACCTCCATCGTCTATCAGTAAATATGAATGACAATATTTCAATAACATGCCTAAACATTAATACACACAACATTATTTGTTAACTTTGATCAATACCATCATTTCTTTATCTCCTTATTTATCTATCTATCTTCCTATCTATGCTTATAATTTAGTATAATACCTAATCCTAATATATTTACGGAATTTATAAAACTGTGAATTTTTAATACATTTGTAATCTCCCTTTAAATTTTAGTTTAATACCCAATCCATAAATGTTTATGAAACTTATCTATAACTCTCAATTTTTAATGAGTTTTTGATCTATTATTTATAATATAATATAATATAGTATATGCATATATTTCTTTTAAATATATTTACTGCACTATAAATTCTAAAATTTGAGACGGATTCAAACTTATATATAAATGTGAATTTTTTGCTGCGCTTTCGATCTCTTATTTATTTATAATATAATGTATTATAATATGTATGTAGTTATATGTTATATTTTATATATTTTTAAATATTTTTAAATATACCTACCACATTTCTATATATATGATTCAAATATAGAGAAAATATCGAAACTAAAAATTATTATAGACATTATTTTGAACTCTGCACGCATTGTTGTTTTTCTTGTATTTAAATGTGACACGTTGATAAAATTATAGCTGTTATCATGTACCTAAAGTATACTACACTAATAATACCTAATATATATCTATATATATATACATCCCTGTATGTAATAATATGTTGATATCTTGTTTGAAGAATAATTAGTGCATTTACACCCAGTCATACATAGGTATATATTTAGCCTTAACATCCTTCAATATATTATTTTATTTTATTTTTATCTTCGTCGTTATTAAACATACTGGCTTATTAATTAATATATACCTATATACATAGTTATTTAAATATTTATAACAATAAGTACTTCAAAAGCTTTACATACCTAATATGGTGGTATAGTTGTTAAAGTTTGAATTTAGGTAAATAATCAACAGTATAATATTTCATTCTTTATGTGCCAGCTAAATCCTTTAAATGTTACCCTCATAAAATTCAGAAGTTTAGAAATGTTAACACACTTATCGAATTTATATAAATAACCAGCAAATAATCCTGAAATCTGGAGTCTTCACCCTAATATTATAAATTAAATATTTTCAAATTTAACCGTTTAATTTTCGGAAAAAAATCTCCTTCTGCATATATCACCCCCTCCTGCCACCCTTTATTTCCCTCTTTATAAATCCTTTTCCCGTGGCTAGCACTGGCTGTTATGATTCATGAGACGTTTTCCTAGATATATCGTAGTATCATACACTTTAAAACTTTTAGAACATTTACAGTATGCAACGTTTTTTCTTACTCACACATTCTCTAATGAATTTATTACGTTTTCGCATTTTCTCATAAATAGGATATAAGTAAAATTTTCTCTTGGGTTAATCACTACCTTGATTAAATCTTAACCATTTAACATCTCAGGGTATGTCATGTATCTTATATTTTGTATGATGAGGACGTACTGTTGTACATCCGAAATATGTATAATAAAAGATCATCTATTTTATTAATACTTAAATTTTAATATATATACGGTTCATCATAGATAAAAAGGGTTTTCATTTTCGAAATCTACGTCCCAGGGAGAATGTTTTAGCTATTTTTATGAAAAAAATATTATTGCTACCAGATATATATCTAACCTATAATAAAGTATGGAGTACGGGACTGCGTCCCAAATATATTTTGTTATCCCGTTTGTAAAATAATTTGGATTACTTTGAATAAATAATAAATCAATATTACATAATTTATCAACTAAATTTCGTTATTCTTGATAAAAATATAAATAATTTTGTTGCTTATTTTAAGATTCACTTCCGGTTAGCGATCGCTTAAATAGAAATTGATATATTTCCGTCACTGATTTTCTCCTAATGCAGTTTATATATATCGTCTTTTTTTAATGTATCCTGGATTACGTTACTGATTACATAAGGCAGTGTAACGCAGTCTTCGTTCAATCATTTAATTTATGTGTATATATTGTCAATTACGAGTTTATTTGATCATATCTACATGCATATATACTTGCGTATAATATCAATATGCACACTACACATGCTAGCAGAAAACCACTCTGATGGTGGTTTTTCTGCTACTATATATAACATGTAGCTTTCCATTTTGAATACATCTCATTTCCGATGCGGGGTTGCTTTTATTAGATCATTGATTATAATTAATACCTCTGAAGATATACTGCAGTCACTGATACTTAGCTATATCCAATATATATTTTTTCCATTTATTTAACATATTTTTATTCTATTGTTCTGGCAATAGTAAAACTTGACTGTTGTATTGAAACAGTTGTAAGGTAATGTTGTTGTTTTTAATCTACAATTTGAATTGGTTACATATATATATATGTGTGTGTGTGTATGCCATCAGCAGCATCATCATCATCGTTTAACGTCCATCTTCCAAGCCAGCATGGGTTAGACGGTTTTGTTCCATTTGATGCAGGAATGGTCGGGAGACCTTGTCTCGCTCGCACGGAACCGTCTCTGGCAGGTTTTTTTACAGCTGGATGCCCTTCCTAACACCAACAACATTTACAGTGTGAACTGGAAGCCTTTTCAACGTGTCTCATACACAGCCTCCTTACAATATGGGCATTTTATATATAGCTATATTTAAAAGCAGTCAATCGTTGGCAGAAGAAGCACGTAATAGCATATAATTTATTTGCCAAAGGAAAAGGGAAATAATAATTATATATATATATGTATATATATATATATATATATATATATAAAAGAAAATAGAGAAATTAATGTAAGCAAGAACCCAACATCTAGATGAAAAATGTCTAACGTAAGATTTGGGATAGGTAAACTTGTCGATAGCTTAGCAATACCAATGAGAAATTTGGTAATTGTAGAAATGGAGTAGTAACCAGAAATTATTTTTTATATATATTTTCCTTATTTTTATAATGTTTTTTTTTTTTACTCCCTTTCGATTTACCTATTCTTTCAACTCCCCACCCCCTCATCTTCTGCAGTACACTTTTTTCGACCTGTTATACATATCCTTAGAATCTTCTGTATAGATTTAAATGTCAACGCTTCACTAGGTTTCCCCCACTCCCTCTTTGTTCTACCGGCAAGTTCAGCCACCCCTACCTTCCACCAAATGCAATTATCTGTCTTTACAACTAATTTTTGATCAATCCTCTTAACAATTACTATCTTCCCATAGAAGTTGGGCTATTTATTTACCAGGCTAAAAATTCTTATTTAGTCCAGAAAAAGCCGTCAAAACGGCTTGAGCTCTGCCGTCGGGGTCATACTTGTTCCTATTACCCACTCTAATACCCTAAGTATTGAGTACTTTGGTGCGTTATGGTCCATGTGGTTCCTTACTCCAATTTCTTCGTTATTATATATATATATATATATGTATGTATGTATGTGTGTGTGTGTGTGTGTGTGTGTGTGTGTGTGTCTGTGTGTGTGTGTGTGTGTGTGTGTGTGTGTGTGTGTGTGTGTGTATAATTGTAATATAGATTTTGAAACTCACAATAAATCACCTAGGATCAAGGGAGCTCAAGAAAGAGAGACCGAGCTCTTTATAAATCATAGCAGTGACACATGGTTCATAATACATTGTCAGATAGTAGGTAATAAACTAGTTGTTATGTGTTTTACCAGGGTAGAACTATATGCCCTATTATCTGACAATTTATTATGTGCCTTCTGTCATTGCTATGATATATATACCCTTAATTGAGTGGGGTTAATGATCAAAGGTGTTCCAGTCATGACTATCACATCGTTTTCTATATGAAGGATCACATTGTCCAAAATATCCTATGTGTTTAAAAGAGTGTGATTTGGATGTTTCTTTTGTAGTAGTCGCATGATCGTGTAAGGATCCATCGTTGACTCCTACCGTTGAACACATCATGTATATTAATGCTTTAATATATGTGCATGCCGTCTGTTTCTATGCATTAGTTTATAATTGTGTTCGATGTATATATATATATATATATATATATATATATATATATATATATATATATATATATATATATATATATATATATATATACCCTATTGTGTCGTAGGGCACTTTATATCTATCAGGTGGAGATCAACCCTTTCCATATCTGAACATAGCCGATTTCTTCAAGAGGAGAGAGATGGTGATAGAGAATAAATGCAAATGAGATATAAAGAAAGACCGGATCTTAGTACTGGACTGGTACTTTTTTTTATTATCGATATCGAAATATGAAACACAAAGTTAACCTCATCAGGGTTTGAATTCAGAGGTCAGAGAAAGAGACCGAATACCATCAAGTAATCGCTCGCACGTCCTAACAATTCTGCCAATTCGCCACTTTTAGGCAGACAAATAAACAGATAAATAAAAATAAACTCCCTATTCTATGGGTTTACCTGATATGAATTGATTAAGAAAATTGTTTCATACTTTCTCTGTACACTATGAAAGTAAATTACCGTTTATATTAAATTCATATTAAGTTCTTCATAATTTATTATTTGATTCCTGGTTTTGATATTTCATTTCGAAAAAAAATGTATTTAATCCTGTCGGGGCGATTTCAAATATCAAATAATATTCTATTGGAAGGCAATTAATTAACCATCTTGTGCAAGTCGTTTTTTGAAAGTAAACTCGATTTACGATTATTACCAATATTCACTAATGTATTAAAATATGTGTGATGGATTCTAATACTACGAAAAATAAGTTGATATAACTTGCCATTTCTGACATATACTTCCGAGAAAAAACGATATAAATGAAACAATTAATTTAATATATCTTCCGTGTTTTATGCATTTTGAAAACCAACGTTCCCAAATATAACTCTAGTAGTAGTAGTAGTAGTAGTAGTAGTATTAGTAGTAGTAGTAGATGAGGAGGTGCTCTTATTATTACTAATAGTAATGATACTGTTTCTCATTTACCAGAGTTAACAAATATATCGAGGGTGGTACAAGGCTTACAATTATGGGTTTACATGAAAACGTGTAAAACCATAAAATTACAAAATGAAAAATCCCACGGGTAATATTATAATTGATGCCACGAAAATTTCTCAAAAATTGGGGTAACTCTAGCTGCTAACGTGTTAATAATTACATAATAACATTGATTCTATGTCCAATAATGGAAGTGTCTACTCCAAGTGTTCCTCCTTTAATCTACATAAAAGCGCTTGATGATATTTTGCTTGTCTAGCTCTGTCTTCACTTAACCTATGACTGAAAATCAGTCATAGAGATTGAACTGGGAAAAATATGCAGGGTAAATTGATGCCAGAATTATTTAGCGTTAAGTAAACGAAGGATAATCCGTAGCACCTGTGGGTTTGTTCACATCATCAGCCACGACAGATCTATTCCTCTACAAGTTAATACGCGATGTTAACTAGAACAACAGAATAGAGGCATCGATCGATTCTGATGTGAATTAAGGCATGGCCCGACGTCCAAATGGTATCAGATGAAATGGGCTAGATATTTCTGCCAAAACAAATATATGCCAATGTATCTCTGAAAAATATTCTTTCTCCATCGCTAACCACTATCTGATAACCATCAATCCTACTATAATTTCCATTTACTGTAACTACGATCATGTATTGCTGAGAACATTCCGCTCAACATCTGCTTCACAAAGTCTCAAATACTGTATCACTAAGCTTTTCACGCTAGAAAGAGTTTAGCACGTTTCCCTTCTATCGGCTAGCCTCACACTTCCATCATGCCTGAACGATGTCATTCAACAAGCCGTACTGAACAAAGTTTAGAAAGTTCCTAGAAATGCCACAAGACGCCTTACGAATAACGACCACTTACAATATACATATGCTAGGTCTAATGATCACTCCATCATGCTTATTCATGTTATGACCATCAGTAAATCATTCTAAATATTTCTATTCATAATTCCTCGAAAATCATATTTTCCTTACCAGTCTTAGTTCCTTATATATGTTTTAAGGAGATCTATGGATTTTATGTGTTTCATAAAATAATATGCGTGTTATCTTAAGCCGTTGATGTATGTTGTTAATCAATTCCTTGTTGCCTGTATTTATGGCAGTGTAGTCAATATTTTTGTTAGTTTTGCGGCTGCTCTTTTTGTTGTGAGAAGCAATTGGATTGTGATGGGTTTTTTTCTACTTTGTACTGAGTTTCATTGAAAACATCACTGATCTCATCTTTAGAAATACATCGTGAAATTTCCACTGACTGTATTTCCCAGCTTCTGGAGTAGTTTGAAACGAGACACCATTTCAGAAGCCAGGCACAAAGTATCGGTCTTCGATTGACTCAAAGACTACAGCTGAAAAAAAGAAGTTTGTGTGATTTTTCCATATCTGATACGAAGTGTTATACAAAAATCCGTAATACAGAAACAGAGGGCCATATCATGCAAGAAAGTTTCTTCGCTCTGCGTGCATCTCCGTCAGGCCCGGCCTATTAACCTCTGAATTTGTAGATCTTGTTCAGAACAGCTGTATTCACACTGTAGGAATTTCCATGCCAAGAACATTGAAATTATACATAATCCTTGATTTGAATGTCATCTAGAAGAAGCTGCTCAGATTTCCATCAGAAAAGCTCAGAGCTATCGTTAAACTAACAGAAAGAGTCTACTGAACGTAGATGTTGTTTGCTCACTGTTTATCAAGTTTTTCAGCTGGTAAAGTTGCCTGTGTGCCTTGCAGGATTCTAGATTCCAGGCGATTAACCATGGTCTGCATATGGCCCAGTATTGTGGCCCTGTAAATCTAATGAGCTGGGGAGTGACGTATTAAACAAATGGGGGACTCCAACCAATTCTCCATTTAGACTGTGTGCGTTTCTGAGAAACATATGTAATGGTATATCGTGTTTTCTTTCATCATCCATTAAGTCGATGTTCTTATCATTTAAATTTGCTGACCAGTGGGAGGTTTCTTTTCCCGAAACAGTAGAATATAAATTGTTCCAGTCTGGTTAAGTGTTGTTTTGTTTTTTTAACTTTTTGAGGTGTGAAAGATGTAATAACTTTGTCGGACGGTTAAAACTGCAGAAGTAACATAGGCGTTGGCTTTTCGGGTCCGTATTTTGAGGCAAAGTTCTGTCTCTGCTCGGTTCTAAATGATATTCTATAACATGTACCTGCATTCTCACCGTTCTTGTCTACATGCATCTCCAGTCCGAACCATGCTACAAGCATTTGAAGTTGGTCATCTGTACATCGATATAAAAATCAGGTTAAGTAAGCTCCCGTACTTAGATATGGATATTCTGTAACACTTTTCAAGCGGAATTCCTCTTAATATTTCCATTCTTTGCAGTTAATTCATCATATTCAAGATATATGTCATATATTTGAGGAGAAATCGTTGATGGTCAGTCCAGTGGATAAGTGCGTTCTGAGAAGTGTCCATATAATTTGACTACTGAACCGTTTTCCGTGTAAAACTTTGCATCTGAAAGCCATTCCAACAATCCTCCATAGTTTCAGAAGATATTTAATATATGTCAAGACAACTGCGTTGAAACTACGATTAGAATATGCAAATTAACAAACACTGAACCCATTACACTTGAAATATTCGATAAATTTACAGAAATATATCTAATAATTAGTAGAGAGAAACAGGAAACTAATAATACGGTACTGAATCCGATAAATATAACATTACTCATAACAAATTGATGAATATTTTATCATACACATGTCTTTCGAATCCAGCGGAAATAATGTAGAAAATAAACCATTTACGCATTAATGTTTGTACTGAAAATAATGATAAGAACGTGAAGGAAGATTAAGAATGTAGGAACATGACGATTGTAGAAGAGGAGTGCTTTAATACATATAATGGTGTAAAGATAGAACATGTAATAGATTAAGTATTCCAAGAAATATAATTCTATGTTGTATAAGCTGTGTAAAACAATCATTTCCGTGTTAGAATATAGCAGAAATTGTATAGAATCTATATTCATGACACTAATAATATATTTTTTATTTTTACTCGACAATCAACAGAAATGCGTGCTGATAATACGAATGTATATGACTAAATTTCTTTAGAACACTAAACGTTTATTCGGAGATATTTAGAAAATGTTCGAGTATCATCAAATAATTGTTTATAAAATATTCAACGAGTGCATATTTTATACTACATATTTCCACAATAGACTATAAAAGAAAATGATATCATTATAACATGTGTGCATATAATATAGTAATATAAATGACATAAATAGGTTAACCCGTTGAATGGTACTCGAAGTTATTACAACAAATATGCGCTTGCTACTTGTGATTTCATGACAATTCATAAATCTACCACATCAGGTAGCCAGTGAAATATCATTCAATCTACAAGACATTACACATATTCGACTAAAAACTGTGTATGGATGCATTTAATTATGTCGTTGCACATAACATTTAATACAATTTAAGCAGATAATTTTTAACGATTGACGATAACTGTCGCAAATAATAAACGAAATATTTTTGAGTTTAAGTTAACGTGCTGGATTGAATGACAAACAATATTATAATGAAGCTTCACTGCCACTATTGCTTCTCATAAATAAGTAGTGAATTTCTCTCTTACGTCAGATGCTTCATTTCACGAAGGAAATGATGCGTAAGAATCAGTTCAGTCTTGCGTACTCAGTTGCAAATTTCATGTCACGTTTTCCTATAAACTGGATAACGAGAACACCCTCAGACTAATACAATGCATTTTTTTTTTTTTTTTTTAAATAAAAAGTTTCATGAATATCTATTGTATTGTTTAGGAATACTTTCTTATGTTTGTTTTACGAGGCATTATTCCCTTTTGAATGTTGTTTTCGTTTTCGAAATTATACTTTTGTTTGTGAAGATGTAGACGAGTAGATGTGACTGAGTTTACTCAGGATTTTGTAAATATTTTGCTCGCTTTATTTACGCGAATCCATCCTATTGTGATTCCATTTTTTGTAATCTCAATGTTAAAAGTAAGCAAATAATAAAGATTTGTCTCTACATATACAGATACAATTTCAAATATATCAATGTTTCTCCAGCAGTCTCACGTTAATATTTATTTCTAAGAGGTCAACCACGAACACATATGAATATAATATATGCATATTAAAATATTCGAAAATACTTTTTTTTGTTTTACATGTCATCTCACTTAAAAGTCACGAGATTTAATTTAGTTTTCCGTGGGTTCAATAAACTTGTATGTGACCATTTCCTATTTCATCATGATCCTCACATTAACAAATAGCTATTAAAATGTATTTATTTAATTTTGGAATGACAAAGCAGTAATACAATTGTGTTGGTAATAATTTGCATACATTTACGATTGCAATTGTTATTGTTTAATCTATGCAGCTATGAATCAGAGCAAGACCCAAATTAAGGGTTACTTTCTAATTCTTCAGAAAAATGCCGTTAATCTTCAGTCACCTAATTTGCTCTTCCCACTTAAATAAACATCTGTATCCTTCAAACATTTCTTAATCACATGAATCTAAATATCATTCATTCTTCGCCTTTTTTACTGTGATCAGAAATGATGTCTCAACTGCTCTTCATCTGTAAAAACATTGCTATTTATCTACCACTTTATTACATCTACCATTAAACTTCGTATATAATGATATAAACATGATTGAACTGGTTTCACAGGGAGAAATTTATTGTTTAATTTTCGTTGATTAGTATCAATGGTGTATTTCTAATCTGGTTAAAATGGTAAATAGCATTAATTTGTGTTTAGAAATCCACTAAGATGCAAGATAAATATAATTAATTGTGAACAAAAACGTAAGAAAGAAGGCTAGAAATTTCATTTCAAGATATCAGAGTCAAGATATTTCATCGGCCGGTAACACAGCGGACAATATTATATCCGCTCTGCAAGCATGTTTGCGTAGTGACTGCGTTTTTGTTACTTGAAGGAATAATGTTCTAAATGTGTATATATTTATACTTCCAATTTTCTATATCTGGCATTTTTCATAGGGTACTTGAAGCAGATCTGATGTAACAAAATGTGTAGCTTATATCATTCTTCGTGTTAAAGAAATGTGCGTAACGGCATACAGTGTCATAAATGTTTCAATTGAAAGCAAATCTCTTTTTCGTTATTTCTTTGTAGTTTTAAATTGCCAATATACCATGTTATTGTCGGAGTACGCAATATGATAGTTGAACATTTTAATAACAGTTAGCATAAATAAATACAGTCGTTTATTCAGGATATTAAATCAGTTTATTTCATTGTATACATGACGTATGGTCAAGATAATAATCCTCTTTCTAATCAAAATAAAATCCGATGCATTCAATTATATCTACATACGTTTAGTCAACGAAACCTTTTGGTTTTAACATTTTTGGTTAATATCGTTAATTTTACTTGTTCATGAAATTCTATCTTGCTATATTGAACGATTTAATTTCAAAGTAATATACTGTTTTCTGATTTTAGTCACATTTTATTGCATAATTGAAAGTGCTAAATATGTGATTGATATATGATTCTAAATAATTAATGAAGTAGTTAAAAGAATATTTTTTCGAAGTTATTGTTAGATATGCTTAGACCTCTACATTTATGAGTGTGGAAACTATCAAGGTGTGTCGTTGCGGTTGATCGCTGCTTCAGTTTTAATACATTAAATTATATATCAAATATTTTGGAAAACTATTTTGAGCTAAATGTTACATACAACTGTTATAGTTCGTGAACTATATGTCGCGGTATGAATGATACAAATGTTATTTTAAATCCCATGATTATACTCAATATTATCAGAATTGATATAAATAGGAAACGCATTAATGTTTCCAAATATCCTAGTAATTATTAGATTTGCTTTTCTTAAATATTACAGTAGTCTTCGTATTAAAGCAATAAAATAACTATTTCGGACAATGCATTATATAAGAAAGACTGAAATGATTATATAGCAGATAGATAAAAAAGACATTTCATTGCATTGTGTAATTGTGAATCATATCTGTGTATTGGATATATCAATCATTCCCACAGGAATTATTGGAGCCCACGTCAATAGTATGGAATGTAGAATACATTATATACTGATACCACATTAATATTTCATATTGGTAGACTTCGGTAGTTTACTATGTATATATCGCGCGCAGTGTATTGGTAATTCCAAAATATTGACTGTTGTTTTCCTAACTCTAGGTGTTCGTTGGACAAAATAGGAATATATATTTGCGATCCTCTTTGGGGTAATGATACCACACCACCACCCTTACCACCATTGCACAACAAAAACAAACACGCGCTTACAACCTAAACGCACGCACACACACACTATATACAATCATATATATGCACCTTCCTCTCTCCCGTCACCATCATTATTTCGTAATACAATATTAATAATAATTTATTAGTGTCGGTAATATTACATTTTCAATTAAATATTGAAATATATGAACTTCGTTAATATCTCTAATGTATGTGCATCTTTGATTAATTAGTTAAATAATTATTTGCTTATTTCAATACAAACATGAAATATTGTGCAAGTGTTAAACAGTTGACATCTGCATAGATGCTCACAAGTGAATATATGAGTATCTATAATTTACACAAATAATAAAATTTGAAAAATTAACAAACAGGAAAGAACAAACGAAAAAATAGTAACAGAAAAAATGAAAAGGAAAACTTAATTTGTTTTTTAATATATAAACATACTAAAGTTAGCTTTCCACCGTCGAGATGGAATTCTCGCAGTTTTGACACCATACTAACGGTAATACTGATACACTTGGGGTCATAGAATCTGACATAAGCCAAAGTCCTCTCAGTGAAACAAGAGACAATAACTTATAGCAACTATGTGATTACTAGGATAAATTACTGTGCTATATATAGCAAAGTTAGTCTCGTAAAAAGGAAGTAAAGAATGAATAAAATAAAATAAAAATGGCATGAATAAGAAAGTATGATATCGTGTTAAAAAATGCAATTCATTGAAATTATTCTGGTGGTGGGGGAAGAAGAAAGTTTGTCACAGAGACCACGGTCGAAAATAAGGCAAAACGAAATTCTTTCGATTTACACCTGTGTGTGTCTGTTTATGTATTTTTATGTTTTTCATGCCTACGTATGTTTTATTTGTGTGTGGGTTTGTATCATTTTCTGAATTGCTCTTTTTGCCTGTTTTCTCCATTCTGTATTCAATCGTTAAGTTGTGGGCTGTGAATATTCCACACGTGTATTCTGCTTAGGCAAGTACTATCGTCAGTACTATATGTGGTGTCTCCACAATTTGTCTGAGAGTTGCGTCCCTTCTATATGGGGATATAATCTTTATTCCCATGTTATTGAGTCCTCGTGCTATAATTGTGCATGGTAATATAGCACTGATAAGCTTTTCTCCTCCTTCAGTTCTCGCCAGCGTTTCTTTAATTTCTCTCCTGTATATATATATATAAACAGAGAGAGAGAGAGGTTGATACACACACACACGCTCACACACACTCGGTGAAGGCGGGCGTACTTAATTCATAAACTTGTTTATTTCGAATGCATTTCAATATGACGTATATATCGCAAATAATATGTTTTGCATAAAGATAAACTGAAAATATTGAGAAAAATTATCTAAACTATAATAAAGTAAGAAGCGCGGGACTGCGTACGGTTTATACTTTGTATCCACTTAGTAAAATAAGTTGGATTATTTTGAATAAATAATGAATGAATATTACATAATTTATCTACTAAATTTCGTGGCTGTTCATTAAATATATTTTATTACTTATTTAAAGATTCAATTCTTTAAAATTTTCAAATGACAACACTTCCGGTTACTGATCGTTTAAATAAATATTCATATATGTCTGTCACTAATTTTCTCCTAATGCAGTTTATATATTATATCGTCTTTTTTTTAAGGTATCATGGATTACGTTATTGATAACATAAGACAGTGTAACACAGTCTTCGTTCTATTTCTGTGGATACTGTCAATTATGATTTTGTTTGATGTATCATATATACATGCATATATACTTGCGTATAATAACAATATACACACCACATATGGTAGCAGAAAACCACCCGAAGGCTGGTTTTTCTGCTAGTAAATTTAATAAACTTCTCTCCTTAATTATCCCGTGTTCAATGACATATTCTGTGAGATTATTGCAACGTTCTAAATTGCATGCCTTCGAGCGTTTTCAAATTACATTATATTAAATTTGGAAGTATTTCATTACGCTAATCTTTATTTAGTTTGTACAATTAACAACACTTTCAATAAATGGTACACAGATAAACCATATATATAAATATATATGTGCATGTGGGTTGGTGGGTGTGATAATAATTGTTTCTACATGACCAGTGATTTGAGGGGGAGGGGAAAGTCGATTAATTAGGCCCCAATGCGTAACTGGTTCTTTATTTTATCTACCCTGTAATGATGAAAGGCAAAACTAACCTCGGCGGGATTTGAACTCAGAACAGTAACTCTATGCTGCAAAGCATGGTGTCAAACGCTCTAGCAAATCTGCCAATCGACTATGAAGAAGGATACAAGTATTTGGGTATTCTGGAGGCTGATGCCATCAAAACAAAAAAGTGAAGGAATTGATAAGATCTAAATACATTGGGAGAGTAAGGAGCGTATTAAAGTCACATCTGAACAGTAGGAAGGCCATAAGTGCAGTAAATTCCCGAGCTGTGTCTATTATTTGGTACAGTGCGGGAATTCTGAGATGGAATGTTGCTGAACAAAAAGAAATGGATAGGAAGACTAGGAAGCTATTGACTATCTACAACATGTTCCACAAGAGGAGTGATGTCGATAGACTCTACTTAAGGAGATCTGAAGGTGGAAGAGGTCTTATCAGCATAGGGGACTGTGTTCAGATGGAGAAAAACAACCTACACAAATACGTGACAGAGAGTAAGGAGCCAATGCTCAGAATTGTACTGAAGGAGAGGACAATAGACCAGTGATATCCAAGGAGGAAATAACGACAAGGAGTAAGAGCAGCCTTCATGAAAAATTCCTTCATAGTACCTTCTTTGAGAAAACTGAATTCAGAGATCCACAGACATGGAACTGGTTGAAAAGAGGAGACCTTAAAAAGACTACAGAAGGAATGTTAATGGCTGCGCAAGAGCAGGCCCTCAAAACGAAGTGGTTGAAACACCATATTTACAAGGAGGAGGCTAGCCCACTGTGCAGGATCTGTGGAGAGAGAGAGGAAACTGTGGTTCACATTGTATCCGAGTGTAAACACCTAGCCCAGACTCACTATAAGGGCTGGAGACATGATGTGATGGGCAGGGTGATCCACTGGCACCTATACAAAGTAAACAATTTACCACATTCTGAGAAGTGGTATGAGCATAAGCCAGAGTAGGTGATAGAAAACGATCAGGTGAAGGTGCTGTGGGATTTTAGGATACAGACGGACAAGAACCTGGAAAATAATAGACCTGACCTAGTGGTTTTGGACAAAGAAATAAGATCGTGCCTGATTGTGGATGTGGCCTGCCCATTCGACACGAGAGTGCAAGAGAAGGAGAGGGAGAAAATTAACCGATACCAGGACTTAAAGTGGGAGGTAAAAAGGATTTGGAACTGCCATGAAGTCAAAGTGATCCCGATTGTCATAGGCGCACTAGGTACTATCTCAAAATGTTTCCAGGGATTGTTAAAGAAAATTGGCCCCTTCACGCTTTTTGGAACGCTTCAAAAGGCATGCTTGTTGGGAACAGCAAGAACCCTCCGATACGTCCTGAATTTCTGAGGCTGCAGGTAGTGGCTTGATATTCATTTCAACAAAATTTACAGTTAACTAACATCAATGACTGAGACTCAAAGAACAATAATAATATTAATAATAAATATTCAATTTTGTATTATAAATTTTATATTCAAAAAAGAAAATGGTTATAAATGGAAAAAAAAAACCCTCTGTCTACACTATATGGAACAGCCAAATAACAGCAATTTCACCAACACGACAAACTAGATACACCACCTGTACCATCACCCCTCTGTGTACACTAAATACAACAGCCAGATAACGGCAATTTCACCACCACCACCACAAATCCCAGCATAATAATAATAATTACTATTATTGTATCTCAAGTTTTCTCAAAATGTTTAATTCAAATATTAAGAAAAATATGTCAACACATATATTAAACATACGCGACAAACCGCATAGATACACAGATCAAACAAATACAGTCTATTCAACAAAACTCAGCAACGACAACGCCATCACTATACACACCGCCGCCACCCCTCCATCATTGCTACCACTATCCCATTACCGCCGCCACCACTCCTTCATTGCTACCACCACTATTACCTCACTACCTTCTATTAACATAAGAAAGCGGAAGGTGGCGGTATCACTGGACAGGTAGAGGCTAGCAAAATATATAAATATACTGACTTAATGACCCGGTCAAACGTCAACGACTGTGGCTCTTTTGGCTCCAAATTTCTCCACCAGCAATAGAGAAAGCCCCAGCACCACCACCGACATAGCCAACAACAATAACAGGCAACTTCAACAAAAAGTATATTATATTATTAATAATAATTTCATTCTTAAGCCACCAATGCTCACATTAAGGAACCACTCATGATAATAACAATTTAAAAAACAACAAAAAAAGAAAACCCCGTGACCAAGAAATACCGGGATGGCGGCCGGCGGGGAATAGCCGTGTCTCTAGGGGAGGTTCACCCATCTAGTCTTGTTTGATACTCGTCCTAGAAGTGGTAACACGAAAGGATGACCCCTTGGCGGTTAAGGATAAAACGCGACGAAATAAATAAATGTCAAAAGATAAAATCTCATACCGGATTGGCCGTCACCCGGGTCAAAAAGGGCTGCGTTCCTAAGAGAAGAACCAGACTGGGGTCGAAAAATCAGCTAAGGGTTCAAAACTTCCCATCACTTTGGAGCTGCAGACCTCCCATAACCGGAATACTCCTACTGTTGGCCCTCCATGTTCACCGCCAAGAAATCCAAGGAAAAAGCGAGAAAAATGGTCAAGGGAAGACAATAAAGAAGTCCGTGAGGCTTTCTACACTGCCATGTACTACCCATCAAATAGATCGAATACAGAACAGGCATATATCAACTGGAAAAAGAAACATCCCGAAAATAGAAGCTATATTGACAGTAACAAACTAGCCAATACACGAAGAAATAGTGTTAAAAAAAGTTACTAACTGATATAGAAATTAATCAGATCAAGCTATTAGCGTAAAGTCAGCGAGGGGAAAATGAAACATGTGTCAGTGAAAACGAGGTAAATTGTAACACTTCAAATCCCAGGGTTGGGGCGGAATCACTGACAGCAGAACAATTTAAAGAAAGGATCGAAAAAGTGGAGGGAGTGCATGCTCAAGATGAAACTCAAAATGAAAACAATGAGATCGTAAATGATAAAGAAATCAATGAGAATGAACTTGCCAACTTGAAGGATGAATTTATGATCGAATGGATGAAACTGAAAGGATCTGACATGGGGGAACGAGACACTCTCCCAGAACTTCAAACAGAACCAAAAGATAATAAACACGACGAACATAATTCTCAAAAAACATTATCATCACAAACAAACTAAATATTACTAATATAAATCATCTCTATTATGCATCGGCTAAAGTCACCACTCACTTATGCGGAGGGAAAATGAAAAAACAAAGGAATTCCCACAAAAAATCTACTTGGCAAGAGAACATCAATCGCCAAATAAACCTTGTCCGATCTGACATAGAAATATTAACAAACTATATACTAGGTGAACGTGTTAAACACACTAAACTTGGGAAATTGAAAAGAAAATACAGTATAAAATCAACAAGTGACATAGATATGCTGATAGAAATAATCAAGCAACAAGTTTCGGCCAAAGCTGCACGTATAAGCCGCTTTGAAAAACGATCTAGATTCTATAAGGACAATAATATGTTCAAAAACAACCAAAGAAACTTCTACAGAAAAATTGGCAAGTCAACAATAACTATAAATCAATACCACCAAAGGAGGAAATGCAAGAATACTGGGAAAAGATCTAGTCCGAAGAAAAAGTTGAATATAAACATGCCCCATGGATAGATAGACAAATGAAAGATACAGCTCACCTTGAGGAACAAACACGGAGAAATATCACAGTTGAACAGTTGCGTTTGGCTCTTAGAAAAACCAGCAAATGGAAATCCCCAGGAAAAGACAAAATACCAAATTATTAGATAAATGCCTTCACAGAGTCACATGAGCTGTTAGCCCAACTCTACAATGAAATAGTTAAAGAGCCAGAAAATATACCATCATGGCTAGTTAACGGCATTACATTCCTATTTCCAAAGAATAAGACAAAGAATCCCAAAAATTACAGACCGATAACTTGCTTGACCACAATGTATAACATTTTAACATCAGTCCTAACTGAGTATACATATGGCCACCTGATAACAAATGATCTATTTTCCAATGAGCAGAAAGAGTGTAAACAAGGCTCATATGGCTGTAAGGATCAGCTTTTGGTTAACAAAATGATACTGGAAGATTGTCATAATAGACATAAAAATATATTAATTGCTTGGATAGATTACAAAAAAATCATTCGATAGTTTGCCACACAGTTGGATTGAAAAATGTTTAGAGATTTTCAAAATATCTAACGTTGTCAGGAGGTTTTTGTCATTCAGTATGAAGACATGGAAAACGACACTCCTTTTGAATAGTGAAAAAAACCACTAGAAGCTGGAGAAGTTAATATTAATTGTGGAATTTTTCAGGATGACTCTTTATCACCGCTTTTATTCGGAATCGCTCCATTACCATTAAGTGAAATGCTCAATGAAAACATGGATATGAAGTCTATGACAAAACCATTAATCACTTGTTCTACATGGATGACCTAAAACTATTTGCAAAAAATGAGAGCACTTGCAAGGGCTATTAACCGCAGTGATGGTATTAAAATGGAATTTGGACTAGATAAATGCGCCAAAGCCACGTTCAACAGAGGAAAGCTCTGAGAAGTTCAGACATTAATCTTGATCGGGGGAATGTGATAAGAGAACTTGATCGAGAAGAAACTTACAAATATCTAGGTGTTTGTGAACGAGATGGAATCAAGCACACGACAATGTGGGAAAGGATAAGGAAATAATGTTACCGCAGAGTAAGAGCAATCTTAAGAGCGGAATTTAATGCAAGGAATAGAATCGATGCCATAAACACGCTTGCCATACCAGTAGTAACCTACAGTTACAATGTCATCAACTGGTCAAGCACAGAGATCCGTAGGCTGGAAACATAAATTAGAAAATTCTTAACCATGCACAGAATACATCACCCTAAGGCAGATTCAGATAGAATAGATATCCCTAGGAAAGGAGGAAGACGTGGATTAATCCAGTTAGATATTGCGTTGAAAACTGCAACAATTGGATTATCTACATATCTAAGGGAATCACATGATTGGATGATCAAACTCGTTTTGAAACATCAAAAGCATCAACTGATCATAATCCATTACAGAAGATACACAACGATACAGTAATGAACTACACATTTCAGAAGTTCCATTTACTGCTGAAATGAAAAACACTGAAAAAGCAAAGCAGGCAAAAGTAACTGCAATGTAAGAACTGCAACAGAAACTGGCTAAGAAATGGCAAGACATAACTCTGTATGGAAAATACCCAGAAAGAGCTAACAACCTGATGTTGACAAAACTTTAACACATCAGTGGTTGGCATCCTCTGGACTGAAATCGGAGACCGAAGGACTGATTATATGAGCATAGGATCAGTGTCTGCCAACAAAAAAATATCAACCCAACATGAAAAAATGGATGCAACCCATTATGCCGGGTATGCAAAAAACAACCAGAGACCATTGATCATATAATTTCAATGTGCAGTTCTATAGCTCCAACCGATTACTTAAACATGCACGACAGAGCTGCACAATACATACATTGGATAATGTGTAAGCAGTTTGACCTGCCGCATCAAAAGAATTGGTTGGAGCATCAACCACCTCCCATACTTGAAAAAAGATCACATCTCAATCTTGTGGAACTTTATCGTCCCAAAAGACCGAAAAATAGATGCAAATAGACCTGGTATAATACTGAAGGACTTTAAAAGGAGGGTATGCCTGCTAATTGATATGTCGGTTCCAATAGACAAGAATGTGTCTATAAAAAACATTTGAAAAATTGAGCAAATATAAGGATCTGGAGATAGAAATTGGAAAAATGTCGAGGTTGAGAACTAAAACAATACCAGTGGTTGCGGGCACTTTAGGAATGATACCTAATGGGTCTAATGATTACTTATCCCAAATCCAAGGAAACACACGTATAGAAGAAATTCAATAGATAGTACTAATGGGAACTGCCCATATACTAAGGAAGATTCTGTCAATATAAGTAAATCACAAGTTTAAACACCTAAAGATGCATTTGTGTGTATGTATGTTTTTTTCTTGAACATGGCGGATATTTTTGTCTCTTGAGGGCACTGGTTGAGACTTGGTGATAACTCGTATGAACATAAAGCAAGATATATGCAACTATATTAATAATAATAATAACAACAACAAGATGCTGATGATGATGGTGGTTGATTCTGCTTTTGTCACGGGCCCGGCAATTATCCCAGTTTGTTGCTGGGACTCTGTTTTATCAACTCCGTACGGTAATCATAATTGTTTCTAATTTTAGTACAAGGCCAGAAAATATCCCAGTGCATTACTGGCACTTTATTTTATCGACCACCTAAGGATGAAAGGCAAAGTTAACCTCGGCGGGATTTGAACTTAGAACGAAAAGGGTGATAACTCTATGCTGTAAAGTACGGTGTCTGACGCTCTACCGATACAGCCAATTAACAGTAAAGTAATAAAAATGACTTATAAACAGGATTCACATTAGGAACACATTAAAAACAGCCCCAAAATAATGATAGATGAATGTCACATTTTTTTAATTCATTTATTTATATATTTATTTATTTATTTATTTATTTATTATTATTTTTTTTTTCGTTTACAGCGTGATAATGTCACGCCCAAAATACCGGTGTTGATGTAACCATAGATTTACTAATCCTCGATATGAGTGTTTAAATGTCGAACCTAAACAATTCGAATAACGGTGAAAAGAAGACAGGAAGGTCATGTGACAGCAGAGACCTGGCTGTCATCCAAATACTGCTGATTTTGAGGAAGAAGAAGGAATGGGACAAGAACCAATTGGACGAAAGAATTGAATAGAACTGTCATGAAATGTTACCTGAAGAGAAACCCCACGGGAAAAGGCTATAGCAAACGGATGCATAACATCTGGAACGAGATTGGTCTATTTAAATTAGGTGAACAAAAATTGCCCGGTCAGGCTCATGTAATAAGAACTAATGGACGGATAATGGAGTTGGAACTGGAGGAATTGAGCAGAGATATTAAGTTGTAAATGGAGAGTGGAGCATATAAGGCAAATGAGCAAGTGGGAAATGAAGGTGAAGAAGTTGAGCGACCTGAGGAAGCAACCGAAGCAGGCATTGATCTGAATGCTGAAATAAATAACATCTGGAACAAAGATGCGGCCATTGAGGAAATGAATGCTGACGGCCTAGGGCAAGATTTGGTTGATATTCTGAACTTAGTGGTAGGTGAAATGAACAATGTTAGTGGAAAGCCTATGAACCTAAGATTTGTAGACAGGAAAAAGTTGAAAGAAACAAAAGCTAAGGTAAACAAGGTCATCCCATGCCTTGAGGCGAAGAACCTTCACCATGCAACAATATCCTCAAAGCAACCCCAAAATTGGTGAAAATATTACTTGGCATGAAAACGAGAGGAAACAAATAACAAGAAAGATCAGAAGCTTGGTGTAAGAAACCACTTAATGGTCAAATGAAGGAATGAGACATTGGAAAACATCGACACTAATGATAGATTGAAAATAAAATACAATACTAAGGGAAAAGAGTTAAATGTTATCATAGAGGAATTGAGGCAACGTATTGTAGCAAAAAGTGCAAAGTCTAGGCGGTATGAGAACAGAGTCAGTATAGACAGAACCACATGTTTGACAACAACCAGAAGAAGTTGTTTGAATATCTTGAAGGGACAGAAAAAGGCAACGGCGTGATCCCTGAGGCTGAACAGACTAAGGCATTCTGGAGAGGAATATGGGAGCAGGATGTTGAACATAATAATCACGCAGTCTGGATTGAGACAGTTCAAAAGGAGATTAGTGATCAAGCGCACCAACAACCTGATTTGAGTACCACAGTTGAAACTCTTGAAGGGCAGGCCAAAACAAAACCAACTGAAAATCACCAGGCCCAGACTGTGTAATGGTATTGGATTAAGAATATAACATCCTTCCACCCAAAACTGACAACCGTGTCCAATGATTGCGTGATGTCAGGTGTAGTACCAGAGTGGTTGACAAAAGGTACCACAGTTATGGTCATGAAAGACCGAATAAAGTTTAATGATGTTACCAACTATAGGCCTATCACATGTCTGTCCGTAATGTGGAAACTGTTGAAAAGCATTGTGTCTGTCGAAATCTAGTATCACCTCCATATAAACAACATGTTACCGGACGAACAGAGATGATGCCCAAAGAATTCCCGTGGTAAAAAAGACCAGTTACTTATTGAAAGAAGTATGAAGTCCTGGGAAACAGAATTAACATCAGGTGGAGAAACCATGGGAGGCGTGAAGATCAAGAGATGTAACTTTCAGGTAGATAGTTTGCCCCCTCTGTTGTTTGTCCTTGCCCTGAAACCCCTGTCCTTCATATTGCGAAAAGTGAGAGCAGGATACAAGCTGGGAAGAAGAGAGCTTACCATCAGCCACCTCCTCTTCATAGACGATCTTAAACTCTTTGGGAAGAGTGAGAAGGCGTTGGATGTACTTGTTGACACTGTCCGTATTTTCAGCAATCGAATTTGGTGTTAATAATTGTGGAGTCCTAGTGATGAAAAGGGGTGAATTGAGCAGAAGCAACGGAATCCAGGTACCAACAGGTGAGATGAGAAAGGAAATTGATACTGAAGAGTGATACAAATATTTAGGTGTTGTGGAGGTGGATGACATCAATAATAAAAAATGAAGGAATTGATAAGATCTGAATACACAAGGTGGGTAAGGAACATACTAAAATCACATCTAAATTGAAGGAATGTCATAAGTGCCGTGAATTCCCGAGCAGTGTCTATTATTAGGTACTGTGCGGGAATTCTGAAATGGAATGTTTCTGAACAAAAAGAAATGGATACGAAGACTAAGAAGCTAATGACTATCTACAGCATGTTTCACAAGAGGAATGATGTTGATAGACTCTACGTAGGAGATCTGAAGGTGGAAGAGGAATTATCAGCATAGAGGACCCTCTTCAGTTGGAGACTGTCTGTCTAACAGTAGGGAGCCAAATTTCAAAGCTGTATTGAAGTAGAAGACAATAGACCAGGGGATGTCCAAGGAGGTAATAATAGCAAAGAGGAAGAGCAACCTTCATGAAAAATCCCTTCATAGCACCTCCTTTAAGAAAACTGAATTTAGAGATCCACAGATATGGAACTGGTTAAAAAGAGGAGACGTTTAAAAAGCTACAGAAGGGATGCTAATGGCTGCGCAAGAGTAATCCTTAAGATCGAAGTGGGTGAAACCCCATATTGACAAGGAGGAGGCTAGCTCACTGTGTAAGATCTGTGGAGAGAGAGAGGTGACTGTGACTCACATTGTATCCGAGTGTAAACACCTAACCCAGACTCACTATAAATGCTGAAGACATGATATGATAGGCAGAGTCATCCTCTAGCATCTATGCAAACCAAACAATTTACCACATTCTGAGTACTGGTATGAGCATTCCCAGAGTCGGTGATAGAAAATGATCAGGTGAGGGTGCTATGGCATTTTAGGGTACAGACGGACAAGAAATTAGAACACAATAGGCCTGATCTGGTTGTTTTGGACAAAGAAAAAAGATCCTGATTGTAGATATAGCCTACCCATTTGACACTAGAGTGCAAGAAAAGGAGAGGGAGAAAATTAAACGGTACCAGGACTTAAAGTGGGAGTTAAAAACGATTTGGAACTGCCATGAGATCAAGGTCGTCCCGATTGTCATAGGCGCACTAGGTACTATCTCAAAGAGTTTCCAAGGATGGTTAAAAAAAATTAATCCAGCTCGATTTTTTGGAACACTTCAAAAGGCATGCTTGCTGGGAACAGCAAGTACCATGCGATACGTCCTGACTGTATGAGGCTGCAGGTAGTGGCTTGATATTCATTTCAACAAACATTCCAGATAAATAACATGAATGAGTAAGACACAAGAACAATAATAATAATTGTTTCTACAATAATAATAATTGTTTTGGCACAAGGCCACCAATTATGTTTTATTTTATCGACTCCGAAAGGATGAACAGCAAAGTTAACCACGGCGGTATTTGATCTCAGACCGTATAGGCTCGTAACTGTATGCTTGTAATCATGGCATCCGATCCTCTACGGATATTGCCAACTCACCTAGTATAGATGTGTTGCCAAATATTCAATTATTTTATTCAAGTGTAACGCGTATTTCGTGACTGATCATCTCAAGTTTGATCTCTATCGATCTGGCCTGACTCTGAAATAAAATGTTCATGACACTTCTGTTAGCTTAATGCTGCTTAGGACAACACTAAATTAATGTTACAATCCCTAGCTAGGTATATATATATATATATATATATATATATATGTGTGTGTGTGTGTGTGTGTGTGTATGTGTGTGTAAATGAAGTAAGTCCACCGGAAAGGCACAGGAGAAAAGAGTGCTCTATGTAGGCTGCAGAGCTTATTAGTTATGTAATAAATAACATAAGATAACTATTTCATTTACTAGTGGTCTCTTGAAAGCAGATGCTAGATATATATAAAAAACATGGTCATTTTATTAAATATGGATTTGAAAACAAAATTTAAGAAATATGAAAGTGAGGCTGAGAAAAAAACGGGCGAAGAAGAAGGGAAAAAAGAATATAAACATATATATATATATATATATATATATATATATATATATATATATATAGAAAAAGAGATGAAATCGAAAATGCAATTGGAGTCTTATTTTTTTTTAAAATATATATATTTATTTGGTTCCTTTACCGGTTTCGCAGTTCTTCTGCTTTTCAAAAGGTGAGTTGAGATGGAGGGTCTACCACCGACCCTCCATCTCAACTCACCTTTTGAAAAGCAGAAGAACTGCGAAACCGGTAAAGGAACCAAATAAATATATGTATTTTAAAAAAAAATAAGACTCCAATTGCATTTTCGATTTCATCTCTTTTTCTTTATACTTTCACTCGTGTAGGACACCTCGGTTATTTTTCATTTTGTAAAAAAAACCTCACTTTCTAATATATATATATATATATATATATATATAAACAATAAATATCCATAACATAAACATACACACACTCAACCACGCGCATATACTTACAGACATGGACATAGACACATACACATACATATACATGAAGTAATATAAATAAATAAATGAATAAGAACAAAAAATACAAAGTCAAAAACGAAATAAAGACAAATGGATACGTGTTGACAACGTAAGAGAGGGAGAAAAAAGAGAAACAACTTAAACATAAACAAATAAACGAGATCTACATATACATAAATACCAGAAGCCTGACATTATTTATGAACTAAAACCTGATGAGAAAGAGGCTTCCTAGTTCAATCATCATACCAGAAGCCTGACATTATATATGTAAGCGGACGGTA
>OZ024742.1:85788041-85840541 GCA_964016885.1 Eledone cirrhosa
AGAGTATATGTTTCCGACCATAAGAGAGCCATAGGAATCTAGGGGTGTATGTATGAGCGCGTTTGTGATAACAGAAAGGGGATTTAAGGAATTGGTAAGGGGAGTGACTTCCTGTAGGAAACACAACCCAAAGAGGTAAATCAGAATCTGTGCGGTCCTACTGCGTGAGGCCTGTGATCTGTGATGTAAAAGGACGCCCAGGACTGAGACATGTAGGGGACAGTGACCAGGGAGTCGAAATGAGGGGTGACAGGATTATCCAAACCGAGTCGAATGTCCCTCAAATGTTCAGCAAAACGGGCCACCAAGCGGGAATATCCGAGGGCACATAAAAAGCGGGTGGTGGTGCAAATGAAGGAGTGGCGGATACGGAATGAAGCGTTGGGGCCTGGGAGAGTGGTGAGGACAAGTGTTCCAGCAGGGACGAGAACAAAGATGAGAACCGAGTGGAGTTGTAGCAGAGGACAAGAAGGAACTGCGTAATATGAGTTCATGGAGTTTACGGGTGTGCTTAAAGGCGGTAATAGGTGGGTTAGGAAAAAGTGAGAAGTGACATGGTCGGAAGAGAGGGTGCGAAAGGAACGGAGAATATGTCACCGGCGTCGTAGGTGAATTGTGTGGTAGGTGAGAGGGAAAGGAAGGCGGGTGTTGGGAGTATACACACACACACACACATGTATATATATATATATATATATATATATAAATATATATATATATATATATATATATATATATATATATATATATATATATATATATATATATATATATATATATATGTACCTATGCGCATGTGCTCGTGTGTGTGAGCACCCGTGTCTTCAAGTGAATGCAGTAATATCATTTTATTTTCGTTGTTCTTAATAATTGTGTTATCGACATCTTTCGTAAGTTTTGACTATTCGAACATCGGATCGCTGAATTTGCTTTGACGTATTTATGTTGCCCATTCTTCTATTCAGCTTATCACTATATGGAAGGATATACATATTTTTGTCATATTTATTCATTTAAATTTTAACTAAATAACATTGGTGTAAACATGTTTTTTTTGTTATGCTTGTCTATTCATTAATATTGAGTCCAGATTTCAGCTTAAATTATTAACCACTTTTGTATAGACATGTATTTCACAGGCGAATTGTGCTTATCTGTCTCGTCCAAGTATTTGCTTTACATTTTTTTTGTTATTTTGAGTTAACGTGAAAGCTGTTGCTTTTTGCCTTTTGTATATTTCAAGCTTATATAAAAATTGAATGATCGTTTTTAATTTTCACACAGGTATGAAGGATATTTACTTACAACACAGCTCGTATGGAAATTTCAAAATTTTTATTTTCTAGTCTTTTCATCTAATAACATATTTTGCATTGTATATCCAGAGAGATTCAGTCTCCGCAAAATATCTACATACACAGCAAACATTACAGTTCACCTGTAACATCCACATACCTACATGCAATCATATACATACACAGTTTAATAAAATACATTCACACATATTATGATCTTATATATATAAGTTGTATCTTCCGTATTAGAGAGGTTTAGGAATGGAGATAATCAAAGTTTATGTTTGTGGGCAAATGTGTATCAGTGCGTGTGTTGTTGTGTGAGTGTGCGTCTGTGTGAGCCTGTGTGCTCGTGTGTGTGCGTGTGTGCGCATGTGCATGCACGAGAATCCATGAACCGTGTCCTGGCTGCTGAGAGAGTGGAGTTTGTGTGTGAGCGTGCGCGAGTGACCTGACCGACGCAAGTGGGCGTGTAAGAACGTATATGTTTTTCTGCTTATACGTACATAACCACACCCCTAGCTACAGTCGCGAGAGGCTATGTTGAATGAGGAGGTAGTTAAAATGGTACTAGCCTGTATAATTTATTACTTGGGTGCCACGCGAACACAACGAAACAAGAGAAGCAAGCACACATGGACGTTAGCCCTCAAATGTGTGCCGGCCCGTATGTGTGAGGTTTGTGATAAGGTATGTGTAGAAGTATATGTGTAGAAGTATATGTTTTGTAAAAGTGGGTGTGTATTGTGAAGTGGCTCGAGTGGGTTCATGAGAGGAGAGGGTGTCTAAGGACATGACTAAGGTGGCGATGAGTGTATCGAGGTATTGTGAGATGATTTGGGTTCGGCAGTTAAGGCTGAATCGATAGGACGCCCAGGATTTTTAAGTTATGTATTTGGGGTAGGAAATAGATGGTGGGTGTGCAAAGGGTGCGTAATATAAGGATGGTGGCTGGCTGTGTGGGGCAGGAGAAAGGAAGATATAAGTTGGTGAATGGTGGAGGACACGAGATGTTGGCAGATAAAGTCTGGAGAAAACACGAATCATGATATTTACGTTGGGCCTCTGTCTTGTAGAGGTGCGCGTGCCATACCACCAAGGTGACAAAGTTTTCGGTGGGTTTGATGACAATGTCATTGTGACACCGTAGGATGTGAAGAGGGAAAAGATCGGCTTGTGAAAACTTAATCGGTTAACAATATACCAAGGCTGATTCAACAATCATTGGGAATCGGTTTTCGCAATCACAATCATCATTTTTGTAAATCTAGAAACGTATCAAACAGTGGTTGGATGAGCCCGCGAAAAATAGAACCTTTAATTTGTCTTCATTTCAAATGATAGATATTCAGTTAAAGCTCATCGTGTATTTCATTACCTATACATTTAGATTTACATTATGTCAATGTTGTTTAATTTTCCAATAAAGCAGAAATATTATTTTTCAAGTAATTATCCTCATTTTCAATCAAATGCATGTTTGTCATTCCCGAAGGAAATAAATCCATTTGAAATAATATATCTCCAGGATTATAGCACAGTTCAGTAATCAATAATCATAAATCTAGGAATCAAATAAAGCCACGTAATTTAATGATTATATGCAATTTGAACCAAAGTAAAATTTAAATAACTTTAAAATCTGATACGGCAATTATGTATAAACTATATTTAATATCTACGATAGAATATTCATTACATGTATTTCAATTCCAAATTCTAACAAAGCTATACAGATGTTCCTTAATTTATATCTATTTTGAACCGGTTTACTAATATGTCCAATATGTCATGCTATTGAAACAGCTACTAAATTATATTCCATGTAATTAATAATGAATTTATTCATAAACAAATATTTCTGAAAATATGTTGCCTTTGAATATTTTATTGATATATATATATATAGTAATATATTTTGCAACATAACATTAGATTTTATTGTTTATTTAAGCTTTTTCCGTAGAATTGAAATGAAAGCTAGATGCACTCATCATTTTAATTGCAATAAATTATGAATTGCTCCAAGAATTATAAGTTCGCCTCTGTTTTTCAAATATTATTTCATTTTGCGCTAACACATTATATCCACAAATAAATGCACGTGTGGATGTAGCAGAGGTAATATGAGCTATCTAACAAAATGCCAGGGTCGTAGTTGTTGATGTATGAACTAATGTCTGACAAAAATGGATATGTAGTCTTTCCAAGCGAATCGTATATTTAATTGCTATTTTCACAACTTATTATTTTGTGATATATGTTTGCAAATATTAAATTGGAAGGCTTATGTATTGTAGACTATAATGGACGGATCACAGCGAGAAATATATATATTTATATATATATATATATATATATATATATATATATATATATATATATATATATATATATATATATATATATATATTTAATTATGTAATAAACAGCATCAGACAATTACTCCATTTACCAAAGGTTTCACGAAGACAGACAAGCACAATAGAGACGTCTTATAATGTCTTATGTTGTTTATTACATAATTAAATAGCTCTGTGGCATACATAGAACACTCTCCTTTCCTTTACCCTTCCTACGGAAATACTTCATATATAGATATTATATATGTATATATATATATATATAAGTTTAAAAAAATGAAAACGAAATTTCATTTCTCACTCTTAGTATGGCACTTACTTAAATGTAAGTATGTATGTATACGTACATACATATATGTGTACAGACGTACAGTAGCATGCATATATATATATATATACATATATATACACATATGCATACAGGTACACATACATATATGCACGCATCAGTTTAGCCGACGTTTATTATAACGCCTGCTTTGTTCGTTTGTTTGTCAACAAATCGAACAGCCTGAATTTATGCCATACGGTGTTAAGGCAACCACGTCACCTTTTTGTTCAACACTGACACAGGAACGATGTACTAGTTTCAAGCTTGTTAGCTATCATCAGCACCGTTTACCCATCTGCGAGATAGTTGAGCGTTCGAAAGTATATACTTTCCTTATGAAAATTAACGGCTGCCCACCTCGGACCACCTCACAACTAATATTACTAACATCTCCCGACCCAGCTTCCACCTCACCCACACAAACGAACACACACCATCAAACATACACACAGCCACACCTACGTACACACCGATACACCACCGACTCCACACACCCAACCACCACTAACCCCACTTACACACCCGCATTCTATCCTTTCCCACAACCAGTAATACTAACACCCTATCTACCACAAACACACTCATATCCAAACACGCACACCCACACACACCAGTACACAACACTCGCTCCTCCGTCCCCAACACCTTCTGTCTCACGCTCTCTCCCCCCGCTCCACCTACACCCGTCACACACACATCCCACTAACAGCACCCCTAATATACCAAACATCCCTCCCCACCACCACCTTCTCCCTCCACCTTTCACACCTACCCACCACTCCCTGTCCACCGCACCTCCGCACATACAGTCCACACCACATACAGACCCTTTCTCTACCTGTCATCCTCCTCTACTGCAATCTCTTCACACTGCCTGGACGCTCTGACCACTTCCTGTTGCGCGCGCACCCCACATCTCTCCACTTCCGCACTACCACACCAAGATTACACACCACCGGTCATCGTTCCAGCTATACATTCTACGACACGTGAAATCTCCAACATCTTGTCTCACACTCCATGGAAATACCGTAGGAACATACACACGATGAAATACATTATTTTCGAACCACGCCACCTATATCCAAACCATATATAAACACAAACACACACTCAGCCTGCGGACTCCACACGCCAGCACCTCCCCCTCCCCCATCCCTTTACATCCACACGCAGGCACACACCGAGTTACACCCCACCCCATGTAGACACCGGTTTCCCGTTTACCTAAACATGGAACCTCGTTCTTCCCCCAACTCTCACATTAACATACACACACAGACACACACACAGAGCTACACTTACATCCATAAACAAACACCAGCTTCACCTTCCCCGCTCGGACCTCCCGCCACCTCTCCCGTCTACCCCTCCACCCACGGCCACATTACACGCCTCACACCCCTTCACCACTTGTTTATTTTTATTTTTATTTGTATTTTTATTTGCACTTTTAAAAAATTTCCTTCACTCTCTATAAAAATTGTTTTTTCTCCGTTTTCTCCCCACCCCTTTTTGTAAAATATCTTTCCACCACTACCCCACACACCCTCGGAACTCTCTTCCTACCCGCAGTTATCCTGATAAAGGGCTTCTGCCCGAAATGTCGTCCCCACCCCGCCCAATCTCAAGCGTGAAAGTAATACTAATATCATCTGTACTGATCTCTGTTTTTTTATTAAACTATATATATATAACAAAATAACAGGAGGCATGTTCTGGTGTAAATCCTCAAAAGGCTTATTTTACTATGATCATTTCAATGACCGGGTTCAGAATGAATCCGGTGACATCATCAAGTAATTCTAAATATAACGAAGGAAAATAGCAGATAAAAATCATTGGTGTTTAAATCAGAGACCAGAGGGCGGCCGGTATTTTAGCAACTTGTAGCTGCGTCGACCGCCCTCAAGTGCTGATAATTGAGTGAAGATACCACCCTGACAATTTATCGTGACTATATATATCACACCCAAACTTCTTCATAAAAGCCTCCTTATGTTAATTGTGACATCCACTCTATATATCAATTACACACACTCTCTATTTCTAACTCACTCTGTTAATCTCTTTGTTTTTCACTCTCCCGCACTCTCTCTGTGTTTTACTCTCTCTGTCACTTTCTATCTCCCTTTCATTCACACACACTCTCTCCCTTTTTAATCTTTATGTCTGTTTGTCCTTGAAAAAACATATTTCGCGACAATATCGAACATGCCTGACCAGCCTGATTGACGCGTGACCTCAGCGCTAGCACTTCCATCTGACGGAATGGCTTACGCCCCTACACCATAAGTTAGTATATTTACCCAATTATCAGCACTTGAGTGTGGTCGACGCAGGATTTTTATCTGCTATTTTCCTTCGTTATATTTAGATTTACCTGATGATGTCACCGGATTCATACTGAACCCGGTCATTGTAATGATCATAGTAAAATAAACCTTTCAAGGATTTACACCAGAACATGCCTCCTCTTATTTTGTAATAATTAACTCCTTACTCGCACCACCAACTACACAAAAGAAGAAGGGTGTTTGCATTACGTTGAGTGCTTTCCATAACATCACATTGACACAGAATGACCAGTTCTATCCGGTGGTGAATCAACGAACCCATATATATATATATATATATATATATATATATATATATATATCTTTCGCATCCTTGGTCAGGCATGTCGCTTTTTTCTCTCTCTCGTCTACGATTTCACAGAACTTACGTTCACCGAATTCGCAGACTAGATCCCTTCTTCCTCCCATTAGACCTGTACGGAATTCCTTCCTTGCTCACATTCCAACCAGGTTTGCTGGTCTTTATTCTCTCTCGTTCACGATTTCACCGAATTTATATTCACAGAAATTTGGGACTTGACTCCTTCTTCCTCACTTTTCGTTGCTTCACCATCTTTGTTTGTTTACACTCTCGTGTCCTCTTTATTTACGTGTCCCAACGACTTTGTTTAGCCGTTGCTCGCACCAACCGGAGGTATATGGTCTTTAAAGCGATGAAATACCAATGATGGTTGGAAGATCACTGATGAAGGACTAACTTTATTCATAGGTAACCCATTAGCAACCACGCAGCACGTTTATTCTCATATTTACACATATTTTTTCCCCCGCTGTGACCCGTGTATTTCGTTCTTACTGCTTCCTCTTTCTCTGTATCTTTACCCTCTCTAACAGTCACTCTCTCTGTTAGCCTCTTCCTCACCCTTCACACACTCACTCTCTGTTACTACCTCTCCTCCTCCTCCTTCTTCCCGTATGACCTGTGCGTAATTCTTTTCTTTCATACCCTTGGTCAGGCAGGTCGCTTTTTTTCTGTCTCTCGTCTACGATTTCACAGAACTTACGTTCACCGAATTCACAGACTAGATCCCTTCTCCCTCCCGTTAGACCTTTATGGAATTCGTTCCAACCAGGTTTGATGGTCTTTATTCTCTCTCGTTCACGATTTCACCGAATTTATATTCATGGAAATTCGGGACTTGACTCCTTCTTCCTCACTTTTCGTTGCTTCACCATCTTTGCTTGTTTACACTCTCGTGTCCCCTTTATTCACGTGTCCCAACGACTTTTTTTAGCCGTTGCTCGCACCAACCGGACGTATATGGTCTTTAAAGCGATGAAATACCAATGATGGTTGGAAGATCACTGATTAAGGACTAAATTTATTCATATGTAACCCATTAGCAACCACGCAGCACGTTTATTCTCATATATATATATATATATATATATATATATATATATATATATATATATATATAACTATAAAATAACAGGAGGCTGGAGTGGACTGGTGTAATTCCTGAAAAGGTTTATTATACTATGATCATTTCAATGACCGTGTTCAGTATGGATCCGGTGACATCATCAGGTATTCGAAATATAACAAAGGAATATAATAGACAAAATCCATGGTGCTGAAATAAGAGACATGAGGGCGGCCGACCATTTATCACCTACTAGCCCGGTCGACCGCCTTCAAGTGATGATTATTAAGTCTACTGATATCATTGTGTCAGAGGGGCGTAGGCTTATAGTGCACTACTATCAACCTGTGAAAGACAGAGGCCAACGGTAGGATCATGTTACATTCCATCTGGTCATGATTTCTAGAAAGTGCTGCCAAAAATATTTAAAAAAAAAGATAATTCCTTAAGAAAGCTATATGCAAAGCTATGTATTGACTGAATTCTCTAGCCTATATTTCAGGGTTTTTTGGATCCACATTGAAGAGTAAGACTCGAACCTGCATTAGGTATCACGTAATACCTCTCCAACTCCTCCATCCTCTACATCTATATGCTTAACCTTGTATTCTCCAACTGTAATATCTATTGTGCTTGATTTGCATTTTATTTCCTATGTATTTTGACTTCTTCCATATGTTCTTATATACTTCCATTTTACTCATTCTATTACCAGCCTAGGTATGAAGGCATTTTTTTATACATCTTACTTATGTTGTTATTTATGTTATTTATGTTTTTATTTATTCGCACGACCCTAGAATATTACTCTCTCTACCCTTATATCTGTGTGTCTTTATTCACTCCCCCTACCCACTCAATATACCTACTACATATAACCCGGACTAACTGAGGACAGACTATAGTTTATTTGCACGTTGCATCAGATTTCGCCACTTTTAAACTAATAATCGTTTGGTATACGCGATGATCCGACGTTTATGGCGGCTTTCCCGACTCCACGCCAGGTGCTCGGGTCGATTAGCCTTCCTAGAGTGCTTGGAAAAATTAAATTTCCCCTCTTCCGGTAAACGAATATACTCGGAACGGCTATTTCGTCCTGGGGCCCTGTCAGACTTGGAATCCGCCATGCCACCGGGTATTGACCGCCAAACAGTATCTTTAAATTCTAGGCTTAATCATAACTTTTAACTTTATCATGCCTCCTTCTACTAGCACTCAACTAAATCCCCCAACAGTGTGAATAACTAGTAATCGCTAGGTATATACGAAAGCCAGCTTGCGGTGGCGGACTTCCCGCTAGCACACCCGGCGCCTTAAACAGTTAACATTCCTGGAGTGCCTTGGGAAATTACATTTCTGTTTCTGTCTCTAGAGGAAAATACTCGGAACGGTTGACACGCCGTCGGGCCCCGGGCTGGCCAAGAGTCTGCAACGTCAGCGGTTAATGTCCGCTGAGCATGGGCTTAATCTTGACTCTATATTCCACCCTGAAACTTTATCGTGACTATATATAATACACTTATACTTTTTCTTAAAAGCCTCCTTCTGTAAATTCTTTAACTTAATGTCCCAAACTTAAGCCTAAATCTTACTTTTCTAATTTCATATTAAATGGCTTCTTTTAACTCTAAACATAATGTTACCGTTTATAATTGATAATCGTAATTTCTGACCATACAATGTACTGTGCTGACGCCTTTGTTAAGGAAATATCTTTTTTTTTTTAATAATTTTCGCAGCACTTCCTAGCAATCATGACCAGCTTGAATGTACCCTAATCCCACCGCTGGCCTTTGTCCTTGACAGGTTGATAGTAGTGTACTATAAGCCTACGCCCCTCCACCACAAGGACATAAGTAGACTTAATAATTATCACTTGAGTGCGGTTTACCGGGCTAGTAGTTGCTAAATGGTCGGCCGCTCTCATGTCTCTGACTTTCAGCACCATGGATTTTGTCTATTATATTCCTTTGTTATATTTCGAATACCTGATGATGTCACCGGATTCATACTGAACGCGGTTATTGAAATGATCATAGTATAATAAACCTTTTAAGGAATTACACCAGTCCAGCCTCCTGTTAGTTTATAATAATTAACTCCGTACTTGCACCACCTACAACACAAACGAAGACAGGTGAGTTGCATTACGTCGAGTTATCTCCATAATATTACATTGAGGTTGACCATACGGAATGACTAGTTCTATCCAGTGGTGAACCAACAAACCTAAATAAAAAAAGTATGTATATATATATATATATATATATATATATATATATATATATATATATATATATATATATATGTGTGTGAAGATAGACATAGAATATTCGAAAATATTCTGTATGTTTATAATAAACATTTTGAAGACCTAATCGCTATAGAATAGAATACGTCACGTATTACAATTAGATTCTCGATAAAAGCAAGGGAAGTAACCTACGCGTTTCATTCTTATTAGAAATCTTCAGGATTACATATCCAGTGCTTTTATCGAGAATGACACAGCTAGAGACTTATAGAATACTTAGCTGTGTACAGGAACTGGTTTGAAAGAGCGGTTGCCGGTCCGGCAGAAATTAGAAATTGGAATAAATGCTCTGAAATAGCGATATATATGTGAAGATAGACATAGAATATTCGAAAATATTCTGTATGTTTATAATAAACATTTTGAAGACCTAATCGCTATAGGATAGAATACGTCACGTATTACAATTAGATTCTCGATAAAAGCAAGGGAAGTAACCTACGCGTTTCATTCTTATTAGAAATCTTCAGGATTACATATCCAGTGCTTTTATCGAGAATAACACAGCTGGAGACTTATATGTCTATCTTCACATATATATCGCTATTTCAGAGCATTTATTCCAATTTCTAATTTCTGCCGGACCGGCAACCGCTCTTTCAAACCAGTTCCTGTACACAGCTAAGTATTCTATAAGTCTCTAGCTGTGTCATTCTCGATAAAAGCACTGGATATGTAATCCTGAAGATTTCTAATAAGAATGAAACGCGTAGGTTACTTCCCTTGCTTTTATCGAGAATCTAATTGTAATACGTGACGTATTCTATTCTATAGCGATTAGGTCTTCAAAATGTTTATTATAAACATACAGAATATTTTCGAATATTCTATGTCTATCTTCACATATATATCGCTATTTCAGAGCATTTATTCCTATATATATATATATATACATATACATATATATATATATATATATATATATATATATACATATGTGTGTATGTATATGTGTGTGTATGTATTTGGTAGCGTGTATGTATGTGTGTATCTAATTATAATCGGTTTGTTAACGAATAAAACCTTTTAGTTATGAATATAAAAAGTCACATCCATGTCTGGTATTGCATATGAAACATGTTCCTATGCAACATCAACATATCATATACTAGGAATAAGAGTTATGGGCATCATACACAGTCGTTTGGTTTTAGGCATATATGACTTGGACACGTTAGTTAAGGTTTGAAATACGACTGCAAGGAAAACTTAAAATTGACTTATTTAATTTTGCTGTATGTAATACAACAGCAAAGACGAAAGAAATTAAAGGAATATAAGACATGGTAAGGCTAATTAAAAAAAATAATAGTAGCTATGATAATCAATACGCACCACATGCAACTGTTCTGTGGAAACTACATCATTTTACAGATTTCCAATCGATAAAATTTCACACCTCAGAATTATTATTTACATGCAAAGAAATACTTTTATATATAGGTTTGTAATCGACAAAGCCAATTGTAGGCTTGTGCATCTATATGTGCTTGTAATGAGCACAAATGTATTACTAATCAATATTCATACTCCAGTAAGTTGCTAATGAGCGTACGAGAAAGTCTATGTACATTTACAAATTATGCTAATGTAAGCGAAACAATTTATCAAGTGTTTAAGTCGATGATTACCTAGTAAATGTATGTAGGCAATGATACGTGTAGTAGGACTGGATAAGTTATTAATAGTATATTAATTAGCGACGTATTTACTATATTTGAATGAGTAGAGGTTCCTGTGATAAGCCTTGGAAACATTTCAGATTTCCTATTTAAGATTGTGAAAACAGACCTGATTATTTGGAGAGATTCTTGGAGAGATTCTTGGAGAGAAAGATAGCATTTGAGGTTGCCGGACTGGTTAGTGTGTGATACCTACAGAAAATACAAGTTAAGGGAATTTGTTTAATCCCAAATGAAAGGGCAAGTGAAGTAGGATATTTTAATTTTCCGTTCGTTCTTAAAGGAATGGAGATATAATTTATTACGGAATTTAAAACAATATATAGTTTCAAAATATACTAAAGTACAACGAAGAGTGGAAACGGCTCACTGATACACTACATTACTTTATATGCAATTACCCTTAAACGGGCATGTTACTGGGTTTCTACAATTTAATTTAGAGTTGACAATTGCGTTGCTAGGGACATTATGAAGTGTATGTTGGTTACTCAAAGAAAATTCGCCCCAATCAAGGTTGCCATGATTTAAACTCATCGCTGTATTTGGTCGGTTTGGGATATCAGTGTTGCCAGATATTATAGTATATATTCTGTTTTATGTTGATATTAGAAGATTAGTTATGAGCTAATTACAGGTAATTGAGAAAACTAGTTCAACTGTGTGTTGCTTTAGCATATTGTGATAATTACTACGTTGGCGAAAGTGATGGTTATGCTTGTGTTGTTGGTGTTGCTGTTTCACTTATGCTTTACAATATCCACTACATTAGTTTGTTAATTTCATTGTTGTGTACATAATAAAATGCAAGTAAGTCAAATTCACATGGGACTAAAGGATCTGTCCACCTCATAGTCAGTTTTGAAACAGGAAATACGCCTGTGGCCCATTTTCTAATATGTTATAACGGTCTCAGTCCTTTATTGGAAACGTGTGATATTTGTGGTGCGTTTTACATTTTCCCAATTGTTCAATTAATACACATTTCGAAAGCACCAATGAATTGCGTTAAATCAGATCAGCGAACTGCCCCAGTTTATAATTTCCGACATGACAGCATTTGTTTACTTGAAATAAATAGTTCAATGTTTTACAATGCGTCCTCATGAAGAACACTAGCATATTGGGACATTGTCATTTGAAGCACTATGAAAGGTAAACAAATTATTTATGCGTATCAGTAAATTTCTTAGTTAAACGTTTCCCAATATTTAAGATGATTGGTTGGCTACTACTAAGAATTCTATTTGCTAACATTTATTGGTTTTCATTAAATTCTGTGACATATATACGTATCTCGTATTGCTTTTCATCGTCAAACTGTTTTTTCCGTTTATCACTTGTGTGAAACCACTTCTTCTACATGTGTTACGAATCTGGTAGCAATAGCTCTAAAACTTTTACAAATATACTATTGTATCATATGCATTTACTGTCTAGGTATTAAATTATTTAAATCACCCCGCACTTGCAATTTGAGATAAATTGTATTGCTTGTTTAATGATAAATTCGCATCGAAAAAAATTTTTATGAGAGCAGTATATACTTCTAGTTTCACCGTGTGAAATAGATCTTTAAATACATATGTACAGATTGATATTGTTAATCTTTTTAATATAATGGCTAAAACAGAAAATACAATATATAGCTAACAGCTATTTAGTATGCAATTCTGTGTTTAAATCGAATATTAAAATTGGTTCGGAATGAGCAATGAAATTACTATATGAAACGTGACATGCAGCAAAGTGTAAAATGCCATATATGTTCTTAAATGTAGATGGCTTTCAGAAATAATCATGACTATCTAATTAGTTTTCATATTTATCACTTTTACTAAGTGTAGCTTTTCAAAGATGCATTTTTTTTACTCATTTTGTGACATGCAGCAAAGTGTAAAATGAATGCAACCATATGGGTAGAAAATGCATCTTTGAAAAGCTACACTTAGTAAAATCGATTAATATGAAAACTAATTAGATAGACATTATTATTTCTGAAAGGCATCTATATTTAAGAACGTATATGGCATATAATGTATTTTATGTTAATTAATAAATTTCCAGTATCATTTCTCTTACATAACGTAATATCTACAGAATTTTTTAAAATTCTAAAGTTTTAATTTTTAATAAATATAAAGAAAGGTCCATCGATATAGTATTTGGCAAATCTTATTTTACAATTTCCTTTAATGACTTCGTTGAAACATTTGCCTTGTATTTAGTTTTGTATATGCCAACATTATGTTGTTCCCCAACAACATCCAATTTTGGACTTATCTATTTGGGAATGATCACGTGTCACTACATGTCTGAACTGCTACACTCAGTGCTGGACTGGAGTTACATGAATCGCTTCCCCGAAAATTACCGTTGTAGAGGGCGATTATCCTATAAGGGCCTAGAATATTTAGTAATTTTGGCAGATAATAAATAAATACTTTGAATAACATGTGCAGTTGTAACTCTTATAAGCAGATTACAGCAGAGAAATTATAGACAGCCCAAGTCATAGGTTATACATATATTATTACCCACAGACAAAAGGCAGTGGATTGGCAGTATCAGTAGAGGGTAGGACGCCATGCTTTGAAGCATAGAGTTACGGACCTTTACGTATTATTCTTACGAGCCAAAAGTAGACACAATTATTACACACAGACTGCTGTCAATTTACTATTACTGCAATACTGTTCGGAAGGAGTTATATGTTTGAACATCTAACGTTGAGTAAGTGATAATCTGTTGTGTACGGATACTCCTTGGTTAGCTTCATAATAGAAAAGTTGTGATGCGAACACACACACACACACACACACAGACACACAGACACACACACACACACACACACACACACACACACACACACACACACACACACACACACACACACACACACACACACACACACTTATATATATATATAAATATATATATATATATCCAGGGAGTGTAATGCTGTATAGGTTCATGTTATCATTACACCACCAGAGGTCCGACCAGTGTCGGGCCAGATCGATACATATCGAACCTTGAGTTTATCCTTAACGAAAAACGCGTCACTAATCAATAAACGTAATGAAGGCTTAACAATTCATCTTTGTGTTATATATATATATATATATATATATATATATATATATATATATATATATATATATATATATATATATATATACATATATATATATAAAGAAGGAGGTGTGGTAGGGAACCAGATGGACCATAACGCACTAGAGTACTCATTACTTAGGGTAGTAGATTGGGTAATAGGAAAAAGTGTAACCCCGACGGCAGAGTTCAAGCAGTTTCGACGGCTTTTTCTGGACTAAATTAGAAAGTTTAACCCCGACAGCAGAGCTCAAGCCGTTTCGACGGCTATTTCTGGACTTAATTAGAATATAGTCCAGAAATAGCCGTCGAGACGGCTTGAGCTCTGCCGTCGGGGTTAAACCTTTTCTTATTACCCACTCTACTACCCTAAGTAATGAGTACTCTGTTGCGTTATGGTCCATCTGGTTCCTTACCACACCTCCTTCGTTATATATATATGTATGTATATATATATATATATATATATATATATATATATATATATATATAACACAAAGATACATATATATATATATATATATATATATATATAATAGTTGTAACGTACTATACGATTTATTCAAGGCAATCATAAAATGCTCAATTGATCGAAAGTTAGAATCAATAAGTCCACAATTAACAGTTATATATTGTGACACCAGGAAAACTAAACAAAACGTCTGGCTGTACATAGTGCATGACTACGATGGACACAGAAAGGTTTAACTGGCCCGGAACATCTCTGATTGATTAAGATCGATATAATCGATGAACTCTCAGATAGGATTCTTGGACCCCTTGTAGTTAGATAACAATTACATAATGCACATACATTACAGGTTATACATGTGTGTGCATCCACGATTGAACTGGAGCCCCCCCCCCCCTTCTTCCGCAGTTTTCATCCTTATCTAAATGCCGTTATGGCGACTGATTCCCCACTACTTGCAGTAGTAATGTCGCATGTCGTCACATGACCATTCTAAAAAAGATGTCACACGAGGCGAGATTTTGGTGTTTATTTTCTGGAGTGAGGAAAAAAAACAGTCATCACAGTTTAAAAAATCAAAGCTCTCTACTCGTGCATGCGACTAGGAATATATATATATATATTTCATTTACATATATATATATATATATATATATATATATATATATATATAATTTTGGAGGGAACTGCACTCCAATTAAAATATACACACCTTTTGTTGATATTTACTTCAATTTATAATACTTCAATTCATATTAATCATTCGGTTAGTTTAATAATCGTGTGGGTGGTTTATTTGTTTATTGTCAATGCTCTTTTATCACATATTTTCTAGCCTCTTCAGTGACTAATTTGTTATTTTACGACTCTGCTTGTCCTGTCCTTCACCATAAAAGCAAGATGGTATAGAATAGAACAAATGAGACACAATATCACAAAATTATACTCCGAGGAGGTCTCTCTCTATCTTGCTCCATCTCTCTATATCTCTCTCTCTCTGACACACACACACACCTACAAATACACACACATGTATACATGTAAGTGTGTGTACATGCATATGAAATATTACATAAATCTGTGGAAATACATACTTAGAAATATTCTTCCATACGCCTCTCTTTCGTCAGCAATGAATAAAGTAAATATATTAACTACTCAATATATTTATGATATCGCTTCAAAGGAAAGTCATGTTATTTCTAAATACACTGGCATGCATGAAGATATATGGACATTTAGTTATATTTCATAGCGTATTTTCACAGATATTTGAGAAATAGAATTATAAAAGCTGATATATTTCTGCTGTTAGATTTTTTTTGTATTGATATCGAAGATAATTAAACTGTGTAATATCTTGTCCATTCAGTTTGATGGCTCTTTTACCATAACATGTTATATTCCAGGAACCGCGGAAATAAATATTTCCTACACAATTTTATGATATCGAATACTTTGTTTATTTGCATACAAACAATATGATAAAATTCAAAGACATGTTATGGTATGTCTTCTATCAATCAAGTGTATTCAAATATTAGCTGATGTGTAAGAAGTAGTTAAGCATTGGCATCAGTAAAGGAAAACCAAATAGGAAATCCAAATTGGTGGAACATTTGAACTTGCCTAGATTTTTCATACATATACAGCTGTAATGTTGAAAGAGAATGTTTGTCTATATAAATCATCCAGCTGATATGGTCTATAGCCATATTTGATATTGACACGTGTTAATATATATTATATCTATTTTTTTTTTCAGAAAATAAAGCCAATATTTATAAAGTGAATTGATGAGAAAACTCTATTAAGTTTCTTTGCTTTCTAGGAATTGCAACCTAATCACTTTTTAATTATACCTTTATTGTCTAGAATACTTAAAATAATCGATGTTATATTGTATATATAGAGGGGAACATGATTGCGATGGTTTTGTTCACATCACTCAAAGTAAAGAACAAAAAATATTTATATAAATGGGATTTCAATCCTGGAATATCTCAAAATAATAAGCAATATAAAGTTTCACTGACGGGAGGTGTATATGTATCATATAGTAAGCTTCCGTAGAGCTGACACATATTTAGTGAGACGCTGTAATTATTGATTGTCAAATAAAATGCAAGGATTTGGGCTTTATTGTAGAGTAAAGATTGAAAATAAAATGTGGGGGAATTAAATGGGCGTTGGTTCATCCAGTGCATACTCATTTTCTTTGCTTAAGCATGGCCTGAAATCCAATCAATTTTAATATAGTGAAAAGTAAACATTATTCATGGAAATTTATATTTTACTATGAATATTATTTTTAAATGTATTACTCGATAACGGAAACTATATGAAAATATGTCATTTGGTTTTAAGTGATATTTAATTAATATTTTTTTGTTTTAGATATAGTTTAACATTTGAATGAGGTCGAAGAATGAAATAATATAATATTTTATCAACATTCAACAACTATCATCGTTGACAACAATCTTTCTTTTATGCAGACATGCCACCAGTATGCTATTTTATACGTGTAGTAAGCAGATTCACTATGAAAATTAGTCACGGCATTTTGGGTTAAATTACAACGTATTATTTGAATATGAATAATTGTTTCTACTTTAGGTACAAGGCCAGCAATTAACCAGTACATTACTGGTACTTTATTTTATCGACCCCGTAAGGGTAAAAGGCAAAGTTAACCTCGGCGGGATTTGAACTCAGATCGAAAAGGGACGTAACTATGCTGGAAAGCATGGCGTCCGACCCTCTACCGACACTGCCAATCCACCGCCCTTATTTGGATATAAATAATGTATATACAAAATATATTGATAAACATTTACCTATGGTTTCATACATTGCTTTGAATGGATGCGACATTTTCTATGATTAATATGTCAGATGAGCTAGATAACACTAAAATATAGAATATTAACTTTAATAAATCTATGCTAACAACTTAACGATATCTAATTAGGCATTGATAATTATGTAATTAAATTGATAATTATATAAATTTTAGTTAAATAAGTGTTTTAACATATCCGTAAATAATACAACCATTCAGCTGCTATAACCACATAATTTTGTCTCTAATTCCCTGATGTATTTAACTTCGTGATTTGGTTCTACATTTCGATAATTTATTGAATTAGGAGTAGAATTTAGTGACCAGTTGAGATCTAGACAAACACATTGGCGTCTACATGGAATCCCGTAACGAATTTTCTATAGCATACAGCATAACATTTCATTACTTAAAAAATTATTAGTATCGTTAATATATTTCGTATTCAATTCTGTATCACCATTGGTTACTTCACCATTAGTTTCTTCTTCTGCATTTCAAAACGGGCATTTTAATGTGAATACACTGTGTAAATTGTGAATATTGATTTGAAAAATTATTGCATTTAATTTCAAGACGTAGAAATAGAAACTCGAAACGTCCTTACAGAGAGAGGTTTGAGTAGTATATGAAAATGAATGTAATTGGCATATACATGACATATTCTTATAACCATATTTGCTATAAAAAATAACATTATGAATATATATATATAGCCATTTCACATAAGTGTCACAGTAACAATGTCTTGATATGGACATGTTAAATGTTTTGACAGAAGAACACAATTTCTTTATTTCTTTATATTCACCCTCACCGAGAAAAGAAATTCAGAAACAATAAAAATGCCAAGCTAATTGTGAAAACCTTTTCAACTAAACTATAGTTGTTGATTATATATTTCACATTCACGTCATTACATAATTTAATTTTCCGTAACGTTTAATCGGAAATATTAGAGCTGCCGGGTACTTTATGATCAGGCGGAACTATAAATAATTTTTCAAGAAATAATTAAGCGAAAAAAAGAATAATAAATAAATAAAGCAATACAATTACTGCATTGGCGTGTGTTTAAATATTTCGTATTGGACTTAAGCTCTTTTAATATATAATTGGATTCGGAATCGTACTGACCGTTTTAACTCCATGGAAAAAAAATGTCTCAGATATTACACATCTAATAAGATATATTTCTGGCACATTGTGGTGTGCCGGTGTGAAATTTTCTTTTGAGTTTTCATATATACAAAAGTAAATGAGAATTAAATATATGATGCATTCATAAATTAATATTAAATGTTTCTCTATTAAATGACATAATTGTAAGTATTACAAATATACATTTGAATGCACATATACATAAATATATATGGTTGGTAGATAACCGTAGATAATTCTAAAGTTATATCTAGGAAATTAACTATTTTACTGGTGTTTTCAAATGTCATAGTGAGATTATAATAGATTATAATACAGATTATAATACGGATTATAATACAGATTATAATACAAACCTATTATATTAAATCTTTGTTGGGTTTTTTCAATAAACAAATCTCATTATTTCTGAAGACAGCTAAACAATTAATAATTATAGAAAAAAGAATATCGATTACAACCTGACTTGGAGTGTGCTCAACAGGGCCACCCTTTATCAAAATAACAGATATGAGTGTAGATTATGCTCCCAGGAACTTTTTGAAATAATGAAACCTAAGGATATCCTATTAAATAAGCGACAAGAATTAATTATATCTTGTAATCATAAAATTAGAAGAACTTTCAAATATTATAAACCTAATTAATATACAACTTACACTTATGTTTTACATATTATTATAATTACTTTTTTTAATTTAGTTAACCTATAATTAGTAATTTACTACAGAGAACTTCATAATTTTATTTCCCTTCTTATAGCTCTCTTTAAATAAAATTAATACTTAAAAGTATACATATAATTTAATTTAATTTCCTGTTATGAATCTAGACTCCTTGTAGTCTATATAAGATTGGCATTTCTCACTACTACACTTATCCCAACATTTTATTTTCTTTTGTTTTCAACAACATTCTTTAATAACATCTAATTCTTATTTATCACATCCATATGAATTAATATAAATTTATCCCTATAAGTATACCTATCAATTAATTTAATTTCTTGTTATAGATCTAAATTCCTTGTGTTTTAAATAAGATTGGTATTTTTCACTAATTCCTTTACCCTAAAATTTTACCCTCCTTTGTTTTTAACATTATTCTTTAATGACATCAAATTTTCATGTACCCTTCACCGACTTAACCTCTTTTCATCCTCAAAACATTATTTTCATTCAACGTATTCTTTCCATTCAAAACATAAATCTGCATTCCTCTACCCCTAATTTAAATTTATACTACTACTATTCTATCAACTTTACCTCTTACTACTTTTCTATTGGTCAATTCAAAACCTGTTCCCAAACAGACCTATTATATTAAATAGTTGTTGTTTTTTTTTCAATAAACAAATTTCATTATTTCTGAAGACAGCATATATATGTGGAGGTATGTATATTTCCTCTGATACTTTGTAATATTTTTATATAGATCTATATGATATACATACCAACACACATATATATCCTAAAAACGATCGTAATATGATGAATTTTTTAATATAGGGAACTTGTTCTTTGTTTTTATTCATTGTTTTTATTGATATATATATATATATATATATATATATATATACATATACACGCACACACACGCACATACATTTATATAATTATATATATATGTACACACACACGCACAAACGCGCGCACACACACATACACACACACACAAATATATATATATATATAAAGAAAAAAGAATTAACCGAGTTAAACACTCTCATTAATCCCCTATAATTTAGGGAGCTCACAAAATATATATTCCGGCTTTTTGTAAATTAACATGTAGAGAGAAATACACATAGAGATATGTGTTTAATCAATAAGGATAAAAAAACAACAGAGTCACGAACATATTATCTAGGGAAGGAATGGTGAATATAAATCAGTAAAAATAATATAATTAATTATACTAACCATCCAATTTAATCGAATCGTTAGTGTACGTTATAGATTTATTCTATTGATTTATATTCACCATTCCCTCCGTAGGTAATATGTTCGTGACTCTGGTGGTTGATCCCCTATGATTGAACACATATCTCTATGTGTACTTCTCTTTCACTTTCACTCCCTCTATATCGCTAATATATATATATATATATATATATATATATATATATATATATATATATATATATATATATATATATATATATATATAAAGATATATATATATATATATATATATATATATATATATATATATACAAATATAAATTAGCGAGAATCGTATTTCGGCTATTGGCAATTAGCGAGAAACAACTTCCGAGATGTGTGGTAAGCGCTCAATGAATTCTAACGAACCAGAGCTACAACATACGTTAAAAGGCCAAACACACTGACACGATGGTTAAACCATTATCCGCATAGCCATAGAAACGACCAAGTAATTCGGGTCAAACAAATAAAAAAAATGTGTATACATACATATATATATATATATATATATATATATATATATATATATATATATATATATAGATCTACCAAAGTAGACATTTTCTCTAGATGAAGCCATTTATCATTGGCTGTCTTTCTTCAGACAGCTTAATTCTAGACTTACTCGCATCTTTTTTTCCTGAGAAGTAGCACAATGTTAGCTTTTATCACACAACGTTAAGGTTGACCTGTCAAACTTGTTTCTTCAATAAAGATCTTTAATATAGAGTGGTGTGTTAAATATATATATAAATATATATATATATACTTATATAAAATTGAAAAGTGAGGTTAAAAACTAAGTTAGATCTCCTAGAATTTAGAGAGCTCAACGAATATATATTCCGGGCTCTTGCGGAATCAACGTATAGAGAAAAGTACACATAGAGATAGATGTTCAATCATAGGGGATCAAAAACCACCATAGTAACGGACATATTAACTACGGAAGGAATGGTGAATATAAATCAATAACAAGAATATATCAAATTATACAAACCATGAGATTATAAAAAAAACACCCAAAGATGCTCAAATAAGAGTATTCTCTCCTTTGTTAGCTGGCTGCCAGAAGTGTCAGCCAGCTAGCAGAGAATGATGGACAAACATGGACAGAGATATGCACTCTCCTCTCTAATTATGTATGGAAAACTAATCATTTTCTTCCCCTTTTTATTATTCGTATAAATATGCAACATAACTACATTATGCATATCCGCAGTTGAAAAAGCATATCCGCTTTATAAGTAAATGTTTTGATATACTGAGAGAACCTCTTCAGCATTTTCTGATGGAATTATATTTTTTCCTCTCTACTATTTGTTTATATATATATCAACTCGTGTGTTACTTTTCTACATTCCATATGTAAATATATATATATATATATATATATATATATATATATATATATATATATATATATATGTATACATACGCGTTTGCATATATGTGTGTATTTGTATATATGTGTATACGTATATATGTATGTATATGTATGTGTGTAGTAAGTTTGTTGGTGCTGAATAATGATAGTAAAGTGCGAACGCTCCGACCCACTCATTTCAAATAAAGAGCAAACTGAATATTCAAAGCATATTAAGAAATAAGAAAAAAGACTTACAATGAGTTTAATATCAATTGTAATAATTCAAAATTAATAATAATTCAAAATTAACCCAGTCATATTAATGATTTGAGAATCCAACGAATGAATTTAAAATAGTTATCTTATCATGCAAATATGTAAGGTGAATCTAGGTGTCCCTATATTAATAATTAAAAGCCACGTGAAATAATCAATCTCTTCTTCTTAGATATTCATAAAAATCATCATCATATACAGGTGTTAAACCAGGCTAACGAAGTGGTAAAAATCAAACATCAACACAAAAGCAGCAAAAGAATGTTTCGTTTACTGTGCATAATTTTTTCTGTTTAATATATACTATGATATGCTTCATTATGGATATGATTACGCTTGCAACATTTAAACATTATGAGTCAGATGTTTTTTGTTCACTATACATTTTCTAAATATATATCATATGCAATCAACAAAGATAAAATTCATATTTTGTGCAATTTTCGAATCCATAAATGATTTAATACGGTCGTATACTAGCATAATTTCCAGAACAGGAATCAACTAAATCAGCTGCATACACAACACGTGATTGTGTCCTTATGACATACACCAGCCCATGAAATTCAAATATATTGTCAATGATTACATTCACATACACCATAGAGTTGAAATTCGCCACCATACTATTTGTTGATGAAACTCTCTTCAATAATGTATTTCTGCGTTAATTGAAGTTTACTTGAACATTATATAGACGATTGGAAATATATTGAACGCGTGATTACTACATATCACAGCATGACATTTGAACATTCCATGGTACCATAAATCCCACCTAAATCTCTACGTATAGTAAATTATTGTCTTATAAATTTCTATCATAAATGAATACGTATTGGCATATTCATTAATTATCACTTATATATCTCAAATAACCTCATTTTTAGAATAATTTACAAAGATATACGAAAATCGATATGATCAATTCATATACAAATACGTTAAGCAAGTGAGTGATATTTCTTGTTTCTTATTTAAGTACAGTATATGATCGCAATAAATGTGTGAATCAATTACTAAATAAAGGTTTGTTATTAAGGTAAAAGATCTCCAATTTTTGTGGATGTGAAGTCTATCACATAAAAGACAAAATTTGATTTCTACTCTATTGTATCGAGTCCAGAACGATGAAAGGGGAAATTAATATGTGCAAGATTTGAAATCAGAACTTAAAGGAGAGAAGCAATTGCCGCAAAATTGTATATCCACTACTCTAGATTGTCTTTCAAACAACCGCTTTCAGTCAATTATTAATTAATATATTAGCGTGCGTCTACATACGTTATTTATTAGAAAAATGGATTGTAATCACGCCAAAAATCGCATTTCTATAGTTTCCCAAAGTTATTATATTTATGGTCGTCTCATTTAAGCATAGATCAATGTCAAATAATGGAATTTGGGTATATTATCTCACGCAGAATCATTATTTGGCAATCATGAATAATATCGGCAATATTATGAACATCCAATTGTAATTTGCAAATTATATTTCATGAAACATAAATCAAATATGAACAAAAGACGGAAAATTACGTTTGCTGAATTATAGAATTGTGTTTCTGTGTTTCTATGCACTTGGATATTTAGGGATTCACATTGAGTCACAAGCAGGCTATATATACATATGCATCGCTATGCATTGACTGCTAATACAAAGCATGTGATGAAAGTGTTCGTCTTATATTCATATAAGTTCACCAACTGGCTGTTATCACCGTTGCTCATGTGAGGTGGGGACTGGTAGTTTACTTTCCCAAAATAATATAACTCATTTCTCTAATTAACACACATGCCGATAAATTCACACATGTAAAGAGCAGCTCACACGCACACATACATTTATGTTACCACATGTATCCAAAGACAAAATAATGTTTCAGGGGAATGTATAGAATATCACTCTTACAACCATATTTGTGGATATAACCTTTTATGGATTCATAACAAACTAGTGTAGTGTCGATACTCATAGAATCCACGGATGGGTATTTCGAGCATGTACTGTTTCCTAACGCATAGACACAGGTCTCTATATTCGTCCATACTCATATTCAGATACATACGTATAATCATAACTCTATATGTGCTTACCTAAGGACACACACATATATATATTTATACGTATATACGTACAGTATATACACTCCCAACGCATTTACAGCAGCATGCACATATGTATTTGCATACACGCATATACACATGCCCACATTTATATATATAAATATATATATATATATGTGTGTGTGTGTGTGTGTGTGTATATATGTGTGTGTGTGTGTGTGTATGTGTGTGTGCGTGCGTGTGCGTGTGTGCGCGCGTGCGCGTGTGTGTGCGTTTGGTTTGTATGTGTGTGTGGTGTAGTAATTAAATATATACAATTATAGTAGGTCTGAATCTGATGGAGGCAAATTCCCATTGTCACTGCATCTGCGTTTCTCGTTCTCCTCATCTCTCACTGCTATAATCAAATGGTTGTACTATCAGATATAGAAATAGATGTGACCTGCCCTCTTTCGAATCTTGCCTTCAGATCCATATAGAACATCCTTGAGGCAGTTTTATCAGCAGATTCATGTACTTTAGATTGATTAGCTTAAATCAGCACTCTTTTCCCTTCCTAATTGAAGACGGTCCCTGCTTCTTACCTTCCTTCATTATTTGGCTTGATTTTAGTTGTTGATGTTTATCACCAATCCAAATTATCTGTAGTCTTGCATCTCGTTGATAACTTTCAAAACATCTGAGTTAATTTTGAACGGACCCAGGTGTTTTCTAATTAGAATTCCTAAGACTATTAGGCAGCCTAAATAGGTCAAGGGATGAGTCAAATAAAGTATTTATGCGATGACCTGAAACATGTGCCAATCCTTGAATCTAGAATATATTCGTCTTAAGATTTGCAGTTGTTGAAACAAGCTATTAGTGAAAGCAGTTGTAGCACATTGGTGTTCTTCCATCCAACTTATTTAAACCCAAAGCTGGCTTGCCCTATCTGATAGGCATTCCCAAATCTAGCATTCAAATCTCTCATTATTATATGGTTGCTCTTGTATGGAACATAGGAGAGCAATATGTGAGTGTTATAATAAAATGTTTCGATATTCTGCTCATATGAACAGTGAGTTGGGGCATAACAACATACTAGTTTAACAGATGTTCTGTTTGCAAGATAGAAAGAAAGAATCAGAAAACGATAACGGACTCGTTAGTGGAATGATGTTGGGGATTTAACATTGTCACATCTAATGATAGAACCAACACAAGTTTGACAGTGTTATTTTTCAATTTTTCCTACGACTTTCATTTGGGATGAGCCAGCCACTCGTGTTTCACTTATGACAAACATATTGATATTATATTTTTCTAGAGGGCGGTGGATTGGCAGTATCGGTGGAGGGTCGGACGCCATGCTTTCCAGCATGGTTACGTCCCTTTACGATCTGAGTTCAAATCCCGCCGAGGTTGACTTTGCCTTTCATCCTTACGGGGTCGATAAAATAAAGTACCAGTAATGCACTGGGTAATTGCTGGCCTTGTGCCTAAAGTAGAAACAATTATATTTTTCTAGTGCATTTCAAATGAGGTGTGATCTTCCTTCCGGATTTAAACTGCTGCTTCGGAATGTTGTAATATTCCACTAGCCAAAACCAAATTCTTTGTTTTCTTTCGAACTGAATTATAAGCAGAGAGCTGAAGTTGCCTTTCAAGTTAAATGATGCAGCAAGCTTTCGTTTAAAGCCCTTTTTTCGTACCGTCCCTTTGTCGAGAGAGCGGTGCTATGTCTAAAAGGATCTCATTGTCAACATCAGAGGATAGGAATACCGCAAATTGCTCATTATTTCTGCATGAAAGTCCAGCAGATGATGGTCGCCGCTGTGTAGAGTTCCAGCTAATACCATTTAGTTGTCCCTGTTGCATTTCATCGCTCCCCAGTGAACTTTGTGTTAATGATGGGGTATCAAATAGAGAGATCTGTTAGAGCTGTTGAACTGCCTACGCAAATTAAATATGTATTATTAAGAAGGGTTGATACAGATATAGATAATAGAGGATCGATGCAAACGTTTGCAAAGAACACACGGAACAACACAACTCAGGTATTACCTTAGAGTACTACTAATAACTTCAAACCCAGTACACATAGTTGTGGCGTTTGTGACTGAACCGGCATCCCCACCAAACTTGCTTGATAATGAGGGTTATTTTTGAACATCGTACGGGACGAAAAACAAAGTCTGTTAAAGAGGCTGAAGAACACTTGAGAAGCAACGGGCATCATTTTCTGCTTGTCTGTTCCTCTGTCACTTCCCCTCTCTCTCCCCATATCTCTCTCTCTTTCTCTCTCTCTCTCTCTCTCTCTCTCTCTCTCTCTCTATATATATATATATATATACGTTATTCTGGGTTGAATGGGAGGTAACCACAGTAAGTAAGGTACTCAATACATAGCAAAGTATAAAAGTTTTAATATATATATGAGATTCTACAGGACTAGAACTGTTTCATTCTTTAGAAATCATCATACGTATATATATATATATATATATATATATATATATATATATATATATATATGTATATATATATATATATGTATATATATATACATACACAAAAACACACACACACACACACACACACACACATATATATATATATATATATATATATATCACTGTAACAAACAAAATATCTAGAATGTATCGTGTTGAAGTACTTGATAAATCCATATCTATTTCTAACAACTATTTTGGTGAGATTGTTAGAGGTCCAGCTATGTTAATTCTTACACTTTACTTCGGGTCAATTAATTTTATTATTGGTCATATTCATTGAAATGTTATTATATGTTATACAATTGTAGTTATAGGACTATGTATTTATCAATGTAACGTAGATATTCGTATTTACATATGTTGTTTAAATTTACGTCAAAATTTAAATGATGATTAGTGCTTACGTTATAGGCAAGATTAATCTTAATGAATGCATTGCCTTTCCTAATACAATCAGTGATGCGAGAATTTGCATTGGTCAGTGGGATTAAACCTTGTAACCCTGACACACTCCGAATATATAAATTCTTTCTAGAATTGTATGCAATGTTTATCGGCTAATTAGATCATGTACATGAACCGAGACACTGGGAATCATGCAAACATTGAAACGTATGTAAATCCATTTCCGTTTTCAAAGTGACTGTTCAAAATGTCCCATGGCTTTCTCGTCGGATATGCTATTAGTTGGAAATATGGAAATATAGGCGTTTAGATGGTTACATCGTTTTGCTTTATTAAGTATATAGAAATTGTTAGATATACTAGCAGAAAAACCACACTTCGGTTGGTTTTCTGCTAGCATGTGTAGTGTGTATATTGATATTATACCCAGGTATATATGATGTAGATATGGTACATCAAATAAAATCGTAATTGACAATATATAATACATAGAAATTGACCGAAGCCTGCGTTACACTGTCTTATTTAATCAGTAACGTAATCTATGATACATTAAAAAAGAGATATTTATATATGAACTGCATTAGGAGAAAATTAGTATGTTTATTTAAGCTAAGGCCAACCGGAAGTGTTGACATTTCAGAAATTTTAAAGATGTGAATCTTTGAAGAAACAAAATATAATTAATCAATAGCCACGAAATTTAGTAGATAAATTATGTAATATTCATTCATTATTTATTCAAAGTAATCCAAATTATTTTACTAATGGGATAACAAATTATAAACCGTACGCAATCCCGCGTTCCTTACTTTATTATAGTTTAGATTTCGTTCTGTGCCTTTTGTTTGAATAAGGTTGTCTATATAAGACTTACGATGTCTAAACGCCGTTGTTCTTAATAGGGATCATGCATTTCTTAAAAAGTGAGTGATTAAATTTCCTCATTTTGTCAACGTGGACAATGTATATTTTATTCATACCTCAGTTGGTGAAGGAAAGCTTTGGACCTGTTTTGAAACGTATCGATTTGATTGAAGTCAAAACAACACTTATAATATTAATGTATTGTATATGTGACAGTGACTTATCCGTTTATCATAATTTCATTTAAAATTAATTTCATTTACAACTGAATTATATTTCCTATAGATACATTTATAATATCAATTATTATCGTCTTTATTTAATTACGTGGTTTTCTTAATAAGTGGTACATTGACAGATTCGAGAGAAGATCGGATCGAAGGCTTTGGGGTATTCTTTCTTGCCACCATGCATTTTGAGTTCAAATCTTGTTGATTTCAAATATGCCTTTCATAATTTTGAGGTCCATAAAATTGTATCGGTGCAGTAATGGGGTCGATTCTCTCGAAGTATCAGGGATAAATTGGCTGTGGAATGGTTTGCAACATTTTCAAAATGCCCTAGATAAGCCGTATGTCATTATGGTGTCAAAACAAGAACATCTGGGGTAATATGTCATGTGTATAATCATCGTAAATGTATTAGAAAGTTTGCGTGACGGCAAATAGATTTTGGGGTCGGGGTATTCAGGTCATGATTTCGATTCGCCACGGCTCCTTCTGTCATTGACTAAAACATTTTATGTTACCTTGCTCCAGTCCACTTTTCTGGGGAAAATGTCATCTATCTACAATTCGGAAGGCATGGCGTGTCACGTTGTGTGTTGCGCCGAATCTCCTTAAGAACTACGTTAAGTATACACATTGCTTTGGAATGCTCAGCGACTTTCACGTTGATTTTTTATTTCTGAGGAGGCTGATCCGTAGATCTTTTCAACTTGTACAATCGTCATCGAAACTGTCGGAGTGCCACTTTGTATATCTGGTGGTTTTTAGTTTTTCCTGAATATATATTTCTGTATTTTTATATTTTCGCATTCACAAAAACTATGTTGAATTGTATTACAAAAAGATTCAGTATCGCAATTAATTACAGGAAATCATTTTATTTGAACATACTCCAGAAATATTATCAATGTTTAAGAAATCGAGGTGTAAGGAAATCTCAGGTAGAGAGCAGATGGTTCTCAAAGAAGAAAGCCGCACTCAAGCAAGTGGCCAATACTTAAGTGTACAAAGATATAACACCATATCGTTTTATGAAATAAGTTAAGTAAGATTAAGTCCAAATAAATGTAAGAAATGGAGTAACTCTATGTTAGCCGGCATGTGTATGCGGGTATTGATGTAATGTCACATGCCTTGAGGATAGGACCTGACATTTCTGATCCTAAGTTCGCCTGTGAGATATCTGGCGAACCGTGTTGTCCATTAGCAAGAAATAGCACAACATGGTCATTGTTCAAAAAGAATGAATTTCACCTTGTCGGATTGGATTTATCTAAGAAGTACGTAAACGTTGCACATGTGTGTTAAACGCACTGTCACTAGCATGTTAATTTCACGGGAAGACTGATCTGTAGATAAAATAAGTGAAACAGCCATCGCCATCACGTAAAGAGGTCCAACACATGTTTCTGTATATACCTAGATATGTGTGCGTGAGGATAAATATTCCGGTGCTATATTTATAAACCATTACTGCAGATAATTTTAAAATCAACGAAAGTTCATAAATGAATGACATATTTATTTATATTTCATGCGTTGAATGCTAGTTTAGTTTTAGAACAATGTATTGAAAGCCTTCTACTCTCAACTGACGAATTTCTTGAGTTTACCGAGAAATGGTACATAAATAAATATATTCCTTACAGACTTAAAAAAAATATCAATCTGTAGTGAATATCTATTATTAATAAAACTAAGAAAATGCACGAATACACACTTGCACACACACACACGGATATATATATATAACGAAGGAAGTGTGGTAAGGAACCAGGTGGACCATAATGCACCAGAGTACTCGATACTTTCGGTTGTACAGTGGGCAATAGGAAAAAAGTCAGAATCCCGACGGCAGAGCTCAAGCCGTTTCGACAGCTATTTCTGGACTAAATTAAAATTTTAGCGTGGTGTTGATACAACAGATCTCATTGAGGGGTAATTCCATATATGGGCATGCGATAGTCAAGCATTTCTGAAGGTTGTAGTTATCAACAGGTGTGGTCGAAGTACTTTGTGAAAACAGTTAAATCTTTCATGGCGGCCGTTGTGGGGTGGTACCTGAACTTGCCTGTAGAACAAAGAGGGAGTGGGTGAAGACAGTCAAGAGTGAATTCTATACAGCTATTTCTAATGAATATGGATAAAGTAGGCTGGCAAAAATCATAGCGAAAATAGAATCATACAGGAATCCTAAAGAAGGGGATTTATAAAGTTAAAGAACAAGAGTCTAAAGGAAGAACACCGACATTAATAAAATACATCTAATTCAGAACTCCGGTGCTTCGTCTCATAACGGTAAATAATCTCCCTTTGTTTGTATATATATATATATATGTATAGAGATACAGACACACATGCACAGACAAACACTCATACACGCACACATAGATGCAGAAAGATACAAATACATTCATTCAGGCACTCAAATATATGTAATTAAATTTTACATTCCTCGTATCTCTGTGTAGCAATTTATATTAACTTCTTAAAAATAACATCATTTGATTACCTCTCTATTTGTATATGCTTCAATTAATCATATTCTAAATGCTTAGTGTACTTAAAATACGAGAGTTAGCATCATTCAATTTTGTCTCTGAATATTTAATTGCCATATATATAATGCAGAACCATTAAATCTATCTTTATGCATTCCATAAAATATGGTTTTCACTAACCATCTTAATGTAAATATTCCAAAGAAAGAATGGACAGATACTTATGTCAAAATTACATACAAGTTCGATAATATAACGGAATGAAAGCCTTTCAGGGGACAGTGTTGTATCCTAAAACTAATTTATTGTTCTACAAATTTATCACAATGAGCGTAATTATGAGATTTGGAAAACCAAATTCATTTATGGACCTTAAAATTCTAAAAGCACCTGACAAGATATATTGATAAAATAGCACCAACTACTTTAAATAATACAGATTGCATTGGAGTTCGTATTTCAATCCAATTCATAAACCGTAACGTGTGTACGCATTGTAAGATCGCATTAGGGAAATTTATTTTACTAATACTTGCATTTATATTATGTTCATTACCAATCTACCTATTTTTTTTTTATTAAGTCACATTAAAATAAAATTGGATTTTAATCAGGTAAGCCAGAGATTTTTCCATAGCCCTTCTCATGGCCTCTAAACTTGGGGTAGAGGTAGAGGAGTGCATATTGATGCCTTGCTGCAGATTCTAATCTTAAACCAGGCGATTGTTTAAATATACCACCCAATTAGATATTAACGATATGTGAACATTTAATGGGAGCATGTGGAAAGAAGAGAGAAATTATAGTAATAGAACAAGGGACATGAAAAGGAGGAGGTGGATGAAGAGACAAGAATGGAGGGTGGAAGTGATTGTTAGATGGGATGGGTGAATGAAGGAAAGGAAAAGGGAATGGGAGGAGAGAGATAATATAAGAGAAATAAAATAACGAAAAGACGAAAAGAGTGGAATAAAATGAAGTAATTGGTGGGAAATAATTGTTTCTACTTTTTGGCACAAGGCCAGCAATTATCCAGTACATTACTGGTTTTTTGTTTTATCGACCCCGTAAGGATGAAAGGCAAAGTTAACCTCGGCGGAATTTGAACTCAGATCGTTAAGGGACGTAACTATGCTGGAAAGCATGATGTCTGACCCTCTACCGATACTGCCGATCCACCATGGGAAAATAATGTAAGGAATGTTATGAAATCGAAGAAAGAAAGAAAAGGGCGATAAAGAGCGGAGAAAGAACGATAGGAAGTGAGGTACAGGAGGAACTGAGAGAGTTTAAGAAGGGAAGGAATAAAATGGTTTAATGGGATGATGGGAAGGAATGCGAGTAGGGTGAGAATGTGATGAAAGGAAGGAGTCAGAAGAGAATGAAAATGAAGAAAAGAGGGAAAGGGAATGAATGTGAGAGACAGGTGGAAACGGGGGTAGGGGAGTAATGAGCGGAAGAGGTAGGAAATGTTAGAATATGAGAAAAGTGGGAAAGGGAAGTATGAGGGAGGGTCATGAAGGGAGGCGGGAAATAAGGACAGTACGTTTCTTTAACTTGCCTCTTGCTAAACCTAAAGGTGAAATAGAAATGCTTCTACTCACTCTAAACACTTACACGGCTAGTGTGTAAACATGAAGTTCCTGCAACTGGTCCAGTCAGTTGATGGGTGTGTGTGTGTGTGGGGGGGGGGGGGGCACTCTATATGATTTCTTTGACAGCCATCTTCACAGGACTACAATCTCCGTCATGCGCAGCAAGAGTTTATTTGTCAGCCTGTTTTTCACCCTCATTCAACAGTGAGGTGTAAGATGATTTTAGACAGATAGACGTGGCGGGACACATTACCTTCCTAAGCAAACATCTCTCTCTCCCCCATCGCAGGTTGTGGCTCCTATTCCTATATGAAAGCATATTTATTACCTTGCTGTTTGACACAACTATTTGTTTTGTGCTCAAGATAGGAAGGCGCATCAGCCTTCTGAAGGTTTTTTTTTGTAAATGTCAGTATTCTTCTTTCGAAGTCAGGCTTACCATTTCAAATCTCAATCTGATATGGAAGGAACGAATTTACCAGAGTGTATTAATATCTAATCCATGTTAAAAAACTGACGGTGATTTTATAATATATAGTGTTCTAATTCGTTATGGTAGACGAGGGAAAACCAAGATTTTCATTACTTCATTTTGAGATCTGACGATATTGTCAGGAGGATTCTTAGATACTTGAAGTTGTCCACTACTTCAGTTTGCTCTCCATTTATTAAGTTGTTGATTGTTGCATTCCTGTTATGACTATGCTGATGCATTCTTTTAAGACAATTTCGATGTTTACACGGTCAGCCTTTATCCATTTCGTTTGGCTTCCCACATTGTCTTACTAACTATTCTATTAATATCGTTGTATTGTTTGCTTTACCACCTGATCAGTTAGATTCATTTCTCCCCAAGCCCCATCTTAAATCACAGCAGTCCAAATGCACTCATTGACCCATGATTTATTTTCTCTTCTTCTCCCCAGCATTTTTAGAGTTTTTCGCGAACTGCATCGTTGATGTTGTCGGGCAGGGAGTTAATCATTTTACAACTTTGCTAATTGTAACCCTGGTACCTTTGCCCGCCTCAAACGTAGCTGCAACCTTAGAATATATATTTTGTTTAAATAATCAAAACTAATACGTGGATATTCTCAGCTTACACATCAGCCACATCTTATTCAAATCAGGATTATTGTTGGCATATGCACCAGGTCAAGCCCTTGTTATGGTCTTATTATAATGATTTTGAACGTTTGAAGTGTGATGATTAGTTAATTTGGTGGGGAGCTATGTAACGGTTGTTTTTCGCGGCATCATTTGAGGGAAATGTATATTGGTTAGCGTCATTTTGAGGGTGTTAGCAAATTCTAGTAGAATTATTTCATGATCGAAGATTTCTCCAATTCCAAATCATTCTACTCTCTCAAACTATCAAACTAGCGTTGGCGCAGATGTTTGTATGATGGCAATGTTCTGTGGTCTTACAGTCACACGTATGATGATGAGGCTTCTGGCTACTCCTTTAAAGCTGGTGAGTGAGGTCACTCTTGTCTTGCTATCGGTGACGCAAACTCCATATTAATGGTTAGAGTGATCACCGTTGTACTTCAGTTTGTAGCCTTCATCTGTAGTCACCTCACAACCCCGCTCCAACTGATTTCAGCCAGGCCTATGATATCTCATGTGTAGCTGGCACTTTTATGTACAAGTTCATTCACCCAAAACTCACGTAGCCAAATAGAGTGTTTTTGTATTTTATGTTGACGTTTCTCAATATAGATGGCATTTTCATAGTTATTGCCGCCCCAGTGGTACATTAATCGACACCACCTTGGAAATATGTGTGGAGATCTCTGATTTGAATCTCTTGGCCTCTTACCATACCACATGTTTTCGGCATTATAGTACGACTTAGTAATACTTGACAGTGTCCAACTCCCCGCCAAGGTTATCGTCCTTTGCTAGGTTAACTTGCCATCTCGGGCTTTTACCAAGCTTTTGCTAAAGCATGTCTCAGAAGCAGTAAAGAGAGTCAGGTTTGAATATCTGTAACGGTACATCGCTTAGACGTTCGCAGCAAGTCGCTAAGTTATTTTTAATACGCGAACAAATTAAGTTAGCGTAGCTAATATAAGATAATAATCACATACATCGTTTGATATGCTAGGTGTTGAATATATATATGCCTGTTGTCTCCGAAACCACATCCTATCCTAAAATCAGTGCTCCTGTTATTTCTAACCCCGTAATTTGTTGCTCATAACATTAATGCGTCAGTAGATGTTCATTTTGCAGACACCTGTAACTTTAACGGAACTAAAGATTACTGTATACTATATACATAAAATTGATTTCAAGGTATATATTAAAAGTATCGTATGGCATATGGTCGCTTCACATACCTCCCAGGTTTAAACACACACACACACACACTCATATATATATATATATATATATATATACTTATACATGCATCGCTCTCTCTCTCTCTCTCTCTCTCTCTCTCTCTCTATCTCTCTCTCTCTCTCTATATATATATATATATATATATATATATATATATATATATATATATATATATATATATATATATAAAGAAAACAAAAGAAACATAGCGATACAAAAGAACAGTTACATTAGATTCAGTTTGATGAAATTGTGAGTAGATGATAGAATGGAATGCTTGTGAGATCAAATTTAATACTGACATACCGATAAATTTCACTGACTTTCTTTCATTTCCCTTAATACATAATGGAGATCTTGATTAAACAGAATTCCAAAGAGCAAAGCACTCCCTACTTTCATTTCATATACGCCATCCGGAAAGAAGCCACTGATCTGATTGACACAGCGCCAATAAGTGTCCCGCTCCCACCTCTTGCACAGAGTTGTTCTCACTCAATCCTTTGCAATTTCCCCGCTTATAGCAAAAATTATACTCTGCTATTGGTTGTCCACGTGCGCCTCCTACTATAATGAGGATCTCGCTTCCCTCACACTTATCTCTTCGTTTAATCAAATATATTCTGCTCCGTCACAAATACCCTGCTTTAAAATATATACCCATTGACCCAGAACAATAGGACATTGGGATGCTTTTCCTCCACACGTTTTAGGTGAATGTTTCAATGTGCAAATCTTTAAACTGAATACCTACTGCACGAATCTAATCAATAAGGGAGGATCGGCAGAATACCTGAGCACATACACTTCATAAATAATAAATTAAATGTGCACATATATATATATATATATATATATACATACGAGATGGTGTTGAAACGTTGGTCTCTTGACCCTGGTACAGATGCTTGGTCTGAGGCCCACGTTACCGAGTTTTTTTTAAATGGCTTAGAAAACAGGACTCCTGGAATAAGCATGTGAATCTGAGAAGAGAATATGATGAATAAAAACATGATTAACTGATCCTCCTGTATTTTATTTTTACCCAAAGCTCTCTCTCTCTATATATATATATATACAGAGTGAGAGAGAGAGAGAAAGAGAGAGTGGAGATACTACCTCGGCTTAAGACTCACTCTACACATTTTATTATGCGTGCACGTTAGAATAGAAGATTCTTACCAGTTTTTCCAGCGCATCGTTTTAGATTTTTCTATGGGTTAAACCGTCTAAAGTTGAAAGTAATATGTTGATAGACTACATAACTTATATGCATTGTGCATGATTTAATTTGATAACATTCAGCAATGTTTCTTCTAATAATATGCCAAAGTTTATTATGGTCAAGTTCACAAGCACTCAGCTTCTGGATATTCAGAGGATGTTGCAAATTGTGAACAAATGTAAACGAATTAATAGTTGATAATCAAATATTAAAAGCAATAAAAGTTAACACAATTTATGCACATTCATGAACTTCTTCCCCTTTTTCTTTGTTTTGCACGTGGAGAGAGTAGCTGTTGGGCCGGAAACTACACATTTGCAAAGTGGATGTTTATTACAATGTAATTATTGGATTTTGAAGTGTTTTATCGTCCCATGTCGGTAGCGTTAATTTTCCGACATCGGATATCGTTTCGAAGTCAAAACATGTATTGTGTTCTTATGCTTCCCGATAATTCTCCACGATAAAAATAACATAAAATGTTCGAATAAATATACAAAATTTCACCGATATAATATATACTGTTCGTCAAATTTGCTGAACCTTCGCAAAATGAAAAATGAAAAAATAAATTTTACAATTTAAAAAAAAAAGATCTACTGAAATAATAACTTCTTCTTCTTGTTGGATGGAGCCCTCCACTGAAATGTACTGAAATGGAATTATGACAACGTGAATATAAACCAAATTAAAATAAAGATATATATATATATAATAATTGTTTCTCCTTTTGGCACAAGGCCAGCAATTACCAGTGCATTACTGGTAATTTATTTTATCGACCCGTAAGGATGAAAGGCGAAGTTAACCTACCGGTGGTGCCCCATCCGATCAGATCTCAAGATCGATAGGAAAATCAGCAATAGACTGTGCATTTGGCAGACTGTAATAATCCGTGTAGGACCATGATCATCTGAAGAAGTGTACCAAGATCTGAATGTACAGTTCCATGGTTCTTAGCAACATACTATATGACTCGGAATCATATGTCATTTATCATCACCACATACAACTCTTCAAGCGCTTCTATCAGCGCTGCCTCCGACCCATTCGCTGGGGAGACATTGTCACCAATGCTGAAATACTTGAACGGGTGAAGGTCACCAGCGTCGAGACCATGCTGCTGAAGTCCCAACTACGCATGAAAAATCACGTCTCCAGGATGGAGGATCCTCACCTTCCCAGATTCACGCAATTGTGTGAACATTTCACTTATAGATTCATTATATATCTTTTTGAATATCAGTTCTCAAGCTTTCTATGATAAACTCCTCAACTTTCTTGATGTATATCAAAAGCACAAAATATATTATATTTATGAGAACGTGTGACAAAACTCTATAACATAATTGTTTCTACTTTTCGCACAAGGCCAGCAACTACCCAGTACATTACTAGTAATTTATTTTATCGACCCCGTAAGGATGAAAGGCAAAGTTAACCTCGGCGGGATTTGAACACAGACCGTAAAGGGACGTAACTATGTTGGAAAGCATGGCGTCCGACTCTCTACTGATACTTCCAATCCACCGCCCTACATAACTCTATAACATAATGGACAAAATAGGAAAGAGAAAGAAAAGTAAGGAAAGGAAGACAAAATGAAGAATAAAGAATTGAAACGAAGAAAGCAATTGAATTTGGAAAATAGTGACAGACTCTACACACTTTTCTGTGCTGTATGATTCATCTGCTCTCTCCGAAAAGAACATGGTGAAATAATTTCCGCAGGGAATGGCTAGTGACACTCGATGCGACTACACTCCGTACCTCACAGCAGCTCCTTTCCGAGGTAGGCTCCAGTCTCTCTGCTTTTAGGGTTGGCAAGAATTTACTAATCGGAGACCGAGGACACCTGACAACTTGACTTGGACCAGCAATAAAATTAATCAGTCGTTCGATCCCTCGTATATATGATTTTTTTTCCTCTCCACAACATTGCAGATGGTGCCCGGGTTTGCGACCGATGTGACAATGAGGAAGCTAGAGAACATGGTGCATCGTGTGGTGTCTCAGATTATGGATTTACCTCATTCCTAATTACTATCACCCCGGCTGAATAGAATATGCTCCAGTTATAACACGAACCTGACACATTCGAGACTTCTTCTAATTATTTCGTTCAGAGTGATGTGTCTTGGGAATTGACCTGCGCTATGGTGGTATGATAGCATATGCAGACCGATGTCTGATTTGCCATTGGTGTAGGCCCAGGTGTATTGGGTCTCTTTATACTGAGGGATAGCGAGTCTGCCACTGTCCGCCATTAATTACTCTAGTTCTCGGGACATGTTAGGCTACTGTCCCGCGGGTGACCTCGCTGGTGAAGGTGCCGCTGTGGATATCATGTCAGGTCAGAATTGGATCGGAGACCGAGTCTTCCTTATTTCATAGGGAGTCACACCACTTGCTAGTTCACGCAGTCGAAGTTAACATTGCAGAATATTTCAGCGCAACTGACACTTACTTGAGTTGAGTTCGGGGATGTTTTTCATGTGAGGGCGATGAGGTGCACAGCACAGCGTGAAGGCCACATTGTGATTGACAATGTATTTCTTCAGAAGGAAGAGTGCCGGGTGTGTAAAAATGAGGTGCAATCACCCTGCCATGCTCCTCAGGTCAACATACGAGGGATATTTCTAAAGAACCGAACTATATTAAAACCGTATGTGTAGATCCGTTCAGAAAATAATCAAAATTTGATGTGTGATGAAATATGATAAAATTCCACATCATTTCTGTGATAAAATGTATCGACATTTGTCACGGCATCTTCTATGCATTTACAGCTTTCATTACAGCGTGGGAATTTTCTTGCAAAAGCTGAAGACCTATAATGACGTGGGTTGTAAATTTATCTGGATCTGCTTTTTTTAAAAAAGTGATGAAATATTAAGTTGTTCAGTTAAAAATGGTTTATACGAAATACACTTATATATACTGAAATAGCGAAACGAGACGGATAATTGAGTTTCCCTATCACGTAAGATTGCCCCATGACAAATTTCAGTTGTTTTCAAGTTATCAACAGTCCACATTCCTTTATTAAACTAGATCAAGACCATGCGTCATTTGAGTTTATATCAATTTCCGATGGAATACTAAAACATGCTCTCAAATATTACACATGTTCATTCACGATGTAAATATTATATGCTGGCTAAATATTTTAAAATGTAACTATAATGTTTTAATTAATTATATTGATCGAGGCCTAGCATAAAATAACTCTAAACCGAACGTATCTACTGAAAAAAACGTAACATTATCCAATATATCCGACAAAAGCTTGCAACGAAACATGCTAAACACACTCTACACATGAAATAATGAACACTAAATCACACACACATAGGATAACAAGCATCAAGTTACAAGAATTACTGGTATGCTGCCGTTGGACGCCATCTTAAATATGCATGTGCATATTTTTTATTGAAAAAACTCAATGGAGATATTCTTAACAATTGACTCATTCTATTAAATGAGCAATATTTTGTCAATTGTATAAATATAGTGCATTTTTACAATTTCCAATATGTCAAGAATATTTTCTATTAATTTGTTATATTTTATTTTATTTGGGATGTAGTACATACGCGCTTTGAAAATGAGGTTAACTGTTTTCATTTATATTGAATTTTAACAGATTTCTAAAGGACATCGTCTATTATATTCGTTTTGAATTATTAATCCATGAAAAAATACCAATTGTATTCAACTACATAGAAACTTACGATGTTTAATTAAAATTACGTTTCGTGAAAACGTTTGTATCGATAATCATTGATGTTCAAATTATAAATTAAATCGCTATTTTCTATTCATCAACAATAATTTAGGCATTAATCAAATCTATACGTTTTTTTATTTTTTTTTAAGATGGGGGTTAACGTTTTAGAAACCCTAGAACGTTACACGAATTGAGCAAGTTTAAGAGCTTTTTGATGTAAGGAAGAACATTTTAAAAATAATTCCGTTTTGAAATAACGTTCTTAAAGGAAAAAATTTATAAGAAGTTTAGTTGATAATTGAAATTGTAAATCATAGAATAACAGCCCCAAACAATTAAGCAAGTGAAACATTAAATAAAAACGTTATTAATATTTCCGTGATCACAAGAAGTAAAATTTGATTGTTATGTGCTGGATATCAATGATTAGAAAAACTGTAAAGACAGAGAATGCATATCCTTAAAGAGTGTTATGAAATCACACATACCAGTGAATCATTTGCATTCTATGATCCTATGCTGCAGTCTTTCGACTAACGTCTTAATCTCACGTACGATCGCTCAATAAATCTCGTGCCTATGTGCGTACACGCACACACTCATATATATATATATATATATATATATATATATATATATATATATATATATATATATATATATATATATAGAGAGAGAGAGAGAGAGAGAGAGAGAGAGAGAGAGAGAGAGAGAATTAGTATATTTACCAACATATGCGTACAGATGTACACTAATGTTAGCAAATACATAAGTTATGTTATATTACCTAGGTGGTTCAATGCAGGGGGATGCAGAGCAATATATGAAAGACGTAAAATAAGAAAATTTTAAAAATTAAAAATTAACTTACTAAAATGTTCACTCCAACTAATTAGTTTCTGTAATGGGATAAAGATAGTTACGCAATGTAACCATCCAGAATTCATTACGTCATCAGGGAGTCTATTCTCAGCTAAGTCTCCAGGCAATGCGCGGACACTAGGGACTCATATAAAAATAATAATTCGGTGGATGGAACAGCTAGCGGGGACTAAATTCCATAGCACTGAAAAAGTTCACTGTCTCTGGTCAAGTGGCAGATTCTAAAGAATCAATCACGTGACACTGAGGCTAGTCAGAAGGAGTTGGATGGTATTATGACAAGAGCCTACTACTACTACAATGAATTAGTAGTGGATTTGGCAAGTTTGCTCAACAAATAAATAATTTGGAGATAAATATAGAGAATTAGTATATTTACCAGCATATGCGTACAGATGTACACTAATGTTAGCAAATACATAAGTTATGTCATAGTACCTAGGTGGTTCAATGCAGGGGGATGCATTGAACCACCTAGGTACTATGACATAACTTATGTATTTGCTAACATTAGTGTACATCTGTACGCATATGCTGGTAAATATACTAATTCTCTATATTTATCTCCAAATTATTTATTTGTTGAGCAAACTTGCCAAATCCACTACTAATTCATTGTAGTAGTAGTAGGCTCTTGTCATAATACCATCCCACTCCTTCTGACTAGCCTCAGTGTCATGTGATTGATTCTTTAGAATCTGCCACTTGACCAGAGACAGTGAACTTTTTCAGTGCTATGGAAATTCAGTCCCCGCTAGCTGTTCCATCCACCGAATTATTATTTTTATATGAGTCCCTAGTGTCCGCGCATTGCCTGGAAACTTAGCTGAGAATAGACTCCCTGATGACGTAATGAATTCTGGATGGTTACATTGCGTAACTATCTTTATCCCATTACAGAAACTAATTAGTTGGAGTGAAAATTTTAGTAAGTAAGTTAATTTTTAATTTTTAAAATTTTCTTATTTTACGTATTTCATATATATATATATATATATATATATATATATATATATATATATATATATAAATTAATAAAAATAATGAATAAGAACAAAGGAACAGTTCCTTATATATAAAAAAATCATCATTTTACGATCGTTTCTAGGATATATATGTGTGTGTATATCATATAGATCTATGTAAAATATTTATCTACATATATATATATATATAAAGGACGTAAAATAAGAAAATATTTTTTTAAAAAAATTTAAAAAAAATTTTTTTCCTTACTTAAATTTTCACTCCAACTAATTAGTTTCTGCAATGGGATAAAGACAGTTACGTAATCCAACTGTCGAGAATTCATTGCGTCATCAGGAAGTCTATTCTCAGTTAAGTCTCCAGGCAATGCGCGGACACTGGCGGCTCATATAAAAATAATAATAATTCGGTAGATCGAACAGCTTGCGAGGACTGGATTCTATGTACCGAAATTCTCACTGCTTCAAGTCAAATGGCCGATTCTAAAGAATCAATCACGTGACACAGAGGCTAGTTAGAAGGAATGGGATGGTAAGATGACTGACGCCTACTAACACCCCAAAAAAAATTTTTTTTAGAAGTGGTTTTGACAAGTTTGCTCGACAAATCAGTGATTTGGAGATAAATATAGATAATTTAATATATCAACTAACATAAGCGCACAGATGCACGCCCATGCCAGCAAATACACAGGTTATGTCATAGTACCTAGGTGGTTCAATGCAGGAGAATGCAGAACAATAATATAAAGGACGTAAAATAAGAAAATATTTTTTTAAAAAAAATTTAAAAAAAATTTTTTTCCTTACTTAAATTTTCACTCCAACTAATTAGTTTCTGCAATGGGATAAAGACAGTTACGTAATCCAACTGTCGAGAATTCATTGCGTCATCAGGAAGTCTATTCTCAGTTAAGTCTCCAGGCAATGCGCGGACACTGGCGGCTCATATAAAAATAATAATAATTCGGTAGATCGAACAGCTTGCGAGGACTGGATTCTATGTACCGAAATTCTCACTGCTTCAAGTCAAATGGCCGATTCTAAAGAATCAATCACGTGACACAGAGGCTAGTTAGAAGGAATGGGATGGTAAGATGACTGACGCCTACTAACACCCCAAAAAAAATTTTTTTTAGAAGTGGTTTTGACAAGTTTGCTCGACAAATCAGTGATTTGGAGATAAATATAGATAATTTAATATATCAACTAACATAAGCGCACAGATGCACGCCCATGCCAGCAAATACACAGGTTATGTCATAGTACCTAGGTGGTTCAATGCAGGAGAATGCAGAACAATAATATAAAGGACGTAAAATAAGAAAATATTTTTTTAAAAAAATTTAAAAAAAATTTTTTTCCTTACTTAAATTTTCACTCCAACTAATTAGTTTCTGCAATGGGATAAAGACAGTTACGTAATCCAACTGTCGAGAATTCATTGCGTCATCAGGAAGTCTATTCTCAGTTAAGTCTCCAGGCAATGCGCGGACACTGGCGGCTCATATAAAAATAATAATAATTCGGTAGATCTAACAGCTTGCGAGGACTGGATTCTATGTACCGAAATTCTCACTGCTTCAAGTCAAATGGCCGATTCTAAAGAATCAATCACGTGACACAGAGGCTAGTTAGAAGGAATGGGATGGTAAGATGACTGACGCCTACTAACACCCCAAAAAAAATTTTTTTTAGAAGTGGTTTTGACAAGTTTGCTCGACAAATCAGTGATTTGGAGATAAATATAGATAATTTAATATATCAACTAACATAAGCGCACAGATGCACGCCCATGCCAGCAAATACACAGGTTATGTCATAGTACCTAGGTGGTTCAATGCAGGAGAATGCAGAACAATAATATAAAGGACGTAAAATAAGAAAATATTTTTTTAAAAAAATTTAAAAAAAATTTTTTTCCTTACTTAAATTTTCACTCCAACTAATTAGTTTCTGCAATGGGATAAAGACAGTTACGTAATCCAACTGTCGAGAATTCATTGCGTCATCAGGAAGTCTATTCTCAGTTAAGTCTCCAGGCAATGCGCGGACACTGGCGGCTCATATAAAAATAATAATAATTCGGTAGATCGAACAGCTTGCGAGGACTGGATTCTATGTACCGAAATTCTCACTGCTTCAAGTCAAATGGCCGATTCTAAAGAATCAATCACGTGACACAGAGGCTAGTTAGAAGGAATGGGATGGTAAGATGACTGACGCCTACTAACACCCCAAAAAAAATTTTTTTTAGAAGTGGTTTTGACAAGTTTGCTCGACAAATCAGTGATTTGGAGATAAATATAGATAATTTAATATATCAACTAACATAAGCGCACAGATGCACGCCCATGCCAGCAAATACACAGGTTATGTCATAGTACCTAGGTGGTTCAATGCAGGAGAATGCAGAACAATAATATAAAGGACGTAAAATAAGAAAATATTTTTTTAAAAAAATTTAAAAAAAATTTTTTTCCTTACTTAAATTTTCACTCCAACTAATTAGTTTCTGCAATGGGATAAAGACAGTTACGTAATCCAACTGTCGAGAATTCATTGCGTCATCAGGAAGTCTATTCTCAGTTAAGTCTCCAGGCAATGCGCGGACACTGGCGGCTCATATAAAAATAATAATAATTCGGTAGATCGAACAGCTTGCGAGGACTGGATTCTATGTACCGAAATTCTCACTGCTTCAAGTCAAATGGCCGATTCTAAAGAATCAATCACGTGACACAGAGGCTAGTTAGAAGGAATGGGATGGTAAGATGACTGACGCCTACTAACACCCCAAAAAAAATTTTTTTTTTAGAAGTGGTTTTGACAAGTTTGCTCGACAAATCAGTGATTTGGAGATAAATATAGATAATTTAATATATCAACTAACATAAGCGCACAGATGCACGCCCATGCCAGCAAATACACAGGTTATGTCATAGTACCTAGGTGGTTCAATGCAGGAGAATGCAGAACAATAATATAAAGGACGTAAAATAAGAAAATATTTTTTTAAAAAAATTTAAAAAAAATTTTTTTCCTTACTTAAATTTTCACTCCAACTAATTAGTTTCTGCAATGGGATAAAGACAGTTACGTAATCCAACTGTCGAGAATTCATTGCGTCATCAGGAAGTCTATTCTCAGTTAAGTCTCCAGGCAATGCGCGGACACTGGCGGCTCATATAAAAATAATAATAATTCGGTAGATCGAACAGCTTGCGAGGACTGGATTCTATGTACCGAAATTCTCACTGCTTCAAGTCAAATGGCCGATTCTAAAGAATCAATCACGTGACACAGAGGCTAGTTAGAAGGAATGGGATGGTAAGATGACTGACGCCTACTAACACCCCAAAAAAAATTTTTTTTAGAAGTGGTTTTGACAAGTTTGCTCGACAAATCAGTGATTTGGAGATAAATATAGATAATTTAATATATCAACTAACATAAGCGCACAGATGCACGCCCATGCCAGCAAATACACAGGTTATGTCATAGTACCTAGGTGGTTCAATGCAGGAGAATGCAGAACAATAATATAAAGGACGTAAAATAAGAAAATATTTTTATATAGAGATATGTATATATATATATATATATATATATATATATATATATATATATATATATATATATATATATATATATATATAATTATATATATATATATATATATACATTTATTAACGGCGATGAATTAGTTTTGCTACCAACCAAACAGTGAGTGTGTTGGGTTATTAATTCTGGCAATATTACACAAATATGACCCTCCCCAAGTATAACAATATATATATTTATATATATATATATATATATATAACGAAGGAAGTGTGGTAAGGAAGCAGGTGGACCATAACCCACCAAAGTACTCATTACTTAGCGTAGTAGAGTGGGTAATAATATGTATATATATATATGTGTCTGTGTATGAAATATATTCATACACACATAAGTGTGCATTAAAATATGTCAAAGCAAAATACCTAGTTTCACCGTTAATAGGTGAAATGTATTCTGATGTTGTGGAGAATACATATGAGGGTAATATTTTGATGTTTATCAGGTATTTTGTTTTAATTTTTTTAATTAAATTTAATAAGATACTCAACGAATAATGTAATCTTACATTCAGTGCAGATTGTCTCTAGTCATAAGCTTTGATATATCATAATGCACGCTTATATTGTATGAATATATTTAATTCACTTTCTTATAATGATCAAGGCTCGATTTTATTCTCTGATTTCTATCTTCAGCTGTTTTTAGTGACAGGACATATGTTTGATATGTTTGATTTCGTATCATTCGTGACACCCTTTACTTTGAACGTAATAATAATATGTCTGCTCCAGATTTTGTGAGCTGTTTAATATGTCGAGAGGTTGGACTGCTATTGCTAGTGGATGAGAAGCCTTCTTGTCGTTGCGGGTGCTAAATTCATGAATTGATACCATGTGCGTTTAGCCGCTTTCAACCCTTTAACCCTTTAAAAATCAACTTGGGATAATCTAATAACTAAGGATTTAGAAAATAGTGAGAAAGCGCGACTCAACAGGGAACATTCGTAAAACGTGAGATATCTTCAAATGACCATTAATTATGATTGTTTCGACTGGGAAGAATGTGAATGGGAAGGAAGTCAGCAAATCAATTGTAGGCAAAAGCGATGACGCGCTAGAAACAATTAAACTTTCTAGCCTAGCTTCACTCAACGAAAACGGATCATAGAATGATTTATCAAAGAGTATATGCATATATATATATATATATATATATATATATATATATATATATATATATAAATGATAGTTGCCTATCGGTCACCGTTTTAGCTCAATGAATGAATAAATTAAGCAAACATAGATCATCCTTGGATATATCACAATTTGAAGGTTTTATAAAAATCAATGATTAAATTTTGACTGTTGTCATTGAGTTCAAGGAATAGCCACTTATGTGTTTATTAGTCAATGTAATTATGCTCTGGATAAATTAACAACATATTTATGGCACATTGTAACTTCAATTTAGTCATACGTTTCTACATATTTCAGACATTTCTACGCATATACAAATATATGCAATCGATGTTAAGCACATCGCTAATACATTGATACTACAGCAATGTATTTTATATGAAGAATTTACAGCAATCAATATATTCATAATTACCATTTCTGTACTTTTGAATGTGGCACTGGAGGATTTTACAAATGTCTACAAATATATAACAAGAAATCCATAAGAAAATAATTGTTTCTACATTTGGAACATTACTGGTACTTTATTTTATCGGACCCGTAAGGATGAAAGGCAAAGTCAACTTCGGCGGGATTTGAACTCAGACCGTAAAGGGCTGTAACTATGCGAGAAAGCATGGCGTCCGACCCTCTACAGATACTGCCATTCACTGCCCTTTTGTATCCATAAGAAAATAATAGAATGCAACACATTTCCTCCACATATCCATCATCAGGGTTGTTTAAAGTGTATTTCAGCAAACAAATTCCTGCTGCTTTTCAAATAATATTTTGATGCGTGATAACTCGTGAGAAAAAATTACTGTACTCGAAGCATTAGCTATTTCTTCGTATATTACTCAGATATATTGATATTTATTAGAACATGGCTTGAGAAGTATTTCATTATTACACAAGAGCACAAGTTTATCATCAATGTTAATGAATCATTCTAGCAGAAAAGTATCACATTATTCATGAATCATTATACGCAATGTCTCTATTTTGAATATTTTATAGCAGATACTTTTCATCATTAATGGTTTCTGAAGTGTTCTATTTCAGTATTATTTGATAACGAAGTTATTCAAATAACATACCTGAAATTGGATTGATTATTTGTAAATTGTCATTGTATATTCAACTTAATATATCTTGCAACATATACGTTAGACATTTTTACGATTATATATGGGGAAGGGAAAAAGAAGACTACAAAAATGTTCCACAGTAATTAAAAAGCCATATCAAATTATGCTTTTTTTCATTATTTTTCATCGATTTAGTCAGTATTGCTGCTACTAAAGTAGTAGTAGAAGTAGTAGTAGTAGTAGTAGTAGTAGTAGTAGTAGTAGTAGTAGTAGTGGTGGTAGTAGTAGTAGTGGTAGTAGTAGTATTAGTGTTGGTCGTGGTGGTAGTTGCGGTGGTGTTGGTGGGGGTGGTATTATTATTATTATTATTATTATTATTATTAGTAGTAGTAGTAGTAGTAGTAGTAGTAGTAGTAGTAGTAGTAGTAGTAGTAGTAGTAGATATAACATCAGTGCCAGAACAATTTTAATTAAAAGAGTTTATGACTGAAAAAATGAATTGAAATTCCTGTGATATTTGATAAATATTGTTAGTGAAATGACTTTCTCAATTGAATGTGACAGATATATGGTGTTAAAGGCCGGAGGCAGTAAACAGTGTAGAATATGTCGAAATATACTGAGCACGCAATAATTGTAAAGTGCTTTGCTTCAGTCCAGTTTAAGAATATTCTTAGATCAAAAGCTTGTCTCGTTAATAAAATTTGCCTGGAGGTATATTTTACGAGCTAGTATTCAAATTTAATGCCAGATATGTATGTATTATATTATAACAAGGAGCATATGGGAAAGAAATACTGATGATATGAACTTCGTTTATTACATTATGAAGAAACAATTCTAATTGGACGAATAAATGACTTTGGTATATTTCCAAGAATGATGCATATGCTGAAAGCCTTTCCATAACGTCTTCATGTCAAAAGTACTCCGTACACATCACTGAGTCTGAATATACGTACTAAATATTGTCTTTCTCACTTTCTATCTCTCTACCTCTCCATCTTTCTCTTTTTATATATCTCTACCTCTCCGTCTTTCTCTGTTTCACTCTCTCTCTCTCACTCTCGCTTTCTATCTATCTATTTATCTATTTAACTATCTATCTACTTTTCTATTTTTCTATCTGTCTATCTATATAATTATCTATTTATATATTTGTGTATCTTAATATCCATCCATCTATCTATCTATCAATCTAAATAAAGAAAGAAATATATCTATCTATCTATCTATCTATCTATTTATATATATATTTATATATATATATATATATATATATATATATATATATATATATATATATATAGAGAGAGAGAGAGAGAGAGAGAGAGAGAGAGGGGGGGGTGAAGTTGGAAATAGCACGGAAAATATATTTTAGGCTCCGTTTTTCTTTGTTTATCTTTCGTCAAGGTGCCATTATTGAAAAGATGACATTGTTGAAAAAATGAGAGGGACAATTATTTTTTTAAAAAAAAGTTTTATAATCTATATAAAGTAGATAAAGTATATAAAGTATTACCGGTTTTTATGTATTATTAACATTCATCTTATCAAAATTAAAAATAATTAATAGAGTTAAAAACTAAAAATTAAAGATTTAAAATTAAAATTAAGTGTTGGAATAAGTTTTTTTCCCATCTCTCTTTGTCAAACGAGGTCTGGAGAATGAGCTCTCCTTAATAGAGAGAGGTGGTAGTGAAGATAGTTTCAGCAGTGTTAGTGGCTGTTTTTCGCAGAACAAAGTTGTTTTTTATGGGGTGCCAAGGAAACATCCTGTATATATGTGTGTGTATATCTGTTTGTGTTAATTGAGTGGTCAAGATTCAAAGGGGGATGCAAGCAAGAGGCAAATTCCATGGCAGTAGTAGGGTTGTAAAATAAATTCTATTATTGGAATATGGTTTTAAGGAGTGTGTGTGTATATATAGTTTGAGGGTTATTATATAACAATACACACATACTTGTGTGTGTGTTTCAGCCCTGTCTGTCACAGGTTCCTTTAGCAATACACATATGTGTGTGTTGGGGGAGGGGGTTAAGCCTGTCTCTCACAGTTCCCTTTGTGGTGGGAAATTAAATAAACATTTTTTTAAAAATTCAGAAAATTCTCAAACACTAAAAATTCCTAGAATTTAATTTTTGTTTATAATAAAAACAGAGCAGAGTAACAGTAGTGGCTCTCAAACAGGAAACTTCTCGAAACAGTAATTTTGTCTCTCTCATTTTGTGGTGTGTGTGTGGAGTGGGGATGGGGGCTAATGGGGTGATTACATATTTAGTTTTGGATTAAGTTTGTTATTACAAAGTTTTTCCTTATTTATTCTTTGTTGGTGAATCGGGGAACATGTAACGGGGGAAGATTTTAAGTTGTGTAGAGTCATTCCTGCACAATCTGCAATGTGGCTACTTAAGGGGGCTTTCCTTGCGTTTACGTACAGCCGCCGCATGTGAATACATAGAACATATTCTCCGAGTTGCAAGTGAAGTTGTTTTTCACTTGAAAGTTTGGCCATCTTTAAACCTGAATTCATGTTCTTCAGTTAAGTATTGACATGTTCGACAGTTTGTTCTTCCGCATCTTGTTACCGTAAGGTTGGAGATAGGCTTCTGTATCTTTGATGTGAATAGGACGAAATGTTTGGAGTCCGTGGGTTTATAAAAGATGTATGTTTCTATTTTTGCCATCCATTTTTAGAATGTCTCTCATTCCATTGTGAATTGTAAATTTGAAAAGAGTGAGTGGATGCATGTCTTCCTGCCATAGTATGAAACACTCGTGTAGGTATCTCTTCCAATTCTTTTTGAGACGTGTAAGGAAAGAGTCTTCGAATAATAGAAGGAATTGGTTGTAGATTTGTTGTTCGTGGAATCCCATGACTAAGCTGTCGTATGTGGGAGCTATCTTTGTGTCCATTTCAGTCCCTGAGATGTGTCGGTATGCTGAGTCATGGAAAGTAAATAAATCATTTTTTAAGATAAATCGGAGTCCATCAATAATGAAGTTTTTGTTGATGCGTGTCGGTATTTCATATTGGTGAGTTTCTAGCCAATACCGGATTGCTGTTATTCCATAGTTATAGGGTATGTTAGTGTAGAGGTTTACTACGTTAAAGGAGACAAGAGTAGGGTTTTCACTTATTGTTTTGGGTAGGTGGTTCAGCATATCAAGGTCATCTCGTATGTAGCTCTGTATATGTTTTGATGGAATTTTTAAGTTTTAGGAACTTGTTGAATTTTGAAGAAAATATATTTTTCTATTTCCCGGCACAAAGGGACCTGTGACAGACAGGCTGAAAAGCACCCACTCACACACCCCACCCACCCCACACACATGTGAGACGTGACAGACAGGCTGAGAAGAAAACATACACACACATGTGTGTATTGTTATATACTTCACCTTTTCTCTATATCCGCTGTTTTGTGTAGAACCTTACTTCCCTTTTCTAATATATATATATTTGAGCATATCTCGAAGATTGCATTTCGTTTCGTTTGTGGGCACCGCCAAAATGCGATCTCCCTGAAATAATATTTATATTAATCTCCCGGACCTAGCAATTAATTAGTTAATTCAATTAGACAATTCTATTGACTAATTAATTGCTTAAGTCAATTCTATTGACTAATTAATTGCTTAAGTTTATTTAAAACAATCCGGTCGAGAGCTTACTTTGAGTTGTGCAGTTTTTTGCAATTTTTGCAATACATTTACACAATTTGAATGCATCCGCCAAAAACCAGGGTTACCTCTCTTACAGGGTAAACACGTAGGGTAGTCACTCCACCATGACTACTGCATTGGAACCCGCTGGCCGGCTGAGAAGAAAATACCTGTTGACGAAATGGCTGCCTTGTTCGATCTTTATACCAAAAGCTTACAACGAAAGCAGGCAGTATAATTGAATTAAAAGTCACAGAAACATTCCACTGGATTCTACCAACAATTTCCAGGAGGTCCAGGTAAATTCTTTTTTTAACCTGTTTAGCTTACTTCGTTTATTTGTTGGCTCCGGTGGCTGATGGCTTCACGACAACTCTTTTCATTTTGTCTGGCGTCTATAACGTATGTTAATTGCGCTGGTCTGCTTTTAGTCCATTGAGCGCTTGCCGGGTATCTCGAAGATTGCGTTTTGTTTATATATATATATATATATATTAGAAATTGGAATAAATGCTCTGAAATAGCGATATATATGTGAATATAGACATAGAATATTCGAAAATATTCTGTATGTTTATAATAAACATTTTGAAGACCTAATCGCTATAGAATAGAATACGTCACGTATTACAATTAGATTCTCGATAAAAGCAAGGGAAGTAATCTACGCGTTTCATTCTTGTTAGAAATCATCAGGACTACATATCCAGTGCTTTTATCGAGAATGACACAGCTAGAGACTTATAGAATACTTAGCTGTGTACAGGAAC